>OX424438.1:32119473-33319473 GCA_949152465.1 Cantharis flavilabris | reverse complement strand
TATATTTGATAGTTCATACGTTTTGAAGAGATGACGCACGAATGATGATTTCGAAATTATATCGATCTGTTGTGGAAATAAAGGCATGCGCACGATTAGCCGCTGCGCACAATTACCCGACTCTCCCCTATGCGGTACTGAGGATGGTTAATAAGCCATAACCACAATGTCTATCGCTCATTCCTTAATTATGCAAAAGTTATTAAAATGAATCTATTAATACATATAAATGCAAGAACTTTTATGATCTTGACATCTATTTTCTATATTTTAAAATTTAATTAAAATTGATGCACATATCTAGCAAAATGATTATTATATTACAAGCTGGGTTAATTATTATTCGACAAGGAGTAAGTCACAAGGCAAATTTTTGTAGGGGAAAGTGGGGGAATATCGACTGTCGGGAAAAATCGACCTGCTTCAAATCTCATAAACTGGGCGCCATACGAGCAAACTTTACCTACCAGCCGAAAGATGGTTTTGTATGTGCCTAATTTATAAGGTTAGTATGATACCTTCATTCTTCATGTGTGTACGCTGTCAGTTTTGCTCGTTTTTAGACTTTTTTTTATTAAAATTGTGCTGTTTTATTAAGGCTGGGACAGTTTTATATTTTCTAAATGTATTGAATTTTACATTGCTAGGATACGACGGATATTTTCCGTAATTTGAATCTGATTTGGTGCAGTTTTAATCTATATATTTTGTAAACATAATTTTTAAAGATAAGTATACTGGTTCGGGTAAAATCGATCATGGTGGTCGATAATTAATAATTTTGAAATTGGTGTTAATGCGAATATAAAATTTATAGCTTATTAGTACTTTGGGTTTTTGATGTTTTAACATTTCAATGATAATTGATACGTCAAATTTTTATCAAAGCGTTAAACATTTGTTTTCCGTATTATGTTTGTCAATGGTATCAAGTACAGAAGAATTTTATTTGGATATGTGTGGTTAATCGGTTTAGGAATGGGTTTAGGAAATTGTTTATTTCAATCATTGCAGTCGGGAGGTTGTCTTTGTGTAATTAATCACAAGCATTTATACATATATTCGTGAACGTAACATGTCAATTCGAATATATGGTATCCAGAGCCGTACTTAATTCAAAAACGGAAAAGCTGCAAAAATTAGTTGTAAGTAAATTTTTGGTTATATGGGATCTATCAAGAAACACAGATACTTCTCTTATAATACGTTATCCTCAGCTACTTCAGAATCAGAATTCTCATCTGAAAATAAAGATGCAGATATTAAGATGCAGTATATAAGAACTGTTAGTATGCTTGCCATAGTTTGTTTCATAATGCAGTTTCTTAACCTTTCATTGTTTAATAATTATTACGTCTGATGTTCAAAACAACCTTTGCAATAAATTGTTTTCCACAGTTTCTTGTGCAATAAGCACCTGAGAAAGAATACCTATGATATTTTGGTTCTGCGTACTGTTTTTGAAGATCAAAGGAATTTCAAAACAAGTGTACTTTTGGACAAATGTCGAGTGCATATTTATATAATTTTAAAATATTACCTAACAAATATTTTGTCCTTTGTTTGTATTTAAATTCCTGAGGTAAATTTCTTGTTTTTATTAGTTGTGGAGATGGTATCAGTATAGCGGAATTCAATTACTGAAGTATTTTAAACAAACCGATAACATAAAAATTAATAACTATGGCGCACCAACGTGGAACTTAAAAGTAAATCATGAAATAGTAAATTAGAAAACAAATCACAGGAATAAAATTGGAAGTTGCTAAAAATAAAGTTAAAAAAATCCCAAGATGGGTAAGAGCAATGATGGATACTATGCAAAAGTACAATAGAAAGTAAAATTTAAAATGTGATCAAACCAAGCTGCTGCTTCAGATCAAATACTTTGTTTAATGAAGTTTAATTATTAAGAATATTTTAATATCTTCTAAAATTAAACAATATTATATACAAGTATTTACCGTGCAAATGATAGTATACCGAGTAAACAAATTAAAATAAACGACGGATAGTTATAGAAATTTGCACAGGTATTTTATATCAACATTGACATAAAAAGGTGAATTGAAATGTAAATATTGAAATTACAGCTTCTTTCGCGAAGCTGCTTTATTCAAATTACAGCTTAATGTCTAACTTGAATAAATCTTGCAGTTAGTAGTTGTTCGTTTTAAAACTGTAAGTTTTCTGACAGCACAAAAGAAAATAAATATGTCTTATAGTTACGTACATGAAAGCAAAGAAGAGAAATTGATACAAAAATTTAACATATTTTTGCCATGTTTTAGCAATAAGAAAAATTTCATCTTAGGAAAATCGTTTCAACCAGTGTAAAATCACAAAATTTATTTTATTTCCAAGAGATTAATTAAGTACGAATGCTAAATAGGAAACCTCATTTGGAAAATAAATGAAACTGAATGTGTTTAAAGAGCTCCGAGTTGTGCTTACAATTAATTTATTTATCCTTAATAAGATTGTTAATCTGCAGACACAAAATTTGCGAATATTTTTTTACAAGTTTAGTAACCATTTTTTAAGCAAATACTAATTAGGTAAGTACAACAAAATTTCATTCATTAATACAGGACGCTTGTTTACTAAATTTTAATTAGAACCCTAACGTCCTTTAAAATTTTTGATAAATATTCAAAGAGAAAAATTAAATTAATCAAAATTTTGTTTATATTTATGTAAATACATTTGGTTTTTAATTTCATTACTTCGGCCAGAATATAAAAATTAAATAAACTTTGCGCGCCGCCATTAATAATATGCACCGCCACCCTTACAAGTAATCGATTAATTTTTTCAAGTACCTAAAGCGTTCTTGGTGGTTCGATATTATGAAAGTGATGATGGCTTGTCATCAGCAACACCTGCTCTCCAATTTTTAACTTGTAAGTTAATATACTTTTCAGCCTAGGGTAAAATGCTACCGTCGAGTTTCAATAAAAATTTCTATAGATTTTTTAATAAATTGAATAAATTTTGTTAACAAAATAATTTACTTGGTTCACTACAATTATTTCTGCGTAGCTTACAATAAATTGCGTGCATAAATCAAGACCCTTACGCACTATATTGTAACATTATTCAACTGATTTTAGCAGTCGTTAAGCAAGCCTGCACTTAATCGAGTACGTTAGCACAAATGCTAAAAGCTTGTATTAATGTAATAGAGGGTGTTATCACTAATAATTAGTTCAAAATAATCTTCGGTAAGCCGTACATGATGTCACCGAATA
Organism: Cantharis flavilabris; assembly: GCA_949152465.1. Taxonomy (NCBI): domain Eukaryota; kingdom Metazoa; phylum Arthropoda; class Insecta; order Coleoptera; family Cantharidae; genus Cantharis; species Cantharis flavilabris. Next base: position 33,316,222 of record OX424438.1, on the reverse strand, counting down.
AAAACACAAAGGACCTCAACTCTATCACCTACAATATCGATTTAAAGTTCGTAAGTCTTATTGTATCCCCACCCTCTCGCCGGCAGCAAAATTAAATCTTTAGAATTTTTTAAATTTTTATTATAAAATATCAATTTATTCGTTTAATTTTCCATTATGCCATTATGTTACGCGTTTCCCAGTGGCAGCTTGTAGGATTTTGACAGGAGAGTGTAACGAGCTGAAAAAGACTAAGTTGGTATTCCTGACATTTTTGAAATCGACTGCACTTCCTTTGAACGACTTGATGAGAAAAGTAGAATTGTGGGCGAATCCTTTGTTTTGTGAAAAGCTGCAGAAGAAAACTTAGGTATTCACGATTTAATTTGTCTTTGTTGAAAACCCGCGGATAACCAGTAATTTGCAGGTAAAGTAATTCACTGGGATTGTTAAGGTGATTCTTTCGGCATTCCATTTTAACAAGACGATTAATCATCAATACTATGGTAATCTGAAGTCACGATTTGTGTGTGATGACCCACTTAAATTGAATTTTAAGTTAAAATTGGGTTTATTACTCAAATTTCCGCCGTTTTGGCGCGATGCGTAGTTGATGGAAAAAATTTAAATCTTCTACATTAGAAAATTATGTAAGCTCATGTTGAATCTTGTTATCTCAGCTTAAATTGATCTAATTCCTTTATTAATGTCCGCATCCCCCAACGAATTCAACAGATATAATTTATACAATGGACACGATTAAAGATCATAATTTATTAAATACTTTAAAATATAAGGCAACTTTTAATGAAGTAGCTTAATTAACCCTTTCAGCCCTGACTTTTTTGTAGTCGAAATAAAAAATTTTTTTTTATAAATTCTTTATCTGGACCCATATAATATGGTATTCACCAAATTTTCCCATTCCCATGGGTTTACGAGTTAGAAAAATACGCCCACAAATTTCAAACGTCTATGGCAAGGGTATCAACTTGTATAAAAAATATCAAACTACGTTAACAAAGCAACTGATTAGACATATATGTATGCCCATAATTGGGTATTTTCACAAAATTTTTATTTGTATAATATGTGGGTTATTGTATAAATAAAGGTACCAGAAAAAGCAGATAATAATTAAAAAATGATATATTTTGCTATTTATTATGCAAAATCATTTTGAAATTTCATTAAAACCCTCAATTTTAAACGAGAATCAAAACGCATTTTTGCGCAAACGCATAAGTGTGACGTAGTTTAAGTTTTAAATTGGTAATGGTTTATAGGTATATGGTGTGTATTATAACAGTTTAGTGCTTATTGTCAAATGTTAATTATAGCAAATTGTAAGCGAATACAAACAACGCAAAATTCTATCAGAAAGACTGCAAATAATTTACAATCAGTCGAAATATTTAAATTTTAAAATCAGCTGTGCAGGTCATCTTGGAGTGGGGAATAACGGAACTGCCCCATTCGTTTGCTGTTACCGTCATAAACATAGCCGTAAAAGACTTGTGACGTAATCTGAGTTTTTTGTTTTCGCGGCAAATATTTTTATTTAAATTTATTTTTAAAATTAGTCGGCTATAGGGTCTCAAAAAAATTTATTTTTTAACTAGTTTATGCTTGATCAAGTGTCTCCTTACATCATACATTTTAAAAAATGTGAAAATACCCAATTCACGATAAAGTCAAAAAATAATTGGATACACTAAAATTTTCTAACTTACCTAACGTAGTGTTTAATTTTATACTCTAACTTAGACTCAATTTTTATTACACTGCAAATAACTATCGTTAAGGCACTAAAAACTAGAGATGGGACTATCGAATAAAAACTATCGAATTATTCGATAGTTGGTCTTCATTTGAACTATCGATAGTTACTAAAACTATTCGAATAACTTCTTAGTTACTAAAACTATTCGAATAACTTTTTTAGTTACTAAAACTATTCGAATAACTTTTTAGTTACTAAAACTATTCGAATAGCTTTTTAGTTACTAAAACTATTGAATAAATATTTAGTTACTAAAGCTTTTAAATGAATTGTTAGTTACTAAAACCATGAAAGAATAATTTTTAGTAACTAAAAATAATTTTTAGTTACTAAAACTATTGTATAACTTTTTAGTTACTAAAAACTATTGAATGAAATTTTAGTTACTAAACTTGTATAAATTTATAGTTACTCAAACTATCGAATGTATTTTTAGATAGTCATTTAGTAATACTAATTATTAAAAGTTAAGAGTACTACTGCCAATACCAACGACCAATAAAAAAAATGGTACAACTAATATAAAAATAAATTGTTAACTTCTTCAAAAAAACTTTATTAATTTTATTTTATAAATATTTAATGGTAAAGATAAAATGGTTAGAATAAATTGTTACAAAGAATTAGTATTTAAAAATATTATTTTGTCTAAATTTTTTCCTGTCAATCTATTCCTCCGATCGTTAATAACTTGACCAGCTTTCGAGAAAAGTTGTTCTGACGGAACCGACTTTGCCCGAATACAAAGATACTTTGTACTGAGCTGATATAATTCTGGCATTAAATCTTTGCGTTCTTTCCAAAACTGGAATGGATTAGAATCTCGACTTTGCTCGAGTTTACTTATATACTGTTTTTTAATATTTTATATACCATTTTATCCGATTATTCCATTATCCTCAAAATACAGGGTGTTAACTACCAATTAGTACAAAACGAAGGAAGAAGGAACATTTTAGTTACTAAAACTATTCGAATAACATTTTAGTTACTAAAACTATTCGAATAACTTTTTTAGTTACTAAAACTATTCGAATAACTTTTTAGTCGATAGTTTTTATTCGGCTGTTTTCATTCGATAGTTTTATTCGATAGTTTTTATTCGGTTTGGTTTTTAGTAACTAACTTTTTAGTTACTAACTATCGATAGTAAAAAAAAATAGTAACTAACTATCGATAGTCAAAAATTCTTGATAGTGCCCATCTCTACTAAAAACTAAGAATAAGGGTAATATTATTTATGTTTTCACAGTCCCTAAGGTCCAAGCTTTTGACCTATAGTAGCCAATATCCAAATTATTTACAGATTTTTACACTAAAATGCTAAAAATACTTTCGTTTATTAACAGTAATTCCAACATTAACAGTAAGTAGATCTGCTGAAATTTGTTAATTAATAAAAATGTTTAAGAACCATTTAGTTCTTCGTTTCGGTGCGCCTATGTATTTACCGTTGAAAATATGCAATAGAAGTAAATATGCATACGTAGCGACAAAAATTTTGTGGTTGCGGTCATCAAATGGAAGCACAAGGGCTTTTTGATTAAAACAAAACTAAGCGGCCCTGCTAATTTTAATTAGTCAAGTTCGTGATGACGAGTGCATTTTAAAGGTCACATATAATATTATGTTAAAAACTATTTGAATCCGTAAAAAATATTTTATGTTATTATATTTTCATATAACGAAAGCAAATACCTCAGCATATCTTTTGGTCCAATCTGCCTATCAAGAGCAGGATATAATAACTATTGTATAAGGTTGTATATTAACTTATTGAAGTACTTTGGGAAATCAACTCTATTTATTACGGATCCACGTCAATTCGTCGCGGGCAATTCGTCGCGCAACAATTCGTCGCGGACAATTCGTCGCGGACAATTCGTCGCGTGCGACAATTCGTCGCATGAGACAATTCGTCGCATGAGACAATTCGTCGCATGAGGCAATTCGTCGCATGAGACAATTCGTCGCATGAGACAATTCGTCGCATGGGACAATTCGTCGCAATTAATTGTACTCTTCTCTTCTCTTTTGTTCTCAAAAGTAAAAAACTTTATTAATAAACAATAAACAACAACGAAAAAAATAATTAACAATATAATAATAACAAAACAATAAATAACAAAATAACAAAATAATAAACAATAAAATAACAAATATAAATTATATTTGTAATTTAAAATTATGCGCAATTCCTCGAAGATAATCCAAAATTGGTCTGTTTTGATAATCTTCAACCACAACTGCTATTCGTACGGCAGTGTCTTTGTACTTTTTTTTTTGGTGTACTTCAATTCCAGCTATAAACTGTTCTATTTTCAACTTATTCAAACTTTCTTCTTTTTGAAGCCCCTTTACAAATTTCCATATGCTAGGATGAGCGGCGTTGATTATTGAAGAAAAGCTGTTGTGCCATCCTTCAACTGCGTTGTTGGTACGCGGAATATTTTGTGCGACCGCTTCGTAACAATTCCATATATTTATTGAAAATAATGGAGGACGCCTTCTTCCTCTTCTGTCTGATCTACCTATCCAAGTATCTTCAAAATAATTTATTAATGGCGTCAAAATGTCTTCATTTTGTATGTAAAATGCGCTGTCTAATAATACTTGAAACGATTCAACGACGTCGTTCTCCGGCACAAACGCCAAAGCTGCAAGTAGTCTCATATTCAACGCAAAATCTGCATCTTGAGTATAACGAACTTGCAGTCCCCCTTGCTGTATATGTCTCCATATGCTTTGAGTAAAGTGGAAAAAGCATCCTCGTATCGCAATATTTTCGAATTCATTGCGACATGCATTCATTGCAGCCATTTCGAAGTCGAATAGAATGGTTAAGGGTTGAACCGCAGGCTTCAACATTTTTATAATTCGAAATAAACGACTATAAGTATCTTGAGACTTATTCGGCAGCAAGGCATATATGGTTGGAATTACATTGCTGTATTGCACGCCATGAATTGTATACAATTGTCGCGCGACGAATTGTCTGCGACGAATTGACGGTACACCATTTATTACATCTGTTAGTTTTTGTATTTACTAGAGAAACTAGTAAATTCTTAACTCATTTCGTCCCAGTGTTGCGTTGCAACCATTCAACCCTGCAATTGTTATACCGGGAATAACGTTATACTAAGTTTATCCGATTATTCTAAATTTGGCCCTTAATCTAGTTTTGTAAATTGTTTATCTTAAAATTATGGATATATTGTTTGAGTTATTTATTATTTTCTTTTATTTTTGTCTTTTATAAAAACAGGGCCTCCATTAACAACTTTGCACACGGGTCCCTCAACTGTTTGTTACGCCACTGTTTATGCTTAATAATTTTAAAAAATTATTAAGCTTAGTATGTTGATGTTTTTCATTAAATAAATGTAATTGGTATTTAATTTGAAAGCAAAACTATTTGTTTATGGGTCAATTTAATAGCATGGTCTTTAAATTTGAATATAATTTTATGTTTTTGCCGGTATCGTGTGAAGACCTAATTTCTATTAATTAACAACTGTAAATCGAACCAATTACAATTTGTGGTTTTTGTATATTACGGTTTCCGTCTTAAAAAACTTACTAATTTTCTATTCGTTTCTGCATACTCATAATTAAGTGTGCGAAATGATCATTATTTTGTTTGCAATAATTATAATAATAAATATATTTGATATACTTAGATATGAATTCAGTTATGGTTCAACTAATCACTAATTTAATCATCTTTCACTATAATAATGATTTAAACTCACCTCTAATTATAATTTTTGAACAATATTGTTATATTTGATTTCAACTAAATTAGACAATTTATATTTTGCAATTTTTAAATAATTCTTTTTGTAATAATTTTTAATTTTAGATATTTATTACTTAATAATAAATTGTTTATTGATTTATATACATTTTCATTTTTATTAGTAGATAAAATATTATGGTATATAGGCAAATATGCATTAAGTAATTTTAAAAATGTTTTCATTTGTAATTAGTTATTTAACTCAATCTCCCAATGATTAGGTAAACTAATGTGAAGAATGTATACAGACCTTCGGATAAAAATTCAATGTTCTCCGCTAATAAACGCTCGTTTTACTCTCCGAACTTCTTCGTAAAGAAAATAAAGTTGTCGCAAAAATTTGACACCCCAGTTTTTTGTCAAATTTTTATGTATTGAGGTTCTCTAAATTTTTAATAAAATAAAAATAGAAAAAACAGCCAAAAAAGCTGGATTTCATAATCCGCATTAAAAATTTAAAAATAGTATTACTTAAAAGTAGTTAATTTAATTAGCATCGACCAATGAAAAGCCGCGCCGATTGCAATAATTAAATTGGAAAGTTCTGAATAAGTAAGTCGCCAACTTCGGTAAACCTTACACTTTGTAATCAACATTAAAATTTTGAAATTAATAGTTTTTAATTTTGATTACGATTAAACTTATCCGAAGTTATTCTATTGCTTATTAAAAGGAATGCATATGAAATTATTGATTTGTCATATCTTTGGCAACTCTTATCTTATCCTTAACTTATCGGGGTAAGTTTTATTGTAATTACAAGTTTATTAAACTTATTATTAAACATTAAAAGTTTATTAAAAACATTCGAGATAAGAAACTAGATGTTAGCAAAGTTGGCAACCCCTCCATTCAGATTATGTATCGATACGCCATCTACTCAGATAATTCCTCGTTCAAATGATAAATTATACCCTTAAGTCGCACTTTCCGTATTTCCACAACAAAATAATTTATTGATTTAAATTCTAAATTTATGCGAACTTACGTTGGCTTTGAAATTTGAATTAGCAAATCTCGAATGCAGTAGCGTAACAAGCAGTATCAACAATATATGGTAGGTTAGGTAATTCATTTTTGATGCGTAAAAGCTTCTTGTTATGTAGTATCATATAATAAATAGCTTCTACATGCTTGTAAAACTAAATAAAAAATGATAAAATATTACCTTACAATTTCTAGAAAATAATAACCCATTTCCTTCTCTGTGCGCACAATAAATTTTACAATAGCAAAAAGTAATATTTCTTCCAAGTTTCTTACTAGGTAACTTAAATATGTATAACCATTTATATCAGTTTATATGTCTCAAAGTTAATTTATTCTCAAGTTTTTACTTAAAAAACTAGCATAAATCTTATTTACAAGTAAAAATATCCTTTTCTACGGCAAATTTGTGCTATCTTTTGTTGACTGTTGACAAGTCCATGGAAAGTTGTATTGTTGGTATTTCTGAAATGTATTGGACATCGACAAATAATTATAAATATTGATGATAGACCCTATCGACTTCTATAGAATAACTGACTTCACGAAAAAGTGATTTTTCTATTGTCAACGGCTGAAAACAAATCATGGCAGTGGCAGAGGCGTCGCGTCGGTGGGACTTTTACCTCGGTTTTTAAAACAAATTATTTTTGAAAATTTACTCATGTCTAAAAGTACAAATGTTTGTCAAATTATCCATTTAAAATTTAAAGCAAAAGAAACATCACCTTCGAACAATAAAGAAAAACCTATTGGATACAAAATAATTTTTAGGTTCAAACTCAAAAGTTTTTATAATTTATTATTAGAAATAGTCACAATTAAACTTATTAAACCCAAAACATTGCCCACACAAAAAAGCATTATAAGCATTGAATGTATGGTAAGAAGTATATCATAAAAAATTAACAAGATAGCTACAACTAGCTGGATACCTGGTTTCGTCCGGGTTCTCAGTAAAATTAAAATAATTTGCGAAGTTTGAAGTTTTTACTTCGATCTAGTCGATAAAGTATAGCTGTTACCCCACAAACTTTGCAATATGGTACTTAAAGAAAAAGAAGTATTTGGGATTTAATTCTGTTTATTGAATAACTTTTGGATACATAAAATTTTTGTGTTTTAATCTGGTGTGTACCACAAATCAGAAGGTTTTCCGACGCGTTAACAGGCCACATATAGCTGTCCGTGTGAAAAGCATGGTTTTCCCAAATTTAGTCCACATACTTGTAGCGATTGTGCTTTGTTGATGGTCATTGCAAATGCGAGTCGCACCGGAAATTGCAAACGTTTAAATTCAAATGGCATATCTGTGGCAGCATTACATCTTTTGTTTTAAATTTTCCATTTAAAATTGTAGCTTTGTTGATATTGTTTATCATTTTTTTCACCTAAAGCCTGCTACCATTACAAAATCGTGACGGGTTAACTTTTCTGAGAAGAATAATATTTTTATTGGCCTATAGGCACCTCAATTTTGCCTTAAGTACATAAGCCAAGCTTAAGGTAGTAGTCTGGTAGGTAACTTGCACGTTTTTTTAAGTCTGTATTGTAAATTTTTGTTTCTATAGGAAAATAAAATTGAATTGTTTTGTTTTTTTAGTATGTTATTATTGACATCTAAAGGATACAAAAAAAAATTTTTTTCACTTAAATTTACAACGTTTTATTATTATTATTATTGATCAAATTAAGCGTCTCAAAAAAAGGTACGTAACTGGCACAGGGTGATTTCGGCTCTTGACGAAATCGGAAATAAAAAAATCAAAAAGATTATTAATCTATAGACTTATCGTTATCGCTGGAACTAGAATTATTAAGTTTTATCAGAAAATAACAAAATGGACGACTTCTAAAATAAAAATGACTCTTTTCAGACACAAATCGGGCTGTAAAATGGAAAGTTACTGATGGAAAAAAAAGATCCTAGTTCCAGCGATAACGACAAGTCTATAGATATATAATCCTTTTTTTAAATTTTTTATTTCCGATGTCCTCAAGAGCAGAAATCACCCGGGCCAGTTACATACCTTGTTTTACTGTGACCAATAATAATAATAATAATAAAACATGGAAAAATTAAGTCAAAAAATTTTTTTTATATCCTTTAGATGTCAATAATAACATACTAAAAAACCAAAACCATTGAATTTTATTTTCCCATAAAAAAAAATTCCCAATAAAGACGTAAAAAAACATGCAAGTTACTTGATAATTCTGAGATCAATAGCAATTTTTTGGCATTTTTCGAATTCGTGACATTTAGAAAAGTGAATGTGAGGGAATTCACCTGTTGACGGCGTTTTGCGATTTTAATTTAATTTTGCAAATTTAAAGTGCAGTTAACGTTATGCGATTTTGCTTACGATTTTACATACGATTTCTCTTGTAAGACTGGTTTTGGTGGTTTTCTGTTCACGACTTCGTTTGCAAGTTCATCTTCGGGTCGAATTGTATAACATGAACTTCGAAAAATTTGCTTACAGCAACTTGGAAGCAAAATCGTAAACAAAATCGTAAGCAAAATCGTAACCAAAATCGTAAGAAAATCGTAAACTACACTTAAGGCTATATTCTCTCTTTACAATTTTTTAAAAAATATTTGCACAAAAACCTAACCCTAATCCTAATGAGCTAGTGTGCAAAACTTTGTTTAAATCAGTCAAATGGCTTAGGATAAAAAGGGGAACTAACAAACAAGCATTCATTTTTATATATTTATGTACCTACATTACATATATATAGATTTGTATTTGTCTAGACACCAACATGATTTTGATGCTGAACTATCTGATACATCACCTGAAGATTCAATCAAATTTGAAGTTCAAGTAGCAACATCTACATAATTTGTTTGTTCTAGTAATACCTCTTCATAGAATAATCTTACATAGTCAAAATCATGAATCCCATAATTTGAAATAGTTGTAAAAAAATTAGAAAAATTTTAATTATTTTCTAATATACCTTAAAAACAAGACAAAAGTCTAAATTTTAACTGTTGTACTAAACAGGTCTATATAGTAATATGTTTGGAGACCCACAACCAACGGCTGGTAGATTCAAGTTCAAACAAACTATAAATTGAAATCTTATATTTTACGATTAGAAATGTAGCTACTATTAGTAATTTTTGAATAATTGTCGTGTCGTTGGTACCGTCAGTAACGTCAGTACCGTCAGTAACGTCAGGACCGTCAGTACCAGTACCGTTATTAATTATGCAAAAGTTATTGACATAAATGCATATTGATATAAATGCGAGAAGTTTTATGGTGTGATTATCTAGTCGTTTTTCGATTGAGCAGACAACTCGATGGTACGTAAACATTGTCGATTGACGAGAAAAGATCGAAATATTACGTCCTACATATACGAGTACATTAAGACTGCAACCGCTGAACGCATCATTGTATGATTATGAGTTAATAATGTGTGTATACGTTACCGAGGACATCGAATAAGCCAGAAACACGGTGTCTATCGCTCATTTCTTAATTATGCAAAAATTATTGAAATAAATGCATTAATATAAGAAGAAATAATATGGAAGAACTTTTATGATGAAACTATTATTTTATGGGGTGTTTAGATGGAAGGAAGTTTTCAGATTTCTAGTTAGCCCATGCACAGAAAAACTAATTGGTAAAATCATCTAAAATTGTGGATAATTCATCTAAAAAGTGTCGTCGATTTTCAACCTTGTACTTCAAGTTAATCATCTTATTGTAAGTAGCTGAATCAGACAAGTGCAGATTTAGGTGAATCATCTATCAATGTAGTCAATTGTTCTAGTATCGATGGATACGATTATCTACTTTAAGTAGATGACTTGTGCAATACAAGTAGATATTTCGACTAGTTTAAGTAGGCAATTGGTCTAATAATTTAGAAAAATTTTCTAAAATGATAAAGAGAATGTTAAAATAAATGTAAATAAATGAACTACTGCTAGTAGTTGCTTTATCTATTACACATATTATTAAGTTGACTAGAATCACCTAGAATATAACATTCTTGTGACGCACATATCTCACATTATCCTGTCCCAAAGATCTACCGACCTTACTTCTTCAATCTACTTCTAGTAATTCTTGGAATTTTGGTTTTTGTGAATAATTTTCTTAAGAGCCCATAATTACACTGACTGTATCTGTATGACTGTATCTTGCAGTATTCTTTTAGAGCGTAAGCCATTCGAGCTATCGTCTTAACGCTACTGTTACAATGAGTTACACGGTAATTGATATATTATCCTTAACTTTTAAAATTTACGATAGCAGAATATGTAACTTTCATCGATTACCAATAAGTAATACATGGATTTACATTTATATTAAGTTATATGCGTGTTTAACAATAAACTTTGGAATAATTTTGTAGTTGAATTTTATCCAAAAAAAATTTACCCTCCTTGGGCAAGATTCGATACGTCGCTTATATTATACTCGTACACAAATTAATAACATTTATTTTTATATTATTTTTACCGAAGGAAGTGTTAGGAAAATTGTAACTGGCAACTGTAAAATCTTTTGTCAGCATACTATAGGATTACCCATAATTTAGTTCAAATTAAATACTTTAATTTGGCTAATTGGTCAAAGGTCTACAAAAATGTAGATCAATTATAGAGTGATCTTAAATACAAACACTATTTCGTTTAGCTAATTCGACTAAAAGTCATACAAAATAATATTTCACTATTATTTGTCAGATTTGTATAAAAATTTAGCTAAACATGCTAATTTGAATAGATATTTCGCCTAACTTGATTGTCTTAATGATTTGAACAAATTATATACTCGTAAATATTTTAGCTAAAACAGCTATTACATTAGGCGATTCGAACAGATTTATTTATAGATGATTTCGATATTTCCCAATTAGATGATTTACCTAATTCCATAAGATTGATTTTAGTACTAATTTAGGTGAATCATCAAAAAAGTAATCATCTAATGCCAAATAGATGAATTTTCTAAACAAAAATTTTCTGGGTGAATACAGAAAATAATTTAAAAGTAGGAAGCTTGTATGGGAAAAACTTCATTTAGTTGAAGACTCACACAGCTAACTAATAAATGGGTTGAAATAGTTAGCTTAAGGATGATTTGTTCAAAAACGCCACAGAACCTATGACTATAAATAATTGTAAATAATTAATGTATTATCAAAGCAATGGTTCCCAGTCCACAGATATTCCTGTATTTACAGTCAATAGCGCTTATGTAATTATTACAACACAACAGTAGAAATGGCAAATAAAAATTGTGCCAAAAAATGATCTTTTAATACAAACATTGGATAGCGTTTTTAATTTTGAAGTAGGACTTTATATTGGCATGCAAATAGATTAAGGAAAATTTACGAACTGTTTTGGATTAATTTGAGGTCATTCATTTCATAAAAAACTGTACTCTTTTATTTGCTGTTTATTCTAGGAAAATCAAAAAAATTTTTAAAATTATGAAACGTTAGATCGAAATAAAAATGTCATTGACGTATTCTAACATGAAGTTAGCAAGTAACCGTTTGTTGAACAACTTGCGTTACATAGGGAATTCGATATCAATTCGAAGCACGTTTTTGTCTGATTTGAACCTGCTTTTATTTCGTGGTTCATACAGCACGTTTAAGAACACATTTTAAACAAAAAAATTTTTATTTTACAAAATGTGGTTTTTTGAATTTTGATTTTCTCGAGTTTTTCTAGGTTACATTTTTTAAATCAAGTCTAAGAGTAAAGTTTGCTATAATTTGAACTTTTTACGTGATATTAAATTACAATTTATTATATTGTACATGTACATGTAATATTTCCTATTTTCTATCCCCAAGTTTTTTTACATTAATAAGCACAGAGTTTTTCACAATAACGCATTAATTAATATTAGTTAATTGGAGATGCCATACAGGCTAGTGAAGCGGAAAATTTCACAAAATATTCAGTTTTCATTATATTCGTGCGCCGATGAATAACCGGATTACGACATTTAAGTTCAAAATCGCACCTTTGCAACATAACAATTAATTTAAAAAATTTAAAAGCGAATTATCTTCCTTCATTTTAATTTATTTCGGTCGGTTTCCTTCGTGGAAGATTCCAAGGAACGCATTCCTTATGTTAAGTCCATTTATCACGACCCATCCTAATAATTGCCTGTGCCAAACCTTAATTTTTCTTAAAATGTTCCTAAGCTTTCTTAAAGTAAATGTTCACAACATCCTTGTTTCCGCCTCGTTTCGTTCCTCTCATAAACGAAATCACTAACTTGTTTTCCCATCGGTCCAGTTCTGCCCTTTCCGTTTTTTCCTCAACACCGATGCTTTGATTGTATTCGAGTTTATTACATTTTACAAACATAACCAGGTTTAGTCAATTAGTCAGTACTTCATAAAACAAATAATGAACACGGCTTTATTGAATTACAATTTGCACACATATCGTATACCTATAGGCAATAGTAGACGAATAATGAAGTATATAATAATTAAATATTTAAATTAAAGCGAATATAACAGTTATACGAAAACGAAACAATATAATAGCGTCAAGTAAAAAGAAAATTTAGAATGATTTTATTTTTAAAAATAAAATTTCCAATAAAAATAAATTTGTTTATAATTAGATAAAAAGAATATAAAAATCGAAACTGGCATATTTAGTAAGAAAATTTTTATTTTTCAGCAAACAGGAAACTACTTTTTCAACTTAATAGTTAGTTAAAAATGTGGTTCCCTCTCAAACATGGTTTATTGAGTACCGCCTTTGTGTGTTAATTCAAGCAAATAAAATTTGTTTATAAAGCTAAAAACGGGCATAGCTATAATAGTTAGAAAGCAGTCTACCGAAATAAAGAGATATTCAACATTTAATCATAATTTTACAATCTTTCGGAAAATTTAAGAAATCATCAATTAAATTTTTTTTTGTATATTTTTTTTAATAATATAGTATCAAAAAAATACTTCTAGATCATACACTATATTATATTTTGGGTTATATTTCCATTATCAATTGTTGAACTCAAATAAACTAAAAAATTAAATTGTTTTTAATTGGTTTAAATAATGTTAAGTTATTTCATATATTTTTTAAATGTAAGTAGCTTACAGCTTACTGTATTTTAGTTTAACAGTTAATAATGGGAATATAACGCGAATATTGTGGTGTATTACCTACATAGATAATACAATAATAAATTAGAATTAGACGTTTGCTTTAGTAATTTGTCTAACCAATACTACCAAAATACTTCTAATATTTTCTAGTATACAGTCTATGTGTGCAGGTCGTAACGATGTGTTATATTGTGATATGCTGCGGCTGATTTTTATAAATTATTTTATAAAATATTGGAAAAATTACGTATCACCACTACCAATCCATCTTTTGCGAGCACGAGACTCTTTTTAATTTAACTAAATTTCCAGAAATATTTCTAATTTTTATATCCAACTCCAAATTTTTAAATTGATTCCAACTTGAAAATAAATTTTTCTTAAAATATTTCAAGACATTATGACATAAATAGGCGGCACATTATAGCAATTATTAAACTTTTAAATATTTATATTAAGTAAGCATTTACTAAGAGCTAATAAATCATACTTACATACTTGCCGTAATTAAAAATATAATAACAGCTATAAGAAAGCTCTACAGTAATCCTAATCATCTAAACTTTTTTTAACATCCCTCCAAATACTATATAGTTATATCAAACTATTTTTATACACACTCTGTATATTATATACTATTGTATTAACCAGTCAAATAAATAATCATTCATTAACATTTTGAATGTGAATCTTAAAACGTAATAACAATAGCAGTTTAATGAGATACAGCAAAGTGCTTAAAGGGTAAAGTAATCTCCTTAGTATAAGGAAAAGCTCTGTCAAACCGAATCAAAGATTTAAAAATCAATAATAGCACACAACAACACGTTTAACGAACTGCATTCTCAATACTTCACCACATATGATATTTTTTATTTTTCAGATGCAACCCCGACCACATCAAGGACTAGAACCAAGTTGGTCCAGTCCCTCAGCAAGTCCTTCGCCGCCGCCAGCACCTTTACCACCACCAATAATTACGAGATGGGCTCGTTCAGAAATGAGTAATGGGGACGCTTGTCCCCATTGTAGAGGACGATTGGCATCGCTTCCTACGCGTACGACATCACTCAGTAGTTATTCAGGATGTAAAGGTAAATCTTACTTTATTTTTTCGAAGTCGCACAAAAGTCTTTAAAATTCGGACAGGTTCAAAGTTTTACTGCCAAGCTATCGTATAAATAATACAGCTTTTACTTATTATAAATTAAAACGTAAACTGCCTTCCGTCTTGGAAAAAAAGTTATATTAGCAAATCAATCAATAAAACTGTTTGGTTATTTAAAACCAGGTTGGGCAATTAAATATTTAAACTTTTAGAATTTTTTGTTAGAATGAAACTGAATTTTGTTTACATAATTCTAAAAAAGATAAACAGTTTGAAAAATCTGACGCGTATATATTTTATTTCAAATGGCGCAGTGAAAATGTGAACAATTTATTAAGAAACATTTTTATATACAGAATAATTCAAATCCAATCTTCTAAGCATAGTCTAGTCAATAGAGACGTAATAAAAAGAGAATTGCTTGTAAAAGTCAGCTAGTTTCTATTTTTGATGGGCTTCGAGAGTTAGGAGTACCAAACAATATTCTAAGTTTACCCCCTCTGGTGCCATCTTGCAAACATGGCAGTCAAACTCACTTCTTAAACAATTGAAACAAAAAAGCGAAATACTTACGAAAAGGTAAATTTAAACATGTTTATTGTTGCACTAAACTCATACCAACTAATTAATAACCATAAATTCTTATAGTGCCACGTGGAATCGAAACCACGGCAGAAATACTTCGGAAGTGACACTTCTTCTAGAATTATTAATTTTTTAAAGTAATAGACAAATGAAAATTCTGAAAATTTTCATTAACGGCTTATCACTTTTCTATTGGTAGAGAAATAAGATAAAATTGTATTAGGGTTTTCTGCTTGGGTAGAATATAATAGCATATTCAGATTTCTTCTATCGATTTCATTCTGAGATATAAATGCTGAATACTTCAAGCATAGTTGAAGTTGGCTTTATGAGAAATTTTTCCTATTTCATAGATGCATTTCTAAAAATGTTCTACGGAAAATTATTGAAAATTAGAGCTATGCAGAAATGTTGTTTTTTTTCGAGAGAGAAACTTTTCTTGATTGCTTTAAAGTTTTTTGAGAGTACTTACATTTCGAGATCATAAGTAATTATTCCTATGCAATCCTACTAAACGTATAAAAAGATTTTACTCGCTTTGCCACTTTGGAAAAACTTGAAATATAATTGTTTGAAAGGACGCGACGTTGACACTAACTTGCAGAACATTAAAGTTACATACGTATAGAAAAATGTTGTTGCTACATCAAATTACTAACGTAAATGGCTCAGAATACAAAGACTTTCATCTAAATTTTTCTATGTTCAATAAAATGTCAGAAATTCTAATCCTAAGGGCTGATCTTTCTGGTTGAAGCTGACTGAAGTAACAGTTAGTCGATAGTTAGCTTAACCGATAGTGGGAAGACCGGTCCTAAGTTAATTAATAGTTAAAATTAAAAGTTTTATTCGGGAATCTTCGCTCCTCCATAAAATAGAATTATATGTCAGTAAAAAATAGTGTACTTTATCTACTCCTGCTGTTAAAGTACGACTTTATCTACTCTTGCGGTTAAAGTGTCACTTGTTCTATTATTTTCAGTCGAACAAACCACACTTTAACTTTGCAATGGAAAAAACGAATTTTTATTTGGTAAAAAGAGTAATTTACTACAAAATATTACAAAGGCACATCTTAAGCCAAGTTTGTGCACAACACTATCAAATATCAACGACGGCATAGATACAAATAGAAAGAATTGAAACATAAGACTTGTTTATAGCCGTTTATGTGAAATCGTAATACTAAACTCGCGCAAACATGCCGCACGGTATACTTTGAAAATTGAGTCCACTTTTTTCATTTAAAATTTCAACTAAAATTTTACTAAAATTTGTAATTAGAAAACGTAAAACAGGCCAGTGTCAAACTTAAACACAAATTTCTTTAGCTGTTCCACTTTTTTATTTGGCAACGGTGATGCCGTTCAGTTTTTGTATATTTTTTTAAATCAAATTTATCAAAACACTTGAAAATTGGTCTTGGAACGAAATAACTGAATTTAGCGTATAATAACGAAATTATGATTTTGCAAATTTTGGGTCTAAATCAGATTATCTGGTAAAAAAGTGTAGGTGACTTTAGTCGTATGATCTATCATTTTAGATAGATAAATCTTTCATAATCCTATCCAAATATTAAAGCGATTTAACTGGTGACTAACTTCAAATAACGACTCATTCTTTCTCGAAGTTAGTAGGACTTAACTCCTTTCTGGACACGGTACGTGTAACTTACGTAAATACTTAAATCATACTTTCTTAAACGCAGCAGTTACATTCTACTACTACTTCAATCAACACTGTTGCATATTATTTTTAAATTGGATTTTACCTTCTCGGTGGATGGAGAGCTAAACAAATATGTCAAAATCCAATAAAATATTTGCATTACATTTTTACGGTTTTCGGCGCCGCTTTTTACCAAAATGTATGAATTACCCTCAAAATTTTATGTTTATATTTGTATTTTACGCTCTCGAACACCACAATTTCAATAGAAAAATTTTAAATTTATGGACCTGGGTGCTGTACTATTCCACAATAATACTTTAGAAGTAGGTACCTATTGTTTATTTAGAACATTACGTTATTACGTAAGAAATTTTTTTATTTTATAAATATTAATTAAGCGAAAATCGAAGCTTTACGGCAAAATTAAAGCAATTGAAAAAAATTAGAAAGCCGTAATATGCAGTTTAATTATTACTTAAGGTAGTAATTTATTATTTTAATATAAGTAGCTACATTAACTCTACTAATTCAGATAGTCTTAATTGTGTGCTAAAGATTATCCTCATTTGTATAGGTATTCTAAACAGGATTAGGCATACACTCAGCCATTTGCTAGAAAATATAAAATTTAAAAGTTGCGTCAGAACCAGGAATTGCAAAAATCATATATTTACTACATGTTTCCATCTTATTAAACCTCATCAGGAGCGTTCAGAAGAAAATCTCGTAATTATAGCAATTTGCATAGTTTTTATATAGATCACAACCTGCATCAAAAATTTAATTTTCTATAAGTTAAAAATTTATTAAATTCTTGAACTTAAAGGGAAATTTAAAATTTCATCGTTTCAAGACTTATCGCTGCTTGAAATTTATTTTTGCATATAAAATTCTTATAATAATCGATTGATACGTGGATTAAGTAGTGTAACTCGATATTAACCATATCAATTTTTAGAAAACCCAAAAAATGCACTAAACACTTTTCGGAACTAGAATGTTTTTAAGTTATCACATGTAAAATACACTGTAAGTATAATTTCGCAAACGTTTTCACCATACTATCGCATCATCAGCCGATGAATAATGCCATAGTATGGTTTAGTTTCAACAATCCTTTGGCGTAGTTTAAAGAGGGCATAAAACAGTTACGACTAATTTTGATATATTATACACCAAATAGATGTAGTAGTGCATTACATCAAAAATAATCGAAAAATAACTGACTGTTATTGCAAAACATTCGTGCGAAGTTCAATGAATAATATACATAATTACTAATTACATAATAAATTGTTATATTTTGAATGTTTGAAAAGTATATCCTGAAAGTGTTTATGTAGGTATTAAAATAATTGGCAGTGCAAATTATATCTGTAATAAAACGTAGATTCACTTTAAACTACATAGAGTATTATAGTTCAACCTAATGAATTTCTGCATTTCGCTAATGTGTAGATCCAATCCTGATTCCGAAGTTGCTGATCTAATTTGCCAACTTCCCCTATCTGCATTATTCTTTCAATTAAATACTATTCACCTAAGATAGGGGTCGACAATTTTATGTTTTGCGCAATACGGATTCCCTTCAGTATCTAAATAAGCTAGCTATTTTAATATTAGTAGGATTAGCAGTAGACACTAATGAATTTTATTGATTTTCTATTTAACTTTTAAAAGTTATATTTTAATTTATATTTAGAGAATTTCTTTTTTTAATTTGATGACATTATGGCATCTGTTTCTTCTGTACCAAAAATTACTTGACAGTTTATCTCTAAAATAATTAGGGAAATAATTCAACTTGATGAATTTAACATTTTAATCCCTATGGTGGGTGAACTAATTCTATAACTCAACCTACTAAATAATTGGTCCAATAGATTTTCTTACTATTTTCTAGTTCTTGAAAACTTTAGCATGAACATAGAAAAATTTACTTTCTATTATTTTTTTGGAATTTATCTTATTGAAAATGTATAAACTTTGTTAGAGAAGTCATGAAGTTTACAAGTTAACCCCACACATTCTTTTTTATTTTTCTCCCTCAAGTATCTCGGAAAATTTTGTTACTTAACTGCACTTAAGAGAATCTTCAATTGAAAGCGCAATGTCTCCCCATCATCAATCGCTTTCATTAATTCAAACCTCGTTATCACTTTCTGTTTGTCGTCATTATTTTCTTTAGCTGTGGTATTATTATTCTCAGCACTTTATATTACACACAAAATTGTCGTTTTTGTAGCTTGGTATGCAATTTTGTTGTTTTTTTCGCTTTGTTATAGGGCTCTTGTCACATAATATGTAAGTAAAGAGTCACATATAAAAGTTTTTCAAGCTTGTGGAAATTTGATACACTGTTAATATTCTTTTTATGATAAGTAAGTAATATAAAATACGTAATAAAATAATAAAATTTAACATAAATAATATTTGTAAAATGATTATTATTAACATGTGTGATAATATTAAATTTTTTACATAATAGATTAAATTATTTTAATTCGAAATTCGAAACACTACTGTCTACCAAAGTGTAACTATATAATAATTATTCAATTAAATATATAATTTAAATAGTTTTAATATAATGTAAGTTAACCATATCAATATTTTAGAAAACCCAAAAAATGCACTGGCAATGAAATAGTATGGTGAAAACATTTGCGATAACTTATACTTACAGTGTATTTTACATGTGATAACTGAAAAACATCTTAGTTCTGAAAAGTCTTTAGTGCATGTTTTAGGTTATATAAAATATTGATATGGTTAATATCGAGTTACACTACTTAAACCACATATCAATCGACTAATGACATTAAAATAATTTTTTTTTTAAATTGCAAGAGAGAAAATTAAAAATTTTAGGATTTGGGGTAGTTGTACAGTTATTAATAGAGTTCGAATCTTGGCTATAGGTACTCACAATGTTTTTTTGAGTCGTACTTCTGATAATACCGTTCCATAAAATACACCACAATGCAACCTTTTAACATGACCTCACCTTATTCAGCGAAAGTACCTTTTTTTTATTGTATTTCGTGTACATGAGAAAATTTCAAAGTTAATTAGTGAATTTTTCCAGCTATTTTATTTTAATAGTTCTATACAGTAGCGAAACAATATCCCAGTAGCGCTCTTTTTAAATTTTTTGCGCTTAATTTTAATTAAAGAATTTTATACGCAAAAACGTTTTAACTAATTTGGTTATCTTACACTGTAAATATTGAAAAAAGCTACTCGCTTTAATTAATTTTTTTATCTTATGTTTTATAAATTATAAACTCGAGATTAAAAATCTTCTTTCTGTATTTCTTTTATCTTAGTTTTAATTTTATGCTCCAACGATGAGCAAGGTGCGTTCCATATGAAAAAAGTTAAATTTTTCTTTTTTAAAACAAAATCATTCCGTTTTCTCGTTTCCTACATGGATCGTTTTTGCGTGTGTAATACACTTATATGCGGATTTAAGAGCAACTTTGGTAATCTTCTTAGAGGTAAACAGATAAAACAAAAAGGATAAGAATGCTCCACATGGCAGTCACTAAAAAATAACTTCAAGGATGTTTAAAAGATGAGGGTTGAAACTGTAAAAGATCAAAAGGGATAAATAAGGTTTAATATTTTGTACTCTTGCAGTATTTTTGCTGCAATAAGCTTATTGATCGAAAAACAAATTTCAAGTTTAAAAAATGTTTGTTATTTTAACTGAAATTGTTATTACTTCTGCTCGAATAGAATTCTATTGTGCGAGGCTGTGACACTGTAAACCGCTTT
This sequence comes from Cantharis flavilabris, assembly GCA_949152465.1. Classification (NCBI taxonomy): domain Eukaryota; kingdom Metazoa; phylum Arthropoda; class Insecta; order Coleoptera; family Cantharidae; genus Cantharis; species Cantharis flavilabris. The sequence continues at coordinate 33,295,399 of OX424438.1, read as the reverse complement.
AGTTCAATAGGTAAAGTTCGTGTTCAATGTCGAAAATTCTCAAGTTACATTTTACTTACTGAAAAATAATACTAACTATAAAAGGCAATAGCAAAAGTTGTAACAATAACAAGAGTTTAAGTGCTTTCTAACTCGAAGTAAGTTCGATAAAACAAGTTGGTCTTAAATTTTTATGTTTTCATTTATTATTTAATTAGTTGCAAAAGCTTAAAAATAATTTTTCAAATAACTAAACCCAGGTGTTTTCAATAATTTACAAGGTATTTAGTTAAGCACCTTGTTAATAACTTTGTGGTACAATCCTGTTGCTTCCAAATTATCTACTCTACTATCATTTTCATTAAAATGTTGTATTTTTAATAAAAAAATCAATATCTTGTAAAATGTAAACGATGGTAATTTTTTTCTTTTGGTTTCATTTTAGCCAATCTTTATTTATTCAAAATCTGACGCTATTAAATCTTAATTAAAATTTTTAATGGTGTAATATTCATCTACGGCAACTTACTTATTATTAATTAGTTTTCATAATATAAATTCTTATTTTTTTGTAGCATCATCATCTATTTCTATCTACGGTTTAAACCTGTTGGTCTTTATCAACTTTCATACAATTAAATCAACTTTTCTTATCTAATAACAATTTATACTCGTTTACTAATAATTGTACAGTTCAATTATGTCATTTACTTAAGCAAACTTCAAAGATAAGTTGACTTTTTTTGTTTATAAAGCCTAATTATTATTTCTGCAATTTAATATTTAATGTGCAATTACTTGAATTTTGTAGTTCAATAAGAAAATTATATACTATATGTTGTCTTATAGTTTTATAGTGGACTCTAAAAAGGTTGATTATAAGATTATTTAGATTATGGTACCAGGAAGTGCATAAATACAGAATCTCCATAGCAGTTTAATCAGTTCTTAAGTTGAACTCCTCTCGAGCGGTATTACTATGCTATTTTTATTTTGTAAATAATTGTTTTCCGTTAGTTACATCTTATGTATTTAATCATATGTTATTTACGTAGCTCAAACTTCCTATTTTGTTATTTACGATATTTTCTTTGACGTGTACGTACATGTCCGTTATTCCATCTATCCAGAATTCGTTACAAACAGTTCTATTTTTTCTCTTATGCTCATACTAATAGTAGCGGATCAATCCGAGATTCAAGATTAATTCTCGAAATAGCAGTTGTTGCTACGATCTAGATCGAGTAATCTTATTGGTAAATCTTAGGATCATCTTGAATCTCGGATTGATCCGTGACTATTAGTATGGGCATTAGTAACCAATATAATAATATTTAGGTACAATTTTGTTTATCTTCAATTTCACTATAACCCACTTTTTGATTACTGTATGTTTCAAGTATACAAATTTCCTATTTCCCTGCGGTTTAAATTGATGAACAGGTTGATAATTCACATGTTTTGAGTTAACAGCGGTGTCATCTGCAAACGTGATATGTAATTGCAATGCTTGCAGTTGTTATATGTGTGGTTTTCACAGTACTTATCTCTATAATTATTGAGGTAATTTACCTGATATATCATGTAATGAAAAGTAATTAAAAATAGTATTAATTAATTACTTATTTTTTCTGATTATATCAGTTAGCGTAATTTTTTAAAATTGGGGTGCAATAATTTGATTCTTCAATTTTATTATATGACGAAATTATATTAAACAATGTCGAGAAAAAGCTAAAAAGGGAAAACGTTTTAGTACTTGTCAAAAATTTTTAAAGTAAAAATGGTGTAATTTGGTTTGGGGCTTTGTATAAAAAGTCACTCTAATGATCAAAAGAAAAACATTTCCGTAGAATTCTAATTTATATCTTGATTTATTTTGCGTTCTTTTTACGCGTGTTTCCTTTCGTAAAACTAAATGCTAGAGTTTCTTAGATAAAAACAGAAAATTGCACAACTAAAAAACGAAATATCTGAAGATAAAATTTATAAAAGAAATAACAAAAAGTGCGTAACTGGCAAACATAATTCATAAAACTATCATTTGCAACTCGCGCGTTTATATGCTTGCGGACGATGTTCGAGCTTTACCGAGCTTTTATATAAACACAAGACTAGACATTTCGGGCGGCGGAAAAGCAGAAACGTCTGGGTTCAGAAATCAAAAGAGCAAACTTTTAGGATGTACATATATCTTTAATACGAGCTTTCCCACAGCGTTAGTGAGCTTTCATTTTTATGAGGTGCTGCTGCTTTTAAATTTAGCGAGTGTGTAGTAATACTGGAACAGTTCTTTATAAAACTGTCATAAAAAAGCTTCAAGTAGCCTTCTCCTCATGGGAAATAAGAATTTTCTTAAGGTATTAAGCTAAGGTATTGGATACTTGGGACTACTGAATTTATAATTTACTTAACTCTGCTGTCTTCATCATTGATTAAAAAATTATATCTAGCAGAGAAAGTTTACTCAAACAAAATCTCGAAATTTATTCAACGGCGAATAACAAGTATTGGGTTTTAGAGTGTATTTTGTCATCTCCATTCCTGTTTTAAACTTGGAATTTAAAAAAATTTACACATTTTACTGTTTTAAATTTTGTATGTTACTTTCGTTAAGTAATATAATAATAAGGACAACCTGAAAAAATTAAAATAAAAACGAAAAAATAAATTGCACAATTTAATTTTATTTTCCCACTATTTATCTTTCAAAATTCCCTATCTAATAATTTAAAACACGTTTAATGGAAAAAGTATATAAAAATATTTAAGTATTAATCTTATTGACCGCAGCAGTTGCGGCTTTCAGCTACCGCTGATTGTGTAGACCTGAAATTTAGGGTTCGAATAATATCGATCTACGTTCTTTTCTGAATTTCTTAACTTCGTGATAGCTTTGTGATTGCAGTAATTGGTATCAATCTTCACATCAACGTGCTGTTTGGAAAGAAAATTACCGCACAGATGTAATTGCAGTAATCAATAATGACATTAAACCCCCAAAGCCGTAAAACAAAGAATTTGTTATAAATTTAAAAAAAGTTCGAGTAGTAGGTTTTACCACAGAGGCGATGGTTTAAATCCCATCAGATTCACTTTTTCAACATCTATTGAGAATTGAGAGTAAAATAAACGTAGGTATCGCGTATGTCAATATATTATCTTCAGAAATAAAGTAAGATTTAAGCAAAACAAAAAATTCTTTCCAACACAGCAATTTTCTTCATAAAAACTGAAAATCGTAAGATAATTATAATTGGTGTAGTTAAATTGATTGATTTATTAAAACGGCAATATAATTAATTATGTGTATAATTATAAGAAGTAGGTATTTTAAATACAAAATCAAAATTTATACTGCAATTATATCATAATCATTACAACTAGGGAGGATTGTAATTACAATCATCAATAACTAAAATGTTAAATCAAAATTAATAATCTATTGAAATTTAAATTAAAATCTTGATTAATTAAATCGAGACTTACAAAAGTTATGATAAAAGTGGATTAGATGCATCATAGCTAACCTACTAAATTATTTTATAGGAAAATTTTATCGGCAATACAACAATAATTATTAACTTGAATAATTTGTTATTATTAAAATATTATCATCACATGATAACAATAATCACTTTAAGACATCGTTTAAATAAAAATATACAATAGCTATTTATGCTCCTAGTTTAGAAATAATAACGTTTTAAGTTAGAAAATATGCATGGCATTTGAAATACAATTTTTGTGTTGTGTTTTGTATAGAATTATATTTTTTTTTCTATAAAGGTAAAAATTATACAAAAAGCATATTATCTCAAAAATTACTTTAAAAATTACAACACAAATGAAATAATAAAAAAAGAAAATGTTGAAATTAAGGATTATTACTAGGCGGGTGCCAGGTTATTTCCGCTGGTGGCACCTGCTTCAAGCTAAGCCGCCTCCTAGCTTCCAATGGGTTTACCAGCTTTTTTCAGCATCTATAAGCAACTTGAAACTGCCTGTTGAAATACAATAAAAGTACGGCTTTTAAGTTTATTTTATATTTTGATTGTGTTTTGTTTTTCGCTACCTTCATTTCTTTCATTATTGAAGTTTAGTAATCATAATATGTATTGATAAATAATAATAAAGTTTTAGAAAAAATTTGTTTTAAATAATAGTTAAATAATATTAAATTTACTACTTATTTGTAGTAAAATTAAATTTAGGGCAAGCTTCCCGAATGCAAGCTTAGAATACATAGAACTTTCTGAGACTTGACCACATAAGAAGTAGACTTCATTTAAGAATGCAGATGCACTTCATGTCCAACCATAGCTATGCACTAGAGCAGGGATTCCTAAACTGGGTTTCGCGAAACCCAGGGGTTCCAAAGAACAATCGTCGGGGTTCCGCCAAAATTATTTAATATTAGCTATTAAAAGCAAATAATACCACGGTTACAAATATTATCCCGTTCCTCAATCGTCACCTTCAATTGTTTCTTGCAAACATGCGAAAAAGCTGAAAAAAAAGCTCATTGATGATATGGGGTTCCATAAAATAAAAGGTATTGGGTTAGTGTTCCGTTATCATCTGTAAAGTTTAGGAACCCCTGCACTAGAGGGAACGAGGAACGAGATAACCCTCATCAACTTCTTCCTATATAAGTACCGAATAGATAAACCCAAAAATGAACATCTACAAATCTAAACATTTATTATTTATTACCAAAAAATTGGTAGGCGCGCTACATAAAATTTCAGCTATGAGACTAGATACATAAAACATAAAAACAACAGACTGAAAGATATGCTCCCAATCTGCGTTGATGAAAAGTTGACCTAGATCAGTAAGTGACAACATTGCTCCACCCAACCACCCGATTCATCACAAACAAGAGCAAGTTACACTGGAATCTTGAGTTAAAAAATCTAATTCCCAGGCGTTGACTCAATAACAATGCCAGGTATCTCTGAGATAAAAACCATCCATTTAAATCACATTACAATTCTCGTCAGTCTTCTCTGTCCACTGCAAGATAATCAGCCTCTTTCTCTTAAAGAACGGTTTTAGCATTTAGACCCCACTCTTGGTTAATCCGGATTGGGGAATGCCTGTAACCCTGTTTTTAATAGTCGTTGACGGCAATCATCTACCCAGAGGGACCGCCGGTTTTACGTGCCGTCCGAAACACGGAGACATGAAAGTTTTAGACTCTCCCCAGATTCGAACCAAGTACCTTAAAGTCAGAGGTTGTTTTGCTAAACTACTAAGCTAATGACCGTCTCTTACAATTACAATTGCTACAAATAAAATATTCCAAAATTGCACGTCCACATTCACACTAGATGACTTCCAACCCAAACAAAAGATGACGCCGATCGAAACTCTTTCAAGCACCACTAAGCATTAAGGTAAAGACAAAGTAAAGGCAGATTGTCGGCCTCTGGTTACACTGTTACCACTTCCATTTGTTACTACATGGGATTGTTGGTACCGATAATATAACACCAGCAACCTGATTTTGTCCTGCCTTTTCCTTTATGCACCGTCCAGTAGGTACCATCATAGGGTAGCCAACACTAGAACGCTAACAGGTCCCTTCACGTAGAATACTAGATATGCCGACTAAGAAGAACGCTAGTTTTGCCACTGGCTAAACTTAAGTTAAGTTTTGTAATATTATGAATTGGATTGATTTTATATTTCATTAAAAATGTGTCTTAAAATTGATTGATTAATGTAATTTTGGGGTTTTGATATTGCCATAAATTGGGATTAATCATTAGGTATTAAAATTAGTTTATGCACAAGGGATTCAAATAATCCTTTATTTGATGACCCTTTTTTTGAATTATTGATAAGTTGTCCTAATCAAATGTCAATGATGATGTCAATCAATCATGTTGAAATTACTATTATATATTTTGAAAATATCTAAATATATAATTTAGTTATCAACTAACTAAAAGTGCACAGCATGAATTTGGTCAAAGCTAATTGGAAAATACTGAAATAAATGAAATATGTATATTCAAATATAATAATATAAATTTCTTAAAAAAAAACCAATACATGATTGTTCACGTCCATATTCAAAAATACTCTCAAATAGATTGGTTTTTTTGAATTTTTGTCCAATAACCCGCTACCTATGAGAGTATTTTTTTAAAAAGTTAAAAATTTACCAAAGACATAAAAGTATCTACTCTTTCTGAAATTTTTGAAATGTCGAAATTTTAAAATATTTTCAAATTGAACTAAAATTTAATACCCACACACTATAACTAATGAAACCAGTAGTAACACATTTTGTGCGGAGCATGATTATAATAAATCGAAAAAGATTTTTGATAGTAGATATCGGCTAAAACTCACACTAAGTCTTGACGTTAAGTATATTTATTAAAATAAAATGAACATATCTAAAACGACAATTGCTTCGAAGGGATACACCACTTCTTTTTCAAGGTTCACTATAACCTCATGGAACTTCTTACTTCCTTAAGTAGGAAAAAGAGTAAATACCAACCGTATTAAAGCATACAGTTGGAAATTATGAAAGGAAAAATATGAAATATACTATGAAAATTGAAAAGAAAAGAAAGAAAAAATATGAATTGAAGAATAAAATAGACGAATATTTAACCAATCAAAATTCATAATGCTTAGAAGAAATTCTTAAAATGTATTTATAGTCCACTAAAATTAAAAATTTTATTAATCCATCCACTTTTATATAATGTTAATATTGAAATAGTTAAGATTATTATAGATTAAAAATTTAAAGTGAAGCCTCTAAGGTATTTTTTGTGTTTTATTGACTTAATAATGTTCATAATACATTTAACTTGTACATACCATGCATAGTAGGCACTTCTCATAAGAAGTAGGAAAAATAGTTTTACGACATAAAATGTGTTTGATGAAAAAGAGACTTCATTAATCTTGAAATGTATACTAATAACGTCTGTTGGCTTTATCACAAACAGCATGATTAGATATGCATGTATATAAGTGTGTATGCACATCTTTGTATGAATATTTCATTAATCCATTCATGCGCGTTTATAATTATAAAACAATTCCTTGTATATCTTAGATGTACTTACAAGTACAACAGAAGTAAAAGTGATAAATACAAAAAATAGTAAGGACTAGGTACATTATTTTGAGTTAAAAATTTAAAATAGAGCGGTTAAGATATTATGTTGGTGTTTTACCGACTCAACAGTGTTAATAATAAATTTAACTTGTACCTGCTATGAGAAATATACGAAAAGTAGTTTTACGGCACAAAAGGTGTTTGATGAAAAAGAGACTTCATTAATCTTGAAGTGTACACTACTGACGCCTGTTCATTTTTTTTTCATTTAAGTTTTTCTAGTCATTTTGCTTTAGGTCGTAATCGATCAGCTCAGCTCTTAATGTATTATTTATTACTCTAAAATTAATTACTTTTGTATCTTCTAAAAAAACAAAGTGATTTTGATTAGGATATTTTATTATGTTTTACTTAAACGGAATATATTGGATTATACTTTAAGCGAAATACATAATTTTCAATTGCATATTTTTAAAAAAAGAATTAAGCTTCAAGTATATTAGAGTAATAGAATTTTTCATTACACAAATTGCGGAGAAAAATTAAAATTGTCTGTCAAAAATTAAACTTGCCCCCTGATAAATAATGGAAACGTGACACAATAAAATATTCAGGTCACAATTACATTCATGAAATGAACAAGTCTCTCACCAATTACACATTTTCGCGCTCTGGATTTCTACCATTTAGCTTCATTTCCAATGTGAATTTCAATTACATTATAAGAAGGCTTTAAAACAAACTTATAACAATTTTTTGCTTAAATTTAATTTAAAGCCGAGATCTATTTTTAAACGTTAAATTATGCATTCGCAATTGCTTATAGATAATAATTGGTCCAAGAGTGAAAATTTATTTTTGATTGCTTTATGTCAAATGAAGGGTTCCATCTACTAATTATTTTTTAATTTTATTGGCCATTTCGTAAAATTTAAATACAATTTTTTGTTCTGATATGCAAATTGTACAAAGGCAATAATGCACTATAATTTGATTTCGTTCGTAAATTTTCATCATCAAATCAATTAAAACTTATATCTATTCGGTGCTATTATAGATATAAAGCTTAACTTTTATTCGCAATTTTGAGCGAATAATAATCTTATAGTGCGTTATAAAAAACCTTTATTTTAAAATTGAATGTTATGAATTTCAAATTTCTGTGTTTTATGTAATGGAATATGGAAATTCGGATAAACACGTGATCAAAATGCACTGGGTAATCCTAATACATTTTAATGTATACGCGATAACTTCTGCATTAATTCATAAACATTCTTATATAAAAATAATTAACACTTATTTTTTCCAAATTCCAAGTTTTTCTAACACTTAATATTTATTTTATACACCAAGTCCCATTTATTCAGTGAAACGAAAGGATAGTGCAGAATAAAATTATAAGTTGCCACAATTACTATATTATTATGCTTCGAGTTGCCGTGAAACTTCCCGGATATACTCTTGATTCACAAAATGCACGATAAAATTTTGAGTTTATTTTTGCAAAAAATACTGATAACTTAACGTTTCATATATATGAAGAGCAACATGGTACTGACAGTATACATCAGGGTTAGCCCACTGCCATCTATCACAGAAGAAACTTATATTTAGAACACATCTTTATCTTTCTAAAAAAAGAATTATTATTTATCCGGCTACTTTAGAAAATATATTGTTGTTAGAGAACTTTATATTTTGTCCGTTTATAAAATTTATTTTATGAAAGTGATACTTTTGTTATATACTACGTGCAAAATTTTCTAGAACCTTTCTATTGAATTGAATTTTTGATTTATATGTTGAATGTCTATATCGTAAACATATCAGTAAAGAAACAATAGAAAAGACAATTTAAGAATTTTAATTATGGAAATTCATATAATAACTTTACCGTGAGCACCAATCAGAACGAAGCACGTGTTCAAAGTTTGTATTTTATTATTATGTATTTTATAGAATGTCGTGAAATTCTGACGATTATACACTTAACTAAAAGTTTTAAATTAACTTTAATTGAAATGTACTGACGGACGCTTTTGTGTTAAATAATTAAACCATAAACCACTTCTTACTGCTTGTATGTGGTTTTAAACGTCGTTGTTTGTTGTGCGGTTGTTTGAACTGCTAGAGCTGATTACATACAACGGAAGTAGTAAAGTTGATGATGAAATTAATCAAAATGACAAATTCCAAATTGTTAATTTAAAATATTCACCAAGCTCGTTATTTAAGTGAAGCCTTTTAACATACCCAGTATCTTACTAGTTTATTTAAACTAAACTTGAAAATGTTCTTTTTTTATAAATTATACATTCATAAAATAAATATAAATAAATATTTTTACAATTTACAACTACAAGAATCTACACAACAAAAATCAAATTAATTTTTATAGTTTTAAAAGTATTACATAGAACTTGTTCAGTTCTTAATATTTAACTTACTTCGTTTTTCTTTCTAATTCTTTTCTCTTTTTTCTTCTTTATTTACTATTTACTGTTACTTAAATCTTTTTCAATTTCCGATTTCAAAAATTTGCTTCTAATTTTTACCTAAAATTGTTAAGAGTACCTAGAAATTTTTATTATTTAAATTAAATTATCATTTAAATTATTTATAATTTTCACAACTATTAAGAATATTGCAACGATTCAAGTTTATTAGGTTAAAAATTGTAACATATTAAAACATAAATAAAGAAGTTGACAGGAATGCACATATTACCGAAATTATAATTATGCAATGTATAATATTATAACAATGCTCGTATTCACAAACGTCCTTAAAACATTTAATATATAATTTAACGAATCAATGAAAATCATTTTGTAGTACAAGCAAATAATTTCTATTGGCTTGTTTAATTTAACGGCTCATTAAAATTTTTACGGACGTTTGTGAATACGGGCATAAGTATACTTACACTTTTAAATGTAACATCCAAAGATTTCCGAATTTGTATTGTAACAATCCTCAGTTTTTAATAATTGTTGGTTGTTTAAAAGTTGAATTGGAACAATTATTGATAAATAAAGTATAATTCAAACTAGTTTCGATATTTTGACTACTTCATTCAAAGCGACTTTGCAGGGTGCATACCACAATCCCCCTTTAACTTGTTGGATAGTCTGCCAAAAAGAGAAAAGTATCATTTCAACCCTCATCTTAAATGTTAATCTTTTAAAACCTTTCCTGAAAGACGATATAGAGAAGTTGTATCCTTTTTTATGGAAACTAAGGTTTCTAGGTGTTTAATTATGATGTAGTCGTCATTTTAAACACTGAAAGAAATGCGGTTAGTTATTGTGTTTTCATACTTCATTCTGGAAATTTTTTAGCTATCAAAATAAGAGCTCGACAAAATAAGTTGTATCCCAAACTGTAGATTAATTTAACTGCACTTTATAACACGGTGCAACCATCGTATCTATTTGATCTCCGTAATTACTTCAATCTTCTAAAAATTTATTAATAGTAAATACAAAATTAAAAACTTTGAATAAAACTTACCCCCGTTTTAAAATTTGTCATTTTAAGATTTTAACTTCCGAAACCGTTTTGCAGTAAATTGTTTAAGTAACGCGAGATAACTTTTAAAGTTGCCGTAAGAATATTTGTTGTAAAGTATAGTTATTTGTTTATACAAGACGATAAAATTACACTTTATCGACAAACAGGATATATTAACTCATAAACCAGGAACTCGCCAGAAAATTATTTATATAGCAGATGAAGAAGGATTTATAAGAAATTTCAATGACAAACACTAAGTAAATTATTATTTAACAGTTTCTATATTACAATAAATCAAACATAGGTACTTTGCAATTTCAATATTAATTTCAGTAAAAGCAAGTGTTTACAAGTCTCCAGGTGTTCGAAAAGTACAACTTTTCGATATTCGTTTAAGTAAGGCGTAATACGTTTTTACCGCACACGTGTGAAAAAGTAATTTTTGCTCGTACTACTGCGTTTTATTTTTAAACCCCAAATATGGTTACAAAAATAATCTCGGACCCTACCTGTTACAAAGTGTAGGTAAGACGGTTACTTATCCTAGTATATGTACGACCCTGTAGCCGTTGCGACAGCAACCGTGCAGAGCATATTATGTTTATTTGGTATGAATCAATGTTTATTTATTTATTGTAATCATGATAGCTTAGTTTTTCGGCTAAAGCCTAGATAAAAAACGGAAAAATGTCACTTTTCATTACTTATTGCACAAATAGTTATCTACTATCTACCCACTATCCTTGCTGTTAGAATGTTACTTTATCTGCTCATGATGTTTCGGAGTCACTTCTTTAATTATTTTTAGTTGAACTAATCATACATTAACATCTATTATAGAAATAAGTAATTTATTTGTTATTGAATTTAAAGTAAATAAAGTCAACATAACAACCGCTAATAAACCAACAGCCCACAAAACATATTATTTACAACAGTACCGGCTAACTCCGGTCTACCAATATAAAAACTAACATTATTATAAGTTTATCATATTATTATTATTCATCAATCAGTGAACAAAAATGTCTAGTCTCTTGTAGTAGGCGAGAGTAGGTGAATATCGACTGTTGGGAAAAATCGACCAGCTTCGAATCTCATAAACTTGGCGCCATACCAGCGAACTTTACCTACCAGCCAAAGGATGGTTTTGTATATGCCAAATTTATATGGTTCGTATGGTGTCATCACTATTCATGTGTGTATGCTGTCAGTTTTGCTCGTTTTTATACTTTTTGTATTAAAATTGTGCTGCTTTCATTAAGGCTGGAACAGTTTTATATTTACTAAATATATTGAATTTTACATTGCTAGGATACGACGGATATTTTTCCATAATTTGAATCTAATTTTGTGCAGTTTTAATCTATATTTTTCGTAAACATAATTTTTAAGGATAAGTATACTGGTTAGGGTAAAATCGATCATGGTGGTTGATTATTGGAAGCAGGATATTGGGAATGCGGACTCAATAAATCAAACAATGTTACGTTGTCGACGTTTCGAAGGTGTATTTAGGCCTTCAGGACTGAAGAGAAAACAACAATAATAAGAAAGTCGGCATACAAGCAGCAAAAAACTACAAAAAGTAAAATATTTCACCTCTGTAACGTGGTGTAAAGATTTGACAATATTGTCAATATTTTGCTTCCAATACATATCTCATCGGACGAGAATAATCTTTCTACCAATTATTGTGGTTGATATTGCCCTAATCTATATTTGTGACCTCTCTCTCTCTCAAATTCCTTCGCTCTACGTAAGAGCATAGTGACTACATCTTTTTCTTTAGAAGGGGTCTCTAGGCCAATACCTCTGTGGTTTGCCATAGCCTGCCGAGAGAAGACGATTAAATAAAGTTTTTACTCCGACCGGGATCGAACCGGTGATTTCGGCTTAGCAGTCGACATTAACATATTAAAATAAAATTTATTTCAAAATATTGCTGTTAGTCGATTCTTCCCTCCACCATGGTCGATATTATCCTACCGGTCGAAGTTACTCGACCTTTTTTTCTATTTTTTAAAATAAACCATATAAATAAATCCATTTGTTTTTTTGAAAAATCAATATAAGAATCTCGTAGTAGATAAAGTAACCAAGCAACTTTACCATTTTGAGCATCTAATTCCAAAGATTACTACTTGAAATCTTTAATAGCGCTTAAGGAGTCGATATTCCCCCACTCTCCCCTATTACTGAACAAGATTGTATATTTTCAAGCTACAAAAACGGCATCTAGTTCGTTTATGTCGCGTCGCGGCACGTTTTGACAAAGGGCATGTTTTGATCTTTGTTCTGTTGCGGGCACGCTTTGACGAAGAACGATTAACCTACTTTAGCTTTCAGAAGAAACTGTGTCTTCTCACGTACCTACTTGTCATTTAACGAAAGTTTTGCAAAAACTTAAGGGGTTTCTCTGGTCTAATGCTCTGAAATTTGATGTACTTTTAGGATTTTTGTTTGAAAGTTAAAATAATGAATATCAATATTTAAACTTTTTAGATATATTATAACACTCATTGGGCATACATAAAAAATTTTTTTTAAATTGAAAATAATTTTTAATTGCATAAAAAATAGCGCTAAATAACACTCTCTCAAAAAAATGGATTTGGACGATATTGATTTTGACTCTTCTATTTATCAGAAAAATAAAAACCAAAAATATTATTAATCTTAATATTATTAAATATTATTATTAAATTATTAATATGGTCGGAACTAGGAAAAGCAAAAAAAATAAAAATTAACAGAATTACGCTCATTTGAAGTTGAAATTCTAAAATTCTAAAACAGGCTTGTTTTCACCAGTTTTTGAATGTAAAAAATACGAAGTTTCTGATATAAAATGTGAATAACATGTTAATATTTCAGATGATTCAGCTGTATAGTTTTCTTATTTTTTCTACAACACCATACAGAAAACGTAGTTTTGAAATAAATGAGAGTGTAAAGTAAAGTAAAAAAAACTACATCCAATTTCTTGAATTGCTTATGTAATGTATTAAAAGGTTTTAAAACCAAAAGTACCTCGAATATCTTCACAAAAATTTAACAGTATATTCTCAAAACACAATACTTTCAAATTATCAAAAAAAAAACAAAAATTGATTTTAAAACAATTCTAGACCACCAAAACCCGTTAATTCTACTCTAACCTATAGTTAGACGTTCTTCGTACGGACCTCCATTTCAACGACGGTTTTGCTAAAAAATTACATAAACCTATTCTAACCTACAGAACAGACCTATGTTTTCGCATAAACATTTCTTTTGGCAACGGTTTTACAATAGTATATTGTTTGACTAGGGACGAAACAAAACGATTTCAGACCAGGATGAGGATTGCTTGCCCGAGCGATAGCGAGGGCTGGCAACACCCTGCTCTGAAATCGTGTTTTGTCCCGTGCCATACACACTATTGTACATATTACCTGCAATGAATCTGAGAGTTTCATTAACTAATCTAACCGTCATAAAATATAAAAACTGTCACTGTCAGATCAATTGACGGTTAAAACGATAGATTTAAAACTGAGTAGGTGGTAAGAAACTTGACGGTTTCTGTCCTAGGGAAGAAACCAATTGGTTTTTGACCAGCAGTCGCGTTGATCTGCAATTGTCGTGTTCCGACTGTCTCAACAAGCAATGAAACTCGCAGTTTCATAGTAGGTAATATGTAAAATATATTACATATTTTCAACGTGGAAATGTTCCGTGGTCGTATTTTGGATCGACAAGATTAACTATTGTATGAAATTTCGACCCTTATATTCTTTATGGGAGCCGTTCGTTTCGACGCGCACGTTTTGTCGCGGCATGTTTCGACGTCGGCACATTTTGACCCGGCATGTTTCGACGCCGGCCGGCACGATTCGACATTTTTGAAGCTTGAAAAGGTGCGCATATCCTTGCACAGATATGCATCGGTTATGCAGGTTAGTGTTAGTTTATGTTTTTCTTTAGCGAAATTGACCATAAAAAAGAAGTATTTTCTCTTTTTTTATATTTGTTTTTATAACTTCTGCTTCTATTTCAGCCGTTGAACTATCATGGCATGTTTGTCTATTTATTTTATAATAATTTAGCCATCCATGCTCGCTTTGTCGCATCTCCAAAAAAAATTTTGAACCACATGCTATTTTTTTATCATATACATACGAATATGCGGCGTTTGAAGTTTAATCAGTATTACTCTATAATAACAATAAAACAAATACCGTGGTCAAAACGATAGGCGTCAAAACGTTCTGGCGTCGAAACGTGCGCATTGAAACGAACTAGACCCGTTTGCTGATAATATATAATAGTATTTATTAATAAACTATGAAGAAATAATAATTAGGCACGTGTTTTTCAAATTTTGTTTAATTATACACCTAATTTTCAATTGTTTAATACATAATTTTCCATGTAGTACAAAATTGTCTAATTGTGCATAATTTAACATTTACATCCCAGTTTAGATGTTGGAAAATGTAATTAACCGTTTCCAATACAACTGCAGTCGAATATTTCCACTGAATAATTCTATAAACTGCTGGTTGTATAATTTTCATCTATTTTATACTATTGCAATATAAAACTGAGCGAATTAATCGCATTAATAAAGTAATAATTTTTAAACTTGAATAAGCGTTTTGGAATTAGAATATTGTAAGTTAAAGTGCCAAATTACATTACGAAGAGAGTCAACCTCCTTCAACATAATGCATGACATCCTAAACTTATAAGCCTCCTTCTGTTTCAATTTCAAGTATACATTCGCTGTCGCCATTTATATTTTGAAACATTATCTCAAAATTGCATCTCTTAAATTATATGATTCAACGATGAAAGTAAAATAATATTTGGAAGTACAAATAATTTTGGATTTCCATTCAAGTTGGAAATGTATTTCCTTCAATATAACACTTACAATAAAAAATTTCAACTTTGTCATTAACTGTTTTTTAAACTTTTATCAAAAATTTTATATTTGCACGTGCTGGATCGGATTAGAGGGGAAATCAATTTATCCGACCAGAAAAGATATCAAAAAGAGAATATTTTGTTTGATTTGTTTCCATTTCAATGCAAATCTCGTAAGCGACATTCAAATTTTAAATTGTAAATTAATATTTTTCATCGAAAAAGTAATGTGGTATCCGAATTAACTTTCATCGATACACAATATTTATAAATTTCTTTTAATGTTAACTTTTCAAAAAGCAAAATTTTTGTAAGAACAGAATCGTATATGATACCTTATTTTAATAGTCTATTTTTTGCTAACGTTTAACGAAGTGTGTTAAAGTGTTACAAAATAGTAATAAAGTATCCACAACTTTAGAATATGCTGACAATAACTTTACTATCGATGGTCGATCGTAAAGTGAACTTTCTTAAGAGCACAGAAAATGTCTTTGGGGGGCGGTTCAATTTACACACTTGAATAACTTCGTAGGATTGTTAACTGGTCTCCCACTGCGTCATTTTTTAAAAGTAGATTCATGAAATTCGATTACATTTTAGTTTATAATGATTATTGTTATTAGACAGGTAACTTAGCTATTAAAATATAAAAAATGTTACCAGTTAAGTACTAATGTATAAAATTGTATATTATTTGTATATAATTGTATATAATTGTATCTCCTTTTTTAAAATATTTATAAAATTTTGCAAATTGTTCACAAAATTAATAATCAAAATCAAAATTTAAAATTCAAAGAAATGGATTTTGGATCACGTCAGTATAGAAACAAAAACGAAGAAAATGAAATTTTACAACAACAATGTCTAATAGGTTTTGCTGGAAAATTGATTTTTATCTGACAAAAAGTCTTCAAAATTTACAATTTAGATTTCATCTCATGCTTACGTAAGAAATATTAAGTAGGTACCTATTAGTTTTCACAAAATAAATAGAATTTTATTTTATGCTTTGTAGTAGGCATATTTTATTTTTAAATTAAAAAGCACGCTTTCCTCAAGCTTTCATTTTCAATTATACGGACTAGTTTCGGCTATGTGCCTTCATCAACTTATTCGTGAAATTACATAAAAACAACAATGACATTTAAAATCTTAAACCTTTAAAACTCGTAAAATCAAGTAACTAGATGTAAAAATGAAAAATGAGGAAAATGTGCTTTTTAATTTATCTAATAGCCTCAAGGAGTTCTTTGTTTCCAATATTTTATTATTTTTTATTTAAGTCTGTTTAGTAGGTATTTTTCATGTTTTATAATAGATTAATATTATCGTACTATTGTTAAAATCATAAATAACTGTACGACCGTCATAGTGTTTTGCATATGCCGGTGACTAGACATGGCGGATCGATCGTTCAATAAATAATAGATATATTATAATATTAAGATGTAGTATCTATCCGTTATATATTTTATAAATATACATAGTAAAAATTTAATATTTTTTACAAATCAATAAAAGATTAAATAAATATCGTTTAATTTTTAAATTTTTAATTAACACGGCATGTTTCACACGAAGAATCGTGTATTTTCGGGTGTCTAAATTTTTGATCAGTGTTTTGAAAAATTATAATATCTATAAACTACTTCAACTACAAAAAATCTAATTCAAAAATATTTAATCTTTTATTAATTTGTAAAGTCGTACTACTTAACTACTCATATAATAATTATTATTAAAGTAACGTCGTTTGACGGATACAATTTCATGAATCATTTAATTATCAAATTATTAGTTTTTAAAATTTTTATTTGAACCAATCTTGAATATTTAGATTATTGCATCATTGTTGAGTAAAAATTTTTCTAGGAAGAAAAAGAAACACATTGCTAAAATCCGACAGATTAATGTATGTATGTAATTGGGATAATTTTATATTATGTTTAAAAGTTAATAATTATTTGAGTGTAATAATAATAGTATTAAATAATATTTTTACTCAAAATATTTATATGGTATTATACCTTACATCAACAAGTTTTTCCACTTTGGTATCATAAAAATTGACCTTTTTCTTTGTGCAGTTTGTGCAGTTATTCGTTTTCCTCAAATGTATTTGCTTTGCCGTTTTTGCATAAATAATATTTCAGTTTTCTATTTTTAAAAATGAATACATTATAGTGAGGTATTGCTGCAATTTTTATACACAACCTTTTTTCCGATACATCGTTAATAGCGGCGAAAATATGTTACTCCGACATAAAAGCTTTCCTGTACCTTGACACTGTCTTTCATATAAAGGATGTCCCAGCAAGAACTAGTATTTTCAATCATGGAATTGCTTTAAAATTTTTATTAATTTATAAAGATTATTTAATTTATTTAAAGTTAATTTCCTTCAACGCTAATTTAATATCTTCTTCATTTCTTGCAATAAAATTACTACATGAATTAGGTTTGCAATAACGTCATTTTTGTGCTGTATATAGTAAGTCGGTGCCAGTTCTTAAGTCAGCTGGATTTTGTAATCACTAAGGTTCAAATTTTTATTAAAAAAGTTGTATAAAAAGTCTGCAAACAAGTTAATAGAGAACATATCTTCTCTATATACGACAGATGCCGGTAGTTCTCTCTAACGTAACAAACATTTAGTAAATTATATGACAATAAAGATAACAATTCCATTAAATTTAATATCAATTTATTATTTGTTGAATAAATAGCAATTAAAATGCAATTCAATTTACATAAATAACAATGTTGAAAAATAAACATGCAAACATGCAAATATTGAACAATATTATTACTTTCCGAACTCCTTAGTAAGGAAAGTATTGTAATCTGAAATTGAAAAAAAATGGACTCCCCATTTTCTATCAAATTTTTATGTTTTGAGGTTCACTTAAACCATTTCTATTATTTTTTTAAAATGTCTGTAAGGGTGGGTGTGTGTATGTGCGTATGTATGTCTGTGAAGTGTGAACACGATAGCAACCAAACGAAGTAACGAAATCACTCCAAATTTAAAATTTAGGGTTTTATCTGTTGTGGCATGAAGCCTATTGAAAATTAATGAAATCGTATGGGGGGGGGGGGCTTTACTTGAAGCGATAAAACGTAATCTATAATAACTTCGAAACGCAATGAAATAGGTAAAAGTTTATTATGACAAAAATTATCAATATCAAATTACCTACAACTTTTGTTCTTTAAATTTTTTTCTAAAATAATAAAAAAAAATTAAAATTTTTATTTTAATTTATTAAAAATTAAAAAGTTTTTTTATAACATTCCTAAATTTCCTATAAATAAAAAAAAAATTTTATTTCATATTATCATATCACCAAGGGGTTAGTGTATTTTATTCACAACCTCTAATACGTATAGATAATAATAGATCAACGTTGTATTATTCACAATTTGATGCTAAGATTGTATCGTCTTTATCTTTATATATTTGTAACAACTTTGAAATCCAATGGCCAATAAGTGAAACACCTTCAAGACAAAAAGCAAAATGTATTATTTTAGTGTATTATGAACATTAATGCATAGGAGCATCTAGTTAGAGGTTTTGAAATAGAATCAAACAGAAATTGACATAAGTCGCTCCAAGACTAATTTTGTAATTAACCAGAGTAACCCTTTCTCCGATAAGATCTTGTTGTGGAGAAGGTATATCAATAGCAGCATTGTATTATTTGAGGAGTTAAGAACGAGACAATCAAATTGATGAATGATTCCTAAATCCAATTTACTATCGAAATTGTTAACGACATGCAGCTTAATTTTCTGGATATAACTTTCACCAGATAATGACAATAATAAATTGAAATTAAGTTAATCTTGACAAACCCTTTAATATGCAAAAATTCTGCAATTCGTAATTTACCTTACCGTTTGTGGCGCTCGTGACGCTATCAAAGGTCAACAACATGACGGCTAGATTATGTACGCTTAACATTTTACCGCGTGGTGGCGTGGGCTTAATGTAAATCGCGAATAAGTAACCACTCTATAAATTATAAGATGGTAGCTTTCGGTACATACATTGACAGAACCAGCAGATACATTCGTTTCATCCTAGTGATCAACAGTAAATAAAGTGAGGCTGATAAAATAGTTAGCCATCACAAATAGTAGATACAATAATAAGATATATATTATTTATCTAAATCTAAAATTTTTTTACTAAAAATTAGAAACGATATTCGAAGATATCTCTTTAAGATATCCAAAGTCAAAATTCTTGTACTATGTATACCTATCCTAATATGAGTACAATCGTCACTTACGCCGACCTTTACGACTCATACAGCCAGAATTCGATAAGAAAATTATAAGCAATTTTAATTAAATGATAGAGGTAGATATGTATATGCCTATTTTATTGATAAACAAAAGTCGTTGAAGCAGACATTGTAAGTAAGATGGTGTCAAAAATATTTGAAAAATGTTAACTTACGAATATAGCCAACAAACCCTGGTCTTCCCTACAAGAACATGCAATTGAGACAAACTATTGAGCTGAATCTTAAAATGTTGTGTATCCGAATGTGTCTTTTGCACCCTTAACTCTTATAAAAAAAAATTAAATAATATTGAATTTAAAATATAATATTATGTATATTATAGCAGTACCTATAATATAGCTTAGTTTCATACTTTTTGGTGTCTTAAAATACATTATATTTTAAAACTTAATAAAATAGAAAATATATAGTTTGTCTATTGTCGAACACATAAAATTTTATTATATCAATTTTGAAGGAACGACGGTGTATTATATCGCCATTTTAGGAAAAGTGAAGTGTTTATTTTTATCTGGGGTATCATCAGAATTCAGAATAGTAATATGAAATATTGGTCTAGCAATTTGAACATATATGAAAAGATGTATACATATCATTCTATCTATATATTTTGCTGTGGTGAATACAACAATGTCCATAACTCTGTAAAGATTGAGCTGATATTGAATGCATACAAATCATATATCGCAAACATTTCTGAACATTTATAATACACGTTAAAAGCCTATCACATCAAGTTTTTGATGTTTGCACAAGCTTGGAAAGTCTTTGAATTTTGTAACAATTTTATTGCTTTATTATTATTATTAAAAAGAAAAGGTTAATTTTGATTAAACAAAAATCACAAAATAACTATAAAATAAACTACCATGGTCAGTATTAATTTATATAGCAGTAATCTATGAGCAAAAGTTTTTTAAGTTAAGGATATGTACTACCATAACGTCTCATTAGAGGTTGGTTCTTTATGATGTCATAACACTAAATATCTGTTGATTACCATTGGCTGAAAACTATACAGATCTCTGACTGATCAACTGGCGATAGATTGTAGAAACATTGTGAATCAGTAAAAATTGCGACACTGAATTTTGGAATTAGATGCATTCAGACTCATTCGTATGACTTTTTCGACGTTTTTGTAAGCTCTTGACAGTACGACAATTTTAACGTGCAAATTAATCGTCTGGACTTCGGAACAATAGAAAACTTGCAGATTGCTTTATAACTTTTGCTATTCAAAAAGTTTGTTGAAAAATCTTCCACCACAAATTTTAAAGTTTGTGAGGATATTTTTATATTCAAATAATATTATTTCAATTTTGACAATCCATTAAAGTCATAATTTTATTTTTTTATTGTCTTCTGTTCCAGGTTTCGGTCGCGATTTTATAACTTTTTAACTGTGATTAGGAAATTTTAAATGTATAATATTTATTATGATAATTATTATATATAATGAACAAAAGAATTTTTTAGAAAAATACATGTTTAGCCTGTGTTAGTAAAAATCAATTATTATTTTTGTAATTGTTTATCAAGATTCTACAATTTTTGAAACCTTTTCATATTGCACTAAAGAAATATTACTGAAAGCTGAAATTTCGAGGAATTTAGTGTTGCTTGTGGTATAATAACTTACAGTATAATATTTCATATTCTTATAGAGAAGCTTGGGATAACTTACTGAAGATTACTAATTTGTATGTTTTATAGTACTTAAAAATAATAGAAAATTTTGTAAAGGTAGTAAGCTAGCTGGTAGCTGCCATTATACTAATTTTCTAATTATAAATTTATTAATTTAAAAAAAAAGAATATTTTCTTCTACAGTTTTTTGTTTCTGCAAATACAAACCAAAACATAAACGCAAATCACTTCCTGCTTACAGGGAAATCCTTCAAATTGGCAATAATAAGCATACAAATTTAAAAGCAACGTAAAATTTGTTTTGCCTGATGACCGCACACATTTTACCGTTCCCAGTTTACGACTGGTAAACATTAAAAGTTAAATTTTAATTGAATGTGTTAAAAATTAACTAAAAAGAGCCTCATGCACAAAAATCTATTGCTGGTGGTGAGACCCAAATTTTCGAAATAAAAATACTACCAATTATTTCGAAGATGATTTAAATTTCGAAGTTATTGTTACCACTAACCATTAAACTTATGTTTAACAATCAAAGTAATAAAATTTAGTAAAAGTCAATGTGGTCCTGAAATTTGGCAATGGAATTGATAATAATAGTATATTATTACAAAACAAATAGTATAATAATAATAATATATTTTCTATAGTTTGCCACTGACGTATAATTTTGTGAACGATTGCATATTTACGGATGAACCTATCATTATACTTTTATCTGCGCTTACGTACAAACACAAAACAAATGAATATTATCTTAAAATTTCTAGTAATTTTACCAACAGCTGGAATTTAAATCATAGCGTTGGTATGTTAGAGTAACCGACTACAAAACTATACCGGCCGATTTTGTTTCCGATCCGCCCTCATTACTAAAAATTACCTTTTGTCTTTGTACTGTGATTAAAAAAATAAAATAAACAATGCCCTACCATTAATTTCCATTTTATTTCTGAATCAACTCAAATTTACTTATCGGTAAATTTAAAACGCAGGTGTGCATAGATCACTAACCTTAAATCAACAGAATTTGAATTTTAAAGCAGCTCATCACATCTTTTACCAATAAATGGCGTTCCCGTAAATTTGGCGTTAAAAATTTTATACCTAATTGAAAGATCTTCTATTACATTTCAGATTTCATACATTTTAAAATATATGAAAAGCAAATGCAACAAAAGTTTTGTACTATATTATAGAACAATTATAGCTAGGTTTGCTCGATCTCAAGCAGTTAATGGGCAGCACTTTGAAAACCCAATCTTCGTTACATAGCCTATGTTTCCACAGAAAAACTTTGACAATGCTCTTCTGGCGACTAACTGAAGTGTAGAAACTAATTGTACTCAAAAACAGTCGATTTCGATTTAACCATTAAGGTTTCAAATTTTTTTCTTATACTCGTATATTTAGAACAAAAGCCGACTTCGTATAAAACTTTATTTGTTCGTAAGCAGTTTAATAATCAATCCATTACTAAATTTTTATGAGTTTAGAATTAGTTATTGTTAACTTTTACTTTGAAACCGGTCGGGAAGTATTTTAGTTTCCGTATCAATCAGTGCAAATTAAAATTTTATTTGAAACTGACTGCGAATAATATAGTATAGATACATGCTTCGCTGTTAAACTTCAGTACAACCCACACCAGTAATAAAGCATTATCCACATCGTTATATAATATACTATTTTAATATATTGAAGTGTAATTTTTCTACTTCCATTAATTTACAGAAAATTATTTAAAAAAAATTATTTACTTCACTTATCTTTCACATCTTTGCTTTCACTTAGCTCAGTGGGTAAAATAAAATACGCACAAAATTTCTTTTACATTTCACAATAAAGATCAAAACCTGTCTATACTAAATATGAGTTATATTAACTCAATTATAATTTTAAATTTCAACTTAAAATGAATGCAATTAATATTAAAACTACTATACAGTAATTGGTTTTATTGGGATCAAATAACCTACAATTAAATATTTTATTTCTAGCTTAATTTGTTTCTTTAAAAAAAAGCTAATTTTAGCGTATTCTGAAAATCAAGCTGAAAGTACATGAAAATTTTAATATAATTAAGATTATTATTTGTTTTATTTAAATTCCATATTAACAGTTGACCAGTTTGGTAAATCGCTCTGTATATAAAGCCAGATTGAATATTACATTTTAGGCAACTCAAATAATATTGCCAATTCTGAATTAATAGCTTTCCATTAATTAATAATTAATGCATCAATTGTAACAAGCAGCAAAGTAATAAATTATTATACTTCAAAGTTAGTAATCTTGTTTTTACGCTTAATACCCTGGCATATTAATATAATATTAGTAACGCTCAATTTTCTAAACAACAAATAATCGGGAAAGCAAAGCAGAAATTTGTGTTTTTTGTAATTGTTAAAAAATAGTTAAGTAACTTTACGTGGTTAAACTTTGGAAAGAAAGTAAACAACATAAAATGAAATTTAACTAATATTATTGAAAGAAGAAAAACAAACTTTGTAATATTGGTAGATGTTAAAATAATATTTGCTTTTTATATGCCACATAAATAAAGCCACTTTTAATTATAGTACAAATTAATTTCTTGGCATCTGTAAGGTTGCAGTATCTTTCTAGGGTATCTTGCTCATTTAACAAATGAGGTTCGCAAGTAGGTACATAGTCATAATTAGTAGCACAAGATTTTAATTTTGCCACTATAATATTTAGGAATATCTAGGTAAGTATCCAAGAATTATTGGTGTGAATATTTAGGCCAAACACATTTTCTTAAGCCAAACACGAAACGCAGCTATAGTAATACAAATTTATATTCTCTTATATGCCTCACGAAAACCATTACGGTTTGTGTCCTTGTCGTTTTTGTGCTTCCCACTATCTGCAAGACGACTTTGCGTTCCTCGAATGAAGACGAAATTACCTATTTTATAACTGGTACTACTACGCGTAAGCATTCTCTTTTGAAAATTGCAAATTCCCTATTTTTAAGTGCTTTAAAATAATTTGGACACAATTCTTTTATTTAAGCTGGCCAACTTACGAGTATGTCGAAGTTTTCGTTAATGTCTCCTAGCTCGGAAAGTTATAAATGCATTTGATGTCATTGTAAATTTACTATAATTTACATTTATTTCATATTTATAAATTATATATTTGCATAACTTTGAAAATATAAGTATATCGATGGTATAGAGCACAAATGTGGTAAGTGCACTTTTTTTCAAAAATGAGTTAAGTACACAGAATTTATCATTTTAACATAAATTTTGCTGTGCACAAATGTGGTAAGTTTACCATCTACCGTTTAAAGTTTACTAATAGCTCAAATGTGGTAACTTCACCATAAGTGAAAATTTTGTAACGCACAATTGTTGTATGTACCCTTACCTCATTTGGTATCCTTAATTTAAGTGTACCAATGTGGTATGTGATAGGTACATCTCCCAGTTGGCTGTTATCAACAATAAAGTACTGCAGTTGTGATTACGTTGGTCGTGCGTACCTTTTTAATTATTATTGTTTTGTGTGTTATTAATGGTTTTAAGTTAAATTTATGGAAATATGACTAGCCGAGGACGTTATTTAGTTGAACTTGCTTGTCGTGGACAGTTAAATACAGGTAATTACTAATTAAACCAAATACATTGTTTAAATTTTATATCATAACCTTCAAATAATGTGTTACCTTATCTTTATTTATTGAGTAAATGTAATTTAATTTCTTTTAGATCATAGCAATGGAGATTTGTCAGTAACAGTAACAAATGAGAATAAGGATAAGGATTTTCCAAGCGAATCTTTTGCAACTCATCATCCAAAAGAAAGCAGTCTAGAGCTTGCTTGTGGCCAATCGAAGACAGATGAAATGTCATCAGATTTAATTCATACTATAGGAGATGAAACAAATGAAGATTTGGATTTCTCAAGTGACACTGATTCAAGTTATCACCCGGAAATGAACTCAGAAATCAGTGAAGATGACTCTGAATCTGAAAAAAAGCTTCCAAATATTCAAGGGAATGACGAAAATAATAAGGCGTCCCCAGTAACAAAAAGAATAAGAAACAGAAAAGCTATAGCACAAAATTGGAAAAGAAATAAAGTTAGAAATAGCCGCATGAGTGGAGAAGAGTATGTAAATAGATCAGGCAAAATAATTTCTAAAAAAATTGTACAGATCACTGATTGTAGTAAATGTCGATTCAAATGCAATCAAAATATTAATGATGATTTGCAGAACGTAATATGTCAAGAATATTGGGCATTAGCTAATACAAGCAAACAAAAACAATATTTATCTTCACTAATTACAGTGTGTGATGTTGTTCGACGAAGACAGAATGCTGAAAAGCCTAAACAAGTGTCGAAACAATATCATTTAAGAGCACCAGGAGGGGCACTAATAAGAGTTTGTTTAAAGTTTTTGTGCAATACGTTGTCAATTAGTCACAGAATAGTAGATACTTTGATAGTGTCAAGTACTGGCAATTATACAGGTCAGGATAAAAGAGCTGGGAGGAAAGCTGTCAATGGTACATCAGAGAGCAATATTACACTTATTAAATCTCACATTGATTCATTTCCACGGATGGAATCCCATTATTGCAGACGTGATAGCAAGAAATTATATTTGGCATCAGATTTAAATATTAGCATCATGTATCGTTTGTACAAAGAACAAATAATGAAAGAAAATATTGTGCCAGTGTCCTATTATGTTTATAAGAATATTTTTAATTCATATGATCCACAATTAAGTTTTTATCTACCAAAGAAGGATCAATGTACAAAATGCAATGCATACAATGCCTCTTCAAATAAAAATGAATTGCAAAATGAGTGGCAAGCACATAAAGATAGAGAAAATTCATCGATGAAGATGAAACAAAGTGACAAAATAAAGGCACAACAGGACAATGGTAAAACATTCAGATCGGTTTCATTTGACTTGCAAAGCATTTTAACTCTTCCATTTGCTGGAGACTCTGCAATCTATTATAAGAGAAAATTTAATGCATATAATTTCACAATTTATGAAAATCATTCTAGGGATGGTTACTGCTACATATGGGACGAATGCAATGCTCAGAAAGGTAGCAATGAAATAGCTACCTGTATTTTTAAATATTTGGCCTCATTGCCTGACAGTGTGACTCATGTTTCATCTTTCTCAGATACCTGTGGAGGTCAAAACAGGAATAAACATCTCTGTGCTGCAATGTTATATGCAGTAAATAATTTAAGCCATCTGGAGATAATAGATCTGAAGTATATGGAATCAGGCCATTCTTACTTGGAGGCAGATGCCATGCATGCCACCATAGAAAGAGCTAGAAAACATAAAAAAATTTATACCACACGGGAATGGGCTTTGCTTATATCTGCAGCAAGGTTTAACCCAAAACCATACATTGTTAATGTCTTGACTTACAATGAATTCCAGAATTTCAAACTATTAAGTAAAGAAGTAGTACAAAATACTACAAAAAACACTAACAAAGACACTGTGAATTGGCTGAAAATCAAATGGCTGCGATTTACCAAAGCTAGACCAAGTGTTATTATGTACAAATATGAACTTGATAATGAAAACTTTCTGGAAATTGATATCCACCAAAAAAGAAATGCTAAGGTAATAGATTGGCAGCAAGTTACTTTAAGTAAAGCCTACTCTAAACTCCTGCCTATAACAAAAGCCAAAAAAAAGGATCTGATGTCTCTTCTTGAATCTCAAGTAATTCCACGGGATTATGAATCATTTTATAATTCTCTGCCTTCCAGCACTCAAGTATTAAGAGAAGTGGATTCTGAAGACGAATAATGTTTTTTTAACTGAATTTGATATTACTTTTTTTGAATAAATACTTTTTTTGAATAAATTCTTTTCTCACTATCTATTTTGTCATTTTTTTCTTTTAAATACCTAACATCAAAATCAGCAAAATGTGGTATGTACAATAAAGCAGTACACAGAAGTGATAAGTGCATACCTATAGGTAATTAATTCAAAATTTAGTAATCAAAATTTACTATAATTGTTCTAACTATAATTATTGTGTTAGGCAATGAAGTAGTATACAAGTTTATAGCAATACAAAAGTTATAAGTGGGTAAGCTTAAATGGCCTGGACATCCAAACTTTAAAATCACTCTACTGTAAAATTAGTTTTATTACACATACCACAACTGTGCTCTATACCATCGATATATTTTTTCATCAATAACATTAATAAAAATGTTAATTGGCAAACGTCGTCTTCTGTAACTTGAGAAATAATTCAAAAAAATCTTAACCACAGATATGTTTGAATCTTATTGTAGATTTTACCCCCAAATCATAAAGAACAGTCCGGGGATACAATTGTGACAAAAATTAGAACTAGAGAAAGTTTTATGTTTTATACTTTTGCTACTAATATTTTTGAAGGAATTTAGTTAGATATGCTCAAAGAATTAAAATCTAATAGCATTCATTAGGGGCATTACGAAAAGGATTTTATGAATCGTAAAAATGAATGAAAAAAGATATTTGCATGTTTATACATTGGAAGAGATAAAGAATTTATCGCAGATTAGTTATTTCAGCTTTTGTATCCCTGTCAATATGTAGCTATATTCATTGACACTGCTACCATCCTAATAATAACAATAATAAAGAAAGTAGACTATCAACTAAAAAATTAGTAATTCATTGTGCAATTATTTCTCTAAATTTTGGTTGATATTTAAATTTTTGCTTTGTAGCAGCTCAAACAATTTGCAGATTAAATAGAAAAAATCGGCTATGTAAACATTGCATAACTTTCCCCATTAAATTTGGGTATAAAAATTATCGTTCAACTTCTTCTTTCCGGGTACCATTCGACTAGAAAGACTTTGAGGAAGCTATAGTTCGCATCAAAAAGTCAAAAAGTTGAAAAATTTGAAAACCCGTTAAATGAAAGGTGCAGATTTACTCCTTTGCACACATAATTAGAAGGTAAATTTTCGTCCACCACCCACTTTCCGGGTACCGTTCGACGAGGAAGACCTCAAGGAAGCGACAGGTCGCATCTGCGGGGCTCAAAAATCGCTCTAGGTGGGACGCGAAGTCTAAAACCCGAAAACATGTCAAAATTTCATAAACGTCCAACTTTAATTAGTTTCAGAAAATTTTTGGAATCGAGTTGCGCTACGACTCGCATTCCGTCTAACTCGATATACGTGCTTTAGAAGGAGATGCGACACGGTAAGATTAAATAATTTGGGTATAACAAATGGTGGTCCAAAAGTAATTGACACTTGAACTTTTTTTACTTTCTATATCACTTCCGCAAATTTCAACGAATTTTCACCATTTTTAGCTGGCCTCTAAGTTTAACATTGATACTATTTCTTTTCATGTCTTAACCACACACACACAGCCAGACAGACATACAGACGAACATCCAACTAAAATTCATCAAAAACTTATCAGGACATGATAAGAAACATTTTAATACCATAATTTCTTTTTTTGATGGGTATGGGTATTGGGAAAGTAAACTATAAAGTCAATGGAGCATCGACTATTTTTATTCAGTATTAATAAAAGAACTATTATTTTCAAATTAGTATAAAGAAATAAATTTCTAAATTCTAGACTAAATTATTATAAGCGAGAGAACTAAACTGCCAAAAAATATATTGTGAACAAATCAACCGAGATCTGTTTGTTCAAAAGTGGTGGCAGCAAAAATGAAATATAAATTTTCAACGAGCTAGAAAAATAAAACCAAAGCGAAGTAGTAGCGTTACATGATTAATAGCTGAAAGACAAACTTGGTGAATATTTTTCACATTGAGCGTTTGCTAGATGAAATACAAGTTTGAACGATCAAACACTTTGGTCATTCACAACGCTGCGAAAGATGTCAATATAAGTAATAAACATACACACATAGTAATAAAAGATGATATTTTAACTATTTTATTTATTCGGATCATATCGAAAGGTTAAATTGCCTTAGTAGTCAGGTTACCTGGTGTAGAGCAATATAGATAGCTTTGGGAAATTTGGACCATCCCAAAGTCTCGAAAAGTTGAAATCTCATTGAGTGAAAATTATGAAGAGAAAGCTAAAATAATAATGAGTCAGTGCGGCATTCAGGCCGTACAACTTGGGCACTCGAGAATATATTTCATATAAAAGTATTACTGTCTGCCTTTCTTGAAATTAATATTCACATGGCTGACGGCCGTCGCCGTGAAAGCAGTTTTTAAATTTTTTAAAATTTTGATACACACAATAATTATGTCAATGAATTCTAACAGTTCAAGAGTCACTTTGTTTTTAAAGCAAAAAATGGTAAGCGGCACTAAAATGGAACTTCAGTAACCCAATAAAAAATTGGGAAGTAGCGGATATTGCATAAAAATGCATTCTTTAATATGAAATATACGGTAGAAGTTCTTTTGTTTTGTGGTTAATAGATTTTGATTTTTGAGATATGGCTTTTCTTTTTTAATTACAAAAATATAAATTCTAATTAAAGACAAAAGTTCTGCAGCTGCAGGTATTAGGAGCGGATTCAACCGAAGTTCATGGAGAAGTTGATTTCACAATTTAATATCTGTAATAGCCCCGCGGTTGATGTTTTCAAGGAGCTTTGTTCTTTGTTCTTATTTTGAAAAATTATTTTTTACTTTTTAGTGTATTTTTGTACTTTTTATATTTACTTACTTTATTTATTATCAACTTTTAAGTTTGAAATTTTCATTAGTAAAATATCAATTATAAAATTTTTCTTTAAATAACGAAAGCTAATAATTATCATATTTGTTCTTCAATAATTTTAAAACCAGACTTCCGCGCAAGGTTAAATTTAAGAGTTTAAAATGCAGGAGATTGTTTTCTTACACCTTCCATTTCTTTATGAGCATCTGTGTTACATGGTTTTTACCCATTAGAAGACATGGATTCAACTCTTCAATTCTTATGCCTTAAAAAGATCTAAAACTTCTTAAAGTCACATATACTTGACCTTTGGCGAATAGCGTTGAAAGATACGGAACTACTTTATCCAATGTTCCACCTTGCATATTGTAAATAGGTACTTATTTAAGTAATTAAGTAATCGGATATTGTGAAATTAAGACTGCCACATTAATCCCCCTCCAGTGACTAGGTCATGATAAATTTAGGTCCGTATCTAAATATGTTTGGTTTTTGAGGTTCTTATAAGAAATTCACCTTTTATAAAAAGTGAATTTCCTTGTTTTAGCAAGTCGAATGTCTGATTTGTTGCTTACGTTTAGGGAGTCGAACGACTTTTTTTGCACTTTTTTTGTTTTCTTACGTGTAGAATTATTTTTATTTAAACGTTACTAGTGTTTCATTAGCCACCTTTTTGCGGTACGCTTTCTAGCCTTCTCAAGATGATCTTCTCGCTGACTTGACGTTATTTTGTGGTGCGGGCCCATAGGCTACAACATAAGTAACCCACGCGTAAATAAGGCCCTGGGTAACTTGGTGTAGAGCTATATAGGTAGCCTTAGAAAATTTGGAACTATCCCAAAGTCTCGAAATGTTCGAAGGGGGCCGGGTAGTCCCCGAGGTAAACTAGTCACAGGAAACAATCTGCAAACAATAAAATAATGCTCGTCGAGTGAAAACTATAAAGAAAAAACTAAAATAATAATGAGTAAGTACGGCCTTCAGGCCGTACAACTTGGGCAATTGAATATACTTTATATAAAAAGGTATTGTCTGTCTTTTCTTACGTAAGTCATTAATTCATTAATTGTAAACGCAAACGTAACCTGCAACTAAAGTTAATTGAAGCTTTAGAATTTGACGACATTTAATATTAGCACTGTTCAATATTTAAAATTCTTTTAGATTCAGTTCTTATGAGAGCTTTAGCCTTTATTTTAAATATTTAAAAATTTAGTCTGTTTTTGGCCGATGTGGTCGAATTTCTTAATCATTTTGATGAAAATTAATAATTGGTAGGTAGTCAAATTCAAATTCAAATTCTTTATTTTTTATGTAGTGTAATCACTAAAAAATAAAAAAGTAGAATTTGACAACCAATTATTAATTTTCATCAAAAATTATAAAATTTGTTTTTGAAATTAATGTTGAATGTACGAAGATTATATTTTATTACATCACTAAAGGAAATAGCAGAAATATGCAAAATTACGGAATATTACTTACCTATAAGTTACAATATAAGCCTGGAAAAGTAACTACTAAACTGAAGGTTTGGGTCCAAAGTCCAATAACAATGCTAAGTTGGTAAATTTTTGCAAGAAATGCTAAATAAACAAACCAAAATGCACTAGAAAACCACGGAAGACACCCATTAAGTACATATTATTAGAAATAATCGTGGTGGAACTTACTCCACCCATAATCTTTAAATATCCAGATCTCACTGAGTTACCACTAAATCTATTTAAACGATCAATTCAAAACATTTCAAAAACTTCACATTTGTTGTCACGGTGTTACTGTAAAAAAAAGCAAATCATTATCCAAATTTATCCCAATTATTAAAAAACAAACCATTAAAAGAATTATAACAACCGAGACCTATAAAACTGAAGGTCTGGTTTCAGCAGTAGTACAAATTTAGCCAATAATATGTGTTCCAAACACTATTAAAAGTTGAACTTGAGTTTAGAACCAAATTAATCAAAAACTACTCCATCAGCCTCATCTGAACATAAAAGACAAGCAGAAATTTTGATCTTCCATATATTTCAATATAAATCTGTTCTAACAGACATCGAATTAAAAGTTACTAGGCAGTACCAACTTAAAATTTAAGATTTCACAGAGTAGCGCAAAACTAGTTTAACTTTTTTTTTGTGTTTTAAGGACTTGATGGATGAATTCGCTATGAATAATTCACCCTATATGCGCATTGAAAAATCTAAATTGTTGATTCTTTCGTATAGCAGGTGCACTGTATTTGCAATTTAATATTTATTGTTATAACAAATTATTATTCAAAATGCTGTTATATTTTGTATGTTAAATGGTGTTTACGACATTAATAATGTTAATAAACGCAAATACGCTTAACATTAGATTGCTATCTACACCTATTTGTAGCATAAAATCTGCAGTGACGATCATATCGACACGAATAACCCTAGTTTTGCCAATTTCCGCTTCATATTCGTTTTCCATGAACCATAGCACAGTTTTCTATTTTCTAAACATCAGCTAAAGAAAGTGCATGACTTACTAAGCTTGCCCGAGCTTTCATAACGTACAGCCGGGCAATATTTCTGTATGATTTATAGGTCGGCATTTAAATGGAATGAATGATAACTTTTTGTAGTTATTAAAATTTTAAAATTCGTAAACGGAAAATTTTAAATTTATTCAATTTTATAGAAAAGAAATATACGTTTCTTGCAACCTAAAGATAATAAACATTAAAAAATATTAGGACATTACTATTTAATCTTCCTTCAATTATTACACTAATAAAATAGAAGCAAATCACATTTCGTCCGTTTCTTATTGCAATAGTTAATCTGAGCTTTTATTAGATCTGTAATTTCAAAGAATTGGCAGAACTCGAAATTCAATTAACGATAAAAATAGAAAATTAATTATCTGTTTGTATTTTTTAAATTTATTTAATACCACATTCAAGTATTAGCTAAAAACATTAATTGCTAGAAATTGGTTTTCAATTTTACGATCTAGAAGCATTGAGTTAATAAGTGACTTTCAAAAAGATAAAATAACTTAGCTGAAAAAGAAAATTCTGTTTCTTCAGTAAACACTTACGTTCGATAAGTTTTATTTTGCTTTCCGAACCGTTACAACGGCATTATGCCGACACAAATCATTTGAAAGACTTTTTCTATAGCGGCTACATTGTTAAATAAAATGTAGCTTTTGTAGAGAAATGTCCTCCTTAAAGTTAGACTTGATTCCAAATTTGATTTGCAGCTTCATTTTTCATCAATTTTCATTTAGTCTTTTTTTTATTAAATTTGGCTTTAATTAGTTAGAGTTTTAAGATTTATCGCTAAAAGATTTAATTCGGTTATAAAATAACGTAGATACTACATATTATTATTATATTACTTCAAGTATGTGAAATCGTAAATTTAACGTCGCTCCAATTAAAAGTTGTATTAGTTTCAATTGTTAGAGTTTTACTTTATAGCCAATAAATACTCCATTCGTTACTTTTAACGACTTTCCGTTATTTCAGTAATTTTTACTTATCGATATTGTAAACCACAACATGGGTGAACCAGTCTTTAATTTTCGTCAAGCCAACTCGTATTTTATATTGCAATTTTCTCGCTTTTATCTCCCGCAATGAGAGAACAAACAAATTTAAGTAAGAATGGGGTATGAAACAAAACCCTTAAAACATTTTGATTAGTAACCCACCAGAATACGAATTGTTATTAAAACAAATTTGGAATTTACTTTGAAGAAATGTTATATAATTTTACAAAAGTTTGAGAAATTTTGATATATTTATAGAATAAACAATTTGTGTTAATATTGAAAATCTTCTTCGTTTACGATAATGGCAAACTTATCACCCACTTGATAATATAAATTGTTACATTTATTTTTATAAATCCCTTAGTAATTCTACTCAATTTTTCACGTCCATACCATACCTCAGTAGCATTTTTATGTCTACCTTGAGAGTTTGTTATATCAACTTGGTTTTTTATTCTACATGCTTTAAGAAACACATTTCTTCCATTCTTATTTCCGTATAAAATTTTATAGTCACGTTATATTATTATTGCATAACTCTAAAAATATGCTTATTTAAAAAAATGTTATTTTTCAAAATAACTTAATATTGGATATAACTTGCACTACTTGGTAGGTAAATTTTCAAAATTTATATTTTTACCTGGTAAAGTTTAATAATGCTAGATATTACCGATATCCATCGTAATTTAATAAAATGCCTACGATGTTACGTAGGCGAGAAAAATGGTTAAATATGTATGTAAATGCGACTGCACTGGACTATTTCTTAAAATAGATTTGTAAATTTTTTACTAGGAGAAATGTAATGGAAGATATTGAATAATAAAATAGACGGTCATTTGCCTAGTAGTTAGCGTGATCAACTGAAAGCATGTAAAGCCGTTAATCCTCTATAGAATAATAAAACCCCAATAATAATTGAAAATTAATTACATTATTGTCACAAGTGTTTTCAAAATTTTGAGAAAATATTTGATGTATTACTGTGGATATTGGTCAGATAAAGCCAATATTAATTTTTCGACTGTTCGAGAATTTCTATCCTATTCGCCAAGACTGTAAATATTTTAATACTACTGAATATTAATAATTAAAATAAACCAAATAAATTTTTCAGAAAAATTGAGTAGATTACCTAAATTTCACCCGGCAAACTTTACAATTTTTATTTAAAAATAGAAATGTTAAATATCGACATAAACATAAAGCTGTCCGCTTATTAAACATTTCTTTGTTCTTCTATTAAATTAAATTAAATATTTTATAGAAATTTCTACCATAAACCAAATAAACTTCAATTAGAATTTCACTCTTATAGTCCAACATAATCTCATTCGGTTTCTTACTTATTATCTAGAGCTTTTGTTTTAATTCTATCTCCAGAAAATTAAATTTCTTTTCAAAATTATTCTATTTAATTTTTAAATCAAATTTATTCTTTTTTTATAAAAAAATTATATTACCTTTAACCTTTTGTTCATTAGTTGACGCTTAGTTAGACTAATTTGAGCCAAGATTTAAAATTTTACGACATTAAATAGAAGTAAAAATTTTCTTGATAAAGAAATATAAATATTAAAACAAAAATAGTCATCTTATTAAATAAACTATAAAAAAAATTTTGTTGTTAATTTTTTTAATTTTTTGAAACTTTCAATATACTGCAGTGTTTAGAATGCAAGTTATCGAGCCTAAGGCAGTGGTTAATTTCATTAATTAAAAGAATTATGTCAAAAATAAAAAAAATACAAAATACAAAAAAAAACTTGAAAGAAATAATTGGTTAAAATAAACAATTGAAAGTTAAAGAACTTCGGGTGTTGTAATGTAATTGGGAAAAGTGCGTGTACAGGCGAATGAAATGAAGATAACGAATCGCATTATCATTGACAAGCATTGATTTGAAAAATTGAATGTAAAAAAAATGAAATTGCTAGACAACGTATTGATGAGGGAGATAACAAAAATAAAATCAGTTGACGACAGAACCTCAAGGAGGAAGGTCGTACGTGTGGTCCTCAAAAAACATGGAGAAAACCACAAAGTGAAAATAAAAACCAAATATTTCGAAAGGAAAATAATAAATTCAATTTTGGAACAAGAACGAGATGTGATTTTGGATAAAATTAATTTGAAACGAGAACGAGGTATGATTTTGGACAAAACATTGAGAAGAAGCGGAAGGAAATTAATCTGGGATTAGCTGGTAGCGGTTCCATTTAACGCGAAGAGGATAGCAGGAGATTCGCATCCAATTTAATGTGGACCCTTTGGGTCGAATAAAAAAAAAGACAAAGACAGGTTTGCATAGTCACAATTATAAGTGTTAAAACATGTTCCTTGCGGCGTATAAACCAATACTTAAATATAAAGCGCAATTGGGGAAATGAAAGATTCAAATAATTAAAAATTTGTAATTCAATTGTTTATTTGTTTTTAAAATAAAACGTAACATTCACAAAAATTTATATAAGATTCTTCGAAAAATAAAGATTGCACAATTCCGTTAATTCGATCCACAAAGAGTTGAAGCTGAGGTTCGATAAGTTGTGCATTTATTGTACAAGCAGAATAAGTATGGGCTTTTAAAGAGATTCAGTTTTTAACAGTGCATTACACATATTATATTAATATCATCTTTATCCGACCACTATCTTCAACTAATTACATATCAAACTGGGATGTTTCGTATCCGCCAAAGATTTTGTTAATATCATTTTGTTAAAATAATATCCATATTTATTGTTAACACATAGTATGTTTACGTCAAATTAAAATTTTTTTTATTGATATTCAATAATTTAAAGCTTAAAATGTTGGTATACAGATACATGGTATTCCTGCGAAAGACTTAAATTGCTTTAATTGTTAAATTTCCTGTCCTTACTAAAATTTTGATAATAGATTAATTATGCCATGTACCTAAATTTAAATTAGGTCTTCCTTTATGTTGAGAAATCTATTCAGTATTGAATATATATTCCGCTAAAAATTTATTCAAAATATGTTACGCTTACAAGAAATAGAAAATCCAATTTATATTTTTTTTTATTAACAAATACGTGTAAAAATTTTATTTGAAATAATATAATATATGAAATAGTAATACATACCTACTTATTATAAATATTAGTGATTAAATTTATCAAATATTATTTTATGATCTCTATAATATTATAACTCAGGCCCTTTAGCATTATTTGACCTAAGAAAAAATTATAAGTCTGAATATTATTAGTTTAAATGATCCTCAAGCACATTATCTAACAACATAATAAAACTCCCAAGTCCTTAACCGTCGTGTCGGTCGGAGTAATTGATTTTTGATAGTCACTAAGACGTAAGTGACATGAATATTAACAAATTTTGTTAAAATCCTGCAAAAACTAAATTTTTTTAAATTTTTTTCAAAATTAATATCTATATGATTTACGCCTTTATTACTATCATAAAACAATTTGATTTTGGAAGTTTAAGTATATTGTTCAGTAATGCTAGAGATCATTTAACCCAATTTTCAGACATACAATAATGTTTTCTAAATTTTGCATATCATCTAAAATTCCTGGGTCATTAATTGCCAACAATAAGTGAGTTTTTAGGATTTTAGATTTAAATAATTACTATTACAACTTTTATAATGAAATTTTTCTCATAAGAGTTTTATTTAATCTGAATCTTATTTTGAACTTATAGGTGAAGCTCACCCCAAACATAAAAAATAAAGTCATGTTAATTATTTTGACGGGATAATACATTATTCAAAATCACGAAAACAATTCTTCTCCACTATATCATTTTTGAAATTTATTATTACGGACTCTGAAAATTAAAATTTATTGTAAGAGTTTTATTTTTCATATTTAACTTTTACTTAATTATTATCTTTAATCTAATTTATTTATGATGTATTATTGCTCCAGATTGAAAAAACAGTTTTAATTTTATTATTTTTAGATTTAATATTTTGTCGCAGTTCTTTTTGTCTCATCTCTCTTGATTTATTAAGAAAGTTTGAAAATTTTATTTCTCAAATTTTACATCGGTAGCTTACAAATTATATAATAGGAAGAAATAAATCGGCAAATTTTAAATTATATATATCTCATTTTAACAGAAAATTGAGAGGTTAGAAAAGAATTTATTGAGAAAACTGTGTTTCGATCGGTGAACTTTTATTGTGTTGCATTCAGCGACATGTCGTGAATTTTATAAGATGGAAAAAAGAGCAAAAAATACATTACAAGCGAAATTTTCAAAATTTCAAGGTCACGCCGACAAATTCAAAGTTAGAAATTTTAATTCAATGAAATGGAGTTTCCTGAGTAAAATTTTTCTCATACAAATCTAAGCTTTTTTAATTTAATAATAATTTAATTATTGCAATAAATCTGTAATCATCTTAATCCAAACAAAATAAATCAAAACTTTGTTAAGGTAACATTCTGTATTTTATATTAAAATTGAATTTAGAATTAAACATAAATTTTTAAATACCAATACCCAAATTATAAAATTTAAGGAATTCAATTTATTCTGAATTGAATTTTTAAGACGTTACTTTTCACATGGGTTAACTAATTAAATAAAAACTTCTAGGAAAGAAATTTTCGAGAACTTCCGTAAAATTACCTAACTTCTAAGTAGGTATAGATATACTCATAAAACAAGATTAAATAGTTAATTGGGTATGAACCCTTACAAATTGAAGACATGAATTTACAAAATTTAAAATTCCGTTTAGCTAATTATACATACAGTGTGTTTTGACTAACTGTCAACTGACTAACTGAAAACATATTATTGTTTTCGATTGTATTGTATTATTATATAATTGATTTTTTTGCGCCATGGTTAGAATTCCACGTTAAACGTTACATGTCTGCTTCTATCGTACTTACCTATTTGTGATAATAAAATTTAAAGTCTTTGTTATCTTTAATATTACATTAATTTTATAATCGAGACCCGTAATCTTCGGCAACAGAAATTAAACTCGCAAAGTTTTCTAGTAACCGACAGCGACAGTGTCGTGATATCACGTCACCGTCGCAATATTGCACGGTGATTTTTTTTAGATATTTAAAAATAATCATGAATTATGAATAACAAATATTGTTTAATAACAGTTAATTTCTTATTAGGAAATAAATTGCTGATTAGTTGACTAATAATAAAAGGGATGTTATTTTATTACATCGCTAAAATGTGATGTCAACAGACTGACATCGCTATCACCAGAGTGATTTAATTACTTTTGAAGTAGATGTAATACTAGATAATGAGTATGAACAGACATGGTTATAGAAATTTAGAAGCAAACTTAATTAGAATCAATTGTCAGATGTGATAGCGATCTGTTAACCGGCGGCGGCATGTAGAATAGTGCATTTAAAATAAAAGCTCAAGAAGGAAATCGCTAGTATTATCCTGCTCTACAGGTTTAAATTTTATGAAATTTTACTGTAAGAACCTTGTAGTATAGGTCAAAAGATAAATTTTCAAAGTAATATAAAACCTTTCTGCTTGATTCTCAAGACCATTGTGGAATTGCCCCATAAAGATTTTATTTCTAAGTTATGAAACTTAATTTTTATCCTTTCGACAATATTTTAAAACATTATTTTGTTAGATTAAAGTAAAATTTAAGGTTTAATGTGATGATGCTATTATAATTTAATTGATGTTGAAACTAAAATTTATATAAATTTTAAATTTTACAGGCCAGTTTAAAATTGTTTAATTTCAAAACTTATTTTATTATTAGATAAAAAAAATATATTTAATTTCGGATTATTATCAGACAGACCTGGAGTTGAACATGCAATAAATTAAACTTAAATATATAGTAGTATATTTAAAGCTTATTACAAATATTATCACATGTCAATAACATTAATTATAGAAACCAAATTTGCATGTACTATATTAGCACTACAGGCCTAGTAGCCCTCTTTTTTTGTCACAAGCAAATTCTTTCCAATTTTCCAACCCAATTTTATTTAAGCCCACCTGCACTTCGTTCTTCTAAAGGTCCTTTAGTCTACCTCTTTTTTTGGTGCTTCCGAATTTCGGAACCTCACAACTTCTATACTTTCACAAAGCACAACTATGCTCGATTGTCCATATAACTCGGCTAGCTCCTGATTTGACCTTGCTAACCAGTGTCCGTTTAAATATTTTCCACCATCTATTTTCCTCAATATTTTCGACTCCTATACTTCTAGCAGTACTTGTTCACGTTTTCTCGACGTCCACGCTTCCGCTTCCTACATACAAGAGGCACTTATGATTGTTCCGTATACAGTTGTTTGAATTGTTTTGGCAAACACTTTACTATTGAGAATCAATTTGAATGCAAATGAACTATATCTACCAGCAGCGATTCTTGTCTTAATCTCTTCATCGTATCCTGGTTTCCTTGTTATTAGCGTTTCCATGTACGCAAAGGGGTTCACTTCTTCAAACTTACGATATTGTTTCCCACTTCTATACTTATGGATTTTTTCTCCTAAAAGTTCTTATTGTCCCATATCATATTTTCTGTCTTACTTTCATTTACTTGTAAGCTAATTCTCTCAGCCGCTTCCAATAAATTCAGGGTGGTTTCTTCCAGCTCCCCTTCTTTGTGCATTTTATGATCGTCAAGTCATCCGCAAAAGCCAGGCATTGATGTTTCCGTCTGAAAATTGTACAACATCTGTTTAATCCTGCTTTTCGTATTGAATTTTCCAACGCAATGTTAAATTATATTGACGACAATGGGCCTTCTTGCCTCAAGCCTACCTCTACTGACTTTAAAACTATCAGTCATTTCACATCAATTTTTATTTAATTTTCAGTACCATCGAGTGCAATTTTACCAATTTTCTGAGTATTTCCATTTCCATCATGATGTTATACAACTCTGCTCTATCAACACTTATGTATGTATGCTTATTTAAAAAAATCCAGAAATATTAAATGCATTTCTAATATTAATTCGTAACTAATTCCTTGTATCTTTCTCACAATCAGAACAAATAATTGGTTTGTTACCGATCTACATACTTTGATACCACATTTATATTTTACTAAATACAATTATTTTTCTTACCTGTAAAAAAAATTAT
This sequence comes from Cantharis flavilabris, assembly GCA_949152465.1. Classification (NCBI taxonomy): domain Eukaryota; kingdom Metazoa; phylum Arthropoda; class Insecta; order Coleoptera; family Cantharidae; genus Cantharis; species Cantharis flavilabris. Next base: position 33,254,563 of record OX424438.1, on the reverse strand, counting down.
TGTATTAGTAAAATATTTTTACATGTTAATAACTATTCCATATTAACACATTTATACCGGTCTAGGACATTTGAATGCGGCCGGTTGAACGCGGCCGGTTGAACGCAGCCGTTTGAACGCGAGGACGTTCGAACACGAGGACGTTTGAACGCAAAGTCGTTTGAACGCAGAGCAGAGACATTTGAACGCGAGGACGTTTGAACGCGAGTTCTTAGATGCAATATCATCCCGTTCATTATATTTAAATATAATAATAAATTAAAAATAAAAGTAATAAATGTAAACTTTTTTTATATTGCAAAGAATTGCTGGATTGCACTGCATTTGGAAAAATAAAAACTTTGTCGATATATTTATTCATTATACAGAACTTAACCATTCATTTCAAAAGTATGAGAAATCTTACGGATCCTTACGTGGAGAGGGGGAATCAAAAATTATAAAAATTGTCCTTACAAAATTTATGGACGCTCCCTTACCAAAGTAGTTAGAATTATTAATACCGTTTTTGTCGAAAACTAATGGTTACTAATTCAAAAATATGTTTTACTTAAATGCTTAAAAAATTGTACTCTTTGCAAGGGTATATACATACGAAAAAGTGAAATTCGTGGTCTAAATTCTGTGACAGTTCCCCTATTTTCTATATTTACTGCCGGTTTTTCTAATGTTTCATTAAATGACTATAATGCCCGATTTCTTCACCTTGAGATATCTATCGGATAAGTATAACAATACGGATAACCAGCGAAAGAAATCGACTCAAGGTGTAGAAATCGGGCATAGGTGAAGTATATAGTACCTATTTTATATGTCGTATGACTATTAAACCAGTACAAAAAGGAACGGCATACTTTTCCATCGATGGTTGATATTTAATCCCCAACCTTAAAATGGTCAACATAGAGCAGTGAACTATTCCTCCGATTTGGGTCAGTGTAGCTTATGAAGTATTAGCAGGAATACAATGGGGCGATCTATAGGGCGATTACACACCTACATAACCGATCTTCGCGCGGATATCTCTCTTTTACGAACAATTTCGCTAAAAAAAATCATAAACTAACACTAACTTACATAACCAATGCATGTCTTCGCGCGGATATCTCTTTTTTCATTACTATGTATACGAATATTTGTTTTTCTGTTGGTTTTATGCGCGGACAACCTGTATAATTATATCTTATATTATGTTAAGAACTATTTATAGACTCAACAATTAAAGTACCGTAGAATGGGGTGAATAGGATCAAGAAGTTGGAATTTGTTTAAAAAAATGGCAAAATTCAAATAACTCAGCAAAATCTTTATATTTTACGTTGATGGGTTCCGTATATCATAGTCTTATAAGGGTTGGTAATATCCCGCCATCCGCAGGTATTAGGATTACGATTAAGCATTATAAAAGCATAGCTGATCCTATTCACCCCAATGGCAGGTGAACAGGATTAGTGAATAAAAATTAAATTCTATGGCACGCCACTAGACATAAAAAAAATTTTGACATCGGAAATTAATAACCCATGTATAGACTGATGTTTTGGTACGTATAACAAAATTCTATGCCCATTACTTAGGGAGGTGCACAGTTCCAAAGTTCAAAATTAATTATATTCACCCCCATTCTACGGTATTAAAAATTTGATCAGTCTACCTGCTAAGGGCATCGGTGAAAATGTTATATGGGATTAGAGACACCCTTGACCAACGGTGAAAAAAGAAATCGCCCACAAAAATATTATGTCAGAAATATCCTTGAAAAAATATCCTTACAAATATATGTATCTTAAATCTACTGTAACCTACAGAATAATAACTAATAATAAATAATAAAAAATTAGTTAAATCTACTCTAACGTAGGTAACCGGAAACTGGCGAATTTACTTAGACAGTAAATCTTTGAGCCGATTCTGGCAAAAACATTCCCTAAGCAATCCCAACTCAAAAATTTGTCAATCTAAAAAAACGGCATCATTGAGTCTGTCCCCACATTAAAAACATTCATACAGCGGCTCCAACTCAAAAATTACAAAAAAAATATAGAAAGACGGAATCCTTGAGACGAATCATTCGTTCAAAACATCCCTGATGGTGCGATCATTTGCACCTGGATCGTTTATTATGGGAATCATTTGCTTTAGAAATCATTTAAGGTGAGATCATTTTATTGGTTATCAAAGACTATTTTTGCAAAGAAATTTTTGCATAGATATTTTAACAGGATATATTAATTTGTAGTTAGGTTCAATAGTCCTACTCAATGGTCTCAATAATAATTAATCTTAAGTAGTATCTTAAGTAATAAATAACTCTTCTGTACGAAATCAATAATAATAAAAAATCGCAAATTTTTGTAAAGCAAATAGAAAGCATATTGCTATGACATCCTTATAAATAAAGGGCAGAATTTTTTTATATTTATTTATTATATTATGTTACTGTTATAAAATTCTTTAAATTAAGTTTTGAAATGATCAAATAGGTTTCAAAAATAATTGACGAGGTGGCAAATAGATATGTAAGTGCTTAAACCTATCAAAGAGTGTAGACCAACTGATATATTATTATTTAGTATAAGTCAAATCCGAAAACTTGGTATAAAGAGCAATAATAATTTTATACAAATTGTTACCTTCTACAAAAGTGACAATAACCTATAGCTGAAATTTTGTGAAATAATTTAAATTTTATTATGTTTGTTTAGCTTTTAATTTGTGATTCTAAATTTTCATTTAACATCATAATTTTTAATTTGCCTACCGGAATGTTTCTTTATATTGTTTGTTTCCTGTTTATATTTAATGAAAAAAGTTGAAAGTTTTATTATTAAAAAATTTTCGTGTACACATACATTTTATAATAATTAAAAATAAAATATAACAATTTATTGTATATATTTACAATTTAATTTTGAGTAAATAATGAAAATGAAAAACTTTAGAATCGTTTGTTTTTCTATTGTATTGTATTGAATAGGATTATAAAAATTGAAACAAAAACATCTTTTTAAATCAAAATTTGAAAATTTTGATTCAATTTTATTACCTTTATATTAAAAAACAATTTTCTCAGTTTGTTCAACAAAATTACTTTGATATTACTTTGTATTTAAGTTCTCCAATAAATCCAAACACTATCTTTTTTAATCTCACGATTAATTAAATTTGGAATATAAAAAAATATTTTCCGAACGAAAGCAAGGAATTTATTCCTGTATTTTTATTTAACCATAACTTATAAATTTTAAAAGTCCAAAGTAGTTTATCAAAATTAAAAAGTTTAAAAGTGTTCGCTATAAAGTTGAGTTCAAATTTAAATTTGCTGCCATTACGCGTAATTTGGTAGTTAATTTTGTAATTACCTAATGCTGGTGAAATAATGGCGTTCATTTTAGTTCTAGCTCTAATGACAATAGGGTTTGTTGCACATTAATTGAACTTAAAAGCAATACATGAGTATAAAATGCTTAGAGAAATATTGATTTCCATTTTCCACGTTACACGTCCTGCTACCAGTTTTCTTCCAAAGTAAGCAGGTTTGAGTTTGGCTGTGACGTAAATTTAAAAATTATGGCACTTTCATTAACGTTGCATATAAACTACCCAAAATTTCATTAATCTTTATACCTCAGGAGCTTGGGGTAATCCTTAATGTAGTTGATGTCACTTGCAGGTGTTACCAATGCATGCAAGAAACTACTGCACTACCAAGTTGAAATTTAAATCACTTATGGGTAACTGAAGTAAAATTAATTGTAGATCACGAAACACGAATCCCAAAATATAATTTAAATTTAGTTCTATAGCTAAACGGAAATAAACAAACCTAATAGTTTTATCTAATAAAAATGTTTGTTTCGCGAGATTAAATTTTAGTAGGAGTAAATTCGTTTTCATAGGTTGGTTGGAATCAAGATTACGAAGGGCAGGATACAAATTAAGATAATTCACCTGTTGACTGTAAAAGCCAGTGCTGCATTCAAAATCTACTTATTGTTGTACCTATTACTAAATTCGCTATAAGAAATTAAATTCTTGCCCTGCCTACATTTCATGCTAAATTATGGATGCCGCGGGGTTGTGCTATCCATTTATCTTCGGAAGGGATGAAGTTTGGGTCACCCTGTATACCAAATATTTATTAGAATACACATCCAGTGCAACCGCATTTACGTATTAGTTTTAATTAAGGGTTTCACCCGATGGATTGTGTTTCAAAATTTTGAGTACTGCGGTGAAATTTAATCCTCATTCCGTCATTCCCAAATTAGCATATTGCATTTAAAAGAAAAAGAATTGTTTTTTAAATATTATTAACTCCAAAATTTACTGCGATATAAAAGTAGTTAATACGTACATAATTTCTCCGACTTCAACGGTAGCGTTTTAGAGAAAAAAAGAATTAGGTTATGTTGTAAATTAAATTAGCACTGCCAACTCTTGATTAAAATTAAGAAGCTTATAATTTAATTTAACACCGCAAGGGTTTCTATGTCTTTTACTTACGGTTGTGCAATACACGAATTAATGTCGACAATACCTATTCATCATTTATACAAACATCCCTAATTCAATTTTGCCTTTATTGCGTTTACTTATTTGGAGTAATAAATGGAATTATAGTGGGATGTACAAATTGCAAAGAAAAAGTTTAACGAAAGCATGATATTGATAAAAGATCCGTGAATATTTCAAGTGCAATTAGATTTTGAGTAGGTTCATTGGTATATAAACTACCTACTACTTGTAACTTGGAAAACTTTTCCATCGGCGTTTCGTGTTCTTTGAATTAAGATTATTATCTCAAACAGCAGAGAAACTTTTTAACTGGTGCATTCGACTATTTCCCTCACGTATTTGTAGGTTCTTATAGGTATACCAGCTGAAGATAGAATTAAATACAATTCATAACGCATGCACGTACAATAAACCGGTGCCAACGTTCGCAAAATTTATCAAAGCCAATATCTGCATACAATAATAATGTAATGCAAGTGGAAATGCAATTTAAATTCCAGAACTAATTCATAAGATAATTTTAAACAATTATAGAAACAGTAAAACTTATACCGAAACGCAAGTGGCGTGCTTGCAAAATTTTATTAACAAATACTACATAACCTCACTTTATTTGCAAAATGCAAAAATATAAGTATCGTTGCTTTTAGGTCAGAGCACTCAATCTAAAGCTATCGTGCGTTACTGAGCAATAATGCATTTTTGTTTATAGAGTTAAAATTACCCATTGATATTCATTCTACTTGTTACGCTGTCGTCGCGCGTTTTAAAATTTATTTAAAGTTTGAATATAAAATATATTTTATGCAAATTTATTGTTGAAGGGAAAGTTAAATTTATAATAGCGCAAAGAATTTTATTGATTTATTAAAATGACTGCTAATATTTTTTCTTAAGTTGAAAACTCAAAAAGTTTTAAATTATTCTCGATATCTCTAAAATTATTTTCCAATAATTAAAAGATTTACATTCACATTTTTATAACCAATTTCATAAATAATCATTAATCCTAGAGCTTTTATAAACATTCTGTACATTTTATAATTGCATATTGCTTAATCTGGAATATACAATTCCCGCATTGAATAATGGAAATGTGAATAATGAAATACGATCGAGGGTCAAAATACAATTTTTTGTTAGTGTGAAATGTTTAATGGCAACTTTAGTTGATTTTAGTAAAAAATTTAGGGGTTGGAATTTTTATATACCGCATTGAACACATCATTATAGAATTGTTTTTCCGATGTGTTAGGTCGATCGGTATTATCCCTTTTTTTAAATGAACAAAAATTTAATTCCGTGTTCAGCAAAATTTTAACCAAGTAATTTTCTTTCTTTTAAGTTTATAGAACCAATCTGTGAAATTCAGCATCAAATACTTTAGTATTGATATAATTTGTAATAGTTATTTTCTATATTATATTTCACTAAAATTTAACAAAAATAATTTAATATTTACTATTAATAATTAATTTTCCCATAGTTTTGTTACGCCTAAGTGAATATTCACATAGAAAATACTATTATTGTCATGAAGGGGAAATATCAAAATTTAATTAAATATTTTTGTACAATTATCCTATAATTATCACGAAATTACGGAAAATCGAAAGTACTATTGGAAAACTGTTAACCCTTCTCTCAATTTAAACTTTTACTTAAAATTGCACCAACTTTCCTATTTATTTGAAAAAAATATTAAAATTTTTGAAAACTAAATTTTTCTTATAATCAATATACCAAAAAAGTGTATATTTATTTAATACTTTTTATCGGTGATAGCAAAGCTTGAACCAAAAAATTTTTTAACTGAAAACTACATTTTAAATAATCTCGTTAATTTATTTATGCACGTCACGTATAATATTGTAATTTATTGTAACCCATGATTTTAGATAAAGAAAAAGACAAAACTGTTTAACAAGATGACTAAACATGTTTGAAAATTGCCAATACACGGGTTGTTTTCACTATTGATGTGCGCCTAACTATACAACCTATAATGAGGATCAATTTAGCATAACAAATTTTATATGTTAAAAAATATCATTTGAAATCCGACAAATTGCTTTTGTATAAACAGTGTTTAAATTTTAATAATCGGATCTATACTTTACGGGTAAATGCGTTTCAAAAGCAAAGCAAAACAAAAACAGAATAACGATAATTGAACGACTCAATTTATTAAATTGAATTAAAGAGGATAAGTTCATACCTATTCTGTGACTTTATTGGCAAGTAACCCATTGTACTTTGCAGTATTTATTGTGTTCTTTGTATATTCTACAAACTAAATTTCACTCCGACTATTGCAACTTGCTCTTAGCATCCTGCTACAAGACAAAAAAGAAAACGATGCCACCTAGTGGAAAATCGTGGGTGGTTTTTTTCCAATTATCCAAGTCGCACGCTTAAGTACCACGGGTGGTTTGCCAACACTTTCAAGAGAAAATCAACAAAAAACTCAAGTAAATAAGCAAACACAAAAATTCATTACATAATATTATATTGATTTAAGCTAAGATCAATGTGTCTCAGAAGAGATGAAGATCTCACTAGCAAATTTTAGATCTGGGTACCAAAATGTTACTTTGGTGGAACGTGGAAGTGGTTAATCGAAAGAAATCACAAGAAACACTCTGATTGGCCGAATTTTTTTACCAACCAAAAAATATATCAAACCACCGGTAAAAAAACTATGTTTCTCTTTCTCCATGTGACGTGTTGTACAGGGTGGCTCAATTTCGATCCTTCTTATGGGGAAATCGGTAACTATAGGAGATATCGAAAAATGGATGGCGCATCCTCGATCTCTTTTTTTGAGAAAAGTTTAATGGTGTAAACCCGAATTCGATATCTTTTTTCGTTTTCGAGTTATGGCCAAAAGTTCACTTTTTCGACTTTTCGTTAAATGTCGATATCTCGGTTGTTTGTAAAGTTATAGAAAACATATTTACTCTTTCTCCAGATACTTTTTTAAGGGCAATAAAATGGACTAAAGAGATTTTAAATATCTTACCTAGTTTTCGAGTTATAATATAAATTTTTGTATTTTTAAATAGAAACCATAGTTGGCTATGAAATATTTAAATAGATTTTTTTATACTCTTTTCAATTATATATAACATGTGGGGTCTATTATTTCACTTTCATCCCGTTATATTACAAAATGTTAAATAAAAACAAAAGAAAATCGGAAAATTAAAGGTTGACTTTTTCAAAACAAAACACTATACAAAATTATTATTGACATCTAAAACAATTGTCTCCAGTTGTTTTTAAAGAGTGTTTTTAATACCTAATACTTCGATACCTATTTTTATTTTTATTAAGTACCTATTACCTATTATTTCACAAAAGTGTCAAATGGCTTATGAAAACTATAAAATATTATAATATAAATGTATAATGGATTGGTTTGATAAATCCAACATTTAATTTTCCGATCTTAGTTTGTTTTTATTTAACATTTTTTAATATAATGGGACGAAACTGAAATAATAGACCCCACATATTATATATAATTGAAAAGAGGATAAAAAACTCTATTTAAATATTTCATAGCCAACTATGGTTTCTATTTAAAACAACATAACTTTATATTATAACTCGCAAACTAAGTTAGATATTTAAAAACTCTTTAGTCCATTTTATTGCCCTTAAAAAAGTGTCTGAAGAAAGTGTAAATATTTTTTCTATAACTTTACAAATAACCGAGATATCGACGTTTAACGAAAAGTCGAAAAAGTCAACTTTTAGCCATAACTCGAAAACGAAAAAAGATATCGAATTCGAGTTAAAACCATTAAACTTTTCTCAAAAAAAGAGATCGAGGATGCGCCATTCATTTTTCGATATCTCCTATAGTTACCGATTTCCCCATAAGAGGCATCGAAATTGAGCCACCCTGTACATCAATCAAGTTTCAAACTAATCAAGTTACACATCAGTTGAGTTTAATATCAATCAAATTGTGCATCGATCGAGTTCCCAACTAATGGAGTTGTGCGTCAGTCAAGCTATATATCAATCAAGTTGCAGATCAGGAGTTCAATTTCCATCGAGTTCTATGTACTTCAATCGTGTTCCTAACAAATCGAATTTTAAATCAATTAAGTTCCCAACTAATCAATCCAGCTTTCCAACCAATCGAGTTTCACATCAATCGAATTCCACTGTATTCACTTATTAGGAGGTTCAATATTTATATAAAATAATTAGAACAATTGAAAAACAAAAGAAAAATTAAAATACAATAAATAATATTTGGAAAATTTTTGATATTACATCTTTAAAGTTATAATTTATTATAACACCCTGTATAGATATTTTTAACCTAATAATTTTGAATAATTACAATACGAGTATTTATTAATAAATTGTGCAAATTAAGATGCATTTAAATATATTTACATATACAGGGTGTTCAGTGACGTATTTTAAAATTTGGCGCCCTGGGCCGAAAAGTTTTGCCGCCCCATAAATGATTTAAAAAAAACAAAAATTAAGTTTTATTTGTTCTCTCAGTGTAGATATAAAGTTTATAAAATGCGCCCCAAGCTAAGCGCATGGGACGGCTTGCGCCGCCCCTCGAAGCCTTCCGCCCCGGGCCATGACCCTCTTGGCCCTTGGGTAAATACGCCACTGAGGGTGTTCAAATTTAGAGTAAAATAATTGTAATGCCATTTGAATTTGAATTTAATTTCTTCAGGCTCTCTATTTCCGGTGGAATATCGCCACATCTTTCGATGTTTTTAAATCCATTTAATCTAAGTGGATTATTCCCCATTTATGGATCCTTCTCAACATCTTCCCATGCAGTACCTGCATTTGCTAGTCTCGCTTTCCCATTCACCCTTTTTTTGACGCCTTTAACTGCAATATTTAAATACATATTTAAATCTTAACTTGTGGGAATAAATAACATTAAGGTTGTTAAGGAGGAAAATGAAGTTAATGAAAAGTTCTTGAGGTTTTTACAGTATATTATTTGCACAATAATAAAAATTATGGAAAAGTTTGAACCTAATCTTGTTCTTAGTTATCGAGATAAAAAAATGTCAAAGTTACATTGCGTTCACAGTAATTTAAAGTTCATTATTTCAACAATCAGAAATGTCAGCATTACCAAAATAAGCCAAAATATTTATGAAAGTCTAATAAATAAGTACACCAGACTTCAAAATATTCATGTTTTTAGTTTCTGAGAAAATTAAATTATTATCATTAAAAGTAGTTCAAAAGCTATTAGTCCAGGCGTTTTAGACTTTTGCTGCCAAATTTGTGCCCTACGAAAAAATTTTCTTCTATTGTGTTTATTTGGACCTCTTGAATAACACTTGGAAGTTACGCCACGATACACCTGGAGGAACTCGAGAAAATCGCGTAGGAAGGTCGCGGAATCCACATATTCGGGAATAACTCAGTTTTTATAGCCCAAATGGGAACAACACCTACTATAAAAGTTGTACGTCTGTAAATTCTCTATCATAAAGGCTCTATACATTTTTGTGAAAAAAAAAGTGAATAATATATTTAGTTCCACCAAATCGCTTTTGCACCATATTTGATTTTAAATTAGTAAATTTTTTGGACTCCTTCGGTACAGGGCCGATTTATCCATTAGGCAAGCAATGCAGCTGTCTAGAGCGGCAATCTTTTAGGGGCGGCAAAAATTCCAATTAATTCTAATGAAAATGTAACATAAATAAAAATTCAAGTAAGTTCTTAACTCCCAGAGATAACATTTTTTTGCTAATAAATATATGCTGTAACAATAATTTCAATGTTTTATTATAAGGGGCGGCAAAAAAGATATACCTAGGGTACACACATGCCTTAACGCGGCTCTGTTTCGGTATCTGAAATGTTGTCGTCAAATGACAAATCGTTTTTTGTGCTGGTGGTAAATGCGTTGGTACTGGCTGCAAATGATCATTCTTCCTAATCCAGCCCCACTGCTCAGGATCAATGTCTTTTCCCAACCAGATTTTCACTTGATAATATACTCTACACAAATACTGTTGAGCTGCTGAAGATGTTGGAGGAAATGAAGATAATTTTACAGCCGTTGAAAATTTTGTAGATTTGGCAAATACTAAATATCTATAATTGTCTATGAAAGTTTCCGTTTTGGAAGCACCGTATATTGCCAGAATAATCTTCATTCCATTACAGATCAGTTCGTCCAAAAGGCAATTTTCTTGCAAGAACACATGTGCTGCAAAGTTTAAATCCGACCGTATCTCAAACATTTTGAACACTTGAGTTTTTCCTTTATGAAACAATGCGGAGGTAGTATCCCATCCTGTCAGGGCGTGTAAAAACAAAATATGCTTTGAGCAATTTTTTGAGCAAAACAAAAAATTCGGATATCTGCTCATGCTGGTAGTAGAATAATGTTTTGTTTCTACTTTTCCTTTTCCTGGTTTTTTGAAAATGATATTACTGCTAGGAGTTATGCGCCCAAGTAAAATGACCAACAAATCAATATCTTCTCCAACAATAGCGGGAGTGCTTTCAGTTGATTGTTCAATTGCGGTCTCAACAATGAGGACATCGGCATCATCCCGGGCTTGTTTGACTCTAATTTTGGCATTATGTGTTGTCCGTCGAATACTACAACAGTACTGGAACCGTAATGATTTAAAACGCAGGTAATATATTTGTTCAGAATAGAACTATAGGTTTCATTTTTATACCATACGACCCGGTGTAGAAGAAATCCTCCGTCAACAATATATACAATGTTATTAATATCAATAGGGGCCGTGATAGAATCGAAATATTTTAAAGTGTTCACTTACTAGTTTTTCTCAGTCCTGCATCATCGAAGAGAGAGGGTATGGACTTAATTCGTATCGAATGTACTCCTTTAAATTTTCCTCAAATTTTTTAGTAACGCAAATTCGTTGAAATAACAACAAAGGATCCACAGCGACCTTGCATTCGTGCACCGCAACAGAGCTGTTAACCGTTGAAAGAGGAAGAACTGTGATGGTACGCTTTAATTTAATTTCATCAAAAGTTTGGCCAATTATGCTCCGCAATGACTGGAAACCAACAGCTGTTGCATTATAGCAATTCACTTTAACATCTCCAATTACTCCTGTAGATATACCAACGATGTCATTGGTAACTGGGAACAGATCGTGGGTTTTAAACCACTCGGTGAGTGTGTCTACATCTTTATTGTCTCTTTTGATGCGTGAGTCTCTTGCATCATGGTGTTGTTCTGATGTATCCATGGAGATGTTGCAAAATTTTGCCATTGCTTCGCATATAGTATTTGCAGCATACAAACCATAGATCCATTGACTCTCGACGCTTTCAGTTGTGCTTCTTCCGGAAGAAAGGCCTCCTGTCTGTTTTATTACTTTCATATGGCTCTGCTCTATAACCATATCTGTCCAAGTTCCACTATTAAATTTTGCAGTCCGTCTAACAGTGAAGAAACCGTCAGCAAATTGTTGATATGTCTGAGAATCTATTTGGGCTTCTAATGCAACCATATCCTGCAGATACAAATACCCAGACTTGGCATAAAGAAAATGGCAGGACGCGTGGAAATATGGTAGCATTTTGTTAACAACAAAAAGATGTTTCTTCCAATTTCCCATTCTTTCAGCACGAATGAAGTCGTGAGCTATTGATACCATAGCAATGTACTGTATCCACAATTGCGCCGTAGGACCTCGAGCTTTGAATTCGTTGATTTTATCGTAAAAGAACTGATCCAGCGGGTCAAACATATTAGCAGTCTGTACCAAATTTTCATGTGATTGTCTCCCCAGCGTAACATCCTCGATGCAACCAGCTCAAAAGCTTTGTAGATTGTTAGCACATTGCAACTGTTGGAAAATAATCTTTGACAGTGCTAATCGAATCAGCATATGGCATCTTATTGCTCTTGCGTATGCGTGACCATTCAGCATTTTGTCAACGGAATTCGGGGCATATATAGAGCTGATAGCTTCCTTGATTCCGCTTCCATCCATCACGTGACCGATAAATCCCAGGAAAGACATGATCATGTGGAAACCTCCTAATCTTACAACCACCTTCGACATATCTGAATTCGCTGGAGCAGAAGCGATGATTTCTCGTGCCTTCCAATATAAAGGCTGAACAAAAGTGACTATGCAAGATTTTTGATTATGTGATTTTGTGTGATGTATAGCACGGTCTCAAGTTGTATAAATTGTGTCCATACTACTCGCTGAATTGGGAATAAATGGGAGAAACAAAACGCGAGATGTGGAAAAGGCTTTGTTATTTTGTGATAGATTCTCACGAAAGCCGTTCCATCCGGGCAAACCGGAAATTTCCTCTGACTTACCGTACATCCACAATAAATCGACTAAATTACATGTTTTGTCTGTCGATACGTCTTCGAAATTTATTGACTGAACGACGATATTCTTTATCCCTAAGTAACTATAGTTTTCATACACCGATACAGGCACATGAGACATGGCAGCCAGATCCCTTGCACTTGGCTTTTTTGTACACCTTACTATGCGCTGATCTGCCACAACGGAACTAGCTGGCGTAATAATTTTAATCGTTCCCATCATATGAAATGTATTATGCCCGTCAAGTGTATGAACGTTTATGTCGCCATTGTCGCCAACATATTGTACAAGAGTATCTGATTCAACAATATGAGGCTGCGGATGATACACTGTTGAAACCTGATATGCAACAGCTTCTTCATATGACTTCTTCATATGAACTTTCTTCTGCTGGATTGCCCGTTCTACTTTCATACCATAATTTTGACAAAAGGCAGTGAGTATCCCGAAAGCTGATAATGGTAATACACCTAGGCTTTGCTGTTATTGTCACTTTTGAGCCATAATGTTCTGCCAATTTAGTTAATATTGTTGTATCAGCTGGAATGTAATTTGTAACGACATCTTTTAATTCTTGCAACGTAAATTGGGAATCCTCATTTTCATCCATATAACAATAAATTTCGTCCATTGTCGTTTTGATTTCGTCACTCAATTTTTCATTTTCATTGGGAACACGTATCTTACGAAGATGATCATAACATTGAGCATGGTATTTGGCTCCGACAGCTGCTAAATCGACGTCTTCTACGCGATTACGTACTTGCTTTGTCAATGCATCATTTAGTGTCTCTGCTAGTTTTAAAATAGATATCTTCAAGTCGTTACTACTAACGCGACATATTTTCCGCTTTCTTGATGCTGGTTTCCTTGCCTCAACTATTTCATTGGCTTCAGTCGCACAAAACAAACATACAAAGAGATTCCTATGTACTGGGCATTTCATCATCATAGCGTCTCTTCAACACTTCCAGCTTTTCTTCCGCGTGTAATCTAAACGACAGCGAGAATGCATGGTCACCGACTTCACACTTTTAAAAAAGTTAATGAGTTAATTTACTCGCGTTTTTCAACATCTCCAAACCACGTTCCACTTTTATAGTTTCTCCGTCTGAGAGCGGTTTTTGGCAGACAATACAAGTATCAACCATTATAAGTAAAGCGTCGTTTTCAGCCAATTAACAAAACTACTTATAATAAATTATAACGTTCTGACGTTTACTTTGTAGCAATTTCGGTATTTTTTATTAAAAAAATATCTTGCTCACCACACCTGGGATAGGTATTCCCCAGTAATAATATATTTGTGGTGAAGTCCAGGTAGAAAACCAGCTCTTATAGCGGAGGCAGAGCGTAGGTTCTGAAAAAAATAAGAATTTGCTTCCTCGGAACAAAATAAAACACAAATAACCGTATAATGAATATTACAAAGAAATACAACAACTTCCAATTTTAATATAATTTGAATCGTTAGCCACAAAATAGGGAACATCCATGTCGCCAGCTCATGTAAAACTCGACGTTTCCACAATTGCAGTAAAAATCAGTAAAGCAAAAAAAAACACTTACCAAGGCCTGGCTCGTTTACAAGATAGTAATTCGACAATACTTGTTTACCAATTATGTACTGCAATTCCAACCCACACAAGCTCTTGACTCGATGAATTCCCCTGGCTACGGCAGATGAAAAACCACGGCTCGATTGCGAAACTGCTTGAAGAATTCTTTGCATTGCACAAACAAGAAATTCGCTACCAAAAACTTTATCGTAGCACAAAACTGAACTATTCCAGTAGTCGTCGAGGTAAGTAAAATCCAGAAAGATTTAACATACGGCCACAAACGTATTCCAAAAACGAACATTCAATGTTGCAGGCAAATGAAGGCAGTTTGAGTTCTGGCGCCACGGTACAAATCCCAAAATAAGGTTTCCGATGTTAACTTTATTACTAAGGTTTTACGGTTTCGTAATTCCAACATCCGCTGACAGATTTCTTCCTCAGGCGTACTCCTTAATAATTATTCTGCCCTATCTGAATAATCTTCAGCCACCAACGAAACTAAACACGTCTTTCCTCTCTCACCGTGCGCTTTAGAATCCCGCTCCCAGCTCAGCACGCGCCTTCTACGATTCCTCGCGCATGCCTTACTAAGGATAGGCGTACTAAAAATCGTCATCAAGGGATCGCGCAACAATTAACAAAAAATTGTTACAACTTGGAAATACTACCAGCGCCTATCTAATACAATATTTGTTGGTATAATAGGTAAATTCATAATAGTCATAATTAACTACAGTTTTCACTTAGTCTGCGTCGTATCTTCAAAACCGTTAAGCGTAGGAAAAAAATGTATAGATCCTTTATGATAGAGAATTTACAGACGTACAACTTTTATAATAGGTGTTGTACCCATTTGGGCCATAAAAACTGAATTATTCCCGAATAAGTGGATTCTGCGACTTTCCGACGCAATTTTCTCGAATTCCTCCAGGTGTATCGTGGCGTAACTTTTAAGTGTTATTCAAGACCTCCAAATAAACACAATAAAAAAATAAATTTCGTAGGGCACGAATTTAGCACAGAGGTCAATTTTATAGCTAAAACGCCTGGACAATATCAAGATTTTAGATAAATAAACATTAAAAACAAAAATATTGGTGGAAAAATGAATGCATTACGGAATCAGACGTTGCCATGATTTACTAAATCTTGATAGCTTGATATACTTTATACTTAAAAAAATTAATTTCTTTTTAAATTAAGTATAGAAAAAAAATCGATTTTCCTAACGATTATTGGTCTTTTGTAAAAATTTTATTGTTTTATCGAAGAACACTCGATAAACTTGACGAAAAATATGATATTTTATGTTTTTGAGTCATTATTAAATTTTATGATAAGAGTATAAAAAATTGTGAAAATCATCATTTACCATTTGAGGTTGAACTTAAACCTCGAATAACTTTTAAACGAGTCGACTTGGCGAAAATTCATTTCATACCTTATTTGTAGATCGTTTAATTTCCTACAAGTATGAGTTTTAAATTTTACTAGACGATAATTCGTTCAAGCGCATTAAAATTCAAAATAAAAAAAAATTCACGTGCTATTTAAATAGAAAATCAAAAATCACGATTAGCCACCTCTTAACCCGGCGTAGGTCTGGTGGGGTATGAGTTAAAATTGACAAATGAATTAGAATTTTGTGTTGATTTTTTTAAATGTTATCAATTTTTAAATTCAATGTTAGGGATCGTCTATTAATTACGTCACACGATTTTTAAGGTTTTTAGACCCCTCTCTCCCCCTATGTCACATTTAGTCATATTTTCATTGAACCCTCCTGCGCCAAGTGACGTCAGAGTTCTACTCTATAAAATTTAATAATTCGATCAAAAAATATATTATTTTTAAATTTGACTTTGTGGCAACACAATATTTAAAATCCCCCGGACCCCCTGTTACATTATTGTCACAAATCTGAGACGACCCCTTATTAACTCCTTATTGCATGAATTAAAATATGTTCCGTTACATCAAAATTATGATTAGAAGTTGGTTTTCTAAAATAAAATTTATATCACAGGAGAAAAAATTAGGTATCTACTTTAACAGCCATATATGGCTTCATATGTGGTAAGGGGTTTTAACATGTGAAAATAATTAATTTTTCTAACATGTAAAAAAATAATTGAATTTATTAATATTAAGAGCCCAAACTTTACCACAATTTTTTTTTTTCGTCATCTTGGACGATATTTCCATAGTAGCTAATGAAAAGAAAATTAAAAGTTTCTTTTGGCCCACCCTAATATATAGTTACGCCATCTACTCATATAAATCCTCATCCAAACAATAAATTATAACCTTAGTGCTTTCAAGACTAAAAATAATTGTTAACTGATTCGCGCGACAAATGCAAAATAAATTTATTAACTAATTTAAGTCATGTTAAGCGTAAAACATGATCGTAAATTATCTTATACATAAGTCTCGAAACTTTAAGTTTTATAACTTGCAGCAGTAATAATTAGCATAGGATATGTAAATGTTAGTCAAAAGAGTTTCAAGCTTTGAAACCACGGCAAAGGGAATAGTACGCTCACTAATTAGATAAACAAGATGAAAAAGCGAGGGTGTTCGTAGATTGTAAGGTTTTTCATTAGAGTTCGACAAAGTTCTTTTAGGTTCAAAAGTCAACTTTTATTATTAACAAATTTAAAACTTTAAATACTACACATGGAACAATACAACAAAGTAATTTAATTACGTGATTATATTTTAGCGCAGTAATCTTTTGTCTCTTTTTGTCTTTTCTTTATCAAGAAAATCGATAGATAATTTTAAACCTTTTTATTTTCTTCACTATCATAAATATAATGAATGTAAGTGTATCAGGCTATAGATTTTAAACAACCAAAAATTTCATAATTGTGAAATTAAGTTGGTAATATTTAAGTTTAGTAAAATTTAAACAAAAAATTTTTAGGTTAAAAATTGGAAATTTTAATTCAATCTAGGGAGATTATTAAAAATAAAATAAATTGGTTGTATTCATTTCAGATTGGGAAAAAAATACATACTCATCAGAGATGCATAAAAAATATTTTAAAATTAAAATTTATTTTTTTTAATTATTATTTTTGTATTTGATTATTTAATTTTTTTGTATTTGAAGAAAAATCAAATACACAAAGAATTATAACAATGCATTTAAATCAACCGCTTTGTTATCCTAAATAGCTTTTTTGTCTTTTATATTTCGTGTATATAGGTATGTGTTGCGTTTCCTTTTCACAATACTATAAATACAATTCTTTGGTTAAGTAAAGCAAAACGATGCCAACCACGCAAATGGCCAACTTGACAATGACAAACACTGCTTTTTCATACCATTCTTGTTTACATAATATTAAACTCAGAATTTCAGAAAATACCTATACAAGCTGTTCCATGAACAATATAATAATTTTGATGTTTATAGAAGTAAAAGTTTTAACTAAATTATTTGTCAAAATCCAAAACATCAGGAGGTAACCTTCCTTATGGAATTGTAATAGCATCAAAATTCGTTTTAACTACTTTTAAAACTAACATTTAAAATTATTTTCAGTTTATGTGTACAGAATTTCTAAATTATTATTTTTAAATCATTATTTATTTCTGTTAGTTTAAAATAATTTTCATCCAGGTAAATAATATTATAACTTGGAATAAACATTCCTACCACATAGAGAGCTACATTCATCAGTTTTACTTCATGGTAAAACAAGGAAGTATTGTAATCCCGATTTTTCTCGGTTTCCAGATTTTGACGGAAATATCCGTTTTGACCTTCCCTGAATCCATTTTGACTACTTTCGTTGTGACGTCTGTACGTACGTACGGATGTACGTACGTACGGACGTCTGTATGTCGCATAACTCAAATACGGTAGGTCGTAGAAAGTTGAAATTGTGGATTTGAGACACTTATAGCATCTAGTTGTGCACCTCCTATTTTTGGTTGCGATTGCGCGTGCCAAAAGTCGTAATTAATGACGCGCATGAATAAATTAACGAGATTCTTGTACAATTATTATAAAAATTACAAGGAAGTTATGTAGTGTCCACATCAGATTTTTTGGAAAAAAAAACTATTAGATAAACCATGTGCCGCGCTGTAAAATGTTTTAGTTAAAGAGCATTGAAGAATTTGTCAGTTTAGAAATATGTATTATCGTTTATTGTTTCCGGTTCCATAATATGAAAATCATTATGTTTCGACCATATCGTCTCGTAAAGTTGTATGTCTGCTGTATGTCGTGTATATTGTATTAGGTAAATTTTGAAACTCCCATAATGACCCGGAGACAGTTGTTTTGAATTACTTGTAGGATATTGCCGTTCAATTTAGAGACTTGACTCCAAATCGGGAATGTGTATAATAGTATGCTTCTAATCATTGCCTTGTAGAGTAATAGTACCTAAAAGTTTACAGTTTACTGTCTAATTTGTTTTTGAACATCAGCAAAAGATAAAGTGCATGAAGTTCTTTATTTCCTTTTCAATTGTAGGTGTGTTTTAAAAGTCAATTTTTTATCAACTGTCACTCTTACCTAATTTAACTGTGTTTGTTTGATCGATGTCTGTATTTTTAATATTAGATGAAATTGTAGGTGTGTATATCTCTGCATGAAGAGCAATTTTAATATTACTGTGTTACGAGATGTCATTTATGTGGCAAGTATAGATAAATAAATGGGTTAAAAATAGAGTTTTGAAATATTCTAGCCGGGATCAGGTGGAAACTGAATAATGTGTTTTTAACTTGAACTTAAAATTGTTCTTGTTTATCAATCTCTTTTTTTTTATATTACTGCTGTAATGAAAATAGTTTATAGACTTAATATTAAGTATAACCAAAGAGTATAATGTATCTATATATAGAGGAACAACTCTTATGAGTATACTTGTCAAAAGCATTTTTTATGGCTATCTAGTGGACGGGGTGAACTATGCGTCTTAATTTTTGTTTTTCTGTATACAGGATGCTGAATGAGTTAACCGAACATAGGAAATTAAAATGCAAAATCTTATTTTTGCAAAAATAGCACCCTGTAAATAAATTATTGTTATTATAACGGGTCGTGGTTTTGACACCCATTGCACTGAAGCTTAAGCTTATTGCGCCCCTCGTTTCACGTTACTCCAACAACTGCGTCTCCTCGACAAAGTCAAGTAAGCAGCTATAGGGTGCTTTCGCCATCTCCTCGGTTTCCGGGTATGGAGAACCAAGGTGGTTTTGAGGAGAACTCCCGGTTAAAGCTCGGCATTCACATAAGATGTGGTGAAGAGTTTCATCATCTTTACCACACATCCTACAAGTAGGATCTTCAGTCAGCCGCATTATTTTGAGGTGTCTCTTAAAACAGCAGTGTCCTGTAAAAAGTCCTATCTTTCTCAACTGTTTTCTGCTCAGTTGGAAAATATTTTTGCTCTTGGACTTACTGGAGGTGCCCCCAATAAACATCAGCGATTGCCTCAGTTCAGGAAGATTCTCCCAGTCAGCAAGATGTTGTCTCCATAACATGTCTGTGATCCTTTTCCTTCGGTCGTTTATGCAATCCCACAGGTGGGCTTAGGGCCAATAATGGTTCTATTGGTAGCCAATCTGGCCAGCCGATCTGCCTCTTCGTTTCCCTTGATGCCCTGGTGCCCCGGAATCCGCATGAGCGCAACTGGTGGAACTGGCGGTCCTTACAGACCAAGGCATCATTATTACCAAGGCATCTGTATATAAAGGATCAGCTATGAATTAAAAATTGAAACATAGAGATCACCCTGTCTACTATATGGCGTAGCAGAGCCATTAAAAAAATACTTGTGACAAGTATACTCATAAGCGCTGTCGCTTTATTAGTCCGGGAGTTAGCATGAGATATTCACTCTTGAAGTTTTAACTTTGACAGCTTGTAATTTTTAACAGATGACTGATAAAAAATCAATTTAACCTATTCTGGATAAAGCCTTTCAAGGTCTTTAAAATAACCTATCACAAAACTAAATTGCTTTTAAAAATCTTGTGGGATTTTCTCGTAGTGGCACCCCTGATTGACAAATCGCGACGAACACCTTATTTTCACCTTTCTATCGTAAACCCTACTACCATATTACGAAATTTGGCCATGATTGGTTTAATGGTTCAGGAAGAAAGCGACAGACAAAATCTGACCACGGACAGACAGTCAGACCAACAGAAGGAAAATTGTTTTTTTATGTTTTACAGATTTTTTCGTTTCTAAACACGGTGATCTCGAATATGTAAAAAAAATTATTTATTTTCAATTACCTTTTTTTTAACATAATCAAAAGACCGCTGTGAATCGTTGCCCCTCTGGCGCTGGTGCCCCGGCAGCAGTCGATTTTAGGTTTCTGTAGGTCTAATATGATACAAATAAACTAAAGTTCATCTTTATAAAATCTTACAAACTTTTGTGTCGCTAGCTCCCGGACTATATTACCTGGTGCTGAATGAGTTAGCCGAACATAGGAAATTAACATGTAAAAACTTATTTATGGAAATTCCTACTTCCCTAATTATTTTAGAGAAAAAATGAAAGACATAAAAATAAAGCAGAAATGTAAACTACAATTGATAAGACGATTAGATTTCATCTTACTTTTACTTAAAAGGTCAAAAAATGCTTTCGAAATTGTTAAAATTTTTATTTATCGCACTGGCATGGCCATGTAATAATAGCTATTTATGCAACCTAGATCTAAAAGTGATATAAAAAGACTCTTTTACGTCGTGTTGCATACAAGATTTTTTCTAATTCTGTGCAAAATGGGCTTTCTTAAAACAAAATTTTTTGAATTAGCAATAACTCGACAACGGAGCTAGATATCGAAAAACTGAGCAAAAAACTTTCCCCCCCTCGAATTGTATTACACCCCGTGGTGAATTATCGGTAGGAATGCATATGCAAAAATTCAGATCGATCGCGCGTAAAATTATTTACCCTACTAATAATATCAAGTTTACGTTGACAGTTCAAATACCTGCACAAAATAAATTATATTAATCTAGAAGTTTTAAAACATCAGTTGCTACAACAATATGTATAAACAACAAGCAATTTTTTATTTCGGGTAAATAGTTTTGCACGAGGTAATGGTAATAAAATGAGTGGTTCTGAAGATTCTGATATTGAAAATGATGCCAATTCCGCAATTTTAACTTTATTGCCAGACAAATCTAAGCAAGTATACGAATTTGCATATAAACGCTTCAAAACATGGTGTGATTCAAAAAACGTCAAAACAGTAGTGGAAAAGGTACTTCTTGCTTATTTTGCTAACAAAGCAAAGGTTTATAAACCTTCCACTTTGTGGAGTACGTATTCAATGTTAAGAACGACAATTTCAATGAAAAATAATGTTGATATTAGCAAATTTACAAATCTAATTGCCTTTTTGAAGAGGCAAGCGGAAGGATATCGTCCTAAAAAATCAAAAGTACTGACAAAAAAAGATTTCAATAATTTTTTATTAAATGCCGATAACCAAATATATTTAGCTTTAAAGGTAAGTTTGTTAGTAGCAAGTGTTAAGAATTTATCTTCATAATTTATTTTTTGTTTATAGGTAGTCTTGATTATTGCATTATCCGGTGGCTGCCGTAAGGACGAACTTGTTAAAATGCTCACAGATCATGTTGTAGATTTTGGCTCGTTTTTCAAAATTTGTATTCCTGATACAAAAACAAAACATCCAAGAATATTCACAATAACAGAAGGCAATATTGACGGGTTAAATTTAGTTGAAATTGTTAGAAAATATGTATCTCTTCGACCGAACCAAGCAAATTCTCGTTTTTTTTTGGGATATAGAAACGGAAAATGTACGAGACAACCTATTGGGATTAACACAATTGGTACTATGCCTAAAAAAATTGCAATTTTTTTAAATTTGCCTAATTCTGACCAATATACTGGTCACTGTTTTCGTCGATCTTCGGCTTCCTTATTGGCTAATTCTGGAGCGGATTTATTAACATTAAAGCGACATGGGGGATGAAAATCTTCTACCGTTGCCGAGGGTTATATTGAAGATTCCATAGAAAACAAGAAACGAATTTCTACTAAAATTTTAGGCGAAAATGTGAAAACAAACAATAACACTTCGATGCAACCGGCGAATTCCAGAAGAATATCACCCTCGCCATTGATATCTGCGATGGAAAATAATGAAACAAATATTACTAACACTTCGATGCCACCGGCGAATTCCAGAATATCACCCTCGCCATCGATATCTGCGCTGGAAAATAATCATGGAAATATGAAATTTGTAAATTGTGTTGTAAATATTTATAATTAAAAATTCAGTTAACTTATATTGTGATATTATTTTCATTTTATAACTAGTGATAAAAGTAATCTCGTTTTATCACTAGTGATAAAAAGAATGACATTTGGAAACTCAAATGACATTCCAAAAGTAGTCATTTTGTAACAGAATTAGAAAAATTCAATTTATACTACTGTGTTTATAAAAAACATAAGCATGTCCATCCGTTCATCCGTCCGTTAGTCTAGTAAACAATGTTACCAACTGTCCGGAGTCAGCATTCAGCCATGTCTAGATTGTGCCCTCTTGTAAATGATGTTTCTGTACATAACAGAGATTTTGATTTTTTTCATGGAAGTATAACTTCTTTCAAAAGGGAGTTAGTGTTATATTTGGAGTCGGTTTAGTTTTGTACACTGTACTTCACTATTGTTCTTTTTTTGTATATTGGCTTATGCTGTTCAGTTTTTGTTGTTGTTGTATTACCTGGTAATGGTATAGTTATGCCGTGTATGTAAATTAAATTAAATTACTATACTTCATATAGAAGCTTGAAACTTGGGTTTCCTAAATATTAATATGGTTAATATCGAGTTATAATATTTTTCATTGATTATTCTTATTATCAATATTAATAATAAAATTCTCGTCCAAACTTTGATAATATAAAATTAATTATTGAGCTTAGTGGACTAAAATCAAACTCAGTTTTTACGAAGTCGACGTTTCGAAGACTTTATGTCTTCATCTTCAAAATTAGAAGAGAAGCAACGTTACAATAAATAAAAACATTAAAACGCAATAATTATACCTAGTAAAAAATGGATGTCAAGCTGTTTGACTGTATAAAATTAGATGTTATATTATATGTCATATTTTCATATTTTAACAATTTATCTGTGACCAATTGTGACTCTCCTTTTTTTAACATCTAATTTTATACAGTCAAACAGCTCGACATCCATTTTTTACTAGGTATAATTATTGCGTTTTAATGTTTTTATTTATTGTAACGTTGCTTCTCTTCTAGTCTTGAAGATGAAGACATAAAGTCTTCGAAACGTCGACTTCGTAAAAACTGAGTTTGATTTTAGTCCACTAAGCTCAATAATTAATTTTATATTATCTATATTAAATAAATATAGTAAGCTCAGAAAGCTCAGTAATAATTTTATTGAATAGCTATTTATTATACAAGTGGCTTATATGGCAAATAAGTTACGAAAGAAATGTTTAGCCACGAGAGCTTGCTCGAGTGGCTAATTTTTTTTGAGTAACTTATTTGCTGTTAAGACACGTGTGTAATACAAAGCTTTATCCATAATCTCGTAATAATAGTTTAAAATGTAATTAAAAGTTTTGACATTTGACGTTTTAAAATATCAAATTTAAATTATGAAAACTATTAAGTTTTTTATTAAATTAAAATTATTACACCTATTGAGGTGTACTCATAATTTACATATAAGTCATTAGTGTGTAATTATGAATTCATAAGTCCACTAGTGTTTTATAGACCCCATAAGATATGTAAAATCGGCATTATTATGCCTTCATAAGACAGAGGTGTTGGATAAATGCATTTATTGTATATCACAAACTTTCGTATAAATTCTCTAGCATCGCACGAATGGCTTAAAAAGCATAGTAAACTTTCGAGATCAAGTTACGAGTACTATGAGTGGAATTTTTGAAATTTTTCCTTTAATTTAATTTATAACAACTCAAGAACCTGTAGATTTTAAACAGTTTTACGCTGTTTAAAACAGCACGAACATTTATCCGTCAAATATTAAGAGTTTATTTATTAGTAAATTCTGTACATCTAAAATCAATGGTTTTCGAACTACAAAATATATTAAACAAAAATATGTTAAAAATCGTACACAAACCTTAAACTGTAAGGTATCCTATATATGTCCCATATATAGACCCATTGTGCAAAGGACGTTATTTTACCAAAGTCGAAATCCGAAAGTAAGTTTTACTATTCGATTAATTATCGTTCAATGAACTGTGAAAACAAAATACTATAATGTATTTGTTGAGAGCGAAATTTAAAAAAAAACAAAGATACAGAATTTCAGAGCACGAAATTAGCAATAAAAATTCGCTGGTTGTTTTTCCAATACAACCTAAAATAATTCTAAAATCAAGATTAAAAACAAAAAATTTAGTACAAATGACGTAAAAATGATTAATTACGGCTGAAAGTCTAGTTCTATAATATGTATGTAAATAAATATAAAACGAAAAAGTTAATATTTTTTTAAAGTTTAAAGAACTTTTGTTTAGGCTTTATTTTCTTAGAAAATGTTACAGTCATCATAAACATAAATAAATCTTAATTTGAGGGGGGAATTGAGAGAGAAATAAAATTTTTAAATATGTCGAAACTAATATAGTACAGTTGTGTGGGTATATTATAATAGAGTAATGATAATACACTTTACAGTACAAATTTCTTTATTGTTGATTATATGAAATGTTAATATTTACATTTTAATGGTATTGTTACGAAACAGTAATGGTTAATTATATTTGATGATTTATGTATGATGATTCATCCGTGATGATTGATTTGATGACGCATGCATGATGATTCATAACCTGTTATAAATACTGCTGAATTTGCAATCTGCACCTTTCTAGAAAACTTATAGAAGTTCCTGAAAGTTTGTGGAAATTTTTAGAAAGACGTATTTCGACATAAATAGCAGAGAGATTTACTGTGAAGACCCCCAGAGTTCGGACTCGGAAGTGTTAAGATAAATACCATGCATATATGCATTCTGCAGAATTTCTTAACTTAGCCTTCTGGTGAACATCAAACTGTGGATCAAAATACTTATAACTTTTCTTAAGAACTCAATGGAAAAACGGGGTACAATAAGCTTAGAGCTTTAGTGCAAAGTGGGCCTTGAACCACTGCCCCTGCAGCGATAATAATAATAATGCATAATAAATGATGGGGTGAATGTTAATAATTGTAGTGTGATTTAGAATTTGTGTAAATACATATTAGTGTAGTAATCGTCCTATTGTTGTTAACTTTATCTGTAAATATATTTTAGCTCTTTATATGAAAATAAACGTTTTAAAGTTTGTTACAGTATGATGCATGTTTCGTGTGAGATTTGATTAATGACTGCCTATTTAGTCTGCGTTACTGCTGACTACTTCTACTGCTGCGTAACCTAGGTCAATCCATGGCTTTCCTCTCACGTGATCCTAGATCAGACCAAAATAAATAATACATTTTATGCGTGTCGCTACCGCTACAACACTGCTATGTATTTTGATGTAAAATTTGAATTTTACAAACTAAGCAGGATTAAGAGAGTTGTATTTTAGATAAAAAGTTGGATCTCGGATGTAAAACCGATCGCCATTTTGTGGCTTTTATCAAAAATTATAATTTGTTATTTAATACTAAGAGAGTTGAGGATATATCTTATAAACTCCATAAATAGCAAATTGCAACTATAGATCACAGCAATGTATTCAGCGCCACCAGGGCTAAAACCACGCTTTCACGCACCCCAGTCTACACCTGTGTGCTTTAAGCGCGTAACAGAATGCAGCGCCGTTGTACGGCGCTGAACGCAGCGGTACGCAGTACAAAAACTGTTTGAACACAATGTACGCCGCCAAACATCACTTTTTATTAAGACACCATTTAAGTAGTACTGTAATATGTAAAATATTATTTTTTAATAAAGTAATACAATTAAAATAGTAAATTAACTTTATTTTTAATAAATAAACAAATATAACTATGGTTTAACAAACAATTTAATTGTACTATAACAACAATGGTTGTTTTTGTAAAATTTTAAAATAATAACAAAAACCCGAAACGAGAGGTTAAAAGTAGAAAGTTGGCCGATTTCTTGCGTAGCATAACGTTTGACGCCGTCCACTGCGTGCAGTCAAACTTGTTTACACGCATGACAACTTGAAAGTTACATTTGACGCCGTACGACGGCGCTGCACTCTGTTTGACGCTTTACGCCACTGCTTCTTACATATTTACATAGAAATAAAATGAATAATTAATATTTTTAAAGTTACTTTTACTATATCAGTAAAGAGCTGATAAACAATTTTAAGAAAAATTAAAATGAAATTTAATTATTATAATAGAAAAGTTAATTAATTTGGATTAAAAATTTAATATTTCATTATACAAAAATTAATTAAGTATTAAATGCTTTTGGATTAAAAACGTCGCTTTTCAACCCTTTTTGTAAAATTTCAAATCCTCTAATTTTTAAATTTTCATTTCATTCATTTCATTTTGTTGTTAAACCTCCGGTTTGTAATCTGTGACCTCAAAAACCTTTATTAATTATTTCAAAGTCAAATTACGGAAAATTTTCGAGTTATTAGATTTACAAATAAATTTTCAAATAGAAATATTTTTTTAAGTAGTTTGAAAACGAAAAACGGTTAGCATACAAAAAGACGGTAACCTTTTTATTTATGTTTTTTTTATTCAGATTAAATGAGTTTTTTAAGAAGCTTTTTGAAAAATTTCTGTGGTACAGCTATTTTTTTAAGGTGTCAATAGAAAACTACTTTGAATAGAGTACCTAGTTCTTTATTTATTAACAATTTTTCTTAGGAATTTGTTTTCCAAAACTGTTTCAAGTATTTTTATGTTGGTTTCGGGAATACCCCGTACAAGATAACTCTGTTAGCAAAATACGATTATTTTTAAAATTTTGATTATTTGATTTCAGAAAGAACTACGCCAATCACAAGACTTCCAGATGATGAGGATTCCTTTCCGGTTCTTTACGATCGTGAACTTCATTCATTGCATAGAAATATCCCAGCATTACGAAGAAGAGATGTCGATACAAATACAATTAAGCAGCACTACTATCCCGAAGGTAACTTTAATTTTATCATTTGTTTTACCCATCGTCCGTCTTTTGGAACATTTAATGACCTCTCTATTAAATCTAATGAAAATGTAATATCTAGCAAATTCGTTTTATCAATCATCATTAAGCTTTTTTAAATCTCATTAAATTAACTAAAATTGACGAATTCAAACATTTGATATTAGCGAAAAGTTAGAAAAATTCAAAAGATTTGCGAAATTTTATCGATAAAACTTTTACTGAGCAAAATAAAATAAAATGAAGTGAGGTAAGATGAGATGAGTAGGGGATTAAACGAAATAAGATTATTGTATGCGATAAGTTTAAACTCCGTTTACGTTGATAAACAAAATTGCAAGAAATAATTTGAATTAATTAAGTAACTGGATTGTTTCGAACGTTTGTCTCTTTTTCTTTTTTCTTTTTATTAATCAATGTTTTCGTTTTCTTTCAATTATTTATTACTTTTTTGCTAATTTAATAGAAACCTCATTTTTTCCGTAGGTAGTATTTTCATTATATTTAATCATACTGAATTCTTTAGTGTAGGTACCATTTGAGTATACGGAATTTTATTTTAAACTGAGATTTTGTTGATATATGATCACTAGAAAGGGAATGGCGTCATATTATAATCGAAGATATTCTATGCTCGATTTTAAGAGAACTTGAAAATCAGGTAATTTCCTTAAGCAAGGGTATGTCACAACCCCAAAAGTCGGAAAATCTAATTAAGTGTAATTTGTTCTCATGGGGATACTTATAGTACTAACTTCATTAAACTCCTTGTATTAAGTGTTATTATTTATTGGACTTGACATTTATTTAGATTTAAACTTTGTTAATAAAATAAGTTTCTCAAGATGTTTTTTGCAAATCAATCTATCAATTTTTTCATTTTCTTTTAGCGTGATTGACACGTTCTAAAAGAATATGTCTTAAAAAACAAAATAGTGATGAGTTAATTTTTAATACGGAATGTCGATACTAAGTGACAGGTAATACATAATTTTAATCTTTCGTATTGAAGTTATAGCATGCAAACGTCAAGTTACCTATTCAGAAAGCTATATAATTAATCGCCACTTCGGTATTTTAAATATATGATTAATAAATCACGCAGTTTAAATATTTTTATGCAACCCTATAAATTGTATGTCCCGCTTACTCTACTTTTTCTAGAATCTCGACATACCTCTCGGCAAGAATTCTAAAAACATAAGTTAACAATTTATTAGTTTAAATAGCGCATATTTGATAACCACTTAGCATGAAAATAATAAATTTCATTTTTCAGGTGGATGGGGATGGCTGGTATGTGGAGCAGCTTTTTTAGCACACGTTTTAACTTCTGGACTTCAATTAGCCTTTGGATTACTTTATTTATATGTGATGCAATTTTTAGTTAAAAAATACGACGACAACGAATTTTATCAAATGGCAACAGGTAAATTATTTTTAACTTAATAATTTGCATGGATTACGAATAAGCTCACGTTCCCGTGTGAAATTTAACAAATTAACTAAAACTTGAGCTTTGCGATGCGGCATTAAGAGACTTCGGCATTTGAAAAATTTAATAATTATAAATGGCCGTAATTTTGTATTTTGATGTCTTTTTCATTTACTAATTTAAGCTCAGGCTTGCAAATTTGTATTCCGCACAACCATTAATCTAACATATTACTTATAAATAACAGCCGCGCACAAGCTCCATCATTTATATTAATGTTTTGAACAATTAGTCGCTATTATTCTTGGTTTTTGTAAATTATGTTGTGACTAAAACTTCTTAACTTAAAAATGCAATATAATATATGTATAATTTACTAATTACTGTCATTTCTTTTCTTGCTCGAATGAAATATCATGATATCATGATATACCACTATGATATATCAAAATTATCAATACAATATAATATAGATACTACTACTACTACTATGTATATTAGATACCAATATACACAATATACGTGTACAATATACTGTAATATTAAGTTGAAAATAACTTATCGATTTAAATTTTTGCTTGATGCTATGAACTATAAACTTGCATGCAATTTTACAAATAAAATCCACTCCAAGTATTTGCAACTATTTTCATTTTGCTACGACCTCCTGAGGGCCCGAGACACTTCATAGAAATTTATATTTTCGTGTAAATATGCATTATTTATAACAGCAACACGTTAGTAGTTTTATATTTCCATCCCAACATTCAAGTCAGTTTTAGCTTCGAGCAGTGCACAAGAAATATAATACAATTTAATCTTCCGAAAAATCAAAAGTTATAATGTTATTCTTATGTATACCTATATATGTTTTTATTACTATGAACATGGCAAGCATAAAAACAATAATAAATGTAATGAGCATAAAGAGCAAAAGTGGAACTTTTTAAGACAAGTCGGCAGAGTTCACAAATACAAAAAAGCCACGAAGTCACTTTTATTCGAAAAATTATTATACAATTATTAAATTATTTTAATTTATATTACTTTTACTGTCGGTAACAGACGGCACTAAAGTATTTTAAAGTAAAATAATTTAAACCAATATTGCTTGTCAATTGTTTATTGAATTACATTAAGTTGTAAAATGAATGAATGAATAATTAAATTATAAATAATATTAATCAAGTTATAGCAGTTTATACGAAAATAGAAAAATTACCATTATCGCACACAAAAATTAGAGATTCGACATAGTTGTTGTAACGTCAACTAGTTGTCGGGAAAACGATAAAATTCAAAACTTAAAAATAAACTTAAACTTAAATAACATATAAACTTAAAAATGAAAAAAATTTACAAAATTGATCGAAAATTAATATTCAAAATCGATGTAGGATTTTGAAGCACGACAAATTTTAATACAATTTAGTTACACAAAATCTATTTAGAAGAGCCCACTCACCATACTTTCCATTATTCTCATTGCATATGAATCTGTGGGTTATCCCATGTTAATACATAACAAATACAACAAACTATAGAAAAATTTCTTAATATATAAATGTTTAACTGGTGAAATATTAGAAATTAAAACTTTAAGATAACAAGTTAATTAAACAGTAATAAAAATCAATATTATTATAAAACTTTAAGCGAACGATATTGCTTACGTCTGAAGCAATGTCTTTATAAATATAAAACTCTGAAATAAATTAAATTAAAAAAATTATCTATGATCTAATAACTGAAATTTCTTCTTGTTTTATTTATTTCGGTTTCCCATCATTGGATTGTAATGATCTTTAGCATGAAACTAAATTTTATTTTATAATCCAATTTCAATTAAAATTTTAAAATATTAATGCGAATATTTTAAGTAATTTTTATTCAAATATGACAATTTGAAATTCGGACTTGCCGAATGTGTGGCTATCAGACCAGGTGCTTGACGTTTACACAAATTTTACAACACCTTTCAATTTTAAAGTTAAATTTTATCGACATAGTATGATTAACTCTTGAAATAAGTGTTGTAATTAAGTATCCAAATTTTCCAATTTCACCTATATCATTTTTTATCAACGGATCCAATTTTATTTTAACTTTTACGCATACATCCAAATTTTAACAAAAATGATTCCAATTACGTCCAAAACTTTGGACAATTTTTAAATAAAAAATTAACAATAAAATTACCCATTGAAATGCAAACTTTATTACACAAAAATAAATAAAAAATCTTAAATCTTAAAGAAGCAAATTATTACTTTTACGAGACTTTCCCGCAAAAGCGTCCGATTACCTCGACAGACCAAATTGGAAGGGGCGAGTATCGCTCTCTTTCGTACCAATTTAAAAATTATCGACGCGAAAAGACGCATAAATTCAAAATTTTAAATTACTCACACAAAATAAATTGAAATACACAAACAATCAAAATCTATATCTACAAAATGGTTTGGAATTACAAAAATAAAACTCAATTTCAAAAAAATATTTCACATATATACCAAATCAAATTTTTAATTTTTTTAAATTTATAAAAAGAAGATTTTGTAACACGACAATATTTATAAACAATAAATTTTCTGACAAAAGCGATATCGTTCGCCGAAGACTCTAAAATAAGATTAATTTTCATTAATGTTTAATTTACTAGTTATATTAAAGTTTTAATTTATTATAGAAAATATATCGTAATAAATTTTTTATAATTGCACAGAATAAAGAATAAAATATTTCAAAGCAAATCTGTTCAAAATTGGTATTAAAAAAATATTTGAAATAAAAATTGTATTTAACAGGCTTGTGTAGATAGTTTGACTAACTTGGAAAAATATTAAAATTATTTTTTAATTCGGGGTAATTATCGTAATCGAAATCAAGATTTTTGTTCGCCATTTAAGATTCAATAAGGACATCGCTCCCTATGTGTTTCAAGATCTGTTTTTCAGTGTGCGAATCTGGTTTTTTTTTGAAGATCTTTTCCTTCTACTGACGTCCTTGTTAGTATAGTTGTTGTTTATTTTAGCACTGAATGCTACTGAAAATAATGCTAAGCAATAAATTTGAATTGGTACTATTTTCAGTATTGTTTTTGAGAAATTATGTTACAATTTTCAATTTTCTCTCTTTTTATTTTTTTAATATTTCTATATTATATATAAATATAATGTATTATTTATCTTTTTTTTTTTAATTGTGTTTTTAAAGTATTTTTAATTGTGATAAAATTTGTATATTTCTTATTTCTTTATTTACTGCTTTACATAATTTGTTAAAATTTATTTTGAATTGATTTGATTAATTATTATGCGATGCAGTAATCTATCGAATAGAACAAATTAATCATTTATTTAGCAAAACTGATAAGTTACTATTTAATCAAAATTAAGTTACATTTACTACTCTGTTCTGTCGACATAATTAAGTAGTACATTGCAGTTGTGAGATAAATTATTACGTTAAATGTTCTCTCATTGTAGTTATAATAGTAAAATATCTAAGAATTTGAAATTACACTAAATTATAAAAACTAAACTAAAAATAGAATATAAAAACAAAACATTATTTTGGGGCAGAATCTGTTATCCATCCGCAAGAAATAGATTGATGATCATATTAAATTAAATAATTGGCGTTCTCATGAAAAACAAAATGTTCACAAATGTAATGAAGAAATAATTGGGCCGTTGTTACTGAACATGATTTAAAAATGAATAAAATTGGGCAGGTAATATAAAAAAATGAAATACCTTTGTAGCAATAAAGTTTTTTAATATCACATTTTAAATATAAATTATTGTTTTTTTTCATATTATTGTATAATATCAAATCAAATACTTTTTTCTCCTAACTTAACGAAACTGAGTTATTTCTATACCAATTTTATACACGAAAATAAGTTAACGAAATAAAATAAATATGTAGTACATCAACAGAACGCGTGGAGTAATACTGTACTGTTTTATTAGGGTAGAAAGATTAACTTTTCTTGTCTTTCACCTTTATTGGTAACAGTAACAGTAACAACTGTTGTTACTTAAATTTTTTTTAAATATTAACCTTCTTCTTCATTGAATATTACTTAAGCTTTTCAGTTTGGTCTAATAAAATTAGCATGAAATTTCGTTTGAAGCTTGGCTTGAAGTATCTTTGAAGTTTAGCTTGAAGCTTGGCTCGAAGCATTAGTTTTAGCTTGGCTTGAAGCTTGAACTTCAGGTTGAAACTTATCTAGCGGTTTAACGTGAGATCAATTCGTTATCGCCTACATTTGATTTTCCGTGACAATTCGAATATTTTATATTGAAAACTTTGAAATTGGAATGATTATAAAAATTTGTATTTGAATTATTTAAAATTTATTAAAAAAGAGTCTCATGCTCATAAAAAATGGATTGCTGGTGGTGATACACAATTTTGAAATATTTTATAAACATTTATAAAAATAACATCGCTAGAACATTACAGCATATTAATATAATATATTATATTATATTATATTATATTAATATAATTAATATAATATATTATTTATATATATAATATATATTTATATTATTTATATTATATTAATAATATATATTAATAATAATATATTATAATATATAATATAATTAAAATATTGTGGAACCCTAAATTTTCTTTTTTTTTCTTTCAGTTGCAATAAATTGTATATCAATCTTTTTTTTTTTGATTTTTGTTAATCCTTCTCTATTCATTTCAACTATTTTAAATTATTTCGATACTCCACGTTTTAATTTAAATGTTTGTATGTCTTATCAGGTGATGACTTATTGCGTGCCTTTTTTAAGCTGATTTACTGGATTTTATACTTTTTACTAAAGTAAAAATAAATACCCATTTATAAATAATAGCGGATTTTCTCTTTTAGTCAGATATACCAATTAAATTTATTTGTTGCCGCTTAATAAATTGGCGGCATATCATAAGAACTGAAGGCTTTTTAATAACAAAAAACAATAAATTAAACGAAACTTTTAAATCACAAAGATTTCTCTGAATTCTTTGAGGGCTTTCGAATAAAAATTTAATAATTCACTTTTTAAGTTCATTCTTTTATTCAACTTTAAATCGATACAAATAATGTAATATTTAATTTCAAAAATCTAAAAGAAACAAAACCTCATTTTATTATTTTTTCAGTTCAAACTTTTTTAGTATTTAAAAAAAATTACAGCTTTCCTAGTGAATTAATTATTTTTCTACTCCTATTACGTAATAGGTTTATTATACTTTCGTCTTTTATAGAGTAACAAGAGGCTGTAATAATTCATTATTCAATGGCATTGAATAATAAACCTTAGAGGTTTATGTTTTTGCAATCAAAATGAAAATATAATATAATTATTTTGAACAAACAGATTTAAATTTTAAATATCATACAATCTATAACATCCCAACATTATCATCTACATTCAAAATTATTGTATTCTACTTGCGCATTAAAGTGATTACTTTCTCGCATGAATTACCACAAGCTTACCACTCGTGCACATTGTTTTATTTAACTTCGAATCAGTATCTTTTAAATATTCCATACTTATATTGGGCCATTTTAACAAAGTATCCTGTATAGCTAGACAAATTAAGGACAATAACTGAAGAGTTGCAGCTATAGCACTTACATTATTCGTTATTTAATAGCGTTAGCGTCAAAATACTAAGACTCACTATTCTTAAGTTTAGTATAAGTAATTCAAAATATCTTATTCCACTTGGCTGCACTAAAACAAAATTACAATTTGATACTAAATTTGCAATCCTATTACGCTCATCCCTTACTCATTGTAAGTGTAAATGAAATTTTTTTCATAAATTATAGCGAATAGAAGTTTATTTATACTCGTAATAAGGAATTTTCATTTTTACATATTAATTAATAAATTTAACTTTATAACTAACCTTTTTTTATTAAGATTAACATTTTTAACGGAGTTATCGCAAAGGAAGAATGGGTACATAACTTTGAAGGTTTGTTGCAAGGACAACAGGAACAACAGATACTACATTCAGATCGAATACACCTGAGGATTGAAGGAGTCCCAAAAGCAATCACAGCAATTAAGTTAAAAAGGTCACTAGAACCGGTTGGAATATATCCAGAATTTCTGAGCAATGGGCCGCAGGAGCTCGTAGAACAGATAAGGTTTTAGAGCTGGAAGATGCACGATTGACGAGATGACATACTAGGGAATTGCATTTATGAGGTGGTTTCCCGTTGCCATCGCCATAAGCTCAAAGAACGAACATAGACTATAGATTCCAGTAGTGTAGTGTAGTAGGCGCGACCAGTCTTTGATCCGACCTTTACCGCTTCCGTAGCTTGTCTCTTTAAGCTTTTACACCATACTGCTGGTTATGGTTATTGCCTACTCTATTTAAAATTTATTTAAACAAAATCCTAGAAGACTGGATGAAGAAGTATAGAAATATAGGACTAGAGTAGACAACGAGAAACTCTACACTCTCTCTTTTGCTGACGATCAGACTGTATTAACGGAAGCGGAAGATTATTGTTGGAAGTTGAAAATTAAATGATTTCTTTCTTGTATGAAAGAAAGAAAAAAAGGCGAAATAAAGGGAAAATTAAACAAGGGCAGAAAGACAATATGAGCACCGAGGGGTAAACCGCTGAAAAAAATTTGTACACTAATTCCCAGGTTTGTTAAAAATTCCTCACTAATTCCCCTTATATATTATAATTCCTCTACTAATTCCCCTAATTCCCCTACCAATTCCCCTAATTTTAGTAATTCCCAAACTAATTCCCTACTAATTTACCAAATTATTACGTAATCTAGACCACAAAATGGTGTAAAATGAATTTCTTAACATTAGATATTAAAATAATAAAGCTCATAAATAGGCTGGGAAAAATAAATAATTTATTTTTACATAAAAAACATATAAAGGAAAGCAAAAGTATCGGTAATTTAATTTGTAAAGCTAAACATAATTTTTCTAGTATAACTTTATTGCACAAAAATAAAAAATTAATGTTTTTTAATCGCTTTAATCGGTTCTTAATATTAAATTTTTTGATGTACACGGCAATGTCTCATCTGTAAACTAAAAATTTGTAAATTAATATATAATTCCGTGTTATTTAACAAAAATGAGGGTTGCAATTTTAAATATTTTGGTGGTAAAGAGATATACCTGCGAAATATACAGGTATACCTGACTATACAAAAGTTCCTAAACTAGTAATAATTGGTTTTATGCCCAGAAACGCAAACACATTTGAAAGTTAAAATAAATTTCGAGGTTATGTACGCACGTCGCTAAAATTTACGCGCGTAAACTCAGCGCGTAAACCCTCCTACAGAAATTCAATCCTTTAACATTATTTGGACGCGTGCGGTGCGTGCGTTGCGTGCGTCGACGTTTTGCATTAACCAACCTTGAGAGGGAACCAGAAGCCGTGCCGGAAGTAATACTTGATTCGGATTGTAACCTTGAGCCTAAATTATAAACATCACAGAGTTTCTTTGGATTGGTGTAATTTAAGCCAGAAGATAAAACAACGTCACTAACAATTTTAACATTTGATGATTTGCTTTGCAGGATAGGATTCTTGGTTACCTCGTTGGTTACCAAATAGGAGGTAGTGGACTGTTGTTGAGAATGTGTTGAAATTTCTGTGGATACATCGAACGTCGAGGTGGTTTGTGTTTTAAAATATTTAGTCATCAAGTGTGTATGAAAATTAGAGTAAATCCAACTTTTTTGCTTTTGAAAATACAGATAATTACTTACTGTATAATACTTAAATATATGTACAATAATAAATTGTAATTTAATCGATTAATTTATGCAAGAAGCGAGATAATAAACAAAATCCGTTTGGCGAACCGATATCAAAGACGGCGATCACGCGTTAGCAGTTTTTAAATTTATAATAATTTCCCACTAATCCCCATTAATTCCCCACTAATTCCCATCTAATTCCCATTAATTCCACACTAATTCCACAAATTTATTATTAATTCTCTAAAATTCTCAAGTAATTTCCCTAATTCCCCACTAATTCCTCTAATTCTTTACTAATTCCTAAAGATTGTACACCAAAATTCCCTAGCGAAACGCCCTTGGATGAGCACTAAATTCAATTTTGTGGGAGAAAAATATAACAAAGGAAACATGGAAAAATTGAATACATACAAATTTGTAGTCCGTAGTATAATGGTACATTGCTGGCCACAAAAATGGATTACTTGAGAAGCTGTAGAAAATCGAGATTAGAAATGATTAGAAACAAGTATATTTGAAAAGACATGAATGCGGAGATAGTCATATTGGAAGAAGGTGAAACGAGGCAATTGATAAGGTTTAGACATATCCAATAGATGGATAGAGATGGAAGAAAGAACCGCCTTAGGAGAAATTGTAAGTATGACATAGACAGAGCAATAAATTCCATAAATCTGGAAGAGGAGTTATGCCAAGACAGAACGAGATCGAAACTGAAACGGTGAAGCGGCATCGGTCGTAAAAAATTCCGTATGTAGATAGACAGAGATAATATAATTCATATAGGTACATGTTAATAATGTAATATTAATATATTAACATGTTAATATAATATAATAAAAATATTAATGTATAAACATGTTAATATTATAATAACATAATAAAATATTTTATAAGGAAAATTCTCTATTTAATTAAAATCCAAAAAATAACAAGCGAAGTAAGCAAAATGAAATTTTAAAATTGTAATTTAATTTTAATTCCACAAACTAATAATTTTTAAAATATAAAATATTACATAACAAAGAAATTTAATTAAATATTTTGGTTTTAGAATAGAAAATTTACCAAAATATTGCATTTACTTGTATAACATAACAACTACAACCATCGAAATCTAACAACACGAAATTGTTCAATTTAATCTTCAGATTTCATTATTTTGTACGAAGAAGACGCTTTAATATAAAAATCTACTTTACTTCTTCTCGTAATACAGGCTTATAGTCTCGCCATAAAAATATATAACCCCAATTTTTACAGCTTGAGTCAATATTGTAAACGTCAAAATGAGCTTAACTAATTCTTTAGCTCGGTGTAGCTAACTATGTTTCTAAATTTAATAATAGCAGATATTTGTATTAACGTACATTTTTATTTGTAGTCGGTTGGTATTAAAAAATTGTGGCTAATACATTTTTGTCAACAGTCTTACGAAAATATCTCTTGGTTATCTTAGAACAACTCAAGAATAATAATGTTTATGGTAAAGAAGCTTTTTAAACTGATATTTTTCATAAAACTTGTTGGTAATTGCTTACTAAATGCGTTTATACGTTATACAGGCTGAAATTTCCTTATGAAAAAATACGTTTCTCCTCTTTATTTTAGAAGTTATAAAAAATTTTTATGGTGCACATTATTTTGGATTACGAGTCTAAATTCTACATGATATGAAAAGTGCTTTCACAATAATTTTTGGATACCTGTTGAGCTGCCAAATTTTTAAGAATGTAATTTCATTATTTTACGGAAAATTCAATAATGACTCTAATTCAACTGCTTTCTCTATTATTATGCAATAGGCATTTCAATAGCAATGTTGGAGAATGAAAATTGAAGCAAAATGATTTCAAGTGACTTTTCCCTGTTTCCAATTTGGGTTATCGATATTGGAAAATAGAGATTTTCTGTTTCGTAGTAAAATTAAAGAGTAAATTTGAACATAAAGTCAATCAGGTTACGTGCAGAACATAAAGAAAGCAGTTTCAGAACTGCGTGTTAGTCGTTTCCATTTCCAGTCCGCAATAATTTATTTTCAAATTGAAAAGCTTCTGTTTTTTTTATAAACGCAGGAAAATATAAAACTTTAACTATGCTAAAACTAGAAGGAAGGTAGTAAAAAGACCGCTCTGAGAATAAACCGAGAATATGCTAATCCTTCATGAATTACATTTCACATTGCCATTTAAAATACATTGGGTTAATTTTAATAAAACTTATTGCTTATAATATTTCTAGCCAAGTTTGACAAAGTGTAGTGTACCGACTTCTGCTCAAGAGAGCATTTAAAGGACGACTAGCTTTTAAACGGTTTCGAGAGCCAGAGCCGGCTGCCTCTGACCTCTTGGTGAATAATTCTGCGGTCGGCACTTAAAAGGTGATAAGTATACATTGTTTTCCTATATAAGTGCCCACCACAGAATTACAGTGGCACTCGATTGGTTGTCATACATTTTTTATGCTGGTAAAAATTTACACTAATCCATTTTGCGTTAATCTCGTTAATCCATTCACGACCGACACTGATGAAATTGGCTTCTATGTCATGGGTTCCAAAATTCTAATCACCATAACCGCCAGTAAAATGCAAATGTTGACGTGTTCCCGGATAATGTTTAACCATCCAAGAAATCAGATAATTCTAATGTAAATCCAAATTCAAATTAATTTTAAATAAATTCAAATGCGAAAATAAAAAAGTTAACCGGGGAAGTAAATCAAGCCACATGCAACAGTTTCTACATAATTACTTCGCGATACCTTTAACTTTCAATTTTATAAATTCATCATCCAAACCAATAATTATAATTATTATATTCAATTTTTTTTAAAAGCCTATTGAATAATTTCCAATAAAAAAATTGAATATGTAAACATTGCATAACTTTCCCCATTAAATTTGGGTATAAAAATTATCGTTCAACCTCCTCTTTTCGGGTACCATTCGACGAGAAAGACCACGAGGAAGCTAAAGTTCGCATCAAAAAGTCGAAAAGTTGAAAAATTTGAAAATTCGTTAAATTAAAAGTGCAGATTTACT
The DNA here is from genome assembly GCA_949152465.1 of Cantharis flavilabris. NCBI lineage: Eukaryota > Metazoa > Arthropoda > Insecta > Coleoptera > Cantharidae > Cantharis > Cantharis flavilabris. The sequence continues at coordinate 33,214,686 of OX424438.1, read as the reverse complement.
TCTTTGCACACATAATTAGGGAGTAAATTTTCGTTCGCCATCTTCTTGCAATGTACCGTTCAACGTAGAAGACCTCAAGGAAGCGACAAGTCGCATCTGCGGGGCTAAAAAATCGTGCTGCGCGGGACACGGAGCGTAAAACCCTAAAACATTCTTTATTGTTTATCATTTCCGCAATTTTCAACGAATTTTCGGCATTTTCAACTGGCCTCTAAGTTTAACTATGATGTACATTTGTGCCAAACTTTTGACATTTCGTTGCGTGGTTTAACCTGTGCAATTGATACACATATACACATATACACCCATACATACACCCATACACCCATACAGACGAACATCCAACTAAAATTCCTCAAAAACTTATCAAGGCATGATGAGAAACATTTTAATACCAAAATTTCCATTTTTGATTTGCGACGCTGTCGCAAAACAAATCATCATTTATTTTCAAAACATAAAACTCAATCAAAACAATTTTGTCAATCTACTCAGCTATGTGTTCCAGGAAAACAGGAAAACATTCAACTTGCGGGAAACTATAAAATTTATATTTATATAAGTTATATTTTATAATGTTTAAACCTCAATACTTCGCATTTAATTGGCATCCCTTAACGTGGGACTATATTTAACATTAGAACCAACTCCAAGTGAGAAACCATAACAACAAATAAAAAATGTAGGAAGCTGGAATGTCAATAATGATAATGTTAAACAAATAATAGACATGCAAAAAGAGAACCAGGAGAAAAACAACAAATTAATAGAAATAAATTAAAATATATCAAAGATGGATGAAAACATAACTGATTTAAAAGAAAACATGTGAAATATGGAAAAAATTTAAAAGAAGATATAACCCTTTATACTTAGGATAATGGTCGATATTTCAACAGGTCAGAAATTTTTTTATTTAATTTGTACCATATTCAACTATCAATCACAAATTCCTTTAAAAAATACTAAGTTTTGTGATCACGATTTTTTTCGATTTCCAGATTTTGACGGAAATATCCGTTTTGACCTTCCCTGAATCCATTTTGACTATTTTCGTTGTGACGTCTGTACGTACGTACGTATGTCGCATAACTCAAATACGGTAGGTCGTAGAAAGTTGAAATTTTAGATTTGAGACACTTATAGAATTTAGTTGTGCACCTCCTATTTTTGGTTGCGATTGTCCGTGCCAAAAGTCGTAATTCATGACGCGCATGAATGGATTAACGAGATTCTTGTACAATTATAAAAATTACAAGGAAGTTATGTGGTGTCCACATAAGATTTTTTAATTTTCGTCATCTGCCCTATAAAAGGTTAAACGTAAATTATGACAAAATAAATAAGAACCATGTAACATAAAAGTATATTATTAAATATCAATAATTTTGTTTATTTTTCTGAATATATTTTTTATATTCATAGGCGCTCGCAGGGGGTATTTAGTCTCTCTAAAATTACTTTTAGCCTCCTTAAAACTAATTATTGTTAAAAATATCAATTAAAAAATAACAAAATAACACTATTGGTGGAAAAACGATTGAAAATAAGACATAAGGAGTTAAAGAAAAAGTTGTTATTTTATGTAACCCCCTCGCCTGTACTAACCACTGCTAGTAACTACTTTACATACAATCAAGAGCATTTTATATTACTAGGTCTGTGATACATTAATTGTATTGATAAATAATTAATAACTTTTACTGATCACAAATATGGATTGCTAAGTGATCTATTCTTGTTATTTGGGATATCTATGTTTAGCTGTAGGTCTCCTGTGTTTGGCACACATTTTCAACGACGACAGCCAACAAAAAACGGAAGTCATGTTTAGCTTTCAATTTGGAAATGTATTTACAACTTGTGCCTTGCAGAGATAATATTCACAAATGGCAACGATATCGATGTAAATAGGGATATGAAATTCAGCTATGATTGTAATTAATAATTGAGTGAGGGCGAAGGCCGAGAAATTAATGGTTTTTGCAAACTACTAAATCACGCCTGTGCTAACTAGCTATCTATATAATATTATATTTCACACAATTATATGCATAAACGAAATTAATATTCGCGGAATCGCCAGTTACAATTTGAAATGATCCCGAGATTCTTAACTTGAGAGTACTACACTTAACATTTTCCAGGTTAATTTTAATTTTATTTTGACAAAATATTTACAATCATTGCCGTTATTTCTCGGATATTTCACATTATTTTAAACTTATTTTTTGGCGAGAAAAATGTGAAAATATCACCGAATCTTCAAAATATGAGCAAATGTTTTGTTAAAGTCGTTCAATTTTATTTGTTCTCTTTTTATTTTACCACTTTTAAACAGTTTTATCGAATAATCTTTGCTTTTAAGGAGACACAAAATGCTTTGTACAATTTAAAACGGAAAAACACCACATCCAAATTTTATTTATGCGTGCCAGATACATTACATTTTAAACTAGTTGCATTTTCACTAACTTCTAAAAAACTGCAAAGTGAATGTGTTGATTTATTACTATTCTTTGACCCAATTTTTGTACAATATTTTAAGATAAAATGTTGAATAAAAGTAAAAAGTTTAAAGCTTTATTTTTGCGGTGTATTATTTACCTTCCGTTTCTTTTATGTGAACAAAGGCAATTTTTGAATTTAATCCTGTTTAATTAATTTATTTATTTTAATTTCAATCCAGTAAACTTTTATAAAATTTGTAAGACCAAAGGAACAAAGCGCTTTATGCGGCAGGTGCTTTAGTGAAAATGACTTTTCCGCATGTGCAAATTTTTAGACAATACGCTTTCGTTGATAACTTGTTAAACTTTTTCAATCTGTTTTAACTTCTTACATGTTTTTATCATTCGAGTATACACTTCTCATAAACGTAACGAAAGTCGAGGTCTTCTTGAGAATCTTAAAATTATATTTTTTATTATTTTAAATTTTAATAATAAAAATAAAATCATTCGATTACCGTAGCAAAGGTATCCAAATCCACTGGAAATAACCCACCGGCAGTTAGCATTGCCGGTTTATTCACTCTCTGAATTATTATGGAACACACTTTTCTTAGGGCGGGTTGTGTTTTTATCCACCAATCGATAGAATAAACTGCATTTGCTACCCCTTCGCTCTAATACACAAAAATATGTTAATTAATTCTGAACCTTTTTCTTTTTATGTATTACTTCTTCAATTAGTATGGATCCTGGCACACAATAAAACGAAAGTTGACTAACTAAAAGCGACAAAAGTATTACATACACCGAAAGAGCTTGGGGACTTGTATCTCTAAAATTTAGAACTTTTTGATAAAACCGTTAATTTAATTATTATTTTAACCTACTCGGCTGTAATTATACCCATGAGGCTAAAACTTGAGTTGAGCATATTAAACATAAATATGTTTAGAAATGTGGTGCCGTATATTTCCTGCATTAAATCGACGCATCTAAAATTTTATAGAAATTATTTTGCCTTGCTCTAATTATCGAGCATTACTTACTGTAAAATTAGGTTGTGATGAGCAATGAGTTCGTTAAGTTGCTTCAATTCCCTCTTCTCCGTTTCGGGATTACTAACCGAACCTAATTTTAAGCGTGCAAAGCCTTCTTTTAATAATTTGAACTGGCAGATAATGCTAATAATGAAGGCAACAAATAAAGTTTCAAAGGCAAAAGTTATAACGCATCCCGAAATAGTGAAAATTATTTCGTAAGTGTAAGTTATTTCGTACTTGGGCGATTCCGTAATGCTGGTAAACGTTTGGAATGGAAAGGTCCTTCCGTTGCGTAAAAGGAGAGGCCTCATTCCAAATATGATTAATATAAACACTAACAACCAAAACATTAGTTGTTTTAGCTTTTCGCCATATCCAAGCCATTTTTCTATTTCCTTTTGAAATTCAGGACCATATTTATTGGCTGGCCAAAAATTCTCCGTTTGTTTTATCAAATATAAAATTTTGTCTTTATTCTTCAACGTCATCACAAATTTTATTATTATCTGCAATATAAAATAGATTTATTTTGTGAATTATTTCAGCTGAAAAAATTATTCGAACCATTATGATACCAAACGTTACAGATATTACTTCTATAGAATCTTTCCAATTTGATACACTTATAAAAACACAATTCGAAAACATGGTCAGTAATAAGGAAAATGATAAAACTCGATTGAAATGCGTCCAATAATTTATATCGTACATATCTAAACCACAAAGATTTCCAATTTTTAAAGCATCGATTATTAATTTATTTTTAGAATCCATTTTGTGTGGCTGAACTGTAAATATACTAAAATAATTAAAATGGTTTCGGAGCAAACGAGTAAAGCAATTACATTAAATTAACTTGAAACAAACATAATTATATACTAAACTGAAAATTAAATAATTTCAGATAACTATCAATGAGTGGCAGTGTAAGAAATTTTTCAGTCCTACAAATTACTGTAAATTTGATATGCAGTCCCATTTAAATTTAATTTATACTTTATATTTGATTATTTTTACATCCGTCACCGACGGTAAAAGTCAAGTTAGTTAAGTTTAATAATTGTTTTTTACATTTTAAGAAATGTTTTATTCGGAGAAAGTGTACTATTGGTGGAATCTCTTCGGTCGCCGGTCAAACCTATAAACTAACAACAAAATATCAAATACTATATATGCTTATATAGAAAAACAATATACTATCATATTATATACAGGGTGCTGATTGACTTAGCCGAATATAGAAAATAAACATGTAAAAACTTAATTATGCAAATTCCTGCTTCCCTAATTATTTTTGAGAAAAAATGAAAGACACAAAAATAATGCAGAAATATAAACTCCGAATGATAATAGCATTAGGTTTCATGTAACTTTTGCTTAAAAAGTCCAAAATTCTTTTGAAATTGTTCTTTTTTCAAGATAAGTTTTTAATATAGGTCTATTTTGTCTAACTACATAACTTTTGCATTTAATTTTTTATTGCTTACTAGCATTTCCGAGAAAAATGCATTTGTTACTTTAAACTTTACACTCTGTATATATCTATACCTATTTGTAAATTAAAGCGATTTGCTTAACAATTTATGTGAAAGTAATGAATTTTCGAGATTTTCATTTTGGAAATTTTGATAATGTTATATTCCGTACCTTCGTAACAAATCTTGAATTCATGTTTCTTTATCAATACACAACAAAAGTAATATAATTTTCTTTTGATTAATGATATATTTTTTGATTTTATTATAAAAACTTCTAAATATTTTTTTATTGCATACAGCTTGGTGCTTTGTATATTTGTAACATAAATTTTATTGTATATCCCATTTATACAGGGTGATGTCCAAGAGTGATTTTCTTATTAAAACTAAAATTATATTAATTAAAACTTAAATCCAGTGATTTTTTTTGCCTGAAATAATCAGATCCATCAAATTGCAAATGTACGAATTTACATATTATTGAAATCCTATGGCCGAGCATCGTTATTCCCTTTTATATAATATTAAATCACAATAAACATAAATAAACATAAAATGATCCTTTTCTATAGTATTACAATAAAATTAATAAATAAATTGCAAATATCCTTACTCATCTATTTTATTCTAGCCGTTGTAGAAGCCTTAGTTAGCCTTAGCCTTAGTTTCGTTACACATTAATGAAAATTAAAAAAATTTTTAAATTTGAAAAATATGTTGCTTTTTCCTTAGGGGGATCATTTTGGACCAGTTTCCCCTAACTTTCAGAATTTTGACCAAAAATGCATGAATCGGTCCCGCTAGGGAAAATAATGGAATTACACGAAGTCTACAACTTCAGTTACTTTATTTCACGAGTGTGTACAACATTTTATTTTATTTCGCGTTGAAAAGTCGGCATAAAATAAATTAAAATTTTTATTTTTAACTTTTAGAAAAATATTTGATGTAGAGAACTATCGAAGAAGTGCACTCTATAGATTCATATCTCGTCTGCAAAAATAGAATTAGTATTTCTAATGCAATACTGAAACGTTATATTGAAAGAATCCGTAATAAATTTCTCGCCTGCAATGGTTTTGCTGTTTAATAATAAATTTTTGTAGTTATGATTTCTGTTTGTTCTTGCAAAAAAATTTGAAAAGTACAAGAATAAAATAACAGCAATTTTATTTTGAAACTGCTAACCCTAGATTCGTAAATAAAATATCAAATAAAGCTGGTTCAAGTTTTTTTTAATTCTGAGCTTATTTTTAGCAAACAGATAGTTATTGATAACCGTAATTAAAGTTTGAAATAAATTACTTGTAAAAAAAAGTAATAGAAAATGCATTTCGTTATACATATTTCAAGCAGTTAATGTGCTTGAAACACGATAGATTAAACTTTAGTATGTAGTCTATAATTTAGTGAGATTCAATATTTGATTCACACATGATTTAAAGTTAATTAATTTAAAATTAACCATAAGTCAAAATTCAAAAATTTTACCACGTTTTTAACCGTAAGGTGTAAAACTAGAAAAAGAACCCAAAATAAAAATTTTAAGTAAATTTGTGGAATTTTAGTATGTATTTATGGTTAAATTAAAAAAATATAAGAATAATACAATACGTAGAAAAACAAAATTCAAAAAATTCAAAAAAGACAAAATTAACATATAAACAGGTCTGGATTAAAAATATTTGAAATTATGAAAAATTCAAAATACGATATTACAATATAACGTTATTTCATGGTTATTTCCAATCCTCAGTTGTAAATAATCGTTTAAATTTATTTAATAAGAAGAATATTCGAACTAATCAAAAGAAAAAACTATTTAAAGAGTACTGATTAACAAGCATAAAATTTGACTTACCATAACCCCAAAAATATGAAATCTGCACGTTGTCACATGTAGTAATGAACAATTTAAAATAATTTGAACTAAGAGATTCTTTTACCAAGCACTGCTTGTGTGAAATCTGAGAGCACTGCCCCCTTAATTTGATTTCTAAAAACTTTGAAAAAATTCAAAATTCAAAAATTTTACCACGTTTTTAACCGTAAGGTGTAAAACTAGAAAAAGAACCCAAAATAAAAATTTTAAGTAAATTTGTGGAATTTTAGTATGTATTTATGGTTAAATTAAAAAAATATAAGAATAATACAATACGTAGAAAAACAAAATTCAAAAAATTCAAAAAAGACAAAATTAACATATAAACAGGTCTGGATTAAAAATATTTGAAATTATGAAAAATTCAAAATACGATATTACAATATAACGTTATTTCATGGTTATTTCCAATCCTCAGTTGTAAATAATCGTTTAAATTTATTTAATAAGAAGAATATTCGAACTAATCAAAAGAAAAAACTATTTAAAGAGTACTGATTAACAAGCATAAAATTTGACTTACCATAACCCCAAAAATATGAAATCTGCACGTTGTCACATGTAGTAATGAACAATTTAAAATAATTTGAACTAAGAGATTCTTTTACCAAGCACTGCTTGTGTGAAATCTGAGAGCACTGCCCCCTTAATTTGATTTCTAAAAACTTTGAAAAAATTCAAAATTCAAAAATTTTACCACGTTTTTAACCGTAAGGTGTAAAACTAGAAAAAGAACCCAAAATAAAAATTTTAAGTAAATTTGTGGAATTTTAGTATGTATTTATGGTTAAATTAAAAAAATATAAGAATAATACAATACGTAGAAAAACAAAATTCAAAAAATTCAAAAAAGACAAAATTAACATATAAACAGGTCTGGATTAAAAATATTTGAAATTATGAAAAATTCAAAATACGATATTACAATATAACGTTATTTCATGGTTATTTCCAATCCTCAGTTGTAAATAATCGTTTAAATTTATTTAATAAGAAGAATATTCGAACTAATCAAAAGAAAAAACTATTTAAAGAGTACTGATTAACAAGCATAAAATTTGACTTACCATAACCCCAAAAATATGAAATCTGCACGTTGTCACATGTAGTAATGAACAATTTAAAATAATTTGAACTAAGAGATTCTTTTACCAAGCACTGCTTGTGTGAAATCTGAGAGCACTGCCCCCTTAATTTGATTTCTAAAAACTTTGAAAAAATTCAAAATTCAAAAATTTTACCACGTTTTTAACCGTAAGGTGTAAAACTAGAAAAAGAACCCAAAATAAAAATTTTAAGTAAATTTGTGGAATTTTAGTATGTATTTATGGTTAAATTAAAAAAATATAAGAATAATACAATACGTAGAAAAACAAAATTCAAAAAATTCAAAAAAGACAAAATTAACATATAAACAGGTCTGGATTAAAAATATTTGAAATTATGAAAAATTCAAAATACGATATTACAATATAACGTTATTTCATGGTTATTTCCAATCCTCAGTTGTAAATAATCGTTTAAATTTATTTAATAAGAAGAATATTCGAACTAATCAAAAGAAAAAACTATTTAAAGAGTACTGATTAACAAGCATAAAATTTGACTTACCATAACCCCAAAAATATGAAATCTGCACGTTGTCACATGTAGTAATGAACAATTTAAAATAATTTGAACTAAGAGATTCTTTTACCAAGCACTGCTTGTGTGAAATCTGAGAGCACTGCCCCCTTAATTTGATTTCTAAAAACTTTGAAAAAATTCAAAATTCAAAAATTTTACCACGTTTTTAACCGTAAGGTGTAAAACTAGAAAAAGAACCCAAAATAAAAATTTTAAGTAAATTTGTGGAATTTTAGTATGTATTTATGGTTAAATTAAAAAAATATAAGAATAATACAATACGTAGAAAAACAAAATTCAAAAAATTCAAAAAAGACAAAATTAACATATAAACAGGTCTGGATTAAAAATATTTGAAATTATGAAAAATTCAAAATACGATATTACAATATAACGTTATTTCATGGTTATTTCCAATCCTCAGTTGTAAATAATCGTTTAAATTTATTTAATAAGAAGAATATTCGAACTAATCAAAAGAAAAAACTATTTAAAGAGTACTGATTAACAAGCATAAAATTTGACTTACCATAACCCCAAAAATATGAAATCTGCACGTTGTCACGTTGGGCAGTGCTCTCAGATTTCACACAAGCAGTGCTTGGTAAAAGAATCTCTTAGTTCAAATTATTTTAAATTGTTCATTACTACATGTGACAACGTGCAGATTTCATATTTTTGGGGTTATGGTAAGTCAAATTTTATGCTTGTTAATCAGTACTCTTTAAATAGTTTTTTCTTTTGATTAGTTCGAATATTCTTCTTATTAAATAAATTTAAACGATTATTTACAACTGAGGATTGGAAATAACCATGAAATAACGTTATATTGTAATATCGTATTTTGAATTTTTCATAATTTCAAATATTTTTAATCCAGACCTGTTTATATGTTAATTTTGTCTTTTTTTGAATTTTTTGAATTTTGTTTTTCTACGTATTGTATTATTCTTATATTTTTTTAATTTAACCATAAATACATACTAAAATTCCACAAATTTACTTAAAATTTTTATTTTGGGTTCTTTTTCTAGTTTTACACCTTACGGTTAAAAACGTGGTAAAATTTTTGAATTTTGAATTTTTTCAAAGTTTTTAGAAATCAAATTAAGGGGGCAGTGCTCTCAGATTTCACACAAGCAGTGCTTGGTAAAAGAATCTCTTAGTTCAAATTATTTTAAATTGTTCATTACTACATGTGACAACGTGCAGATTTCATATTTTTGGGGTTATGGTAAGTCAAATTTTATGCTTGTTAATCAGTACTCTTTAAATAGTTTTTTCTTTTGATTAGTTCGAATATTCTTCTTATTAAATAAATTTAAACGATTATTTACAACTGAGGATTGGAAATAACCATGAAATAACGTTATATTGTAATATCGTATTTTGAATTTTTCATAATTTCAAATATTTTTAATCCAGACCTGTTTATATGTTAATTTTGTCTTTTTTGAATTTTTTGAATTTTGTTTTTCTACGTATTGTATTATTCTTATATTTTTTTAATTTAACCATAAATACATACTAAAATTCCACAAATTTACTTAAAATTTTTATTTTGGGTTCTTTTTCTAGTTTTACACCTTACGGTTAAAAACGTGGTAAAATTTTTGAATTTTGAATTTTTTCAAAGTTTTTAGAAATCAAATTAAGGGGGCAGTGCTCTCAGATTTCACACAAGCAGTGCTTGGTAAAAGAATCTCTTAGTTCAAATTATTTTAAATTGTTCATTACTACATGTGACAACGTGCAGATTTCATATTTTTGGGGTTATGGTAAGTCAAATTTTATGCTTGTTAATCAGTACTCTTTAAATAGTTTTTTCTTTTGATTAGTTCGAATATTCTTCTTATTAAATAAATTTAAACGATTATTTACAACTGAGGATTGGAAATAACCATGAAATAACGTTATATTGTAATATCGTATTTTGAATTTTTCATAATTTCAAATATTTTTAATCCAGACCTGTTTATATGTTAATTTTGTCTTTTTTGAATTTTTTGAATTTTGTTTTTCTACGTATTGTATTATTCTTATATTTTTTTAATTTAACCATAAATACATACTAAAATTCCACAAATTTACTTAAAATTTTTATTTTGGGTTCTTTTTCTAGTTTTACACCTTACGGTTAAAAACGTGGTAAAATTTTTGAATTTTGAATTTTTTCAAAGTTTTTAGAAATCAAATTAAGGGGGCAGTGCTCTCAGATTTCACACAAGCAGTGCTTGGTAAAAGAATCTCTTAGTTCAAATTATTTTAAATTGTTCATTACTACATGTGACAACGTGCAGATTTCATATTTTTGGGGTTATGGTAAGTCAAATTTTATGCTTGTTAATCAGTACTCTTTAAATAGTTTTTTCTTTTGATTAGTTCGAATATTCTTCTTATTAAATAAATTTAAACGATTATTTACAACTGAGGATTGGAAATAACCATGAAATAACGTTATATTGTAATATCGTATTTTGAATTTTTCATAATTTCAAATATTTTTAATCCAGACCTGTTTATATGTTAATTTTGTCTTTTTTGAATTTTTTGAATTTTGTTTTTCTACGTATTGTATTATTCTTATATTTTTTTAATTTAACCATAAATACATACTAAAATTCCACAAATTTACTTAAAATTTTTATTTTGGGTTCTTTTTCTAGTTTTACACCTTACGGTTAAAAACGTGGTAAAATTTTTGAATTTTGAATTTTTTCAAAGTTTTTAGAAATCAAATTAAGGGGGCAGTGCTCTCAGATTTCACACAAGCAGTGCTTGGTAAAAGAATCTCTTAGTTCAAATTATTTTAAATTGTTCATTACTACATGTGACAACGTGCAGATTTCATATTTTTGGGGTTATGGTAAGTCAAATTTTATGCTTGTTAATCAGTACTCTTTAAATAGTTTTTTCTTTTGATTAGTTCGAATATTCTTCTTATTAAATAAATTTAAACGATTATTTACAACTGAGGATTGGAAATAACCATGAAATAACGTTATATTGTAATATCGTATTTTGAATTTTTCATAATTTCAAATATTTTTAATCCAGACCTGTTTATATGTTAATTTTGTCTTTTTTGAATTTTTTGAATTTTGTTTTTCTACGTATTGTATTATTCTTATATTTTTTTAATTTAACCATAAATACATACTAAAATTCCACAAATTTACTTAAAATTTTTATTTTGGGTTCTTTTTCTAGTTTTACACCTTACGGTTAAAAACGTGGTAAAATTTTTGAATTTTGAATTTTTTCAAAGTTTTTAGAAATCAAATTAAGGGGGCAGTGCTCTCAGATTTCACACAAGCAGTGCTTGGTAAAAGAATCTCTTAGTTCAAATTATTTTAAATTGTTCATTACTACATGTGACAACGTGCAGATTTCATATTTTTGGGGTTATGGTAAGTCAAATTTTATGCTTGTTAATCAGTACTCTTTAAATAGTTTTTTCTTTTGATTAGTTCGAATATTCTTCTTATTAAATAAATTTAAACGATTATTTACAACTGAGGATTGGAAATAACCATGAAATAACGTTATATTGTAATATCGTATTTTGAATTTTTCATAATTTCAAATATTTTTAATCCAGACCTGTTTATATGTTAATTTTGTCTTTTTTGAATTTTTTGAATTTTGTTTTTCTACGTATTGTATTATTCTTATATTTTTTTAATTTAACCATAAGTCGCTTATCCTAACATAAATTCTTGTAATCCAAATCGGTATTAAAATTTTGAAACGAATAGCATTTTAACATCATTGAAGCTAAAATCTCCATATTTTGTGCGGAATTCTTTAATTTACGAAGCGGAGGTTAAATAATGGTAATTTATGATACCAGTGTGAAAAATTATTATCAAATTATCAAACGTGTATCATTTTTTGTGATTCGTGTGAACCACATAAAGATACTATTTTTACGAATTGCTTGATGATTGACTATATTTTTAACAAAAAGTTTCGATTTTTATAACTAAAATTGTCTGGTTTGACGATAAATGAAAATTTCACTTAGATTTTAAAACTACATGTCAAAATAAAAAGTGTGAACTGTGCATCCCAGATCACATTCATTAGAGCATTCGGATAAAACATGCCGGAACACGAAAAGAACTCGAGCTATGATTCCAATCAAAAAATTTGTAAATAAAATTTGTTGGATGATGAATCTAAATCCGATGTAAAAAATTGAAAATTAACAAAATTGTGACATTATAAATTTAAAACACATCTTTTTATCAGTTTTTTACAAATAGCTGAAATATTAAAATTTTAGGTTTTTCTTTCAACTAAAAATGAATTTAAAGAAAAAAGTTTGAGGCAATCGGTTAATTAATTTTCATTTCTATATTTTTATTTGTAGCTAAATAATTTTGTCTCTTCTCGACCAAACCACTAAATGCAGATATATAAATGATCTGTAAGCTCTCAAAATTTGCGGAACTTTGAAGACTACACCATACGAAATTGCAGATTCACTTTTCACAATCCGCTGTTGTGAAAACATACCTTCTTCTTCTTCTTCTTCTTCATCTTTTAGGCTCTGGCCTGTTACATCACCTCTTATCCATCCATCTTGTTTTTGGTCTTTCTACATTTCTTCTTTCGACTGGTTTGTAGAGGTAAAGCTGTTTTGGGAGTTGGTCACTTGTCATTCTTATCATGTGACTTTTTCATTCGTTAATGTCTTATTTTTTCGTCTAGCTCGAAAATACTTTAGAGTGGCTCTAATGTCTGAGTTTCTGACCGGTGCGTGTAAGTCTTAAAATGGATCTCAAAAACCTCATTTCGAAAATATCTATAGAGAATTGTCAAAATTTAAATAATTCAGTATCAAAATACAGATTTTTGTATAAAAACAACGAAAAGCACTTTACATATTACATTTCCGGTTGTATTTTATTTTTGGCTATAATATTCCAGTAAATTTTCTTTTAAATAAATTGAATAGGTAATAAATAACAATTAATTATTATTATAATAATATTTAAGTGAGTATTGACATCCATACCTGATTAAACCAATCTGAGAACCTCATTCGAGGTAATATATAAACGGACTGTTTATGACATTTTGCCGTCACCGTTTCTCCGTCGACCCATTTCGTTTTCGAATATTGAATATTTAATTTTTAATGTGAACATGAACATTTTTAGAATTCCTTTACGAGGTGCGAACAAACTCGACAGATATACGGTACAATATGATGTATTGAAATTTACAAATTTACACATTAATTGTTTTTATTATTGTACCTAGAATAAGTTAATTTATGTCATACCTAATCGCAAATAAGTTCTGTTATCTGTTAATAAAGTGTATTAAATGTTAATTGTAAGTATGCGTCGTTATCAGACCCGGTGCTCGACGTGCACACAAATTTTATAATGCCCTCCAATTTCAACTTTAAATTTTATTACGAGTATTACCAATTCTACCAATTATATTCAACAATCAATTAGGTATATTATTTTTTATCGTCCAATTATCCAATCTTACTTTTGTCATTTATTAAAGAAATCAAATTCTTTTTTTTTAATTTATCTAAATCTACAAAAATATTTTAAATACTGTTCGAAGCTTCAGACAACTTCCACATAAAAATTCATCAATCAAATTACTCACTCAAATTCAAACTTCATTGCACAAAATCAAATAAAAAATCTCGAATCTGAGACGCAAAATTAATACTTTTACGAGACTCTCCAGCTAAAGCGTCCGACCACCTTGATGGACCACATTTGAAGGAGAGAGTATCGCTCCATTTCGTGCCAAATTAAAAATTGTCGGCGCGAAAAGACGCTCAAATTCAAATGGATGGCGCTGGCCTGGATAGATGCTGCCCCCATGTAGATCGATGCTGCTTTCTGCATTAAATTGCGTTTTAACAGTTTGATATTTTTACGGGGCTTACTCAGACCATACCTTCAAGTACAGAATTTATAATCGAATGCAATTGTTTATCATTAAATCATCTTCGATGTTTGGTGCCAAATTTTAAAAATATTATAAAATTCTAAATTATAAAGGATAGAAATATTTTTTTTCCAAAATCATTTTCAAAAAAATTCTACTGTGGATGAAAAATTTAACAAGTTGAACCATAAAGTATCGGTATACTATACTTACAGCTCTTAAGAGGATTTCAAATAGTTTGGTTTTTGTTTTGTTACTTTGTTTTTAATTATTGTTTCTTTCTTCTTTTTTTGTATTTTAAGATTTCCTTACAATCTTAAACCAACTTTTGATTGTTTTTTCACATTTATATTTCGACCTCTTTGTTGGGCGTTTGTATCTGTTTTCTTTTTTTGGCCGGTTATCTCTTGTTTCTTTACATTTTTAATTTCTTATCTTTTATTGTTTTTTTATAATTAAAAAAAATATTTGAGAGAATTTAATAACTTTTGGATTTATTAAGAATATATAAAATATCACTTTGAAATTTCAAACTGATCGTATTCAAATCATTTTATAAGTTAGAAGAACTTTTACTATGAAAATGATAAATGAACGTAAACCATTTTTTGCGCATTTCAAATACACGAATGAAAAATATGAGTTGCTCTTAGCTATTATGTTATAAACATACTGTCAAAATCTGAAGTCAATCTGTTGAGAGGTTTTTGAAACGAGTATGAAAAACATCAAACAAACCATATGTACTATCTACCTTAAAATAAACTTTTTTTAATTATAATCTCTTTTTTAACCAGTTATGCGTACAAATATGTAGGTACCACAAATTTGTCATTTGCATCTGTTTTGCTTTAGGCCCTTACATAATAACCGTTTATCACTAACACTTTTGATAAGAAGCAACTGGATAATAATATCCAGATGAATTTATTTAATCATGATTGCAAAAATTCTAATTTACTTACAAGAATTGAAAATCGCAACAGCAATGCGTTCTGACTCAGTACTGAAACTTATGTTGGAGCTAAAAGCACTTATATGTTGTGTTGGTTAAAAAACTTAATTTTTTCAAAATAAGTTAGAGGTTAGACATAGGTAACAATTTACATACGTAAGATGTCATGTCATGCATATTTAAATTAATCAAAGTTAAAAGTTATAAACTATTGATCTATCGAACTTCGAGAACCGTTATTACAGCACCAAATTATAATCTACAAAATTAGAAATTATAACTTTCTATGTTCGGGGAGTGATTTGACTTGATTAACAAAAAATTTTAATAACTACTGTATAATTTACCTAGCAGTAATAAAATAGTTTCCAAACGTAATTTATTTTTATTCGGTCTCAGTATAAGAGTTAGGTTATGAATAATTTAAATTTTTAAATTGTAACAAAAAGTTTACAGAATTAAAATTAATTATTTAATTATATTTACTCGTGGTAAAATATGTACAATTTTAGGCACGAGTGACTGGTGGAAAAGCAAAAAGTTAAAGCTCCCCGGAGAAACTTAAAAAAAAACATAAAATGTTACGATTACCGCCAACAAAATATTATACTTAATGCTAAAACGCTTTTAAGATTTATAAAAAGTAATCCACCAACCATTAATATTTCTGGTTTGTTGGATCTTATTATCGCATTGTAATCTTGAAATTTGCGTGTGTACTTTCTTTTATTATAAATTTTTATTTTTCCCGTTGACGAAAATTTTATTGAATTTGTTTTGAGCTCTAATATGTACGGTGGGAAAAATAAAGCCAAAATTATATTTTCCTTTGTTAAAACCCAAAAACCTCCTGTTCATAAAAACAAACAATAAAGAATCCGTATTAGCAGTGCAATCACGACACGCCGATAACAGTAACAATAAAAAGTTAACCATATTGATTGTTTTTGTGCAGATTTACGTATTACATATCCCCCCGATAATTCCTACAATATTAATAATTAAGGTAATTGTGTTTTCCGCAATTGAAACATAAAGCGTTGCACAAAAAGATCGATAATAACTGTAGAACGGTTGAATTGAAAAGAAATATGAAAAGAATAATAAAAAATTCAAAAATTTATAAATATACAAATATTATAGTATAATTAAAATTGTATAATATATATGTTAGTAAAAGACTCTTCTATAGATTTTTAAATGACGTCGTAGAAGCATTATTTGTTATCGACGGTGGGTAATCAATATTACCTTCCCATTGATAATTTTCAAAAATTGAACTTGATTGCACGTTGTAAACATTTTCGTTGCATTCGAATTTTTTAATTGCTACGCAATCGGTTACAAACTCATCGAGGTTGAATTGGCTCAACTCAACTTTATGGTTTTGAATTTTTTCTTGAATTACTTTATGCTCTTCTGAACGCAAGTCGTGAATTTCCTTCACCGCCCTTTTCCATTGATCCTTAAAATAAGACTTCGCTTTTTGCGCTTCTTCAAACTTTTCTTCCAATCCTCGCAGTTGATGCAATAAATTGGTGGTCTGTTCCTTTGTTAAGGCTGTCTTTTTGATTTGTTGCATTTCGTGCCGTTGATCATTGATAATGCTTTTCAAATTTTCATTTTCCCGTTCTAAAACACTGATGGTTTCGATTAGTTCTTTATTTTTGTAATCGCAATACTTTTGTATATTTTGTTGAATATTCTCTTGCAAATTGCAATGTAAATTTAATGCCGATTCTTTTGCTTGCAAAGCATTTTTTGTACGAATATTATTAACCGCAGTTTGAAGATCTTGAGATAGTGTTTGACATCGATTAACACTCTTGGTAAGTTTTAGTTCCAATTGAATCTTTTTTTTGTTCCAATCTGTTTGCAATTTAAATAAGCAATCTTTTTCGAGAATCTTTAAATCGGCCGAATAGTGCGATTTCTGAACGTCTTTCCAATCTTGCAGTTCCTGTAATTCTTTTATAGCGATTTCTTCGTCAAGAATTGGTGGTAAAAGATCATTGCTTGTTGGATGCGGTAAAGCTGATAAACCGTAATCATGTAAGTACATGGATAAACTAATTTTTGCCAACGGTTCGTATGTTCTTATTGCTTTGCATTCCGTGATGTAGGT
The DNA here is from genome assembly GCA_949152465.1 of Cantharis flavilabris. Classification (NCBI taxonomy): domain Eukaryota; kingdom Metazoa; phylum Arthropoda; class Insecta; order Coleoptera; family Cantharidae; genus Cantharis; species Cantharis flavilabris. Next base: position 33,197,199 of record OX424438.1, on the reverse strand, counting down.
ACATTCAGTTCGATCTCTTCCTAAAAACATTGCCGTATAAATATCGATTTCTTCCGTTAGTACTTGATTATTTTCATCCAATAGTAGAATTTTCGGCGGCCATGCATAAACTAGTTTTTTTATTTGTTCGGTGGAAGAAATGAAAAACATTTTGCACCGAATATTTTCCAACAATAAATCTTCACCTACTTCGTTTTCAATTTCTGATGAAATTATAATACTGGTTGATGCTTTCGGGTGCTTAAATTTGAAATTTAGTATATTTCCACTCATGTTCTTCTTCAAAGTTATATTTTCTACTACAATGTCTAAGCAAAATTGCTGATAAGCAATAATTACTTTCTTAGGAATCTCTTCTACTTTCCTTTTAAAGTTGAAACATGTCGGCATTAACGGTGCTTTAATTTTCACCCCTCCCGTTGATCTATGAGTTTGATCGTCTTCGTTATGTCTCCTAAGTAAATTTTGTTCGGATTGAGTTTTTCTTTCGATAGGTGCAAAATCTAAATTAATACTTGGTAATTCTAAAACTTGAGCATTATCGGATTGGTCTCCGCTCGCACTAACTGGCCGACTTTTGTTTAAATTTTGCTTCTCATTTTCCACATTTATATCACTACCATCACCTTTCATAGAATTTCTTGGAGAAAAATCATCTATTACAGAGTTTTTGGAAAAAGAAGCAGCAATCGAATGTTTAGAAGTACGCTTAGAAGGATATCTTTCAGCTTCGATAGAACGTTTTTCACAAAAATCTATTTGGATTGAATTTTGAGAAGTTGCCGGTGATATTTCTTCTTGGTTTGGCCTTTCGTCATCCACCATCGATTGTAAAGAATCTGGTATTTCAATTGTTTCTGCAAGATTATCTAATAAACAACTTTCTATGGTAGAAATTGCTAAACTTTCAGAACTTGGAATGCTTATTCCCGCAGATCTTGGTCTAATTTCTTTTCTACTTATGCACGTTCCTACTTCTATAAAAGGTTGCCTGTCATTATTGCCCGACGGTATTATTCCATGAGGCGAAGGAAATTTAAAAAAGCATTTTTGTTCGGAATATACGGAAGCTTGCTTTAGTTCAAATTCGTTTTCCGACAGATTTTCCAAGAGCTGATGCACAGGTAATTGAGTTGCCCCCAATTTATCGGATCCACAATAGAACGACACTACTATCTGGCAATATTCGTTAAAATACATTTTTAGAATTTCATATTCGGAAAGAATTCGTACAACAATTTTTTCGTTCATGGGTATGTTGGCATGTAAATCTCTACAAAAAGGTTTCGATTTAATTGTAATGCCAAATATTTTGAAAGATATAAAGTATTTTTCTCTGTTTTGATTAAAAATCAAAATTTCTGGAAGAAGTAGATCCAAATTATATGCAACTTGAATGATAATACTTAATAAAAACATTTCGTTACATTCTCCACTTCCAATTTGAACAAAGCCGTCTTGTAAATATTGTACAGGGATTTTATCCTTTATTTCTTCCAATACATTTTCTACCGGATGTTCTTCTTCTATTGTAACATCTAATAAAAATGGAGTTTCTTCTTCGGGATTTATAATCGCAAGATCGCGAATTGTTAACGATAAATATAACGCAGGATGCTTTATCTTAAATTCTGGAGAAACTCCCAACAGCTTGTGCCATTTAAATGGTATGCATGCTTCGGAACTGAATTGAATAATGCTTGCACATCTTGGACTCAACAGAAGAAATCCAATTCGTTCCTTGCGATTGGTCTTATCGATAGTTTGCACTTCTACTCTTAATGGAGCATTGGCACTTCTAATTCTTCGTAATTCTTTTTTGTCGGTTTCCCAAACCAATTCCGTTTTAAACATTGGATGGTCGTTTGATTCTACAAGGTCGGATTCCAACAGTTTTCCATTAAAATTTGCTACAATTTTTACATTGTGTTCGAGAAATTCCATTCCGCGTCCCATTTCCACAGCCAAAACCACATTTACGCACTTTCCACTTAAATCATTCATAATTTACGATGTTTTTGATAGTTATTTGAATACTGACGTTCAATGGAATGTCATTTTGAACACCGTTAAAATAAATGAACGACAGGCCAGGATTTATAAAAAATGTTAACAGGCGGCAGGTTGTTCTAAACCACTCTAATTATTATTTAATAAAATTTTCAGCATGGATGGGAGCCCTATGCCTCAGTATTTCATTTTTGATGTCTCCGTTTGTGGTGGCAGCTTCCAGACGAAAATCGACAAGAATAGCAGCCGCAATAGGAGGATTAATTTTTACTCTGTCTTGCCTTTTTGCCTCATTCGCAATGCAATTCCATCAAGCCTTAATTAGCTACGGCGTTGTTCTTGGCGCCAGCGCAGGATTTGTAAGAGAAGCATCAAGCCTTACGTTAGGTCATTATTTTAAACGTAGAAGAGAATTTGTCGAGATGGTTGCCCAAGCCGGTACTGGAGTTGGAATGGCTTTGTTCTCGGTATTGTACAAGGAAGCTGTTGGGTATAGAAGGTAAATTATGATCTGCAATTCTTTTAATAACACTGCTTACAGAAAATTGGGATGGCGTCTAGGCATGCAAGCTGTGACTGGATTACTCTTCTTGGCATTTTTTCTACCAATTGTATATCGATCGGCAAATTTATACCATCCTCAAAGAAGAGCAATAATGCATCTCAAAAACCAACGGAAGAAAGTTAAAGAAAAAAAAACTCATGTTAAAGTTAAAAAACCACCCATGTTTGATTTTACTCCACTTAAGAGCAGAGGCCTTAGAGTTCTCTTAGTTGCGAGTGCTACCGGTGCTTTGGGAATATATAGCCCACTGTTTTATCTAGTAAGGTGTCGATCTAATTTTACTAATGAAATTTAATATATGTTGTTACAGGCACTTCAAGGTCAAAAAGAAGGTTTGGAAGATAGTGCTTTAGTTTTATTGCAAACGTTCTTAGGTTTCTCTTCGGCATTGGGTTCCGTTGGTTTTGGGCTTATAATTGTTAAACCAAATTCGCAGTGCATTATATCTAGGCAGTATTTATGTCAAGCTTCCATGATCGGAATTGGTAGGTACCTACCAATAAATTTAAACACTATGGATTTGTAATATTTTTCATTTCAGGAATATCTTTATTGGCGCTAAGTGCAGTTCAAGGATACCACGGCTACGTATTATTTGTATGGCTGTATGGAATTTGTTTGGGAGGCTTTAGTTATTCTTTAAAGATGTTTACGTTGGAAAGGATAAGGGCAAGACACTTCACCAAAGCGTGGGGTTTTATTCAAGGTGCTAAATCAATTCCTGTGTTGTTGGGAGTTCCCATAACTGGATACATAAATCAACTTTATCCAAAATATGGCTATTACTTTAGTTTCTTTTCTACCATAATAGGTGCTAGTTTAATGTTTTTGGTAGGAACAAAGAAAGATCACAGCGTAAATGTTAGCAATATTAGTAATTGCAGTTTTAACAATTGCACTGTAAACATGAACGAATGCATTTGTAACAATACAATACAAGTTCCAATAGCATACCCTCAAGAAATTATCACTCCTTGTAGTACTTTATATAGACAAGGCAGCAATCACTATGAACGCGTTTACCCCTCACACAATCATTTTGACCGAAATAGTTTACACAGACATTCTTACAAATGTAGAAGAGAATTTGTGCCACATTATCTGCCAAAAAGTTTGAGTTACGCAGCCAACATAGAATGCACCGGGCAACCTAACGTTAAATGTATCAGTCACAACAATTCGGATATTGGACAGTACAGGCATCTACATCAGTATAATCAAAACTTACGACCAAGTAGAAGTGTACCGGAAGGATTAGCTAGATGGAATCAGTACAGTTCGTGCAGAAGACCCATTATTAAAAATGTACAAGTTATAGAGCAAATTACGACATCCGTTTAAAATTAGGATTAAATTAATTATTGCAAACACAAACGTTCGCACCCATTACTAAACCGCGTTTTTGTTTTTTTTGACTTTCCTAATTGGCAAAACCATTTGGGCATGTACTTTGATAGAGACGCGTTAGTTACATCGACCGATATTCCAATAATGTTAACATTTCCATTATTGCAACTTTTATCTAAACATTATTTCCTGTTGAAATGTGAAAGGAATGAAGACGCGGCGTTGTCACCGAAAGACTGTAAAGTCAGTGGCGATGCAGGTTCAAAAAGATAACAACTTTTATGAATGTAAATAAATTAAAAGCAATAATCTGTAAAAGTTGTTACGACTTTTGTACATTGTAAAGCACTGATTAAAAAATAAAAAAATTAGACTTTGATAATGGGTTGCGAATTTATTTCCAAGGCTTGTAAAAAATCTAGTCAATTTATTACTTACATAGTCACTACTAACTGTGAATTTTATCTTTAAACGTAAAATAATTTTAAAAATGCAGGGAACAAGTTTTGTAATTTATTAAAAGTTAGCGTTTCTCGTAAGATTATAGATTTAATAATAGAGGATGTAAAAAAGTCTCGAGCGCTATTTATTATTGTTCTTTTTATCAGTTTAAATAAATTTTAAAATGAATTTATATCCGACACTTTTTTACATTCTGTATAATTATTTTGCTTTTCCTAAGTTCCTACAATGGTATAAATACCTAAATTACGAATAATAATATATTGTAGAACAGTAGCGCATTATGCATTGAGTTTGTGTAAATATAGAGAACAATTAAGTAATTTACTCAAATCATAAAGCGTTACTGTTGTAAACTAAATGAGCTAGTCATAGTTTTACCACAATCCGTGGTTTTCCAATATTGAAGTTATAAAATCAAATAAATTAAACACCAATGATAACAGGTAATGTTTTGTTTTTTACTGGAACCAACTTTCCATCGACTTTCATAAAATTTTCTATATAAATACCATATTCGATTTCTTTTCACCTGGGAGCAGTTTTTAGAAATCGACAATATTTTTTTCATTTTAACTTCTTGGTAGTGGCGATAATGGGTTACAAATTAATCAAAGTCTTCAGAAGAACAGGGGATGAGAGCCTTCTGCCTCCGGTGACGCGACGCCACTGCTTCTTAAATCCAAATTTGTTTTTGCTCTAAACTTGGTTCGTTTCCAACTAATCACAGATGTGTCTAGTGCAGTGGCAGATTTCTACAATGATATCATATTAAATCTCAAAGGAGTTTAACTTCTTAGTTACAATATTAAATAAGAAACTTTCATAATATACTCTAATATTCTCTCAAGTTCAGACCAAGAAATCTAATAGTTGATGGCCACGCTACAGTTAACTCTTCTGCATATGATTTCATATTAGCAAAAATATTAACTTCATTATTTAAAAATTTTAAAAATAGTGTAGTAGGTACTTGGCCATTGTCATTGCCACTCTGTAAAATAAGCAAATCTGCAAGCTACACTAAGTTTCAATAACTAATTGATTATAGACAATAATAATTATTATTTTCCTCTATACACTTGAAAAATAAATTATATTTTATTTTTTGTAAGGTGTCTTCTGACACCTAACTTCTGAAGAGATAAGATACAAGTAAGGTAGGTAAGTACTCTATTTAAACTTTTATTTATGAATTCGGTCATTTCGGCGACCGTAAGTTCGGACCCGAAATTCGGCTATGCTACTTTCGGCGATTCCAATTCGGCGACAGAAAATTCGACTACATCGATTCGGCAAACGAAAATTTATTTAAGTGTATTTATTTTTTATTTTACTTTTTAAGCAATTAAACAAATTTTAATCCATATTATAATAAATTATAAGCTATACCGCGAAGATATTCATTAACATTATTAGAATTATAATTGGTTACCTTCGCCAAAATTCGAGAATCAGCCTTTTCGTATCGCGGCCTTTTTTTAGGAGGTGCATGTCTACCACTACCAAAACCTAATTGTATTTTTCGATGACGAAGCTTCCCCGTAATTATTAGTCCTATCAATTCCATCCAACGTACTTTGATACACAGACCAAATATCTGAAGAAAACATTGGAATATTTCTGGTACCATTATTTCTAAGACGCCCAATATATGTATTTGTAAACCATTCTCAAATTGGATCTAATTCTTGTGGTAAATAATTTTCCAAACTTGTAATCGCGTGAAAAATGCCATTCTCAAGAACAAACGCAATCGAAGTAACTATTTTTGCCCGCAATACAAAGTCTACATCAGCACTGCCCGTACTAATAGTCGCGGATCAATCCGAGATTCAAGAGAATCCTAGGATTTACCAATGAGATTACTGGAATTTAGACCGTATTGTAGCAACATCTACAATTTCGAAAATTAATCTTGAATCTCAGATTGATCCGTGACTATTAGTACGGGCATAAGTGAAATAGACAGCCATGTATATTTACTTCAGGAAATACTTCACGAATCGCTTGATGATACTAAACAATTTCACATACTAAGTTTCCATCCTCTTTAGGTTTTCATTTACTCTTATCTCACCTGGAATTAGTACATATTAATCAAATATTAAACAAATTTAATAAGGCCTTGGTGGTGATTTTGCAACCAGCTCTGGTATTTTGAAACGAATGCACAGAATGTAGATTCGAATAAAAGTTTGCTTTTTTTTCAAAGAAAACTTTCAATGAGTGTTTACGAATGAAAACTCAAAAGATAATAAATTACACTTTTTACAAAAACAACTTCCAATGGTTTAAACTGAACTTGGAAGACAACTAGGTGGAAATTAGCTTCGTCGTCAACACTATTTGAAACAATCATGTTTCTCTTTGAACGCAAAAATGACAACTGTACAATAATAAAATGAATTTACTCACCGAAGTTCCCAATAAGTGGAAAAAACTAATATGAATACAAAAACTAATGTACAGCCTCAAAGTAAGACTAAAGCAAAGAGTACTAAAGTTATAATCAAGACTCTACGTCAGCGGTTCCCAATTAGTTTTGGCCGCGGAACCCTTGGCGATGTAAAAAAATTGGCGGAACTTCAATTTGTTTATTATTAGCTAAAAAAAAGATCAAGTTCTGCATTGAAAGGTTGCTTCTGTTTGATAATATATAATCCGATTTTATTAAACGACATTAAACGGATTATATAAGCATGCGGGGTACTTAAAAATAAAAAAAATTAAGCGACAATAGTATATTGTCTGTATATTGCTTTACATCCCGCGTGCGAAGGTTTTTGCACGAGGTGTTAGACGAGTGCAAAAATCGCACATGGGATGAAAACAACCTTAGTCCCAAGGTGTATATACTATTTTTCACAATTTCGCTGAAAATGCTGAATTACATTGGGTAATAACTAAATTTGAGATTTTGAAAATGCAATAACTCGAAAACGGCGCTAGATATCGAAAAACTGAGCAAAAAATTTACCCCCGCTACAATGACCTTCCAGCGATTTGTCGTAAGAAGCCATATGCAAAATTTCAGATCAATAGCAAGCAATAATGGCGCGGGAAAAAAGTATTACTTTAGTCCCGCAAAAGCGGGAGTAAAAGTGAGCACTTTACTCCCGGAAATGTGAAAAATTTATTATTACGCCATTGTAAAATTTTTTTGGCAGAACCCTTGGATTTTTTCCCTATTTGGAAACCGCTGCTCTACGTTTTTATTGGGTCTAGTTTAACCTAGTGTAATCTCCAGAAGAAATTACCTGAAGAGTTTACAGAAGAGATGTGTCTTCCTACAAACCTCTATTTTAACAATGATTTTATTAAAAAATAACTTAAAGCTTCCCTATATAACATCTAAAATACATTTATGTCCTTTCACCGACCTGCGATTTATACTTTTCCTAAAAAGATAATTTAAATCTACTCTAGCCTTCAAAGCTGATCTTTCTATGCTTTCGCACGGATCCTGGATTTCCCTTTCAACAAAAATATCGAAAACCTACTCTAAACTCCAGGATAGACCTAAGTCTTTGCACGAATCTCCAAAATAGACTGATGTTTTACATATCTACTTAACTAGAAAGGATGGGATCATTAAAGAGTTCACATTTGTTAATAAATATCCCTAAAACCAGAGATCAAGAACCCTTCATAACTTAGAGAAATGGGATTATTGGAGACCACTCACGTGTTAAAATTTTTTTCCAAAAACGACTGATCAAAGAGATCTAAGAATTACAAAATTAGACAAGATTTCGTCGATAACTTCCGGCATATACCTCAAAACTTCCTTTAGTCATGTCAAACACTGAACAAGTTGGATGATTTTATTGTTTGTCAACAATCCTGTAATGGCTAGAAAAGTATTTCCGAAATTCACGGATTTTAGTCCAACATTTATATAATCATTAAAACATATAGTTAGACAACATCAAACTGTAGTATTTGTTCATAATGTACGGGTGGTTCAAATTGGAATGTTCTTATGGGGAATTCGGTAACCATAAGAGATATGGAAAAATGGATGGCTCAACCTCGATCTCTTTTTTTAAGAAAAGCTTAATGGTGAAAACCGGAATTCGATATTTTTTTTCGTTAAAGTCTTTCCTGTGGTGGCAGAGATTCGCAAACGCCGATTTATTCTTGAATTGCTGAGGCGATCCATCCAAAAAATAAATAATTTAATCGGCGATTTTAAATTTCTTTTTTAAAAATTTTATTAGCTCTTCTTGAAACTGCAATAAAAATAATAAACTGCAACAGTATCATGATGACGACAGTCTAAAATTCCAACAAAGCTGAGATGCTTGAATTCTTCATTGTAAATGTAGTAAACAACCATCGAAACAAGTGTTGCCTGATTGTTATTCCAGTGGAAAACTTGAGCCGCATCTTGGATTACAAATTCGTAGTTCTCTGCAAAATCTAGGGTTACAAGAAATTCGCTTGGCTTCAATTCACTTTTTAAATTTGATTAGTATCTACGTCATCGTCATGAGTGACAACCTTTCCAATTTGTTGCGATAGGAATAGTACTAGGAAATCTTCAGATAAACATGATAAATCCAAAAATGTGCAGTGGTACGTCTTGTATTGAACGCTGTCGATCTCATCGTGTTCAAACAACTGCTTCAAGATTTCTGTCATACTAGACATTTTTGGACATAGTTTACAATAAGTGTGATAGTAGCATGTCTCAGTAGGCTCAGAACAAACAAGCTTGCTCAGCAGACTTTTATACAACGGTTGTGATTTATCTAGCCAATCAATGTCTTTCACCAATGTCGAAAGTTTAATTCCTGACAGAATTTAATGTCGTAGAAATGAAGAAACTAAAAATTGACAGTTTAAATGAGATTTAACTCACCTTCCAACATGAGCTTAAGGTTTTCATGAGTAGTACAAGCACAAATGGTATGCATACCAGCAGCTCCAACTAAACAACAATGCGGTGGTCTCAACAGTGTAAATTTTGTGAATCCAAACACCGGCAGTGGCAATGTGGTATAAGGCTTAAGTCGACATGAAACGAAGCAGGAGACCACTCAAATTACTCATTAATAATTTTTTTTGTTTGATCGAACGAGTACCATCGGCGTTTTTTATGGACTTTATTTACGTCATTTTTCCTGGCATTCCTCTAGAATTGTCTTGATCTTCATAAAAATCTATTACTTTCTCTTGCACTACTTCTGATGCAATCCGTTAATTTCCAGGATGTTTAGATAACAACAGTAAGTTGTTGGGCTGCTACTAGATCACCCTGTGATGAATTCCTTGCGGCTTCAAAATAGGACATTGAGCAATCAAAGTTTTCATTGACTTGAGTATAGCTCCAATCGTCAGGCAATAGCGAATGATGATGAATAAATTAACGAAAAAAAGTGTAATTTTCTTTCGTAATTTTGGTCAGTGAAGGCCTTCAAGATGAATAAATAGCAGATTTTACAGAGTGTCTCATACCTGGTGTCAAATTTTTTTTCGGTCAAGAATGAACTAATCACGGAAATGCTCATAACTTCTTTTGGGTTGACGGAATCAATATAATTTCTGAAGCAAAAAGTTGCGTATGATCTTTATCTTTCGAATGGTGTATATCGAATATCTATTCGATATGTTTTGTCTTTATAAAAAGTTGTGGCTCGAAAATAAAACCCGTCTGATACCTGGTACATATCTCCTTTACCAAATAAGAACCCCCAGAGGACTTAGAGCGGGGAGTTTTCAAAGCGATGATAAAAACATCTCTAAATACTGCCTCAACACAGAAATCATAATTAGCGACAATCTCGTTTTTCCATTCATGACGCGTCAGTGCTAGACAAAAAATGAACTGATCCAATTAACTGCAGTTTTCGTTAATAACAAAATAGTATAATTATGTAAGTTTTTGCTACAATTTTATACCAGAGGAAAGTAGACAATTTAATTTATTAATTTTAAATATTACACATTCAATGCTAGCAAATAATTTATAATTTTAATGTAATAATTTTATGTAAAAGTATCTGTATACTTATCTCTAGTATTAATAAGTAAACTCTAAATATTTGCAATGTAATTTCTAAGTGATGCTAGCAATTTCTAATAATTTCTAATAATTTTTATATTATAATATTATTTCTTACTTTATTTACAAAGTAAATTAATTTTAAACATTACAAAAGAATTTTATCAATTTGTTATCATCAATCAATCAAAAGATTTTATCAATCTATAAATTACTAATTGAAGTTGATTGCGAGTTGAAATTTGAATTAGCGCCATTATTAAAGGAAGCATGCGCGGAATACCCGAATGTCAAGTTTGCTAACCCCAAATCTTTCTTTCCGTAAAGTCTTCGCAGTTAGATAGTCCTGTTGTAATTTCTTCCCCATTATATCATTAAAAATGTCTTTCGGAAATTTAAAAACCGAAGCCGGAGTAACCAAACTCAATAAATATTTGGAAGATAAAAGTTATATTAGTGGGTAAGCTATTTTAATACATTGAAATACACGTGTACCTATTTACAATTTAAATGATATTTTTAGATACCAACCATCTCAAGCCGACGTCGAAACTTTTAAACAGCTCAATAAAGGACCCGCTGCAATTTTCGCACATGCACTCCGTTGGTACAATCATATCAATTCTTTCCCCGAAGCACAACGTAAAGCTTTCAGTAAAGGTGGTCCAATTAAAGCTGAACAAGCTCCAGCAGCTGCTCCCGCTGAAGATGATGACGTAGACTTATTTGGTTCCGATGAAGAAGAAGACGCAGAAGCAGAAAAGATTCGCGAAGAAAGATTGAAGGCTTATGCCAACAAAAAATCAAAGAAACCTGCTCTTATTGCAAAGTCGAGTATCCTATTGGACGTGAAACCTTGGGACGATGAAACAGATATGAAAGAAATGGAAAAGCATGTTCGTAGCATCGTAATGGACGGTTTAGTATGGGGTGTTTCAAAATTAGTACCAGTTGGTTATGGAATCAATAAGTTACAAATTGTATGTGTTGTTGAAGACGACAAAGTTTCCATTGATTTATTACAAGAATTAATACAAAATTTTGAAGATTTTGTTCAATCTGTTGATATTGCTGCCTTCAATAAAATTTAAAAATGTAAGCATGTGAAATAAATTTGTAAGAAATTTTAATGTGTAACCATTTTTATTAATTACTTTGTTGATTGTATTTTTTGTGCCTACAATACAAATGTCTCCTAAGAAAAATGCTTCGTTCTAATTTGTTTGGGACAATTGGACAGTTAAATTAATGAATTTCTTGCATAAAAGGTATCTCGGAATAAAGTAAACTAAAAATTGTGAAACACTCCAAAGATCTTCTGCAATCACATTTTTTGCGATATGCAGGTCAACATAAATTTTTTGTCTACAAAGTAGAGATGACTTAGGGCCAACAATAAAATAATACTTTTAAATGCTCGAAATAATAACATGAAAAGAATTTATTAAATTCAAAAAAAATCCTTACCAAATTAAACGTTTCGATCATATTCTGAAATTAATAAGTTTTTTTCGTGCTATTATTTCATTCGTCATTGATGCTAAAGACGGCTCTGACTGCCGTTGTCTTGCTATGATTTTGTATTATTTAGAATTTTTTCATCTACTTCGTAGATTTTTATGACCAGTATCTCGACTATAACTATAATATTTTTATTCTAGTTTCTAAAAGTCAACTAAAAAGATTTTTAAAATTTTTGAATTTCAAATATTCTTTTTACCGTTATATCGATGTTATATCCTTACAGTAAAGGTTTAAGCCGTTTTACATTATAATAAATTCAATTAAATTTTGTTACAACTTTGGTAGCAATAATTATTGTATAAAATTTGAAGTAAATGTCATGCATATTTGTGTCATAAATATTCTCTATTTGTTACAAGAATAGAACAGGTCCTAAATATTGGGTATCAAATTTGTGAAGTAATTTTCTTGTATGACACAGATAAATTTATTTGCTTTGAATTACAGATTCTTATCAGGCAAACCTGGAATAATGATGAGAATTCGAAACACGAATTCATCTGTCGCAAACTAATTCAATTAATTTGCATAGCTTTTATTTATTTCTGAGTGATTTATATTACTCTTTACACTTGGTCTAAGCATATAGATGGGAAAATTGCCCTCGGACAATCTTTTACTAATTTCCCGCAGACCAATGTTCAAAATACTGCCTTCATCACATTAACACTGCCAACCTCCTAGTGCTGTTATTATTAATCATAGTTAGTTAAGAGCTGTTATCAAGTATATTCAAATTTATGCATTAAATTCCTCGACCAAAAACAAATATTTTTGATGCAATGTATTTTAATGACTTTGGGTAACACAATCACATTCCTACAATTTTGCAACAATATTTTATGTTGGAAAACAAGACTTGATTGGCAAAGCACATCTGAAAATATAATAAAAATTTACAAATTTCATTGTATAATATATTTTTTACAGCGAGCTAGTTATACATATTATAATGAAACATTGAACTGTATTTAAAAAAAATCATGTGTTACCTTAATTTACTAGAACTACTTTATTCAATATTTTGACTCCCTTTGCTTTTGTGCTGCTGATATACACTTTGCCATAGTAGGAGAAGCTCTACTAATTACGTCAGTCATGTAAAAATCTTCCAAACAGCGCTGATCTACTTTTAAAGGGGTATCTTGAATGCAACCTTTAATATGTTGTCCTATTTCTACAGATTCTGCCAAGTAATTAGCATTTTCTGCAGTTCCATATTTTGTAAGATGAGGAGCAACGTCTTCAAGTCGACATCTAATTTGATCTAAATTATCATATGATAGTTCTACTCCTACTATTTCAGCTAAAGCCCTAATTATTTTCCAATCTTCACGTGCTTGACCTGGTGGTGAAACAGCCACAAGAGTTTCTTGTGGGCGACCTTCCGTATTAACATAAGTTGCTTGTTTTTCAGTGTAAGCAGCACCCGGTAAGATAACATCTGCCATACTAGCACCAACATCTCCATGATGTCCTTGATAAATTATAAAACAATCTGCTGGTAAATCTTCCTTATTAATTGCACACTCATCTGCCCCTAATAAATATAAAACCTTGGGTGGATCGTCACGAATTTTGCAAACACCTGGAGTGTATCCAATGTCTAATGCTGCAACCTATAAAAAAATAAATAAAAATCTTTTCGGGAGGTAAATATAGAGCATATATTTACCTGACTGGCAACTTTATGTAGCACATTGAAAACCTTCCAAGAGTCATCTTTAACTCGTCCTTGCAAGCAATAAGCTAAACTTTGTGCAGCTTTGAAAATGGCAGGCCCGTCGGTCCTTTCTAACATATCAGAGCCAATAATTATGATTGGTTTCTTAGCCTCTCTAAGCTTTTCTGCAAATGAATGTTCTGCATTTTCAATTTCTGTTAAAATATTTGGATCTTCCCCTAAATGATTATAGTCATATCGTAAATCTACCTGTGGACCGATCACTGCAATCTATTAAAAACTTGTTTAACACTGGAAAACAAAATTCAAAAATCTATCTTACTTCTGTTTCGTTATGAATAAAACCCTTCCGTATTCTAGAATTTAATAAAGGTGCTTCCAATCGTGGATTCGTACCCACCAACAGCACTAAATCAGCTTCTTCCACATTTGCAATTTTATTATTCAATAAATAACTTGAACGAATATCGGTACCACCGCCTTCCATAGGGAAAGTTTGTTCGGTACATAAAGCTTCCGAATCTAAATTATTTAAAAGATCTTTCAAAGCTACTAAAGATTCTGCGTCTGCTAATCCACCAGCGATTGCTGCTACATTGCCCTCTATTAACAAATAAAAATTGCATAATTGTGTATTTTTTTAGAAGTTTATTAATAACTTACTTGCACATTTAATTGTTTTTGCTGCTGCAATTAGTGCGCATTCCCAATCTACAGGTTGCAATTCGCCGTTTACTTTTAGCATAGGTGTGACTAAACGTTGACGTTTCAAGCCGTCACATGCAAATCTTGATTTATCTGAAAGCCTATAACAAAGAAATAGTGAGGCGGAAAGTGAAGTTAGTGGCACTCACCATTCTTCGTTGACTTCCTCATTAACTCTTGGTAATATTCTCATCACATCACCACTACGAGTGCACACAACGATATTGGAACCAACTGCATCTAAGACATCGATAGAATCTATTCTACGAATTTCCCAGGGTCTTGCAGTAAAACTATAAGGTTTGCTAGTAAGTGCCCCCACAGGACATAAATCGATTACATTTCCAGACAATTCTGATAAGAAGAATTTCTCTACATAAGTTCCCACTTGCATATCAGAACCACGACCCGTAGTTCCTATTGAAAAATATAATTTGATTAATAAATATTTGCTTTTCTAAACTGTCAACCTACCTAGATCATCAATTCCGGCAACTTCTGAAGCAAATCTAATGCAACGAGTGCAGTGAATACAGCGAGTCATTATAGTTTTAATTAAAGGACCTATATCTTTATCTTCAACTGCACGTTTACCAGAAAAATCGATATCGGTAAATCGAGAACGATCTGATCCAAAAGCCATAGACTGATCTTGCAAATCGCACTCTCCACCTTGGTCGCAAATAGGACAATCTAAAGGATGATTTACTAGCAAGAATTCCATAACGCCTTCCCTTGCTCTTTTCGTCATTTCCGAATCAGTTTTAATACGCCAACCTTTCATAACAGGCATCGCACAAGCTGCAACCGGTTTGGGAGATTTCTCCACTTCCACGAGACACATCCTACAGTTACCGGCAACTGCCAAACGCTCATGATAACAAAATCTAGGAATTTCAACACCAACTAAAGCGGCGGCTTGCAAAACCGTCGTACCAGGGTAGACAAGAACTGGCTTGTCATCGATGAAAACTTCTATCTTTTCGGGTTTGCTTGACGAGTCACATCTTGAAGTAGTTGCTAGTTGTTTAGAGCTCAATTTGGCTCGCTCAAGAATTTTTCGGGCCGTAATTCGAAGCATTACTATCTGCAATGGAATTTTAAAGTTATTATATAATACACATAACCTAAAACTTTATAACCTACATATTATCATGAAAAGTACTACATTACTAAATATTAAAGGAAACTAGAGGAAAGTATGTGGTGCATTAATTAATGTTAATACCTTACTTTTATATTATTTCTTACTTCAAAATACGTAATTCAATTTATGTCAAAAATCCATCACGACACAGGGCAAACATCTGTCCGTTTTGACGCATGTCCGTTTAAGATTTACACATTTTCTTTTTCAAATTAGTAATGTAATTTTTTGGGAAAATAATATTAAAACTGATTTAAATTTATATTTGAAACAACTTCCAAAATTGCATTTATTAGAATCAAGTCTGTTATTGCTTCAGTTTTTGAATTATTGTTCTATTAATTTTTACCTAAAATCCAAAAAATATTTTTCGTTCTTTTACTTTTAAATTTAATTCAATTTCGTGAAGACTATGTAGCCAAATGGTTTGAATAAAACAACACCGGATGATAGCAAATGTATAAATTTTAGATAGAAGCCTCACGTTGCGTGGTTAATAAAACTGCTGTCTTCAGTTGAACGCTGATGTCATTATCACATTGAATGTAATCAATATGTAGTGACCGTGAAATATCATCGTTGAGTTACAATATTATAATAATGCAAAATTTACTTTAGCAAGATAATTTTTGTCAATGATGTGCAAACTATCGTTTCTCGATTACGACAATATTACA
This sequence comes from Cantharis flavilabris, assembly GCA_949152465.1. Taxonomy (NCBI): domain Eukaryota; kingdom Metazoa; phylum Arthropoda; class Insecta; order Coleoptera; family Cantharidae; genus Cantharis; species Cantharis flavilabris. Next base: position 33,181,068 of record OX424438.1, on the reverse strand, counting down.
GACATATTTGCTCATAAAATATATTGTTTCTTCTTAAAAATAAACAAATAACATAATTAATATTAACAAATTTCGTTAACATTACTTTTACTCTTAAGCACTAAAGATTACTTTTACTACTAGAATTTAAAAAATTCTTTAGAGCCGCCTGCATTTGAATAAAAAATTTAATGGAAAGTAAACTTTGTTTGCCACAAAGTGAAATTTTTATATCTTTTTCGGACAAAGAAACTTTCAATGTTGTTTATTTTTTAAACTACAAATAGTGCAGAAAATCTTACTTTGAATAATGGTAATAGAAAACCTTTCTAAAAAACTTTAAACATTTTTTATTTGAAACCAAATTTGAAAACCAGCAACAGGATTTAAGTTCTTTCTTTTCACTGCAAACAAGTTTCAATTTGCTGTTAATTGTTTTTATTTCCACAGATCTGCAAAATCGTGATTATTATTTATACCAAACTATTTCGTTAAATATAAATTAAGTACCAATGCATTTGTTCTAATAAATTACAAACATAAAAATATACACTTTTACTTTGTCATCCGTTTAACTTTAATCTTATTTAAAATATTTGCAAAAAAAACACTAAACTAATTCCAACTTCTCATAGTTCTGTACAATTTTAAACCATCAAACTGCCGAACTAAATTTTTTTGTGTAGGCTGCGTAGACACTTGAAATTTATATTCTGGTAAACGTTTTGGTTCAAAAAAATCACTTAACGATGGTTCTTGATCTTTCTGTAGCACAAACTCTCGGGATGAATTAGGAACAACTTGTGTAGGTTGTGGTCTCACACTTAACGGCATTAAATCTTTATAAATATTTTTATTGTAAGGAAAATTCACCAACTTTGAAGCCTACAAACAAAATGTTAACAACTTCTAATAGAAATAAACAATATAACAAACCTTTTCTTCGACCACAGTTTGTTTATTTTTAGCAACGTCCAATACACTTTTAACTTTTTTAGGTTTTACGCTCTCCACACTTTCGATCCTTTTTACAATTTTTAAAGCAGAATTTAATTCGGGAGTTTCGAATGACGTTGTGTCGACGTTTGCAGCAATATTTGGAGCTGATGTTTTTTTCGAAGGTTTCGATACATCGGAATGCATAAGAACTACAGTTTGTGGTTTTATTTGCACGGTGTTACGTACGATCGATTTCTTGTAGGGAAACTTTTTCGAAGTTTTATCTTGATTCATTTTAATAACGTAAAATTTCTAATTAATAATTTAAATACTTTGAGGTTATGTAGTAATATTATTGAATTTTCACAACAGTGAAAAAAAGATAATCCCTACCAATCCCTACCTAGGACAATTTTTTTGCATTGGGGATGAGTCACTGCTATTTACTTATTAATGAAAGTAAATAACACTATAATATTAATTTATGTAAACATGATATTCGTTTATCGAAAATTACAATTTCTACAAAAACTGTTTTGGTGAAAAATAAAATTTGGTAAAAGTTGGTATGTGTTATTAATAAGGATGAAAACTTGGAACTGTCAAATGCCAGTTTTTTAATATTGGAAATTAAAATTTAAAAAAACAATAATAAAGGTGAGTTTGTTGTTTCTTGCTTGAAAAATTAGTTTTTATTTCACAATTATGGAATTTTTTGGTAGAAATTGAATAATGCGGTTGTTTTATTTGATTAGTGCTAGGTGGTGGTGTAGTAGGTGGTAGTGGGCGGTCGAGTTCAAGCAGTATCGGATCCAGGTGCAGTTGTGCAGTTCTTGGGGGTCTTAATTTTTCAAACGCTAATTTTGATAAACTTGTGACAACCAATTAAAAACAATTTCTAGATTACTAGAGAAAATTAATATGCAGTAAGTCAATCTTATTGTTTTGAAGAAATATTTTGTCATGTAAAAATCGCTTTTACAGCAATACTTATTAGACATTTTTTGTTGCAAATTTTGTTTCCTTAATTTTTGTTCATATACTTTTTTCTATTCCATCGCACCGTGTTTGAGTTACAGTGACTTAAAAAAACTGTTGAAATAAAAAAATTCGTATTATCACCTGTATCTCAGAAACGATACGTGTTACAGTCTAAAAATAAGAGATTGATGAGAGTATGACTCGATCCAATTTTTTTTTAAATTATATCTATTAAAAATGTTGAGAAATGAGGAGGCCAAAAGTATTTAGTGTGAAAAGGCAAATATCTTTATTAGCACAAATCTGACCTATACGCAGTGGCGTATTTAGAGGGGGGCAAAGGGGCAATTGCCCCTCCCCCTAAGGATGACTCAGATCAAATACATTAAACTAATAATACGTACAACTTCGCGGGTTGTCAAGCATTTTTTGGGTATCAGGCTCTTTCGCGTCACCTACCATGCGAGTTGGAAGGTTGGAACTTAACGTTCTCTCTCTAACTCATTGGCCTATAGGTTTGCGGTAATGTAAATATCTAGTAACTGTATATTTGTTTTTATAAAAATTTCAATTATCCGTTGTAAATGACGTTTTGAAATGAGCTTTAAAATCGCAACTTTAGAAAAATTAAAAGTGCAGTTTTAATTACTGTGAGAAAGTTTTTGTAATTTAATGTTTTTAGTACGAATTTAAAAAATTTGTTTCTAAAAATGACTTGCTGCATCCACTTTGTTGTTTTGTAATTATACTTTGTAATTATTACAGCTGGACGCAGCACATATTGCACCAACTTTATTTGACATTTCATAAAATTTAATTCGAATAAAATTATTTGTTTAGTGCTTTCAGTCAAATTCAATTAAGTTATAAACAGTGACAGTGACATAATATTATGTCATGAGCATGCGTTTGAGCGCATTTAAGTTATATCAGTACCAACTCGGCTTGTAGGTCGCGCCACTTATAAATATTCCCTCAATTTGGCGAAGTTGTACGTATTATTAGTTTAATGTATTTGCTCAGATTGTGTTCCTGAAGCCCTCCCCAATTTAATTACCTTAAATGTAATTGAATTTAATTAACTTAAATTTAAAAAAAAAAATTTTTTATACTTAGTTTTCGGATTTCGTTTGTAAAAGTTCATCGAAATTTCTGGAACTTGTCAGGCGTTCTATCACTGACGCCCATGAATGGATTAACGAGATTCTGAAAATAATTGTTCTGCCCCCTCCAAACGCATTTTCTAAATACGCCACTGCCTATACGCATTAAGTTTTTCCCATATTTTTTCTTACGTTAATTCCACAATAGCGCAAAGGCTAGTCTTCCATCCAATAGAATGATGATCATGCCATTTTAGATTAAATTGTCTGTGTGATCTGTGATCGGAATCACTCCAGGTTACCGATATACGGTTGGGAAAGTAAGATAAGATTTTTTTGTTTTTAAAAAATCATGTATTTTCTATCTATTTCAAAAATAACTAATAGGGATTTAGCTTAAAGGAAGGTAAATTGTACTGGTTTTCAAAATGATTTAGAATATAAAATATAAAATTTTGCAGTAAATATTGCTATGACTTATCATTTATAATTTAGGGCAGTTACAGAATTCCAAACTATAAAATTTAATTTTTGTTTATATTCAATCATTATTTTCAATCAACATTTTATTTTATTTAAGTTTTAAATATAACTTCCTAACTATTTATAATTTTATTTTTATTATTAATTTTCCTGTTTTCAGTCTGGTTAGTTTCTGTTGTAATTTTAATTGACTATTACACTTTTTAATTTCTTATCCTGTTATCTTTTTAAATTTTCATTTATTTCTTAAAATTAAATACATCGTGCTTATCAATAGAATTTATTAAATTACATTGTAAAAAATTCTCGAGTAAATTTTTCCCTTCGAATTGTGACTACTTTTCTGTTACAAATTTTAGTGGAAATTTACCCTATAAGGTAATTTTAGATTATATAATATGAAATTGCCTATTTTTAGGGCAAATTTTCTCTAATAAACCGAGTAATTTTCAGAGGTGAAATTCTAAAATTAATTCTAGATTTTTATACTAATTTTCACGGGTACAATGTCATCTATTTTCTACAGTGCAATATTATTTTATACAGCTGTACCATAATTTTTACAACACAATCATAAAATATCATTGGAATTTTACTTGAAATTCTACAATATTATTATTATTATTAGCCGGGCATTTTGTTTTGTCACGAAATACTTTTTTTTTTTAGTTTTAATGTAGCTTTAGGAACAGCTCAGATCAAAACAGCAAATTCAATCCAACTCATTTAGTAGGAAATTTAAGCTTTTATATAAACATAGTCCCACGTCTGTCAAATAAAAATCTGGCGAGCTTACTCATCAATCGCTGTACTACCTACGGAACTAAATTAATTTATAATTTCAATTAATTTATTTAAATCTATTGAATATTTAAATAAAAATTCTTTGATTTTGAAAAAGATACGGTGAATAATATTTTGTATGAAACACGTATTGAAATGTATCATTATCGAATTTGCATGTTGACACAACTCGACCGACGCAACGTCTCGTTGTGCAAACATCACACACATTCGATAATGATTAACTTTCAAAATTGATGCCTATCATAAATTACTCTTAAAGGGATTTTAATTTTTTTTTTTAAACAACTTTGGCAAGTTCGAACATGCAATAAATCAAATTACTTTTTTTTTAGTAAAATTAGTAAATAATTAAAAATTACTTATTATTTAAAATATGTAAGTAATTTCCAAGTCAATTTACTTGTTACTTATTCAATTTAAAATATAATACAATTTTTAATTGTTTATGGTTTATTTCTGATGCAATGGTTACATAATATTTTTAATCGCAATATTTTTTAGTTTAAGTCTGGCTAATACGGACAGTATATTACATAAAGTATTAAAAATTATTTCGGCGAAATTTTTGATTTCAATGTAGTTGGTTACGGATTATGCACCGATGTAGTTGTGCCTGATGCGATTATAGCACTCCGTGAGTGCTTATATGGTAATTTGTAATTCGTCGAGCTATATTTTCGACAGATTCAAAAGTCCAAAGTCAAAAATAAAACTTTATCAAGAAATCCTTGCCCGAACCATCATTCCATAATGCTTTTACAACCGATTATTCGTTTCTACCAACTGGCGACGACAATATTGGTCTTGAAGACTATTAATTGGCCTCGGCAAAAATTTGGTTTCTGATCTTGCCCCCCCCCCCACAGCTATTGTCAATGAGATAATAATAATTGATATCTGCAGTTGTTGGTCTTACGATTATTCTGGTCTCACGAAAAAATAAAATTTAATCTTAAGTATTTTTAAAATACATTTTTGGTAGCATACCGGATTATTTCAAATAATATATTAATTTTTTTAATTTGTAAAGTTAATATAAAAATGAAGGGTTAATTGTTGGTTAGGAGTTCTTGTGTACAGTCAGTAAAAGGATTCTTTAAACTTTTTAAAATATTAACCCTTCGCCCTTGTATAAAAAATAAAATTCAGGCATTAGTGATATCAGATAAATCTAATAGCATGCTGAAAGCTCATGAGGTTAATTTGTTTTTTAATCTTTTATTAACGAAAGAGGAATAGCCGGGAGGCTAGCAATAGTAAAGCCAATGGTCGCGAAGATCAATTGTTCTGGAGGCGAATAGTCGCGAGGGTATAATAGTTCTGAAAATCAATTTATTGTCTTAAAGTTTGTTTCAAAATAAAATTTTTATCTGCCGTAGTATGGCCGCAACCGATAACCTATACCTATTGATAACAAGACACTGCGGTACTTTTTTAATGTATCATCTATCCAAAGGGAAAACTCTGAAAAATGTAAATGCGCTTCGAGGAAATGTCTGCGTTGCTATCGAGCCATCGCTATATATGGTATTGTTACTGATTATCCTAATATTCCTCATTGAATATTATAACAAAATTTATTAAATAAAAAAATGTATAGAATATATCGAATATCTCCGATTTTTGGTATCTATTAAAAAAATGCTTGGGGTTCGTAATCTAGAGATTATAATAATATATAATCCCTATAGTTTGTATACTTATGCAAAATTTCGACCTTATTGTGGAAAGTTTTTACTTTCTCTTCCTTTACAATTTATTGCCATATATAAGTAAGTCTGCGCATACGTAGTAGTGTATTATACTATTAATTTTTTAATTGCTTAATAATTAATAAAAATTACTATTTTTAAACAAACTTTTAATATAGTATAAGCAAGCGATTGGGGTTCTATAACGAAACCTAGGTCATGTACATTGATCTGAACTATGGTGGGTGGCGTCGGGACGTATACACCCCCGTGCGAAACTGGCGCCTATGACTCATTCATACATCCGAGATTACATAAATTTGTGGTAATTTAAATTTTAGAAGTAATTTAATGATTTGAAACATTGCTGTTAATTAGGGATTGTAAATTGCGATTTGAATCGTTTAACACACTCACAATGAAACCCAAAATACGCTTTATACCTAATCGTGCTACATAGCTTAAATAGGAAATCAATTGGGCTTTGTTATTAAGTTTTAAACAAAAAATAATAGTACCTAATCGATATTATTTTTTATTGATTATATAAAAATTTAAAATTGCACGCGTTTTGGATACGTTTACTCGGTTTTAACTTCTCAATACAGATCGATCTGGCTTTTCCAACCACCAGCTATGGAGCTCGTGATTCATAAATAATATAGTGAAAAGTTAAAATGACGGAATTATTTTAAACCCAAACGGAAAATACATTTTTCACTACTACTTCTACAACTGGAAAAGTTAAAATATAATTCTATCTTTCTTGTTTGCAAAGAATTCTTTCGGCTTCCTGTGGCTGCGTATAAAAACTTGATATCTGTGGTCGTCAATCTAAAAAGCTTTTCTCAACTATGAACTAATTTTTTTGCTAGCTCGTTGCAATAGGTCCTCGAACCGTGAAATTTACATTATCTCTTCACTTTTCTAGACTTTTCTTTCTCAACAGTTTTTAGATCTAAAATGTACAAAATATTTACGAGTTTTTCACATATGAAAAAAAAATGGTTTGTCATATTGATGAAAAAATTCATTATTTTTACACCGATGAACAAAATTCATCATATTGATAAAAAATTCATAGTATTTATGAACAAAATCAATGTATTTATGAATTTCTTCATCAATATGATGAATTTTGTTCATCGGTGTAAAAATGATGAATTTTTCATCAATATGATAAACCATTTTTTTCAGTGTTAAGATTCCGATAATCGTAGGTAGGAGTATGTTTTTTTGAATTTTTAAAATTTGGGTTTAAATTTTAAAATTCAATAATTAATCATTAGAATTACATACGAAACTCACTCATTCCTTCGGCAACCTTTTACTAACCAAAAAAAACCAACACTCTGATTGGATTCTCTATTTCCCTATAACACGAGTTGCACATCAATCGAATTCCATATCCATCGAGTAGGTAATAATATTACCACCATATATAAATAAAATCTGATGTGACAACACATAACTTTCCCATTTATTACTAAATTAATAATAATAATAATTAAAATTAAAATAAAAAAATAATTTTTTTTAAATAAAAAATAAAAATTTAATAAATAAAAAAATAACGTATGGATTTCAACCAAAATCTAATCAGCTCTCTAAATTACTGATACAAACCAGTATATGAAATTTGAATAAAATCGGTTCACGCGTTTTGAAAAAATCGTGGGCGAAAAAAAGGTCCACACACACACCCACCCACACCCATACACCTATACACCCACCCACATCCGGACATCATTGCAAAATTTGTCTTAAACGATTTGTACGGACTCATAGACTATGGAAAATGTGATAGTTCAAAAAATTTTTTTTACTCGATTACAATACTTTCCTTTACTACGTAAATGGGAAAGTAATATAATAGTACCTATAGAATGGCCTACCAAAAGCGAAAAAGTCGCTGTTTTTGGTTCCTGCCGCCCACCTCAATGCAACCCAAAAAACAAAACAGAACGTAATAACAGATTACTGATATCAACACTAACTAAATAATTTGAAAGCACACTTGCTATTGATTAGTCCGTGTAATCATCATATTTATCTGGGTGTAGTACGGTAACTGCTTGTACTGGTATTTATAGCTACCACCAAAGTCGTAGAACTTAAAAGATGACATTAAAATCAAACAATTAAATAGAGGATCTATTGGCAGGGTGCGAAATGTATAGTGGGGGTATTAAAACAGACGCCAGCGTACGCTGTGGACAAATTGTGCAAAAAAAGTGGCAACTTTTTAAGTTGTCCTATGTTACCAATGTAAATTGAACATTTTAAAGCCGCTTTTTTTTCATATAAAAATCGATTTTACTGCAAAACTTTTTAGAGAATTTTTGTTGCAAATTTCATGGTTTCTAATTTTGTTTATTTACATTTTTGAATAAAAAAAAAATTTTTAATAAGAAAATGACATTTTACTGCATTACTATACAATAGAAAATTTAGAACTAACGATTGCGTTATGTGGTGGCACTGATTTTCGCTCCGGCCAATATCCATTTTTCCTTTAAATTTTGAAATACGATAATCGAATTTGAAATATCGATTTTATACAAAAGAGTCGGCGAATTGCTCATTCTGTTGACGGTGCCTGTACTCGATGTAAATAATTGCAGGGTTTGTTTTAGTGGGCGGAGCCTCCCACAGTTGACTGCTAGCTGTGCTACTGCTAACAACATAATATTATAAATTTATTTAATAGTAAATTACAGCCAAATTTAACTTAATCCGAATTTAATTTGTTAGATCCGTAATTTTTGATTGGTAAATAATTACACCCTCAACTGCCATAATTTTATTAGAACATTTTTGAAATCGTTGAGACGCTTAACGTAGTACTTCCCTAGACTTGGCCATGTAGATATATTTGTAGTTAGACTATGTTAGGCTTCAGGTTTGGTTTTTTTTCTCTTTTGTTTTAGTAAAATAAACCTTGTTGTTCGGCAAATAACTCTGTTGATACTGCAGCTACTAAAAAATTTGTTACTATGCTAACAATCATACATTTTGTGAAGCTTAATTATATCAATTTCACTTAATCCATTTTTGTTTCCAATTTTCACTTTTGGCTCCTAAAATGTTTTGATTGAAATATAACATGGTTTAATATTATATTATAAATTTGGTTAAAAAAATACCTTAGCGATGATTGTTTTTTGTCCGTTCTTTGAAAAAGCATAAGCGCCATAATGCATCACACTTTCGTAATCATACGTCTGATTAAAATTTGTAATTACGTTTGATTTGTATTTTCTAAAGTTGTGCTTATTGCCTAAAAAATAATTTAAACAAATGGAACCCAATATTTTAAGTTACTTACGTTTTATTATGTTTTCCCAAGCAATGGTGACATAATTGTCCCTCTCTGTTGAACTTTGTTGGTGATAAAAGCCAAGAGCGTGCAAAAATTCGTGTATGATTGCACCACTACGTAAACAACCCTTCCCTGGTTTATTTAAAGCTAAGTTGATAACTTGTGGTCCACCAAATCTACCAACTTTAGAAAGACACCCAGACTTCCTTCCCTGTGGGAAACAGTTTAGTGATTTTAGATATTTTGCAATTAAACATTTTGACTTACCGAGAAGAGAACATAATCCTTGTCTTGAGAAGTTGCAAACCTAGGTTTTATACAAGTTCTGTTGGTAAATTCGGATAGGGTTTGCGTGATCCACTGCCTCTGTTTCAAATCTAAAACACAAATTAAAAATTGTAATTGAAATTTAACATCCAAACTCAACATACTAAAACTTTCATCAAATTTGTACGGAATTTCTTTGTTTGGCCACCGATAATCGATATCGATTAGACCATTTTTTGAACGAGGATTTAAAATTATATCACCTTCGAATTGTCCACTTAGCTCCCAAATATTTTGTTTGCTTTCTTCTGTCCAGGAATCCAAGAGCTTTTCTAGAAATTAAAAGTTAGAGTATGTTTTTTCTACGATAAAATTCTTACTGTCTTCAGGTGATAGGGGTCTAATATCGAAATATAATTTTTCCATGGGCATACACAGGCTCAAGCATAATTGAGAAACTAACAGCAGAAATGCGCACTCAAGAACTTTTGGAACTACCATTTTAGATTTAACCGATATTTGTGAAAAATTTTGTTTTTATAATAACAGTATTCCGTCAGAAAATGTATTATCTGCTATCTAATTGTACTTCCCAAATTTGCAGATTATTAGAAGGACAAAAGTTAAAGGTCATCAACCATATCAGTATTTTGGATTAATAAAAAAGTTTGGAAAGGTTTCAAAATACTATTTCATTGTAATTTCAATTGTTGGTTTTATACTTACGTGCTCTTTTGTTTATTTAAAAAAATAAGTTCTACTTTCTTGGAGAAGTGATAAAAATTTTAGTTGTAAACGGTTAGTTTGCCATACATAGTCGTAAATACTTCATTTTTCGATTATGAAACTTTTGTTTTTATTAATTATGAAAAACAAACGACTCAAGAGTTTCTTAGTAATCAACGAAATTATTGTGAAAAGTAGTAAATCGAGATTCGAGGAAAGGACGTTGTCGCAGTGAAAAACGTAAATACAAAGTTAGCAAATGAATAAATGACTGAATTTGTGAAGTAAGAAGCCATCAGTAGTATGGTGTGAAGTCTATACTGACCGACTGGAAAGCGGGTAACCGCGGTTCAAATCCTGGTCGCGTTGAATACACTACTGTGATCTAAAACTCAAGAGAGATCTGTGACCTATGGGGAGAAGGCAACGGGAATCCATCTCATTAATTAAAAAATTAATAAAAATAAATTTTCGACCGGTTGATCGCCTATGCACTGAAAAGTGTATGATACTATAAAGAAGAAGTAAGAACTTTGAAATAATTCAGACGACAAATTAATAACACAAACGAAAGAAAAGACATAATGACAAAAATGATAATGGCTGGAAATAGAGCATATTACGGCATCTAGAAGCTTCTAAAAAATAAAAGCATCGGAAAATCGACAAAAATTATTTAATATTAAAGAGAAATAGTGGAATACGGAACCGAAATAATGTGTCTAACAAAATTGGAAGAGGAAAAACTAAAAATTTTTGAAAAGAAAATAATGAGAAAAATACTTGGTTTGCTAAGATTGATGATAAATATTTCAGAAGAAGAACTAATAATGAAATAGAGAAATAATTGGCAGGGGAGAATATGGTGGGACACATCAAAGCAATAATGAGAATCAGATGGTTCCCAAGAATCAAGAATGTTCAGCAGTATAATGAGATGGATGCCCGATCTGAAGAGAACAAGAACAAAATGGATGGATGGGGTGGCAAATGACTTGGGTAGGGGTGAAAGAAAGAAAGAGACAAATACATGCTGATTTATAAAAAGTAAATAACAAAACAAGTAAACATGAGGATTAATCCACCCCAGAAAGTGAATTTAAGGGCCGGTTCCACCAACTCTGGTTAAATACTTTAATCATGATTAGTTGGGGTTAATCACGGTTAAATGTAAAAGAGTGTTCCACCAGCTATTTAATAATGGTTAAAGCAGGTAAATCATGGTTAAACAGCCTTTAAACTAATCGACCGATTTTGGGCGATTAGACGAGTTTAATCATGGTTAATGGTCGGTACATGCGCATTTCTTTCAATTTATAGTAAAAAATATAGCTACTGTTGACATTTTGAACATTTTAGCCTAACTAAAATGATCTACTTTCGGAAATACAGCAGTAGACGATTTTAGAAAAGTATAAAAAAAATTTTTTATAATAAATTATTTAAACTAATAAACCAATAATAAAATTTATTTTTATTATAATAATTGTTTAGTTAATAAATCGGTTTGCAATTTTTCATTATCAACTTTTAGGGTAATCTTAAGTGTTCATTTTATTTTACTTTAAAATAAAAAATTGAATTAATAATTTCCAAGTTTAGTTTATAAAATTCCAGGTATATTTCTGTCTTTTTTACTAAACCCCTACTAAACTGAAGTTTCACGTGACCATCATCAACCAACCAGAAGAGTTTTTGCAAGGAAAAACCGAGTATACACGAAATTCAAGCATTTAACAATGATTAACTAATCATAAATACAAAATGCTTGGTGGAACGATTTCGGTAAACTAATCACGATTAAGCATTAAAACGGTGCAGAAGTATTCCGTAAGGAATGGAACGCCAAGGCAGAAGAATTTATTTCAAATTATGCAGGCAGGGTGGAATTCTAGAATTCATTTTTGTTGAAATATATTGTTTGTACAAAAACAGGAAACTCATCTTAAGATTTTTAAATAAATAATGTTATTATCAGAAATTCGGTATATAAAATATTGGTCAGAATTTAAAATTAACCATTGAATTTGGGTTAACTCACGATTGAAAAAGTGAGCTTCAGTAGGCTAATGACCACTTTAATATCTTGTCGAATATATCGTCACCTCAGAATCCGATTATTATATTGCCAATTTTTTGATAAATTGAGTTATTTGTGCCATTTTATCTACATTAATAAATTGAACTCATTAAAATGAACTGAAAACAAAATTTCAAGTAGATTTGTGATATTTAGTATAATAAATTAATATGTACTATTTGTAAAATATGAAATTTTAATAGAACTTAACAAAACGTTAAATTAATAGAATTTTAACAATAAAATGAAAAAACACATTTGTATTTGTTCAATTGTTCTATTTATATTTCTTCACTTTATTGTTAAAATTATATTATTTTAACGTTTTGTTAAGTTCTGTTAAATATGTTCTTAGAGTCTCATTTTAACCATATTTTCCCTTTTTAACGGGACGCGAATCGTATCGCTTGTTCCGTTTTTGTCCTTGAAAACACTGAAATTGTTTGAAAGTTCGAAAAAATGAGTGGGAAAGATAAAACAAGAAGCTAATTTGTGTGAAGTGAAGAGCAAAAGTTGTTAGACCGCTCTCCAATTGTCTTTTGTTCCGTTTTTTAATTTTACACATCTGGTTACTCTACTCTTGGGCAACTTGATTCTAAATATTTTTTCATTAATTTTATAATATGGAATTTTTCATCATGAAAATACAGCTAGAGGTACACAATTTTAAAATTATGAAAATTATTATTTCCGAAAACAATAATTATTTATTAATTACAATTTGAAGAGGATCTAGAGTAAGTATTCTTTCAAAGCGTTTTGCATTTATTTATGTTCCTTTTTTATTTGTGGGCCCACAATAAAATTGGACGAAACGTAGACGAATACAGAGAGCTTTATTAAAAACAGATTAAAAATCCCGCAAGAAAATAAAATTATATTTAAATATGGACGAAAATAATTACTTCACTATTGTAATATTTATGGTTTTTGCGGAAGTATTTTGAATATTTATATTTTTAACAATCAAGTACGATGGTCTACTTAAAATTTAAAAATAAAATCTAAATTCCACAAAATTACTGAATTGGCAGCGAATTTTCTTATGCTATACACTGAATTTTTGAGTATATTGCCCTCGACGTGACTCGCATGAATGGATTAACGAGATTCCACTCAGATAACGGCCTCGATGACAGGCACGAATGGCTGAAAAAGTGGAATAAACGGTAAGAATGTTAAAAAATTGAAACATTTTCATGAAAACAATCAATTTTTTCGCATAAAAACTAGTTTTTCAGCGTCCCCTCTCTTTCTCGTGCAATACTCGTTACCTACGAGAATAACATTATTTATTTTGAACATTGACGTAACTACATGGGGAGGGGCAATTACCCAGTACCAACATGGTTTCGGTGCCCCTTACGGGTCTTGAGAGTTTTTTTAACACCAATATACAAACATCTTTAAGTATTTAAAATAAAACATAAAAATATGAACCTTTTATTAAAATAAGTTCCTGGAATTTTTTAAAACTGATACCTGTACTAATAGTTGAAGATTAAATCTGGAGATTTAATTCAGATACTTAGATAAATTTAAACCGTATTGTAGCAATAGTGACTAATCCTAAAATCAATCCTAGATCAGATGTGAAGCTTTGGCTATTAGTACGGGCACTAGATTTATACATTTCATCAAGCTTAATTATATCAATTTTACTAAATCCTTTTCTTTGGCCGATCTTTGCGTTAGGATCCTAAAATGTTAATGATTAAATTATGAGTTTTATACAACATCAGTTCAAACATTGATAATAAATTTAGGAAAGATAACAAATCTTATAGAAAGTTTTGTGTCATGAAATTTTTCATATGCTTAGGTATCTTTCGGATATTTATATTCAATGGTTTGTAATAATACCTTTGTAATAATAGTTTTTCCAAAAATATTCTTAGAAAAAGCATTTGCGCTGTAATGCAACACACTTTCATAATCATACTTTTGCTTAAAATTAGATATTACATGTGATTCATATTTTTCAAAATTGTTTTTATTTTCTAAAAAAATATAATAATTATTTTAAAATCGAGATACAAAATTTCCATTACTTACCATCGGCTATGTTATTCCAAACAATAGTTACGTAATCGTCTCTTTCTGTCGAACTTTGTTGATGGTAAAAACCAAGAGCGTGTAAAAATTCATGGAGAATCGTACCATGACTTAAACAACCTTGTCCTATTGTATTACCAGCTAAATTTAAAATTTGTGGTCCATTGCCAATTCGACCAACATAAGAAAAACACCCAGGAGAATTTTTCTGTGATAAATATAATATTACTAGTTTATGGTTTAGAATTTAGATAGTTTGGAACAAAAATTGTGACTTACGGTGATCAGTACGTAATTCTTGTCTGAACTGGTTGCACGCCTAGGTCTTATGGTAGTTTTGGTATCAAAGTCCTTTAAAGATTGAGTAATCCACTTTTGTTGTTCCGAAGCTATAAGAAAATGTTTAAATATAGTGACTACAATATTTAACGTTGAAGGCTAACGTACTGAATCTTTTATCAAAATCGTATGGGATTACCCTGTCTGGCCATCGATAATTAGTGTCGATTACACCATTTCTTTGATCAGAACTTAAAATTATATCACCTTCAAATTGACCACTTAATTCCCAAATATTTTGCTCGCTCTCTTCCGTCCAGGAATTAAGGAGATTTGCTAAAATTTAAAAATTAAATTTTGTTATTCCAAAAGTAGAATTCTTACTCTCTACTGCTGATAATGATTTCACGCCATCATAATACAAATTCCCTGTAGGCTTGCATAAGGTAACATAAATTTGAGCGACTAGGAGCAGTAAAGAGCACTTGAGAACTTTTGGAACTAGCATTTTGGATTTAACTGATTTTTACAAACCAATTTTTTTTTAAGTATTTGATTGCACTAAATAATTATTACTAAATTAATCATTATATATCAGCATTTATCTGTAGTATCAATTTCTGTGATATGTATGAATGTACGTTTCAAGTTTGAGATAATCGGAACGATAAAACGTTGGTTTCAAAGAAACATTGGAATCGAAGCTATTAATCAGAGCATCTATATCAATATTTCCTTTAAATTAAAAATAATCGAATTTTAACTATCAATTTTTCACAGAAGAGCATCGTTGACGGTGTGGAACGTATATATTTGCAGTACTTATTTTAGTGGGCGAAGCCGCTCACAGTTGACTGCTGGTCATGCTACTGCTAACAACATATTTTAAATTAATTTAATAGCTGTTTATTCTTATTTTTACAAATTTTTTACAATGATCGGGAATCTAACATACATACTACTCTCATTTATCTTGGTGGGATTTTCTCTTGTGTGGAAACCTACTATATGCAAGGGAGTTTGAAAACTTCACGCTACGAGTGTGCTTGTTTTTATATGCTTTTATCATCTTAGAATCAATTCTTCCTACCCTTGATGTAAACACAATATATAAATTCTTTATGTTCTCAAATGACTCATCATTACTTATTCTTTAAACTATCAATGTTGTTTTTCCAATCGGTGCATCCAATAATTAAAATACTTTCGTTTGATTAGAATATTAAAAGCAGCATTCTTATTTTTCTGAGTATTTACCGTTAACGTTAATAGCTAAATAGAATTGTGATTTGTGTAGTTTTCTTGTTATTATTGCATTACGTCATCATTAAAATTTACCTTTAAATTTTTTATGTTTCTAACATTTTCGAATATTTCACGAAAGTGAAATTCAATAAATTTATACATACCTATTGTGTACCAAAGGATAACGCAAAGCTGTGTATTGAAATTATTGGTTGTTTCTTGGTTGAAAATAAGTGGTGCAATGACAAATAATCACGCTCTTTAAACACATGCTAGGGTCCTTCCAGATGGAAACCCACAGCTGTTGCTCTCATAGAACATAGATTAAACAAAGTTTAATAGTTTCATATTCTGTTTCGGGTATCGGGTGGGCCGCGTCCTATCGTCCTTCTCATATCAGACGCCACTGGCAAACACACTATGGATTTTATAAAGTATTTTAAATTAACTGGTGACACCTCCACAAAGTTCCAACAAAAGTGAATTATGTTGAAAAGCTTTGTGGAAAAAACTGATCGGCGATTAACAATAAAGGTACACGAGCAAGGACATTCTAAAATAATAAAATTCAGAAGTTTGAAATAAATCAACCTTGAAGTTTTATCACCAATTTAGTAAATATAGGTGTACAACCCAAGTTAGTGGTTACCGAAAATATCAATAATATGACATAAATTAATAGTAGTATGAATTGTTTTCCGGAATCTCTTACATTATTTACCAATAAAAGTTTGGGCCAAGCATGTTAACCGGCCATACAAATTTTTATTGACAACACTAAAATTGTTGTAGAATTTGATCGAGATGACATAAAAATGAAGCGATTAATCAGAGGATTAACTTCTAATATCGAATGATTTAGGAAATAATCAATTTTAAAGTTTTAATTTTTCACATAAAAATAAACATCTAGTTGTTCGAAACGATCTTCATTCTGTTGACGGTATGTGCACTCGATGTAAAATTGTTACGGCATTATTTTTTAAAGTGCTGAGTGGGTCGCAGTTGTCGACTAGGAATGCAACTGTTAACGTCATACCATAAATTTATACTAATTTGGATTTCGTTAATTATAACTGAATTTTAAGTTAAAAATGTAAAAACATTAGGATGTTTCTTTTCAATTACGTGGACCCAGAGTTCCCTTTTTTATAGATTTCTGATTTTTCCCGTACAGGCGGTCTTGAGGAATATTTTTATCGAGTGCGTGTGCTAAGAGTTTCCATCTTTATAAATTCGTGACTTTCGAATACGAGCAGCCTTCGGGGATGTTTATACCAAGAGCGTGGAACCAGGGACATATTTGCCCCAACTTTTGTTATTTTATTAAATCTATTATTTAAGGCGAATATTTTTACTATAAATTATAAATAGTCTAATTTAAAAAATTTTTAAACATAAAAAATGTAAACGTAGCAATTATTTTAGTATCATACAATCTGAGAACTTTATGCTTGCAGCCATTTATCTTATAGAGTAGCTCAATGAACCGGTCTAACTATATTATGAAAGCAGTCAATATACAGTATAATTTATATATGCATTTTATATTTACGGTTTCATTTTTCATAAGATTAAAACTAGGTAAGTCTTACCTAATGACCACAGTTTCGAATTATGATACCTTGTGGACGAGTTTGAAACTGTGGTCATCTGGCAAGACTTTCTAGAATTATTAATACTATTTTTAATTATATAATATTTATATTGGTGATTTTATTTTGTAATGGGGATTATTATTTCATTTCATATATTTCAAGTTTTTCATTGTTTCTTTTTACTTTTTGTTAATATAAATTTATTGCTATTTTTGTTCTTTTTTTATTTTATCCTACTCCATTATAAATTTATAATCACCAACTAGTGCGTGAATTATATTATATTATGGAAACTCATTTCGGATGAAGAAACTGTTTTGATTTTTTGATAAAGCTGTGGTTTGCTAGAAGCAGCAGCAAAGCAGTTATAGCCCAGTACGTGGGTATCAAAAAAGACCTTTTGAGGGAAAATGGTGGGGTTGAAGTTATTTTTTAATATGTTGTTTATGAGTAGACCCTGATTAAAAATCCAAATTTTCGACCTTGAGGAGCGACCGCGCGCGCCGCCATCTTGGATTATGGGTACAAGAAAATAGTTTTTTAACATTATTTCCTAACAGTTCATTTTACGGCAAAATATGAAGTTAACAAAGTTAAAGAGAATAAAATTTCCTATAAAATAAAGGTAAATAGGCATAAAATATAGCTTATATAGCCTTAAAACCTGCAGTGTGTAACGGTTCAAATTAAGTTAATATTTTATTTAAATTTTAGTGCGGTCCCTATTTCTTTTTGAACAATTTTCGTAGTTTTCTTCATTAGTTTCGTTCATTTTATTATAGGAGGCATAAGTATTTGGAATTTGATATTAAATATAGGTACTATCTAGGAGACACAGGTGTAAGTTGAAGATATCGTTTTCTGGGTGAATTTTTGAAAAATTAACTACGTTTTGGTAATTGGACGTAGTTATGCAAAAAGGAACCAAGCGACAAAATCATAAAATTTAGTTTATTTGCTATAAGTGACCGAAATACGCATATATACGTTGTGGAAAAAAGATCCATCTGAAAATTTACTTTAACTCGTGTTTTAATGCTATAATAAATATCGGTATGAATAAAATCGTCTAAAGTAAATTTGCAAAAAAGAACCAAGCGACATGGTTCTTTTTTGTAAAATGTAATATTATACTTTTTGTAATACTAATATAATAACGAACGGATATTATTTAGATAAAATGGACGTAGTTATGCAAAAAAAGAACCATCCGCCAAACGTGAGTTTTGAGATATTGAAGCTTAAAGTTTAAGGGTTATAATTAAATCGGTTGATAAAATTATGAATATATTAATTTTGTTTATCCAACACCTCTGTCTTATGAAGGCATAATAATGCCGATTTTACATATCTTATGGGGTCTATAAAACACTAGTGGACTTATGAATTTATAATTACACACTAATGACTTATATGTAAATTATGAGTACACCTACTACTTAATAGTTTTCATAATTTCAATTTGATATTTTAAAACGTCAAATGTCAAAACTTTTAATTACATTTTAAACTATTATTACGAGATATTGGATAAAACTTTGTATTACACACGTGTCTTATTGGCATCCAAAACACTCAAGAAATTAAACACTCGACCTGCGGTCTCGTGTTTAAACTTTTCTTTCGTGTTTTAGGGGCCTAATAATACACTTGTATAATAAATAACTATTAAACAATACATAATGATGATATTTGTGTTGCCAGAAAATATTTTTGAAAATTTGTTTATTGTACCACTAAAATTTTGAAAAATGTTGTTTGGTTCCCTTTTGCTTTTTAAAATTTGAATCGAAATAAAACTAACACATAATAATATTCTATATAATATTTATTTAAAAATTATTTATTATATTATTATGTACATATACAGAAAATATTATAAAAACAATAATAATATAAAAATATATACAGGGTGGCCGTTTGAAAACGAAACAGACGGGATTATGGCTGGCAGAATTTTTTTTCTAGAAATGCAAAATCACGTCAATTTTATCATCGAAGGGGACAACTTTTACGACTAATGTCACTCCCGTATTGTTTCATCCCTTCGCGCTGCGATGACAACCCCTAAAATGTTAATAGGGATGATATGGCAAGTGACACCTCATTTGAAAGGTTTGAATTGGGAATTGAATTCCCTGAATTCAGTACAATAATTTTTTTGAAGTTTTATCAATTATTCAACAAAAAAATTGAAGCTCCAGAAATGCGAAATAAATACGATATTTCAAGACATTTAAGAATAAGAAAGTGAAAAACGCTTGGAAAGGTTTATTTCAATTTCAATTATTTTAAAAAAATTAAAAATTGTTCAAATTGTTGAACATCTAATTTGATTAAACTGATATTTTTATCAGACGCATTTTTTCATTTAAAATTCCATATGCGGTTTTTACATCATTGTCCGGGCAATGACGTCAATGCCCAATACAGGGTGGGCAATGAAGAAATTATTATTCTATAGATTCTATCGAAAGTAATAGATTAAATTTGCCTTTGCGATTAATACTAGTTATTAAGGGATACCGAAAAGTTAATTTTCTTAGAAAGTATTACTGATACGACCAAAGAAAATGAGATTACTCTTAGACAAGCAGCAGCTGAAGGCAGTGCTTTAGGAATCCACGGTTATAAGCGTTGTCGTTGCAAGGGTGGATGCAAAAATAACAAATGTGCGTATCGTGTCAGCAAATAAATTTGCAATTCTAAGTGCTATGGGTCACTCCCGTGCCAGAATGAAAATGATTAATTTAAAAATTGTATCCAACACCTCTGTCTTATGAAGGCGTAATAATGCCGATCTTACATATCTTATGGGGTCTATAAACCACTATTGACTTATATGTAAATTATGAGTACACCTACTTTATACTAGTTTTCATAATTTACATCTGACATTTTAAAACGTCAAATGTCAAAACTTTTAATTACATTTTAAACTATTATTACGAGATATTGGATAAAGCTTTGTATTACACACGTGTTTTAACAGCAAATAAGTTACTCAAGAAAAATTAGCCACTCGAGCAAGCTCTCGTGGCTAAACATTTCTTTCTTAACTTATTTGCCTTATAAGACACTTGTATAATAAATAGCTATTTATTTCATTATTTTTTAATTTTTATAATTTTTGTTAATAAATGATTAAATTATACTATTATAATACAACGAATACAACATAATGTACATAAATATCACTTGCCAGTTGGCTGTCAAATTTTAATTGCCATTTTTCTGTTCTTTATAGTAGTTACTCTATAATATCATTATCCAAATCATTTTGGCCATTAACGTCATTGACCGGCCAAAGACGTAAATATTGCAATCAAATGAAAATATTTACATCATTGCCCACCGTTAACGGGCATTGACGTCAATGGCTGGTCAATGACGTTAATGGCCAGCGTAAGTGGGCATTGACGTCATTGCCCGGCCATTGACGTCAATGCCCAATTTAAGTCATTGACCGTAACATATATATAGAAAATGCTGCCAGATCTATTTACTATTTGATAGCTTTATGTCCTTTTTGAGTTATTCTTCTTGTGCTCTAGATGCATGTTATTTGTTCACTAGGAATACTGTTATTAGACATAGCAGATCAGTATCTTCATTTTCATAGAAAACGTCGAAATTCGAACCTGTTCGATTGATTTTTTGACGACAGATCCGACAATCATGACAACTGATCCGCTATTGCATGTTGTGTTGATTCCGTTAAAACAAACCCATATGTGAAGCTTGATTGATCATTGAAAATATTAAGAGCCGGTATTCCAGTTGTGGTTTAAACTACGATCAGAGTTTAAACTCAATATCTGACTAATCAGGTAGCCATAAACGTAGTTTAAACCTTGGATTTAGTTTAACTAGCAACTGAAATACTGGACCTAAGAGTTGAAATGATTAGGGTATAATTTGGGTAATAACCTAATAATCAAACTACTCAATTTCCACTCTTGAGGGTTCGAATTGTTTATAGGAGTTTCTCTCATAGTCAACAGATTCCGGTTATCTATGGGCACCGAAAACTTGCCCATTACTTTCTTCCATATCTACCTCGTATTCGATGCATTTCTCAGAGGTCATGCCCAGGAATTGTTGAAGAACGTAAAAGTAGAATTTTCTGGCAGTATTTATTAAAGTTTTGGAAGCTAAATTCATTGACTACAACCTTTGAGGTTTTTTTTTAGCAAAGTAATACTTTGCTGTTTTTTGCCAAAGGATTGGCGAAAATGTATGCTAATTTATGAAAATTGCTGCAAACCTATCAAATCCACTTTTATTTCAAAAAATCAGGTATACACAATTACAAATATAATTTTGGTATACTTGACTAATTGACTTTTTTTTAATTTCTTTTCAATAGAGACATAGTATAATTTTCAGATCCATTTAGAACTTAATACACATTTTAATTTCATCACATACAGCAGTAATTGCTATTACTAACCATAGAATCTTCATCATACATATATACTAGCTCAGAAGATGCCGCAGCATACTTTTCTATTCACTGCAAATTACTATTTAAAATATTATTAATGTATTTATATTGTTCTGCAATTTAATAATTTACTCGTCCTTTTATCTAGAGCATTTTGTGCAATTTATTGTAATTTTTAGAGCATGGCCTACTTATAAAGCACAACAATATTGCTCTAAAACTGTGCTAATGGTTAATTCACCGAAATGCAATTTTAATACGATGTAGACTTTTAGAGTTTCGAGAATAATTCTCTGTTAAATTGAAATATTATTTAGAGCAAAAATTTAAATATTCGACAAAAGTTCTAATTTCAAAATATAAATTTATTTTAATTTTGAAAAATTTCATATTTTTGTGCATTTCTTTTCTAGGTACAGTTTTTGAAAACCACATTTTTGAAATGTTTTTGGCTTTGTTTTTTCGTGTTTTCATTTTACCGCTATTACTCTAATCACCTCCATAAAACTAAACCACTACTGATTTCTCATATAAAAAATATTATGCATGTGTATGTTTCTGATGTTTTTGGAAATAACCCTGAGGAGTTAGTTCTAAGGAAGTAAAGGAGGTGTTGGCGTGCTTTTATGATATTGTTTGATAGCACTGATAGGCTATACCAAGGATGCAATTTTAACTTGTTTGTTTTTCGTGGCCGATTAGATGGCATAAACAATTATTAGTTAACAATTTTTTCATAAAAGAATATTTTTAATAATAACAATAATATATTGATCGTATCGTGAACACTAATTCGACATTGGTGAAGTAAGCTATTGATTTGTGAGAACGCGAATTGTACGCAAACGCGAATCTTTTAGCCCTTCAAGACGTCATAGAAAGACAAAATGACCGTAACAGGGTGTTTTTAGACAAACTATGTTCAGCTTAATTTTGTGGATTAATTTAGCAAAAGTGTGATTACATTCGAACGATAGTACGACTTTTTGGAATTCATATTCTTCATGTTCCAAAATTAGGTGAGAAATATTCTTTTTCCTTAATAAATGTCAAGGGTAAATACAACTAATTTGAATTGAATGAACTTTGCCTGCTATGTTTTTCTAATGCTTTTGGAAACTCTTTAGATGAAATTGTTTTTTTCCTTAAATTTATCATTTTATTATCAAATTTTATTTATTACTTTACCGAAACGATCAATACCAAACCCGAACTATTACAAGATTGCATTACAGGTGTTGTGTTTATATGCAGGTGTAGCCGAATTAAGCGTAGTTCAGATTTTTTCCAAGTTGACTATTTGGTAAGCTTTGACTGTTGGTTTTTCCTTTGTTAACGTTGTTAATCATTTCATTAATCAATATGCTACATAGCTCTTTTTCTCTTAATCTTGAATCGATTAAGAAGATGTAATGAGATTTTCCGGAGGACATTTTGTATTTAGATAATTTTGTTGTCATTGTCTGCTTTAAGTTTAAAAAAATACAACAAAATTAAACGTGTATTCAAGTAGGAAACTGAAAAGTTACGAAAGCAACGAGTCCCTTGGGGATGTCCTAACAAAATTTTTAAATATTTACAAACTCCTCATAAGTGATGAATACAATTTTTGGGCTTAATCTTATACTTTGAAAATGTTTAATATTCTTTTATTATTTTACGACAAATTTGGTTTATTTCTTATGTTTCCATTTTGTTACCGATCATGAGTAACAGATGCATCTGGGGAAAACTTTGGAATTGTTATTTGCTAATACAAAAATCATAACTCTTCTGACGAAAGCAATTGCGTTCGGAAAAAAGAACGAATAACCACAATATTGGATTTAGGAATCCTTTTGGGAAACGTTGCGCAAATAAAAAAAAATTTGTATGATGGTGTAAAGTGCAATGTATGTGTTTTTAATAAAAGTTTTATTTTGTTATATAATATAAAACATAATCAAAATTAGGTAGTAAAACTCGGAAAGTTTGTGTTTTATTAAATCTAAAAGAAAATAAGAACACATTGCCTTATATAGGTTTTAATAAAATTTAAAGCTTTACTACAATATGGACCAACTTTTTTCCAACCAAAGTTGGGGCGGAAGCTATAGCGTGGGAAATTTTAACTGTGCTCCAAATAAATATAAAATTCTCACACAGCGCTAAAAACAAAACCTGAGGTTAAAAGCTTTGTCTAAAGCAATGCATTTTTCATTCGTAGATTGAAATAAAGAAAAGCAACAAAAATGTCATCAGTCAAAGTAGCCGTGAGGGTTCGCCCGTTTAATAATCGTGAAATTTCGAAAGAATGCAAGTGCATCATAGACATGGGTGGAAATACCACAAGTAAGTACCAACGGAATTAAGAATAATCAAATATTATGATTATATATTTTTAGCTATAGCAAATCCTAAAGCACCGCCTGGAGTTAAAGATGCTCAAAAAAGCTTTAATTTTGATTATTCTTATTGGTCACATAACGTAAGTAGATAAAAAATAAATTTTATTTTGAATTAACGGAAATTGTTTATGAACAGGAAGATGATCCTCAATTTTCGTCACAATTAGTAGTTTATAAAGATATCGGAGAGGAAATGTTACAACACGCTTTTGATGGGTACAATGTCTGCATCTTTGCGTACGGACAAACTGGTGCCGGCAAATCTTACACAATGATGGGCAGACAAGAAGAGGATCAGCAGGGTATTATACCATTGATTTGCGAAGATTTGTTTATTCGTGTACTCGAGCATAACGACGATATAAAATATTCTGTAGAAGTTAGTTATATGGAAATCTACTGCGAAAGAGTTAGAGATTTGCTGAATCCCAAAAATAAGGGTAACTTGAGGGTTAGAGAACATCCTTTATTGGGGCCGTATGTAGAAGATTTAAGCAAACTTGCCGTTACTAGTTACCAAGATATCCATAATTTAATAGACGAAGGTAATAAAGCGAGGACCGTGGCTGCAACAAATATGAACGAAACCAGTTCCCGGTCCCATGCCGTTTTTACCATATTTTTTACTCAACTAAGGTAATTTTGTTTGAATGGCCTAAACCAGTATCGAATTTAATTTTTTAAACAATAGGTACGACGCCACCACTCAACTGTCGACAGAAAAGGTTTCAAAAATATCTTTGGTCGATTTAGCTGGATCAGAAAGGGCCGACTCGACGGGAGCTAAAGGAACTCGATTAAAGGAAGGTGCAAATATCAATAAAAGTTTAACGACACTGGGAAAAGTAATATCTGCTCTTGCCGAAGTGGTAAGTAATTGATTCCATTATCAAACTAATTCTTGATAAATTAACCTTTTTTCTTTATTAACTTTTTCCGTTTTTCTTATGGTTGAAAACAGTCCGTAAGTATATTTGTGTGTTTTTAAATTTTATGACCTAACTAATTATTGCTCTATCCTAAGGCTATGAAAAACAAAAAATCGAAAAAAGCAGATTTTATTCCGTACCGAGATTCTGTTTTGACCTGGTTACTGCGCGAAAATTTGGGAGGCAACAGCAAAACTGCAATGATAGCTGCAATTTCTCCCGCGGACATTAACTACGACGAAACTCTCTCTACTTTACGGTAATATTAAACGAAACGAGAAATTTTCCAATTTAATATAAATATTATTATAGGTACGCTGATAGAGCCAAGCAGATTGTATGTAAAGCTGTTATTAACGAAGATGCTAACGCCAAACTTATTCGCGAACTCAAAGAAGAAATTCAGAAGTTGCGGGAACTTCTTAAAGCGGAAGGCATCGAAGTCCACGAAGGTTGGTATTATCTTTTTTCTTACTCTTTTTTGTCATAAAGTTGTAGCCCATCGTAATAGTAGTGCAATTGGCTAAATACAATTAGAATCCAGGAGACAAAGCTGTCTAGCGTTTTTCCTATAAATATGTACCATATGCATGCATAAATTCCAAAATTTTGTATTGCAAAATTTTAAGCGTTGTTTCGGGCCAAGTTTGTCCAAATTATGTTCGTAAGAAACAGACGCCCAAAATTTTGTTTGGGAAACTCTTCTTATTTCTTTAGATCAAAATAAAAAAAACTCCAAATTTTATCGAAAAGGCACTATAAATAGGGCATATTTAATTTTTGTAAATATTGTGGTGGCTTATTTTGTTATGTTACTTATGCCGCCTAGGTCCAGATGGTAAAGTTTTGTATGAAAAGAAAGAAGTACCCAGTGAGTATTAGCATATCGATGGCTTGAGAACCCTAAGCGAAAGCCTTAAATGTATTATTCAGTCAATCCACTCGTAACTTGTCATAGCATCAAGTAATTTACGTTCGCTATTGTTCATTTAGCATTAAAAGCAGCCTTTGCGAGTCACTTGCTTCTATACACTCGTATATAAGGTGTTTGCAAAACTTGTGCCGTAATTTAGTATGCATAATTTCAACTACAGTCATAAATGCTTGCGCAAGTCAGCTTTTCAATAAGTGCCATACGCCGCCGAATTGTATTCTTGTCTATTTATTGTTTGTATGTTTTTGGCGTAAAAGCTTAAGGGAATTTTGTAATATCATGGTGGCTAATTTAACTGAACCTTCTTAGGAACGGAAACATCCCGAAATAATAAAGACAACGATCGGGTTCGAACCACTTCCACAGCTTTAGCAGACGAAGCTGTGGATCAACTACAAGCAAGCGAAAAATTAATTGCAGGTATGACGTCGTTAACTATTTACATTTGCATACTATAAATTTTGGCTGTTTCAAGAATTGAACGAAACGTGGGAGGAAAAGTTGAAGAAGACAGAAGCGATACGCGTTCAACGCGAAGCAGTTTTCGCAGAAATGGGCGTAGCCGTAAAAGAAGACGGAGACACTGTTGGAGTTTATTCGCCCAAGAAGACACCTCATTTGGTCAACTTAAACGAAGACCCTTCCATGTCTGAGTGCCTAATTTACTACATTAAAGTAAAATTACTTCCAATTACAATGGATCCCTTGAATAACTTAAATTTTTTAGGACGGAATTACTAGAGTAGGTTCGGCTGAAGCAAATCTACCTCAAGATATCCAATTGTTTGGATCATACATCAAACCAGAACATTGCATCTTTGAAAATAAAAATGGACAGATAGCTCTCATACCAAGTGCCGGTGCTACAACTTACGTCAACGGGCGTGAAGTGCGATTTTTATCTTTCTAATCTATATTTTTATTACAATATATATTTTTTATAGATTCTCGATAGAATTGTACTTAAAACTGGTTCTCGAGTAATTTTGGGCAAAAATCACGTTTTTCGTTTTACCCAACCCGATGCGATTAGAGAAAGAATTGAGAAATCCAACTCAAATACCGAAGGCGAAAGCGAACACGTTGATTGGAATTTTGCTCAGATTGAACTTTTAGAAAAGCAAGGAGTCGATTTGAAATACGAAATGGAAAAACGTCTTTTGAAAATGGAAGAGGACTTCCGCAAAGAAAAGGAAACGGCAGATCAGCTATTCGAAGAACAGAGAAAGGTAAATCTTATTAAATTACTAATGCTTTGCGTGACTAAACTCTTTTAGAGCTACGAAGCCAGAATAGATGCTCTGCAGAAACAAGTGGAAGAACAAAGTATGACCATGTCGATGTATAGTTCGTATACCCCGGAAGATTTTAATAACGAAGACGACATTTTCGGTAAATTACGATTGTTAATATTTTATTTTGTAAAAAGTAACGTCAGAATTATAAAACTGCTCTCAAAATTTATCAAATGTATTTTTTAAGAGAGCGCTTTTGCAGTGAACCCTCTATTTGACGCAGAATGCAACTGGGCAGAACGAGAGTATGAACTGGCTGCTATGGCGTGGCGAAAATGGAAACATCATCAGTTTACATCACTTCGAGACGATCTGTGGGGCAACGCCATTTTCCTTAAAGAAGCCAACGCCATTTCAGTTGAATTGAAGAAAAAGGTAAATATTGCTTAAAATTTACCATCGACGCCAAACTAATTTTTTCCCGTTTAGGTTCAATTTCAGTTTACGCTTTTGACGGACACACTGTATTCTCCGTTACCCGCCGACTTAAAACCAATAGTGGAATACGATCAAGATGATGAGTGCTCTGTACCAAAGACAATTGTCGGCGTCGAAGTTCAAGATATGAAGAACGGGGCGACTCATTACTGGAGCCTTGATAAATTAAGGTAAGTGGTTCAAATGTTTTTAGTGTCTGATTAGATATCGCATCGATCTTGTTACTATTTGTCTTATAAACTTTCTTGGTATACTCAGACAACGTTTGGAATTGATGAGATTGGTGTATAACGAAGAGATGGATACTCCAAGTCCGACAACCATGGAAGACTCTCCTTTGTTACGCTGTCTAACTCAATGCCCACCCACGTCATCACGCTTCTCACTTACAAGTCTCTTACCTTCGAGGTTGGTGCCCCACATTTCACCGCAATCTAACACATTTTTTCATTCACAAAATTCATAATATAACAAAGCACCGCCTGCCTCTTGGATTTTTATCGCCACATCTTAAAGTTTCGAATTACATATTTGCCAGTAAATGTGCATAATACTTTAATGTTGTTGGAATGCATTTATTACTAAACTATGTAGTGAGTTTTATTTTTCTTTCTGCTTTTTCTTGTTTAGCTCTGTTGGAATACTCATAGATGTTTCGCTTTTTATTTTGGTTATGGTGGCACCAACCTCTGAATTTATTTTTTCTTGCTGTATGTTATTTTCTGATTATATCGCTACCGATTGTTTTATGCAGGCAAAGGTTGGAATTGATGCGCGAAATGTATCACAACGAAGCGGAACTCTCTCCAACATCTCCCGATTACAATGTGGAGTCACTGACTGGCGGCGATCCTTTCTACGACAGATTTCCGTGGTTCCGAATGGTTGGAAGAGCATTCGTGTATCTCAGTAATTTATTATATCCCGTGACTCTCATTCAAAAAGTTGCAATCGTTAGCGAAAAAGGAGATGTCCGAGGATACTTACGGGTAGCCGTTCAAGCGGTGATTGATGAAGACAATTCCGATCAGGTCGGTGTTCGGCAAAGTGCTAGAATTGCTTTTGAGTCTTCTAAAGGTGAGTGATGCTTTATTTACATTTTAAACTTGGAAATTTATTTGCTTTAAAAATCATCAGTGATGGAGAGAAATTCCCATAATCTAGAAGATCGTATTATCGAGGGTCATAACGCGATAGATTCTATTAAAATGGACGAGTTGATTGAATGCGATGCCGATTCAGGAAAAGGCGATAGTTCGGTATCTTCAGATTTTAAGGACGAAGATATACCTGAGCATTTAGCGGTCGGCAAAGAATTCACGTTTAGAGTTACAGTTTTGCAAGCAATAGGCATATCCACGGAATATGCGGACATATTTTGCCAATTCAAGTATGTTTTGCGTATTTCTTAATTTCTGCATTTTACCATTGTTTTTTTTTAGTTTTCTACATCGGCACGACGAAGCATTTTCGACAGAACCCGTTAAAAATACCGGAAAAGGAACACCGTTAGGATTCTACCACGTACAAAATGTATGTAAAGCGTATACTCAAAAAATGTTTTAAAGATATAGATTTGGTTTTTAAATAGATAACGGTTTCGACCACGAAGTCATTCATTGAATACATAAAAGGACATCCAATCGTGTTTGAAGTATTTGGACATTATCAGCAGCATCCTTTACACAAAGATGCGAAACTTGAAGGTTCAATCCGACAGCCTCCTCGACGAATGCTTCCACCTTCTATTCCAATTTCTCAACCTGTTCGTTCGAGCAAATTTGGAGCCTTACCGTCTCCATGTACAGCACATATTCACGCTAAAGTTGACGTATTGGTTTGGTTCGAAATTTGCGAACTTGCACCTAGCGGAGAATACGTTCCAGCTGTTGTGGAACACAGTGACGATTTTCCTTGCAGAGGTTTATTTTTGTTACATCAAGGAATTCAACGACGGATACGAATGACAATTGTTCACGATAAAGCGGCAGAATTACGTTGGCGTGACGTTCGCGAATTAGTGGTAGGGCGCATACGAAATTCGCCGGAATCTGATGAAGATGAAGACAACGACAATTCTGTATTATCATTGGCTTTATTTCCTGGGGAATACATTGAAGTGCACGGTGACGATCGAAACATGTTTATGTTTGAAGCTGCTTGGGATAGTTCATTGCATAATTCACCTCTTCTCAATCGCGTCACTTCCCAAGGAGAACAGATTTTCATGACAATTTCGGCTTATTTAGAAGTAAGAAAACAACTTTTTATATGCTAATATTATCCTTTAAATGCTTTCTTTTAAATCTATGTAGCTTGAAAATTGTGGACGACCTACCATAATTACCAAAGATTTAAGTATGGTAATATACGGAAGAGATGCTCGTACGGGTCCCAGGTCTTTCAAACATCTTTTCTCTGGAAATTATCGCAATGCTGAAGCCAATCGCTTGACAGGGGTGTACGAGTTGCTACTAAGACGAGCTAGTGAAGCAGGTAGTCCAGGTAGTTCCCTAGAATAGTATCCTTCCTAAGCCTTTGTAAACTATTCTAACTGCTTGAACGATTTTCCTTCATTTGGTGTACTTACTACTTTTTGCATCTTTTGCATGATCTCTAAAGTTAAAAACTGTGCAATAATTGTGGAGATTTACGGTTTTCAAGTTTATGAGACATCGATTTTAATAATATCAAACTATGTTTCATGCCGACTTTAGACAACCGAATGAGTGAAAAATTAGAAATAGATATTAATGCACTCTTTCCAATACCCATAATTGCACTCGATGAGCGTTTTTTAACGTTCTGGTCGGCAACTTATTTGGATCTTCTTAAAGCCGACTTTGAGCGTAGTCTTTAAATTTTGTTGTTGTCTCATGAAGTCTGAAAACAAGAGCTTTTTGTTGAAATACTTGACCTGTGGTATGTTCTTAGGAGTTCAAAGACGTCAACGACGCGTATTGGACACAAGTACGACATACGTTCGGGGAGAAGAAAATTTGCATGGTTGGCGTCCTCGCGGAGATTCGCTTATATTTGATCATCAGTGGGAGCTTGAAAAATTAACGCGCTTGGAAGAAGTTGAGAGGGTTCGACACACTTTGCTTTTGCGTGAACGGTTAGGATTAGATCGCGGTAATAACCAAACCAAATCGCAATTAGAATATACCAAGAGAGAAAAAGAAGCTTGCAATATGGTTGCTAAAAACAGCAACATTCATATAATCCGTAAGTATTTCCTATTGTAACTTGTAAAGAAATCCATTTTAATTTCCTTTTTTTTTTTGTAGCTAACAACGATCATTGTGAATATACAGAACGAGAAAAGGATTTATTGAACAAATATATTAAATTAGTTCAAGGAAAATGCCGTGATAATCCCAACTCAAAAAGTAACGACTACACAAGCCCTTCAGATGAAGTATCAGATATGACCACGAGTATGATCTCTAGTATAGTATCAGGATCTATAGAATTATGTTCTCCCGAACGAGCAGCGTTACCAGGTGAATGCGCACCTTTCCCACCAACACCTGCATCTCCCCAAGGACCAAGAGATCCAGAACTTGTGTTGTATGTCCCAGATATGGAGGAAATCCGTATTTCGCCCGTGGTTGCACGCAAAGGCTATCTCAATGTTTTAGATCATAAAACTCATGGCTGGAAAAAACGATGGGTGGTAAGTGATCATTATTTAGGTGCTTTTCTTTTTATTAGAACATAAAATCTTTTTAACTGCGATTTTGAATTGTTTCACAGTCCTATATACTTTTTGGATTTATTTAAAACATTAAAGCTACATAATAATGCTTAATTTTTTGAATAAAGCATCGACAATTTTTTAAATTGTAACCTTTGTTTCTTTGTATCAAAATGTTGACAACGTACGACCTTGGCAAAGAAAGTTTTCCAAACATTCAATCCTAAAGTTTCAAAAATATTTGTTCAAGTTATTAGAGTAGACCAATCATTTATCAATAAGCGGATGGAGAAAAAATTTCAAAACCATCTGTTTTTCATCGGCTTGGTCTGCTTTAATAACCTCAACACATATTTTTGAAACTTTTGGGACCAATTACCTCACAAAATTTATTTAGCTTCACTCGAAAAAATATTCTCTATCCAAATCGATGATGAAAAATAAAGAATATAATTTAAAAAATTGCAAATTACATTACTGTTCAAAAATTGTCTATAGCAGAAAAAGTGAAATTTAAAAAGAAAGATCGAAATGTGAAAGAATGTTCTGTAAAAACTCTTGTAAAATATTTTATCCAATTTATTCTATACTTTACAACCTCATTTCGCATTACCCACGTCATAAGCATCACACTAACTTTGCTAAAATCCATAGCAAGAAATTACGTTATTCTTGAATTAATGATTTTGATGTGGTAAACTTTAAATTTCCTGAAATCAGTAGCGGATTTAGGCATCAGGATCTTTTGGTGACATTTTTGTAATTTAGGGTCTCTAAAATATTAAAAAGTTATCTATACTGATCTAAGCAAATTGAATGAGTATCTTTGCCAACATTTTACACTTTGATTCTTCCAAAAACGGTTAAATCAACTTAGTAAATTCAGCAAGTTAAGTATTTGGTGATTTAACAGTCATAATTAGCATTTTGTAAGTAGTGTAATGAGTTTTGGATTTTGACAAATAATTATATTAAATTAAAATTCTTAAATCATGTTGGTCCTGAAGATGGTTTAAAAACCGAAATCGGTAAACAGGAAGCATTTTTGTCTTTTTAGCAAAAATATATATATCCCAGAATATTAATTTATTCATTTTGACTTAGAATTTGAATTAATACTAAGGTATTTCAGATACCTTTATATCTCATCTAAAGCTTTTGTTCACACCAAACAACTAGCACCAGTCTTCTATTTAAAACTCAAAATCAAATGGTTTCACAAAAACAAAAATTGCATTAACCTAAACCAAGACTCGAGTTTCGATATTATTCTATGAGATATGTCTCCTCAATTGGATCGTTGGTAATTGCGATACCAAGTTCTTCCAAATTCTCCTATTACACTAATTGCTTTGTTTATAGCTTCTAGCGCCATAGAGTTGCGAGATAATGAAAGTTATGCAAACGTCCTATATAGGTGTAACTTGATGAATTCATTTCCAAACTTCATCTCCATTACTCTCAGATTACTAGCTATTTTTTGTGATTTCTTTAACTTTTGAAACATAAATACAAAATTTATACATTAATTTGGTACTTCAGTCTACTAAACTTCTTAAATCTGCTGACAATGATAGGTACTCCACTATAATAGCACAGATTTTGGGCTTTTCTATTTCAGATTTTAGCGGTTTGAACTACTACTGCATTTCACGTACCTTATATACGAGATGACAAACCAATAAGAATGAAACTAGTTTCTATCAAAATAAAGTTTTTCCCGTTTTTGAAAATATCTAAATTATTCTGTTTATTATTGGTTTCTGCAGATTTTAGGGAAGCTTAAATTCTAAACATAGTTGGTGTAAACGGATATTAAGTTTTTTCTTTTAAATATGAATTATTTGAGATAAAAGTAAATCTTCTACAAATTATTTTTCGTTAGAATTTTTATGACTTTGCCATTTTATGTAAGTCTACTTTTCTGCCTCTCGAAAGTTTGTGCCAAGCGAGTATTAGCGTTGCAAATACAAAATTTCAATAAAATAAAATAAATTCAAATTCTCTCTCTACTGTCTACACAAAGACATTTCCAAAAATAATATTTACACTTTTCTTTTTTATAAAAAAAATAGCAACTCTAGAAGTAAGCAATTTGCGTTTCTTTGGCTGTAATCTTCAAAATGGTGGAAAACTTAAGAAAACCGTGACCACTGGGGTTAACAAATAATGTTAACAATTTCTTATGACAAAAAATCATTATGTCAGAAAGTTTTAACAAACACTTGTTGCCTGGGCCTATAACCTGTTTTTTTTTAATTACTGGGGAAACATTTGCTACTACAGTAGAACTCCAATTACCCGAACTCCTATTATCCTAATCGCTTTAAGAATTTCAGAAAAAAAATTAAGATGGAAACGTACTGCGATTCGCAAAGTATTGATTTGAGATTATTATTGGGATGATCTTATTATAAAGTTCCATTAGTTTTTAATTTTTTTTTATTTTTAATTAATTCTATTAACTAATTTAAAGTTTTTTTTTAATATTTTATTTCTCCCAATTTCAACATACATACAGTATGTATGTATTTTTAGTAATTAAAATTGGCCTTTTTTTCTGAAAAAATCCAATTATCCAAATTTTGATTATTCGAATGAGATCCGGTCCCAATTGATTCGGATAATTGGAGTTCTACTGTAGTTACAAAAATAATATTTCGAGAAAATGGAGTTTAAAGTTTGAACTGCATTTTACGGATGCATTTAGAGTTTTTAACGTGTTTTTCTGATAATATTCTACAGCAGGATCTGATACAGTCATCCTTCTCTCTAATTATAAAACTTGGTATGAGTCTTTTCCTCTTTTGTACATACGCTTCGTTCGAACTTGTTTTAACGACAGATTAAGATGTTTTGTCGCGTGTCGCCAGATAATTGAATACATAATTTTTTTGTAGTTTTGATCATTAACACCCAAACACATTTCAAACAAATCTTTTGATAAAAAAGTTTCAGAAGTTTTACTGATTTTTAGTGACTAATATACTAGCATTTTAAATAGGTAAGGGCTTAAAATTTCTCAAATTTTATGAATTTCAACTAGTAATTCGGTATAGTATATTCTGAAACAAGTTTGGAATTAGGCATATTCCGCACGAGGGAAAAGTTTGTCACCCGAGCCGACAGGCGAGGGTGACGGTTCACGAGTGCGGAATAGCCATTCCAAACGTGTTTCAGACTATACTTTCTATACGACTATTAAAATAATAAGCTGTATAAGTTTTGACCGTAATTAGAACTTGTAAAACTGAGAAAATTTTTTTGTGCGCGATCGATCTGAATTTTTGCACATGCTTTCCTACCGATAATTCACAGTGGAGGAGTTGCAGCGAAGGGGGGAGAAGTTTTTGCTCAGTTTTTCGATATCTAACGCCGTTTTCGAGTTATCGCTAATTCAAGTTTGAGTGGCGGAAACGCAGCAATAACTCAAGAACGGCGCTAGATATCGAGAAACTGAGCAAAAAATTGTCCCCCCTCGTACACACCCTTTGTGAATTATCGGTAGGAAAATATGTGCAAAAATTCAGATCGATCGCACGCAAAAAAGTTTACTCATTTGACAAACTTGATTTTTGTTTATAAAATTTGTGAATTAAAAACAAAGACAAATTGACATAGGTTAAATCAATAGTAAATCAAGAGGTTAAATTAAATGATAAATTTTAATAAATTGTAATCCAGGCACTTAATAGTATATTACGTGCCGAGGTGGAAAATGCTTCATTACAGCCGAGCGCTAAGTTAGTTGACTGAGGCGCGAAGCGCCGAAGTCAACTATAAGCGCGACGCTGGAATGAAGCTTGACACCGAGGTATGTATACTATTTTATTCACAATCAGTTTGTAAACAAGAAATAATTAAAAATTGAATTAAATTATACACTGCATTTCATTTGATTTCACTTTTGAAAATAAAAATTGTTTATCAAGTTAGTATGAAATATTAAAAACAAATTGCTGTTTATGTCAAACAAAAAATTTGTGTTGACAACTGGCAAATATTATATTAGTAACAAATTTACAGATTTGTTTCGTGTTTTTAATATTACTGCTTAAATAATTTTTAATTATTCTGGCTAAACTTAAATGTATAAAGTAACTAAAATAAAATTAGATTATAATTTAGCTTGTACTAAATTTGTATATAAATTGTACTTGATACTTGACATAACCTTAACTAAATAATTTGACGCATATTTTTTGTTAGTTTCTTTTCTTGCCATACATGCGACATTGCAGGTCGGGAAGTGGCCACTTCCCAACCTGGGGTAGGTTGGAAAGTAAAACAAAATAGCTTTTTGATTGGTTGGCAGTGAAACTAAATAATAAACTGCTTCCCAACTTATTAAAAGTCAGGAATGTATCGATTACTAACCGATTGTGAATAAATATAATATTTGTTATTAATTTGACAGATGTGTAAATAAATTGAGTTCAAAAATTTGGTAATAGATGTCACTTCAAATAGTAGTCTATTCTTTGCTCTAATTGGTCTAATCTGTGCGAGAATAATTATTCTTTGCTCTAATTGGTCTAATCTGTGCGAGAATAATTATTCTCGCACCGATATCGTGTGAGAATAAAAAAAAGAAAGAATGTAGATATTCTGTATTTAAAAATAGAATCGGAATGCCCACATTCTATGATAGTCGTATAGAAAACATGTTCTTAATAGGTACACTGAGTTTCCAAAAAAGTATATTAATTAAGCAAAGAAGTATTTTGTTTATTTTAGTAATTCTATTATTAATATTTTTAATCGATTTTTTAAATACTTTAAAGTGACCTTTTCTAACCCCGCAACTTTATCTTAGGAAAGCAAAGATTATACTATTTATTAAAAAAGATTATATCTTATTATTCGTTTAAAAAATATAATGCTTTGGTCAATAACTCGGCATCTTATTCAATTATTTTTTTATTTTTAATTTATAGACAATCGTAATCGTTATCATGAGCTGTAATATTTAAACCTATTTTTGTGAATCTGATGATAATGATTAATAATTACAATATAATTTATAAATAACTAATAAATTTCGATGACACGAAGTTAGTATTGAAGCGTAGATAAACAATATTTAAATATATAAATTATTCTTAACTTGTGAAATATAATAAATTAAAACTTTAATATAAAATGTTAATATAAATCAATTTTAATTTTAAGCTTTCTTTAAGCCTTAAGAATATTGAAAGTTTAAAATAAAATAGGGTTTTATTAATGTTTAAACATATTATACTGAATGCGACCATGGATAAATCCGCTACTGTACGAATTATTAATTCGAGTTGAACAAATTACTTAAATTAATTGGTACGAATTTTGAACTTGATCGACCAAAATGCGTAATGGGTCAGGTAATTTTAAATTGTTTACTTCGTTAACTGCTCGAACACCAACTTGCCTGTCTATGCTATGCAGTTCGTATTTGGCGCATTCTCTTTATTTTACGCTCGACATAGTATCGAACTCGACAATAATTATCATGAATGAGATTGTACTATTGCATATTTACTGAAGTTGTTACTTTAAGTAAACATTTTTGGAAAATTAATTTTTTTTTATTATAATAAATTCAAGACCTAATTATTTTTCTTTGATGAACTTCCTGCTTATGCAAAAATTGCACATTTCAATTAAACTCATGACACGATTCATGAAGTATCATTAATGTCTTGCACTATGACAAATTTGTTTTGTTATCTATAAATATAATCTTTTAGGCCGTTCGTCGACCTTACGTGTTTATTTTCCGTGATGAAAAGGATCCAGTAGAACGTGCATTAATTAATTTGGCAACCGCTCAAGTGGAATATTCCGAAGATCAATCTGGCACGATTAGGCTTCCAAATACATTCAGCGTTGTTAGTAAACACAGAGGTTACCTCTTGCAAACGTTGAACGAAAAAGAAGTTCACGACTGGCTATACGCCATAAATCCATTATTAGCTGGACAAATTAGATCAAAATCAGCTAGGCGTAATCCCCCAAACAATCAATCTCAAAAAATGTTGTGCGATGGTAAAGATTCTAACGTCAAATGAGAATTAATTACAATGGAGTCTGTCTTGGTATATTAAACTTGGGTAAATTTTCTTTTCGATTTTCTTTTTTTATACTTTCATATAAGATTGGTTTATAAAATTTTTATCAAAAATGACACCAAGTATTGAAATTGTTATGTAGAAAGTGTAAAATGGATAAGTGGCTCATAATTGGTCGATTACAAATTGTTTTGAGGTTGTGAAAAATTTTATCCATTAAAAATTGTACCAAGGTGGACTTCAGCATAATCATATTGAAAATTAATATAAGCGGCACCCTAAGCTTATTATTAATTTTTAGTGAAATTAGATAATCATTTACATTCATGATATTAAATTAATTTTATTTATATTTACATTTACATTTTATTTTATGTATTTTGAATTTGTTATTTATGTTCTTTAATGTTCTAGAATTAGAATGCACTGATTGTAAAATATTTTATTTACTGCAGTGTTACATGAATTTAGTGTTTTAATGTTGTGACACTATTACTGCAGTACCTACTCTTTCCATTTCTCTCTATCTCTTGTATCATAGTTTTTATTTAAATGTATGATATATTGATCAATATTTGTGATATTCCTTTTTTAAATGGTTTTTCCTAAATCTCATTAGTGTAAGTTTTATTTAGCATTGGAGGTGAGCTAGCACGGCTTCATCCAATAAAATTAATGATTTTTAATTAAGTTCATGCCGAGTTTGTAGTGTAAACCAAGATTAATGTTACCCTCACTACAACAATGTTTCATTTTAAAATGATCTCAATGTATATGGATTTTATCGAATGCGTTATTCAAAAATGCTTGTACTTATTAAAAACTCAATTTTAGAATTAAATAAAGAAGTTTTAGGTCAAATTGCAAGGACTTTTGGTAAAATTTCTTGTATCATATTAGTAAAGTGAAGATATTTTCTAAGGTCTATTTATTAATGCGTGTATTTATGTATTGTAATAATTCAGCACGTAATATGCAATTTACACAGGCCTCAATAAATTTTCTTCTTTTATTAAAGGTTGGACTAATGTGTGTTTACATTTTTTATGTGTAGGTATTTATTAATAACGAAGGTATTATGGAAAATGTACAGTAATATTGCTTATTGTTGAGATGTTGAGAATTAAAATATTCTGACTAAACACATTTTCTCTTTTCGAATTTTTACTTTCAGTGATATCACAAATTTTGATATGTTTCATCAATACCTACCTACATCATAGTTTGTCAAGTTTAAATTAATAGTTAATTGAAAATACCTAATTATTGATAAAAACGCTTTGCTTTGGTCAGAATATTCCATGACTTGATTTATTTTAATATTTATTAGAAATATATCTTTGTTGTTTTATCATGATTAAGATAGAAATATAAAGTATAAATGTGAAATTTTTGGTAAGAAGGTCCAATAATTACAGGATTTAACAAATTGTAAATTATTCCATATGACTATAAAGAAATATTAAAATGGGCGTATATCACGCACAAAATCACCGCATTTATTCAAAAGTGGACTTTTTCTGTATAAAAATGGTATTTTGCCAATCAAATTTTGGTTTGAATGTTTCTATTATTTTATTTTCATTCAACTTAGGCAATAAAAGTTACCAAAGTTTATTACATTGGCATATTCGACTGTGATTCTGCTTTGGAAGGCAATGAAAAATAAAGATTGCTTGAAAATTGTCTACGAGTTGCCGTATTTGAATTAGCGTTTATTTGTAATAAATTGCTCGTTTATTGAAGGATTAATCAAATTTTTGAAACGATTTTCTGTTGTACAATATTTTTACCATAATTCGTTATTGATGTTTTAAACTTTTCATAATATTTGTTGTGCAATCTAGAGATTTTGTTGTAAGTTATTAGAGGTGCTTGTTAAATATTATAGTTTTTATTTTTGTAATTATTTAACCCCTTCACACTTGCGCTACGCTTAAAATATAGCTATGAATGTAAAAATACAGTACGTATTACCTTGTAGTTATAAAACTTCTATAGAAAAATTATTTATAATTGGAATCATCTTTTGGCAAAGCCTTTATTGATAATTATTAGTTTTTGCCAAAAAAAGACTTTTAAGACTATTATTACAATTATTATTAAAAAAAATATTGTATATGTTAAAACATTGTGTAAGCATAATAATAAATAAAGTGTATTAACACCCCAATTCAGTTTGTTATTATTTGACTGTCATGACTGTCCATCAGCATTATCAATTATATTATACTGCGGTAAGAATTTTGATGAGGACGTACTGAGTTGAAATCAGTAGGTACATTAACCAATGTAATTTTTTATGAAAAAGTGCCAACCGTCACCGGCAATAAAGTTAAGCAATGACTATTTTCCGAAAACTAATTAAAAAGTTCACTTCAATGCCAATCAATTGTCGAAGTTCAAGTGTTCCTGTAAAGATGATCGGCAACCCTAAAATAGAGGTAATATGTTAATTAACTTTAATATCTAATCACTTTTACGTTTTCAGAAAAATAGCATGCTTTATTCGGAGCTTATATACTTTTTGTGAATTGTCTGCAATAATCTACTATATCTATCTTAAAAAATTGTTACAAAAAGTTATAGAAATTACCTAAACAATATTGTTTGCGTAAATATTTCTTAATGCCTAAGCCCACTAAAAAGGAAATGCTCGGTTACTAAATTATTACCAATCCGAGCTTGATTCAAAAAGAAGAACATCAATCCAAATAATACTGTAAACGGTATAGTTATATAAGCTGCTGTTGCCTACTGAAGAAATTTAAAAAATTGTATTAAAAGCCTTTTTATGATGTTGTAAGTTAAGTTAAAACACAAAATTAATAATAATCTCTTTCAAAAATCTGCGGAAGAAATTGATTTTAATTTGTTACTTTAATAATATTTTACCTTACGCTAATTCTATTAGCGGTTCATAGTTTGTTGGTCAAAAACCTTTCTATTATTGAAATGCCGAAGAAGAAGAATAAAAGGTTGATTAAAAAAAACATTTTTCTAATTACTAAGTACTAATTTTGAATTAGCTCCTTCTACAATATACAAAAAATTGGGGAGATTGGTATAAAATGATCCCTTAGGGTAAAATGATCCCACCTAGTTTTTATAAAACTTTGAATGCCAGTTAGGAATCAATAAATGCATTACGTCCTACACGCGTGTTTCTTTTTCGAAATTAAACTTGAAATTCTTGTCCTACAAATACAATTATGTTTATATTAAAATCAAATCTCGCGGAGCCGCCAATTTTTTGTAAAATTATTTAACTATTTTGTGATAGTTATACGTATTTGAATTGAATGCACTGTTTAGAAAATTCTAAGTTCAAGTCTTCACAGTAAAAACGATTTCTTTGAATCAAAAAATTATTTTGTTTGAATAATTTTTTTTGAAGCAATAAATTTTGTTTAATTTAAATAAAATACTTTTGTTCAAACAAAAATTGAATGATTGCGTAATTTGCCATCATCAAGGTTTTTCAAATTATTTTAAAATCCAAAATTATTTTCAATTTGGTATAGACAGTTTTCCTTTTTTTCAATTCTTCTTTTAATCTGTCTATAATTGCAGATAAGTGTTAATTCTCATTTCAGCTTTTCCATCAAACCCGACTTCACCATCATGTTTACTTTTGCCAAACTGTCTTTTACGAGTCTTCGTTTGCTTTGAATTGTTTTATATTCATAAATAGAGCTCGGATTTATATGCATTATGCACTAAAATACTTGAAATATGCGCATATATGCATTAAATTTTTCTAAAATATGCACTAAAATTGATAAAAAAAAGGCAACATATGCATTGATTTGCATTGATTTGCAAACTAAAAATTTTTTTTTTGGAATTTTATTGAGAAACTGCTTTTAACTTATTTATTCTTTTGAACACGGCCGACAAAACACCTTATCGCGGTTTTTGATATAATTCTGGATAGTTTTTAATCCAAGTGGACATCAACTTGTTGGTCGCAGAATTTGTTTACTTAATAACAAAAATTTATTCAATTTATTTGTTCTGTTAGATTTTCTACATATGGAAACTTGAAATATTTTTTTGTTTTTATTTCATTATCATACTTGTATTCATCATTTTGTGCACTACTACTTCTTTCTCGTTTTTCGAGCTTTTTGAACATATTATTAATAAGCCAATTCGGATAGTCATTTTGTTTTCTTAACAGATCTGTGATTCGGATCCTATTTTCGTCTTTGTATTTGGCATGACTTATATCGGTTACTCTCTTAATGAGTTCATACACTAATGC
This sequence comes from Cantharis flavilabris, assembly GCA_949152465.1. Lineage (NCBI taxonomy): Eukaryota > Metazoa > Arthropoda > Insecta > Coleoptera > Cantharidae > Cantharis > Cantharis flavilabris. The sequence goes on along the minus strand of OX424438.1, from coordinate 33,139,066 downwards.
TGTTTTGTGTTTAAATTGGAGGTACGACCTGTAACTTACTAATCTTTGAGATGAATATGGCTTCATGTACCAATTTGTTAGGATTTCCTCACTTGTTCTTTTCACTCTCATGTCTAAGAAAATTGTTCCTCCTTGTATCTCTTTTTCTTAGGTAAACTTAATTCTATCATGGTAGCTATTGAAAGCTGTCAAAAACTTTCCCACTTTATCCTTAGGTGCAGCTGCAAAAGAATCATCCACATACAAATAAAAGAAGGGGATTCGGAAACCTATGTCTTTCAATACTTCTTCTATTAGAACTTCCATTACCAAACCAGCCAATGCAGGGCTCGCAGGGTTTCCCATTGCCAACCCATTTAGTTGCCTAAAAAACCCTGCATTGGCTGGTTTGGTAATGGAAGTTTTAATAGAAGAAGTATTGAAAGACATAGGTTTCCGCGTCCCCTTCTTTTATTTGTATGTGGATGATTCTTTTGCAGCTGCACCTAAGGATAAAGTGGGAAAGTTTTTGACAGCTTTCAATAGCTACCATGATAGAATTAAGTTTACCTTAGAAAAAGAGATACAAGGAGAAATAATTTTCTTAGACATGAGAGTGAAAAGAACAAGTGAGGAAATCCTAACAAATTGGTACATGAAGCCATATTCATCTCAAAGATTAGTAAGTTACAGGTCGTACCACCAATTTAAACACAAAACAGCATTAGTGTATGAACTCATTAAGAGAGTAACCGATATAAGTCATGCCAAATACAAAGACGAAAATAGGATCCGAATCACAGATCTGTTAAGAAAACAAAATGACTATCCGAATTGGCTTATTAATAATATGTTCAAAAAGCTCGAAAAACGAGAAAGAAGTAGTAGTGCACAAAATGATGAATACAAGTATGATAATGAAATAAAAACAAAGAAATATTTCAAGTTTCCATATGTAGAAAATCTAACAGAACAAATAAATAGAATATTAAAACCTTATTGTACTTTGGCCACATACAATTTAAAGGACCATAGAAGCCTTTTAACTAATCTTAAGGATCGGACAGATAAGGGAATGAGGTCAGAGGTGATCTACCGAATCCCTTGTGCGGATTGCCCAGCCTAGTACATAGGCCAGACGAAGCAATGGATAAACAAACGCATTAAACAGCACATAGGCGATTGTGAGAGAAAAGATAAAAATAAAAAGAAGAAGCTTACAGATATCGGAACAACGAGAGAAAGGGAGGAAGAAGAAGATAAGGATGGTTGGGGAAAGACAGCATTAGTACAACATTGCGAAGATACGGGACACTGCTTCAATTTTGATAAAACTACTGTTTTGGATTACGAACAAAGTTTCTTGAAGAGAAATATTAATGAGATGTTTTTCATAAAGTCCGAAAGAGAAAGCATTAATTATAGAGAGGACACACAAAAACTAAGCATTTTTTATGGAGATCTACTAGGTGGTGGTTAATTTGTTTTGGGTTTTTTAGTGAGATCCTTTTATCGGTTTTAAATTGTTCCGTTTGAAATTTGACCTATCGTAGTCGACGTTTGCAGAGATACCATTTTAACTGATAATTCTTGATTACCATATATATTTTATATTTTGTGTATTACAGTTTGACATGTTAAAAAAGTTTTTAATTGTTGACACCCTATTGTATTAAGTTGTGATTTGGTTTTTTGGAGTTCTCACTGTTTTTTAATATTACTGTTATGTTGATTTTTATATCGCATTTAGTTACTAATAAGATAATGTACCCCTGGTCTCTGTAAACTAAACTTGAGGTAAGGATTTTGTTAATTTCTGCAGGTTGTTGAATTTTATTGTTTTTAGTCCTGAAGAAGAACGAAATATATGTTCGAAACGTCGACAAAAAGTTGAAGTTTTTTATTAGACCTGTCCTAGATAAATCCCGATAGACTTTTTACAGAGCATATAATATTTTCAAGAGGAATTCAAGATAAATAAGGTAACATGGGATTTTTAATTCAACATCATCGCCTATTACGATTAAATTTTATACACTTTGCTATTTTTCTTCAAAATAACAAATTGCTTAAACCGGCAAATTTAATAATAATTTTTTATTTTCTTTATTAAAATTCATCAAGAAGCACCAAAAGTGGCCCAAATACATCATTTCCTTAAATAATATGCACGAAACGTTGAAAATATGCATTTTGAAAACCGCATTTTAGGATTCATTTTTCTGTTGGCAATATTAAAGATATTATCATATCAATATTAAAGATCATGCAAATGCATAAAATCCAAGTTCTTCGTAAACGTCAGACTGATCTAGAGAATGTAAGTATCCTATTAACGAATTATAGATTGAAACAGCAATTATTGATAAATCTGTTTCGATTTTATGAAAAAATTTGTTAGCTTTGTCACATTTATTCAAAGTATGGGACCAAAATTCAGTTAAAATTCCAGTTTCCAATAATCGAATTATCAAAAAAAATTTAGTAATCTATTTGCTTTAGTGTTTAAGTAGGTTTTAAGTTTAATTATGATCTAAAATAATTTGAGCGCCCCTTTGCTGCTCGGCGCCCCAAGGCATTATTTGCCTAGTTTGCCTATTGGATAATCCGGCCCTGGTGATGTGGTATCTACCGTCACAATTACATTTACACAATTACAAGTATTCAGTTACTCTTTATATTTTTCTTAGGATTTCATACAATCATCTAGAATTGCTGAAAAACTGAAATAGATTAATAGATATACGATGTTTTTTTCTTACTTGGGAAACTCGTCATTAGGGCCATTAAGCATCGATTCGAAAAATTGCCAAGGGTTATTGGGTTACGACTTTTCTGTCAAGAAGAAGAAGAAAACTTGGAATATCTAGAAGCTATTTCAGCTATTTAAATAGAATTGCAGGGATCTCAAGTGACTTCTAAGAAAATTCCAATCAAGTGTAAGTCCAACCCAAGTAACATTTTGTGCTGAATATCAACTGCGAGTACGCTGTATCAGGACAAAATTCAGCTATTGAGCTGAGTCAGATGCTGATATTTAGTAACGTCAGAAGCTGAATTGCTACTGATTTGCTAATTTGGTTAAATTTGGTTAAATTAGCAAATCAGTAGCAATTCAGCTTCTGAATCAGCTGATATTCAGCATCAGATTCAGCTTTCACTTTATGGAGTAACAAAACTAAAAAAAAGTTTAATAATTATTTTAAATTGATAACCACTCGCAATATTATATTGTTAACAATTTCGCACAGTTGAATCTGAAATATTATAGTAATTTTTAAATTATTTTGGTATAATACTTAAATTTTTTTTACCGTCGCGGCCCCGAGTGGGATTCAAACCTGTGGTACCTCCGTTGGAACTTGAGCGCCTAACTGTCTAACCTATGAAGCTATACGGAACTTTTTTGATTTTTTTAAAAATATGTTCGTATAATTTTTTGTGGCGTGTTCGATCATCAATTATCGAAAGATAATTAAATACATACCACACTATATTTCATGTTTTTCAAAATTTTCTAATAGGAAAATTATTTTTAAGCCACCCCTTAATAATATTAAAAATAAATAATATTTTTATTTTTGGGTACTGTAATTATTATCCATTAGTGTTGTTAAAATGAACTTAACCAAATTTTATTTGTTTTGAAATATTTGTTTCTACCTGAACGCCACTTAAAATGCAGCTAATTTGCTGACGTTGAAAAACGGCTAACTTTTAAACTGACGTAGCGAAGCGTCAGCGCAAAATTCAGCTAATTTGCTGACGCTGAAAAACAGCTGAATTTTAGCTGAAGCAGCGAAACGTCAGCTCAAAATGTAGCTAATTTCCTGACGCTGAAAAACAGCTGAATTTTAAGCTGAAGCAGTGAAACGTTAGCTCAAAATACAGCTAATTTGCTGACGCTAAAAAATAGCTGAATTTTAAGCTGATGCAGCGAAGAGTCAGCTTGAACTTTGCTGACGCTGAAAAGCAGCTGAATCTTAAGCTGACAGACCGCAGTGGCCGCAAATAATTTGCTGACAAATTTTTTCAGCACAAAATGTTACTTGGGAAAGCTGTTAGTCTAGAAATTTGAAAGAAGTTTCAATGATTTTTCAGGAATATCATGAATTTCTAAAGAATTCCCGAGTTTTTCGAGAAATTCTCAAAAATTTGTTACAGGAGCATTTATGACCGAATTTTTCCATCTTACTGGATTGTAAATTATTGTAAACTTTGATTTATTCTTATTATCAGCCGTTAATAAAAAGACAATGCTTTAGAAAAACATTTTACTTACTACTTCAGTCATCGATGATAGATTTAAGGGAGTATTCTAGTCTACAGGTATGAATTTTCGGGCGGTTCTTGAAGCTCTGTACAAACGAAACAAAAATATTTTCGCTATCCATTTTTTGATCATCTGTTTATTTATATTTTAAGATTACATAAAAAATTAGCCGAAAAAAACCCCTCAAAATTCACAAAGTTATGGGCTGGCAAAGTGGGAGGTCCAAAAAAACTGGCGTGCACGATATCTCAAGTTCTAATGAACCGATTAGTTGAAATTTCTTGTGAATGTTCTTTATACATTCCTCTATCGCATGAACCACGCTCAGTTAAAAAATTTTAATTTTACTCTTTTTAAAAAATTTTAATTTTACTATTTTTAAAAAATTTGGAATTGTTAATTTAAACATGCCAAAAATAAATTTTTTTTTCAAACTGCCGCCATTTTGTGAAAACATTTTTGTTTTACTTTTACGAGTTTCATGCTATAGCGGCATCTGTAAAGAACATTGACACCAAATTTCAAATAAATCGGTTCATTAGAAGTTGAGATATCGTGCACGCCAGCACACCCTGTTTTTTTGGACCTCCCACTTTGCCAGCTCATAACTTTGTGAATTTTGAATTTTTATTTTTCGATTAATTTTTTATTAAATCTTAAAATATCAATAAACAAATGATAAAAAAACGGATAGTAAAAATTTTTTTTGTTTCGGTTGTACAGAGCTTCAAAACCAGCCCGAAATTCATGCTTTTAGACTAGAATACCCCCTTAAGAATGGAAAAATCAAGAAGCAGCAGCAGACCCAGACAATTACAGTAGGGAGGGGGCAAAATATACAAAATAAAAATTTATTAAATATTGAAAATAATAAGTACCTAGTATTTATAGTAATATCAAAATAGTTATTTATGTATCAAGGGCATTATGACGATGTTTATGTCAAGGGCCGCTAGGCCCGAGAGTTTTTAAGTTGCCCGAGACCATAAACATCGAGTAATGCCCATGTTGCATACAACGTTTTATATTACACTGCATTTGAATTTCAGAAAATTTATAAATTTTGAATTTAAATTTGCTAAATTTCCTAGTTTGCCGTGACTTGTGTATATAATTCCGATGAGAGGGCATAATAAGCGGGCATTATGATTTATACGCCCTAGGGTATTATAGCATACTTAATATATTTCGTTGTCAAGGTATAAAAAACAAATAATGATTCAGTGTAATATAAATAAATTTAATTTTTGCTTTTTAATAATTTAAAATATTTTTATGTAAAAATTGATGATTTTTGGGCTCTAAGAAGGGGATCGCCCTCTCTAAATCCACCACTGTATAGAAGCACAGAAATTTCGGGTTATTGATTCTCAATTTTTAAACCATAATTAAAAACTAAAAATTTGTGTAGGCGAAAGAAGGTTTTTTGAAAATTTGCATTATAATATTATAATAATGTTCATTGTTCAAGTTCATTGAATTAAAACATCTGAATTATAAATTCTACCCCGATATTAAAAATATAATAAATTTGGTTATATTAATTATTTATTCTCAATGAATCTTTCGATTCACGCGCGGTTGGCTGATTACAATAAAAAATTATTATTTTTAATATTACAATATTTTAAAGTCAATGCCTATAAATTGTGGTTTACACAATTTTAACCTGTATTTTAGGTAGGTACACACACATCTTCTTTGATTTATCTACAAGTACATCTAGTTGTTTTTATAGTCACTGGTTTTTTACCATTACAACAGTTATTTGGCAACTTAGTGCGTCATTTACATAAAAAATTTAAAATATTGTCAAAAATTAACATAATCTTCAAGTGTCATTGGTCCTACTTAGTATAAGTTTTGAAATCATTTAGTTGGGTAATTATTCAACGCTAATATTTTATATTGGGTACATTTTAAAAATATTTAATGACAAATTTTCTACTGCAGTTGATAAATTGAAAAAAAATCATTGAAAATAAATTAATAAATCATATTTTGTCAATCACGTATTATTTTAATATTTAACACAATGACCATGGCAGTTAAAAACGCTTTAATATCTTAAAATCAAAAAAATTATGTTTTTCAGTTTTTATATAAATAAAGTTTAGTATTTAAATTTATTTTTCACATACATATTATTTTAACTAAGTAAGTATAATAAGTCCATTATTGTATCCTATTTTAACTAAATTTTATTTTATAAGTATAGGCATATTAAATATCACTTTTTCAATGATGCCGAAGGAAAGAATAAAATACCAATACGATTAAGTTAGCACTTTCTGACTTGTGAGGAATTCGTAATTAGTATCAGCCTCTCCAGGAAGTCCAAACTTGTGCGTGACTGGACTGAGGGCTAAAATACAAAGAATTAAAAATTATAGATATAATATACTTAGATGATATTTTTTTCAAATTTTAATTGAATAAATTTGAAAAATTCTTATATTAAATTTCTTAAAAACAGGAAACTATGGATTTCATAGATTGGTTTAGCGAAATTTATTTCTAGAAAATTCTATATTTTTTTAATTTTTGATTTAGGTATTAATTTTTTTTAATTTGAAATTTTCAACTAAGTATAAGAAATCATGGCAAAATATTATGCCTGTATTGTGGTGGATGGAAATCTAATGAGATGAAACCATTTGAGATCTAGGCAACGACTATAATAATAATATGTTGACTTGTAATAGAAAATTCTTTTCGTCAAAAAATGTTACTTGTAAAACTAGCTTTGGGAAATCCAAAACTATACATAGCCCTATTCTTTAATTGCTACACACTTTAACCCGTCGTTGGTACACATGTGAGCGCGGCGCTCACATAAATACCTTAATCGTATAAATGATGTCGAATTAATCGGATACTACTAATACCTTCAAATGACATGTATACAAATATTGACAAAAATAAATTATAGCACTATTGTCATTCTTGTACAGTTATCGTCTTACAAAGTTGAAAACACCGATAAAGTGAGCGTCGCGCTAACCGCGCAATATTATTATCAACTCCGTACGTACACGTGTTTCTATTTTTTTCAATTCATCATGGCCAATAAATTAATTTCGTAGTTGGAGGAGACCAAAAAACAATTTTTGGGAGTCTTACAGTGATATTTCGGAACTCACACCTAAGCATTAGTACACAACAATCAAGCACTCCGCAAACATCTCGTTGATGGAGAATAGCACAAATTGATTTATAGTACATTAAAATATAATTTACATTTTTAATAGAGGGTAAAAATATACATATGTATTTCTATGTACGATTGGACGTTCTAAGTTGATCGATTAAAAATAACGTGTGAGCGCGTTGTTCACAATGTAGCAATCACATTTAGAAATTAAATGTACCAACGACGGGTTAAGAAACAATAAGAATTGAAGTTTTAATTTGAATGTGACTTTTTGTTAAAATTCAAGAAAATCACATCTATGGTTTTGCTTAAGAGTCTGCTTTTAGCGAAAATCACAAGGTGTTAAACAGTAAAATACTTGTCTAAATAAAAATCTAAAGCAAAATCTTAAGAATTCCTAAAAAAATTATATAATGTAAAAATCATTTTATGAAAAACAACATTTTATTGAATACATCAGCTTAAAATATATGATCAAAATATAAAAAAAAATTTCAAATTTTCTGTAGTTATAGCTTGTAAATAGAAGAAGAGTTTAGCAAAATTTCATTACAGTTTACTACCCCGTTCTCGAGAAATTAATTAGTAATTGAACAGCCGATATAGTTGTCACGTTCAATTCTCTAAAAATAATATAAATTTCGACGTAAAAAGAACCCTAAACATATTTAACACTTGTTGGTATTATAAATATTATGTATATATCGGTTTTTATCAGTTTTAACGACAAATATCAATTTTTACTCATAAAAATTATTACATTTTTTATTTAGATAGTAGGTTGGATTGCAGGGATAGTCACTAATAAAAATTTTGTTATGTCAAATTTAATATTTGTAATTTCAGAAAATGAACCGATTTAAACGAAATCCTTTCTTCGTGCATTTTTATAACTTTGTTTATCGTTTATGATATTTAAAAAGTATTTTACTACACGCATAAGACCAATATTCGTGAAATTCAAATTAGCACTACTTTCGTCTCCGATTGTATCTCTTATACATCCTTAAGTACACGCACAACACTGTACTCTACATTTACCGCCGAAGGAAGCTTCTAGAGGAATTCAAATATCTCTAATTTCCAGTTGAACCAATTTCGTTTCATCTGTGATTATAATTTCTATGAAACCACAAAATTTCCTCAGATTAACTTGAAATTTTCAAAACATCATTTTGTAACTTATAACTTATAACTCTCATTACACCGAATTCTTCTATCTAAATGATAAGGATTTAAACACGCCAAAAGGAAAACATCAAAAAAGAAGTTTATGAATTACAAAATAATTATATTATGTGGAAAATATGCCTATGAAATATTATTCGAATGCTATTATAAGGTACATTCTTCGAAAAACATTTTCTAATACCATTACGATTAAATCAGCTTGGTAATAAAGAGCACCAAGAAGACAAATAGCTCTTCTAACAGTTGCTGGATGGCAACTTCATTAAACTTCACATTCAGCGAAATCTGAGGATACTGAAACCTCGACGAGAAGCTAAAAATGAGCTGAATGAAAAGCCATATAAGCTACGAAAATACCAAATGGTAACGATCAGAAAAAAGCACCTAGCCTAGGGTGTAACGGGATGCCCCGTTTTTTTGTCTCAAGAAATAAAATACTGGACGCAAATTGTCCCGTTTTTTGAACAAACGCATGAAAATTTGATGGAATGCTAAAATTGGTGAAAATCATTGGAAAACCTACAAAAATCAAAAGCTTATTTGTTGAAATTTTCTGAATACCCCCCCCCTCCCCAAATTGGCTTTTGACCCGTTTTCTAATTTTACAAATATGGTTACCCTAACCTAGATCTTCTGCCTGGTTATGGTTTTCCATCACCAACACCCCAAGTCTGTGATGGTTTGGGTTAGTACCGTCAAACGGGGTGAAACGGATCAAAATTTTAGATTTTTTGTATTTTTTCATGCTTTTTAGGACAGAAAAAATTCAGGAAAAAATATATGTTAAAGATACATATCTGAGGCACAAATTAGTGCAACATTTTAAAAAAATTACCAATTAGATTTTTTTATTTCTGTTTTTAAAAAGTGATTTAAATGTTTAAATGCCGTTATTTTGCTTTTCAACATCCTCAGAGCTGAAATGGATCACAAAAAATTTTGTTTTCATGTTTTGCAAGCGGTTTTTATTGGATAAATTGATTTATCAATTTAAGAAGGTCAAGAAGGTTGATAAATAAAATGCGTTTTTGGTTATATTTTCATTGAAAAAATATATAAAAACTTAAACTAAGTAATAAAACAAAAGCTATGAAAAATATTACATTATAGGTAGGACATGTTCTTAAAAGTAAATGTTCCCCATCTTAGGGGGATTATACATGAATTCTTTTTATAATTTGTTCTTGCTTGACCACTACGGTATCATCAATTTCGGGATAGGCAAAAGTTATTTGTATTTTTGACGACTTCTTCCTTAAAAAGGAACTCTTTTGTCCGTGACATATTTCACGATAACAAATTCTCCAAAGTGAAACTTTTCATCAATCCCCTCAGGTAAGTCGTCTGAAACGTTGTCGTCAATTTCCAATTCTGAAAAATTCATATTAGTGCCTTCTTCCTCCTGCTCTTGCAAACTTTTATTTTTTTTTCAAGGTCTTTCTTAGAAACACTTTTTCCTGTTTTCCGTTCACTTTTTTTATCCTTCTTTGGATTTTCCCTTGAGCCGGTTCTTTGTTGTAATAGATGATCTGTTTCACCCCTTAAACTTGACATTTTTTACTTAAAAAATTCTCAAACTTCAACCAAAAAAGATTTAAAAAATATTTTTATTTCCTGATGTACTCGACTAATTGGGTAACTCATAAAAACTTACCAGGAGTCTCCAATTTGTATAGCTTATTCTGTGGATGTCAATCTTTTAACGCTTTGTAAAAACTACGTAAGTATCACCTTTTGTTTTTTCGCCAATATCAACTATACGCAACGCGAGCCAGCTCTGTCTTCAGACTTTTTCCAACGACTGATCTTCCCAACTACATATTTTAACGTCTATTAGCCACAAATCGTACGCATACTACCAATCCTAAAAAGATTCCGTACAAAAACGTCGTTGATCCGTTTCACCCCGTATGATCCTTTTCACCCCGTTTGACGTACCGTGGTAAAAAATCTCTGGTTCTCCTGATAGAATGACTTAATATTATTCCGATCAGATCATCTCAACTCAATGTTATGGCATATTATTGTCAATTTTTCTATTCTTAAATATACATAATTATGTATTTCTGGGAGAAATACAATACATTGTTTCCCTATATACTCATGATCTTTTAAGTGCCGACCACAAAATTGTAAACTCGAAAAAAAAATAATTTTATTATTTTAGGCAAGCAAAACCCAAAATTTTCACTGGATACGTAACTATTGCAGATAAATTCTTATATTATTGAAATTATAAATTTGCTGATTTAGAATAAGTTGTAAATAATAAGAAAATACGCCACTCATTATTAAATAATTCATAAAAATATAAGATATGTTATCTATGCGTGGCCTTGTAAGATGAATGAATAAGAAACTAACTAATGGAAATTTTGAAATTATTTAAAATTATTATTATGGTCAATTAAAGTATTCCATAAATTTAAAAAAATTTAATTTATATTGAATTTAGTTGATCTTAGGAAAAAATAATATTTAACATTGAAATACAAATTTATTGACATCTTGTAAACATAAAAACCAAAACACTGTTACTTGCTGAATGAAAGTCAACAAAGAAAACTATTTTAATTTATGTAAAAATTTTCATAACTGGTTTCAGTATAACAGTAGGGGACAACGAAGTTACATCTGAAATTTTTCGATTAGAGATGTTTGGCAGACTCAATAGGTGCCATTGTAAAATTCAATAATGAGAAAAGAAAACGGCAGGACCCAATGGTATTAGCGGATTACGGAAAACCGAAAGCGGATCTGCAAATTTGTTATGGTCTAGTGCCCACAAGTGCGGGAATTTTGTATAGTCTTAATGGGTATTTCCCAATTATAATGCTTCGTAAATTACGCATCCTGATTGATCTACATATTATTATTGAAATTTTTAGTGAAGAAAATTTTACGAGATTTTCTGCTTGTTATCATCAGGATTCCATAATAGCAAAAGTGTTCTTATTTTCTTGAGGATTCCGCAAGTTTGACCATTCAAAAGTTTGTTCCACTTTTTGAAAAAACTTTTTATGAGAACCTAGTTATACCAGAATTTTTATTGATTATTTCTTTCATAATAATAATATGTACTTACCAATGGAAAAGCTCAATTTTGGTCACACTACCTAAAATTTATATTTTAATAATAAATTTATGAACGCCAAATTTTTGAAATCCAATTCTTCTAAATAATTATTTTCATATAAATCCAAATTTAATTTTTTAAAAATTTCAATACTGGAACGTAAACCAACTTATAAAGGCAAAGTTTGTATGGGGAAAATGAGGCTAGATAAATAGATATATATTTTGATAAGAATTGAAGTATATTTTTCAAATAATAATAAGATTTAGTAGATTTTGTTGGTTTTTGTTGGGTCATGGAATGGAGCAACCCCATTAACCCCCTTGTATCCCCAATTGCTTGGTAGTTGGTATCAACTTTAAATTTTACTAAATTTTTAACTTTACAAATTCTAATACAGTAGAATCCGGTTAATGTGATCACGGATAATGTTATCAGTCGGCTATTGTGATCATTTTTTTGGAAACCGGCCACTTTTTTTTTCTTTCTTCTATTTTGTTCTAATCCAAGTCTTCTAAAATTCGCATTTTGCTAAATTTCGCTTAATATGCAATAATTGAAATATATGAGAACATATTATTTTCAGACCACATAGAAGCCATATTTTATTAATTTGCTGTGGTAGTACTTTTAAAAAAACATACATTTAACATTAAACAAAATAACAAAACAACATACATAAAACATTTTTGCTTCTCTTCTAATCTTGAAGATGAAGACATAAAGTTTTCGAAACGTTGACATTGTAAAAATTTAGTTTGATTTTAGCCCACTAAGTCCAATATCTAATTTTCATATATGAAAGTTTAGACGAGAATTTTATTATCATACCAGAAAGTTTCTAAAATAACAAAAATAAACAATTTTAAAATTGTAATACGTTATACGGGGTGACTACGGACAAGTGGGTGAATGGAGACAGTTCACAATTTTGTTCGGTTTTTGCGTAACAACTTGTTGCCTTTAGCACATACAAAAAAATTTTTTTTAGAAATGCACGGTTTGTCTGCCTATATAAGACATCGGTGTGATCAGTGTCTTAGGTGTAAATCACTGAGATCAACATAAAATCAAAACCTGTATTCATTATTAAGCGCCAAAACAGGTGCTGATAACGATGTATAAAAGTGGCTTTCCTAATTAAAGTAAATTAATTTTGAATTTACCATCTTTTTTGTCACTATGATGCCTTATTAAGGACAAAATTAGAACAAAATTTAGAGGTTTTATTAATATTTTCTGGAAAAAAATGAGTGTTCAGAAGATGAAGTGTGAATGAGGACACCGTACTGATTTTCTTCATTTAAAATTTTTTCTCTTTATTTGCCTTTTTGGGGCCCATATTTATACATTTTTTTAAAATTTAAAGTCACTGAGCATTTCAATGGCTTAATTGATGATGAAATGTGAAATTCTCAGTGAATGTAAACGATTGGTAAATTTTGCTATCGAAATGTATTAAATGGTCATAGTCAAAATTTCTTTTTTTAAATTCATACAATGTCCATTCACCGTCCATCTGATTGCATAGGGGCAGTGCCGGTAAAAACATTAAAATCTGCTTAATTTCAAGCAGTGTCCCTATTCACCCCACTGGAGCTCGGAAAAAAAATTTTTTATACTTAAATTTTTTGGATCGCCAACATTTTTGGGGTATAGGTCTTAAGGCCACAACTTATTTAAATCTGTGAGTCCCAGATATGCATTTACACTATTTATGTCCGATTTCTTCACTTATCCGATAAGTATAAACATACCGATAACCAATCAAATTAATCAAGTAAAGTCATAAGAAAATCGTTGAAAAATCGTACAAAGCCAGACGAAGTATTCACAATAATTAAATATTCGTGTACCTATTTGGAACAATATTTTAAGTTTACTTTTTCTATTAGCATGCATGTACATTGAAGTCAATGATAGTTATACTGCTTGCTTTAAAATTTATAAGTCTGATTTCGATAATTGAAGAAATATTTAAATAATCTATTAATCTATTATCTTTAAATAATTTATCAAATAATTGCATTGAATGGGACACATCCCTCACAAAGATAGTCCACTCAGTAACCTATCTAGTCGAATTTTAATCCTTCGCAGAATAATTTACGAATAATTTTGGGAAGTACCGAGAAATCTAGGCAGCCATAAGTCACCTGACCTCCTAATATTTTATTATATCTTGAAAATAAATTACTTCTTCTAAGGAACTCAATATATTCTAGTAAAATAGAGTTTAATGATAATCAATAGTTGTATGTTCAACTAAAAAAAAATTGAAATTCAAAATATGTTATGATCACAATTTGAAAAACGAATCCTGTTAAATGAATTCCAATGGAACTACTCATCGAGTATTTTTAATAAACCTACCTACAAAAAGCTGGACCATTGATTCACGGATAAAAATATTTTTATTTATTAACATGCATGCATTGTATGTTGTTGTTATTGTAGGCGTTTACTGGTAACTTATCAATAATCATAGCAATCTGAAGTAATAATCCGAAACTTGCTAAAGCTGAGGTCAAGGCAGAAGCAATACAAAGTCAAGTTGAAATATATCGTCAAGTTTTTAGCCTATGATATTCACTCTAACACGCGAAGAGTGGGTTTCGTTATTGGTGAAAGTTAGTATATAAAAATATATTAGTTGATATAAAAGCAAATTTGTGAAAAGTTTCAACTTAGTGTTATAAGTACATAATCGCCAATACGTTATATTATATTCTTACTCAAAATGTTAAAATATTTATTAGTTATTTTCTCCCTTTTTTGCATTTTTTATGTGTCACGTAAGTTGTTTCTCTTTTATTATAACCATACAATTTTATTTTTAATCTTGTTTTCAATTTCTGATAAAATTTTAGAAATTTTCAAAAAAGAATAATTCTTAAACTATATTATTTCACCACCATACTTTTGCAATTAATTGGTTTAATTAACCATTTATGTCGTAATTATTTGCTTTGTCCCGTTTTACCTCAAGGCTAATTTTATTAATTACTTTGTACTAAATAATTAGTAAACATTATGACAAAAGGCTTATGTCTTCACGAGCGTTAAAATCTTTCAAAAAAGTATAACTCAATTTTTTTGAATAAAATATTTGAAAATAAATCGAATAATTAATATTAAAATATTGCACATAACATCTATTTGACATTTAACAAATTAATTCATACGATTATTTATTTTAATATTAATTAAAAATACTATTATCGTATTAATAATTGACTATATTTAAATATTAAATTTTAGAAATATCGTCACAAAACCCATTGGTTCTCACTCAAGAATGCCTAGGGTGCCTTTGTCATGCTAGTTCTATTTGCAATACCACAGCTGGATGTTCAGGAGAAGTATGTGGTCCATTTAAAATGACATGGGCCTATTGGGCTGATGGAGGTAAGCCAACAATAAATCAGCAAAATCCGGATGAACCAGGAGCATATGGAGCTTGCGCCAATGATCCTTATTGTGGCGCTCTTGCAGTTCAAGGTTATATGCAGAAATTTCAACAGGTGAGAGGTTAATCCATTGCCAATATTATAAATCTGTTTTTATATTTTCTAATCATAAACAACATAATAGTTAAATACAAATTTGTTATTAATTAATGAATAGGTAGTATATTATTATGTTAATGCATTTGTCAATTTTTAATTCTTATTATGATATCACCGTCATGATTAATATAAGTTTTGCGTTGACTTGTAAAATTTAACTCAAAATTAAATTTTTAAATTTTACTTATGGAAAAGTAGTATACTATTCCAGTTTTTGCCACATTATCTTCCTAATTTAGTTAGGATCCAAACCTATTATATTTTTCCACATAAAGCGTTGGTATCTCGATAATTGAATTTGGAAGCAATTAAAGATTACATTGCAACAAATTTATTTATTATCAGAATTGCGAAGGAGAATTACGTACATATAAACAAATTATATCTGATTATTGACATTAATATATTATTAGTAGATCTCAACACTTATAAGGAGGGATTTCCAATGTCTCTCACGGATTTGAATAAATTTTAGATATATGGTAGAGCATTAATAAAATAAGAACCTTCCATTTTTATTAGCTACTAATAAACGGTTTTAAAGGGTGCAATGGTTCCCCAAACATAGAGTTTAATCAAAATCCCAGGGTGCATCAAAATTACAAATTTTATCTAACTTTTTTTTAAAGTAAATAATATCAAACCTACATAATAAATACATAGTTGTCTCCCAGCCCTTATCTACCAAGAATTTCTATCTTATTAAATTTTATTAATTTTTTTTTACCAATTTTAATTTTTTAATTTAAGTTAATAATTGACTTCTCCAAAATATTAATTTTTTTTTGAATTCTTCTTAAATATTTGATTTCCAATTATTTATCGATACAATGCGAACACCTTCAAAATTAATTTTTCATTTTATTTTCTTAAAAAATATAATTTTTATCCAAGCTTACAAAATTACGGTCGACCTGCATTATTTCTTCGGACCGACCTCGGTATTAAAATTCCCTTAAAACTTCGACACTGCACATTTTGAAAATAAAAATTAATTCAATCACAAACTAAAGGCACCTTTACAACAAAATACTCAGGAATATACTAGTATTTAGTATATCTTCATACAAAGAATCACAACGAGACTGAGGAATCGTGATCCAAATGGATCATTCACAGTTTTTACCGTGACTGTCACTATTACCCGTAGGGGTTGTTTGGTTATAGTTTTTATTTGATCTTATATTTATTTTACCTTCTACCTTTTCCTGAATCACCAACTTTTCCAAGCTTGATCCATCTCTATGCATCACCTGTCGAAAGTATTGCAGGATGCGTCGTTGCAATATGGTTAACAATCTGTCCTTTATTTTCAATTCTTTCAATATCGACACGTTTATTATTTTTGCTGTCAACATACAAACCAGCACCACATCTCGAAATCGCCGATGCTTACAATCGCCTCATAGTTCTCATTATAAACTTTGCCACCAGATGATCTGGAACACCCATTTCCTTTAAAGTCCGCCATAACTTGCCGCAATGGCTTCTTGTAACCTGTAAAACACAGGAGAATGGGAATATTAAACTCGCGTAATTTTTCTATCAGTGAGGTATATTATCATTTGAATGGTGTTACGCAATAGGGATCCAATCCACACCGAATTCAAATTGAGAAAATGGCATCTAAAAATTCTTATAGATCTTTTTTTATTGGCAATTTAAATGGCAATTAAAAATATGGCATATTTTTTAATCCTCAGAAAAAAGGGTAAAATTATTTAAAAGTGAAAAGATTTTAAGTCTAACAGATAGAGCTACTATCCATTAAACCAAAACTAGGGTTAACTCAATTTTTTCAGTTTTGAGGGTTGGATCCCTATTGCGTAACACTATTTATTTTAATATTTCTGTGGTCACATGCTAGAAGGGAATAAGTATATAGGAATCTATGCAGACACAGATTTAGTCTATAACTATGTAGATACTCTCCCCTTTACAAAGCCTGCCTGTTCAGGTGGTATTATTTGGTAGTCCAAATACGGTTTGCAGCCGTTGATTAACATAACAACAAACTATACTGTATTGATAGTAAATGTAAATACTCAAACCCCAATGTTGAGAAAACCGAGATCAAAATAGTTTCAAGTAAAGCTAGTTACTGGGTTCTTTAATTTCACGGTAGACTTGCTTATTGTTCTTTACATGAGTAAACAGCGTTTTGGGTAGGTTATACGTTTTAATATAGTGAATTTTCTGTGATAATTGTAAAATGTACTATCTATTTGCCTTCTCGACTGATGCATTGTTCTCTGTTTAGTTTAATAATATTCAATAATAATACAAAAATACAATACCTAATATAAACCAATTAAATTTCTTAATTATCGTATACACACTATAGATTAATTTCGCACCGTTATAATGCGATTCCAATAGAATTAATTTAAGTGAATTAATTAGATGACCTTTTCTAATATTATTTTAATACTCTAATAATTTAAAAAAATATGTAATATAACGAAAATAATATCACCTTCATTTTCATAATTAAGTTGCAGCAATACATACCCTAATTATAACAAAATTTCGTTACCAATAATATTATTTATTACTTAAATGTGTCATGTTTGTTTATCAAAAAATTAATAGCAATAAAATGTACATAATTTATTTATATATTAAATTACAATTTAAAAATTGACAATTAAAATATTTCTCGTAGGTGCATATAATAATATAAGAAAAAGATTTAATTTTTATTTTATATTTAATATTAATTTCGCACGTCAATAATTTATTTATGTGCAATCAATTACTAGGTACAATTAACAATAAAATAAAGTATGTGCCTACATATTTAAAAATTAACAAGAAATTGTTGTTCAGAACAATAAAAAAGTTTTGCTATGTAGTATAAAAATATATCTCGAGAGAAAAATAGTTTTTTTTACAAGACGATAAAATTCCAATTTATCATCGATAGGTAATTAAATTTTATCATCGTGTATAAATTTCAATGTTTGCTATCGCAGATGTTAAAGGAGGGGATGTAAAGTATCAATTTATTACAAATTATAAATGACTCCTATTATTTAAGAATAAATATTTTGCTGTTAAAATGCTACTTTATTTACTCTTGCGGTTAAAGTGTCACTTGCTCTACTATTTTTAGTTGAACAAACCGCAGTTAAACATCTGCTGTAAAAAAGATTTTTTTTTAAATAATACCTATATCGTTATATTATTTGAAAATGCTTTTTCTGTAAAATAGCTCAGGCTTGAGTTTCGGAAAATCTTAAATCCCAAGAAAAAGATGCAATAGGATGCCAAAATTTAAAAATAAACACTCTAACATTCTTACAGAAAATCCAAATTCAAATATATAATTTAAAATAATAAATTATTATCAATGCATAAAATGGAAAAGCACAATTAGAGATAATCCGAACCTACTCGTCAATATCTAATTCATCTAAGACAGCTTTCCAATTTTTATTTTAAATCTATAAGTTAAAGGGAAAATATCTCATCCAAAAATTAATTAATGAAAATTGTTCTCAGAATATTGCCGTTCTTCTAATAAAGTTAGATTTTTACAAACTTTTTTAAATCTTACTTGTTTGCCATGATGAAGGAGATTATATAAACATCAAAACGTCGGCTGACGAGTAATCGTAGTTTGATTTCCATATCCAATATCCTGAGATTAATTTTCAATTTTTATTTATAAATTTTTTATTTTTTTTAAATATTTTTTTATTATTATTATGTTTATTTTAAATCTCACAATAATACATTGTGGAGTGAATATTGAATGGGGGATTTAGTTCCAACCATTCTATATTTTTACATTATGTGTTGAATTATATTATTTTTAAATACATAAATAAAGTAAATTGATTTTGAACTAATTACATAGGTATTTTATAAGTCTTATTTTTTCTTTATGTTATGTGGCAATTAAAAATTTCCACATAAATCAAATATAACTTATACGCAAAATAAAATCACTTTATTCGGTAAAACTCAAAACTCAAATACTTATAAATTTTGCTATTATAATTGTACAGACAACAGACTGAAAAGCAAGACACCCCGGTTCAATCCCTGATCTTGATGATATTTATAGAGTTCTAAGGATACATCCTCAACTCTCTTAGTATTGAATAATATTAATAATAATAAAAAAATGGGATATTTTTATTTAATATGAATTGTTTTTAGGACTGCAATTTAGATGGAGTTATCAATTGCGATGATTTTATCGCTATACACAAATTAGGAGGATACGGATGTCAAGGCCAAACACTGCCCGAGTGGTATAATCAACGTTATGCTCAATGTAAACAGTATGCTGGAGGAGAATTTGGAGCACCACAGTAAACTACAGTACAGCTTAACTTTGTACACTTTCTTGTAGCAAACAACTAAATAATTAGTTGGTATATTTGAACATTTTTGTACCGATATTATTATTTAATAAAACATTTTTCTATTTCATTAAAAAGTTGTTAATAAAATTTGATTATTATAATATTAAATTAAATCAAAAAGTAGATACTAATATCGACTAATATTATGATCAGCCCCCTGTCACTCCATATTACAGTAAGTGGTGTTATGTTGTCAGATGATGTAGGCGGCGCTAGTAGTATAGTTCCAAATTAAATAGGCGGAAGATTTAAAATTAATTTTATCATAAATTTCAGAAAGTTTTTTTTTAATTATTATAATACAATATTATTATAATTACTATAAAAATTAAGAAATTACTTCGATTAAACACAATTTATTATAGAATTATCAAGTTTTATTTATTAATAAGTTAAATTATCAACACAAGCATTGAACAGCTGTTGGCAGACATATAGTAAACTGAATTGAACTGAACTACTAACGCCATCCTAAGGAACTAAAATTTGTGACAACTTATTACCGCTTTTTATATTTTCTCCCATTGGAGTGATAGGAGGCTGATTATGATGCTTATTTTATCAAATGTACAATTTAGGCACAAACCATTTTTTCTCCAACCCATCGGTAAATAGTGTTTATTATGCGATTTAAGAAAAGTAAATTTCGTCAGCTAGCCTATGTGTTTTTATCAGTGGCGTAGCCAGGAATTTAGTTCGGTGGGGGGCCACTACCCCAAAGCATTTAAAAACAATTTTTTTTAAGCCGGACAAAGGGTTTATTAACCAAAATTAATAATTTCGGGGGGAGGGCAGGCCCCCTCTCCCTTGCTACGCCATTGGTTTTTATTATTAAAACTCAGAGGTATTTATATTTGAAATATTTTATATTTAAATACTTTTTGATCAATCAAGTTAATTAACTGCGTTATTACTTTTTGCCATGCGATTGTTCGCTTTTACATTAAACGAAAGCTTACTTGAAACTAAAACAAATAATACTATTAATAAAAAATAACCCATATCTCCAGCAATCATATGCGTATTGTGATTTAGGTGATGAACACCGCAATATATATGTATATTACGTATTTGGCTTGAAAACATAATCATTTATCTACCTAATATACACCAAATTATTTAGTACTCAATATATCACACGTAGTACCGAAATGTTCTAATTTTCCTTATTATATAATTATAGTAGACCTATTTGAATACTGTAATTCGGTGGCTTCCATACTTTTTTGGCTCACGAACCTCTTTTTATAGTCAAAACTTGCCCACAGACCCCCAAGTAAAAGAACTTGCAAAAAAGGTACTTATTTTGTATTACCTATTTAATTTGATATATCAATTTTATTCTAATATACTTAGGTAACGAAAGTATCTCCGTAACAATACACAATTTCACAAATTTGTTATTAAATATTATTAAATCTTGTGTGGAATCTCCAAATTAATTTAAATTTTCCACCGACCCTTTGAATGAACCAGGTACTCCGGGGGGGTCCGTAGAGACCACTTTGGGAACCACCTCTCTAATTGTACTTTATTTTTCTCGATTTTGTGGCATTGTTTTAAATATAGTTTTATGAGTATGAAACTTTTTTATATGAAAAATTTTAATTTCACTTCAATTTAAGTAATATTTTTCATATTATCTGATTTATTTATTGTACTCGAATATTCTTTTAAATCTGTTTTAAGGTTTCTGGTTTATTCTAAGCATCTTGTTTATTTTTATTCTTTTTAACCTCACGTTGGAGGGTATTAATTAATTATATCGTATTCATTTTTTTGTTAATTGAATTAATTTTTATTTCACAAAAATAGTCTACTTGACATTAAACAAAATCGTAATAAATAAAATAATAAGTAATAATAAGTAATAAAACAATTGTACATTATTGTTAAAATAATTTTCACATATTTAATTAATACTGCAGATTTCACAAACTAGCTTTGGAAAATTATGATGTAATGGTCGAAATGTGTGTACTTTGCTCATTTTCTTGGTTTCTTTCAAATCTTATTTTATATGAGTAACTCACTTATCAAGTTAAATTGGAAGAGTTGAAATTAATACTCAATGAAAATATATTATCACAAATGTACTCTTCAGTTTTTACAGATAGAACTCCTATACGTATACGTAAGGCATTTTGGGTTTTAACTGTAGGCAATCAAGAAATCAAATATATAAAATTTCACATCTTAACAAATACTTAAACGAAATAGTAGCGAAAGACTTCGAGAAGGCAAAGAAAAACTGAGAAAACACTCAGATTAATTATAATCATCTTGGTCTCACGCAAGATGACCATTTGCTGAGTGGATATACTATATGACACTTTAAAACGAAAAAATTTAATGTTGAAAGATTCCTCGATCCTTGAAAAACCGCATTGAACTGATTTTTGGTTCAACTTGTATAATAAATTAGGGAAGAGCGGTAAACACTACAATAAATAATATTGTAGTGCTTTCAAGCAAATACTATTATGCTTTTGAATGATATTAAAGATTGTTGGGTTGCAGATAGTTTGTTAAATTTTAAAAATTTTAATATCAAGATATACAACTTTATAAACGGTGCCTGCTTCTTTGTCTATAGCAGTGATTCCCAAAGTGGGGGTCGCAAAATATATTTGGTGGGTTGCTATTAATCAACATTATAAGTGTTTTAATGAAATTCTCTACACATAGCCATTCTTCGGGAAGTCCTTTGAAATTTTTAAGTACAAAAAATAATCGCGGATCAAAATGTTTGAGAAACACTGGTCTAAACTACTAGGCCAGTCAAAATCGACACAAGTAATCGCTAAATTCGAAAAACATGATATATCTCTGATTTTTTAGTATCTTGTTTGGACTCATTAGGGTAGTGTATACCCAAGTTTGCAACTCTCTAAAAGTTGTGGAAAAAGTGTAGCACACGAAAAACCGCGAAATTTTAAGACTTTTTTCAGTTTTTGTTCTATATCTCCTAAATTATCATTTTTCGACAAAAGGCATTATATACGTTTTTTAAGAGCATTAAATTTGTAACAATTTAAGCCTAACCGGAGCTATGTAGGTCAATTAGTTACCGAATTACGGCCTTTTGAAAATAGGCTATTTTTTCCATTTTTGCAAGGTCTACAGTCGCCGCTTTGCGCTTAATTTCAAGCTAATTAAGTTTCCTACAACTTTTATTCTATGAGTTTTACTCGTAGGATCAATGATTTAGCCGCGATTTCGGTCTAAAGAAGGTTCTAAAACTAAAATATTCACTTTTTGGAAAAAATGGCCTATTTTCAAAGTGCCGTAATTCGGTAACTAATTGACCTACAGAGCTTCGGTTAGGCTTAAATTGTCACAAGTTTAATTTGTTTAATAATCATGTTTAATTTAATTATTAAATATTATTAATATTAAAATGCTAACTGCATAGTTAGATATTCTGATGAACCAATGATCTTATCAGTATTAAAACCCTACAATGCATGACATTTTTTTTTGTAAAATAAACTTTAAAAACTAAGAAGAAATAATGATTACATTACGGGAAAAATAAAAAAATATATATTTTTTAAAAATTAAAAAATTTAATTTTTAATTAAAAATATTGGGCGATGTAAATTTGCATCCCTATGCTGTAGGGCATGAAATAATAGTAATATTTAACTTTTATGAAAATTTTTAGAACATTTTTGATTGCCGTTAAAAACAAAGAAGTAAAAAATATACATACCTTTAATACATAACAGGCGTTATCATTTTACAAAAT
Source organism: Cantharis flavilabris (assembly GCA_949152465.1). NCBI lineage: Eukaryota > Metazoa > Arthropoda > Insecta > Coleoptera > Cantharidae > Cantharis > Cantharis flavilabris. The sequence continues at coordinate 33,115,697 of OX424438.1, read as the reverse complement.
AGCTGGAATTCATAAATTCGTACATTTCACGTTCGTATGGTCATAAATTGGTTGTAATTTCATTATTTTTGTGTTTTCATGTTTTCATTAGGAGGCTACAGGTTTATATTAGATACAGCATGCATTTGCGATCTAACATGTTTTCAAAACAAACTTATATAAGCTTAAATGTAAGTGATGCATATATGCATCACTATGCACTGTAGGGTTAAGGTAAAAGAAAACGATGCAAACCAACAAGGAGTGATCCTATAATAGTAGTGGAGAGGCTTGCAGGTTGCCACTGCTTGCAGGTTGCCACCCCTGCCGGATTTTGACATTCTAACATTTTCATCTCCTAAATTTCGACGGACATGGAATACAAACGAATAGTTGTCGCTTTTAATGTAATTGTGATGCACTCAAACACAATAACAGGGTGTTTGGTAAACAAAATGTGAAATTTTATTTGTAAAAAAATGAAAAATTAAAATTGTGTTTTTCTTCTGTGCCCATAAATTGAACATTTTCAACGAAAATTTAAGGGAAATATTTTTGCTGTGTTGCTTTTTCATTCAATTTGTATTATTCTTAAATAATTCTAAACATATCATGAGTTGGAAGTTTTTTTTCCTGTATATTCTAAAGTGGTGTAAAAATGCAGGTTGCCACCTTTTCTGGCTTGCAGGTTGCCACCCCTCTTATTTTATACTGTGACGAATACTACAGTGACTGTTTAGGGACAGTGGCAACATAAGCCCCTAAATCGGCCCAGGACAGGTTCCCGCGCAAAGGGGGGGGAGGTTTAACCCCCCCATTGCATATTTTATGTACCTATTGACGTAAACGCTTCTTAAATATTTCAAAAATTAATATAATTAATTATTTACTAATAATTGATGCATTTTTTATATATTTTTAGATTTAAAGGAAAAAAAAAATTAAATTTTTTTTTCAATTTTAACTTTTTTTTTTCTTGTCAATTTATTCTCATTTTTTTTTGTTCACAGCCAATAAGTGTAATTAATATAAATCATATGTTTTTACTTGAGGTTTTCTACATTTTCAACAATTTTTCAAGGGGTGGCAACCTGCAAGCTGAAATTTCAAGGTGTCGATTTTAGATACTTTTGAAAATTTGCTGTAAATTTTTAGTTTTTGAGAATTAAAATGAATTTTTGCGCAGGATTGTGGCTTTATACTTCCCCTTTCCTGTATATGTTATTATATCAACAATAAGTTGATTGCATGACGAGTTATGAGCAAAAAAGCTATGGGGTGGCAACCTGCAAGCCTTTCCCCTACTACTATAATCTAATTTTTCCTTTATATGAAAATTTTATTTTTTAGTTTAAACATGATAATTATGAGCTCAGTTGTTATCCAGTTTTCTCGGTTTGTCTCTTCATCAGCCTCAAAAAGAGGACACACTAGGTGAAGAAGACATGCCAGATGAAAAAGACGAACAGGACGACAAAATACGAAAAGGAAAGTTTGAAGAAAGGTTAGTTTAAAAAAGAAAAGACAAAACACACCTGTATGAAACGAAAAGAAGTTTTATAACTTGAAATATTTTAATATTATGTCATTAGGACAGCGAAGCGACACTGAGGATTGGTCTACAGAAAGCGGCCATGGGGCTGCGGCCCTTCTAGCACAAATATAAACCCAATTCTTAAATCCACAGTATGTCGATGTACACCTAGAATTTTTGTGCTGTAAGCAACAACCACTCCAATCTAATATTGTTTTTTTTTCGTATATTTACTGTAAGATAAAAATATATAATTGCAAATTGGTCAAAACTGGTTATTACTAAAAAGAATTTATTAAAATTTTGTTTTTGCCTTCGTTAATTAACTAATAACTTTATAGTAAAAACTAGTTGTAAATAATAGTAAAAAGAATATACAATTGGAGTTTTGGTCAAGTCAATTATACCAAAACTAATTATTATTAGTTAGAAACTACTAGTTTTTGCGAGACTGCCCTTAGATTAAACTAGTTTTGACCAGTAAATGCGAGCTTTTACCGTAACATCACACACGTAAGTAGAGAAACTATGGAGATTTAAGACCACTTTTGAACAAAAATGAAATTCAGAATTTGATTAATTGGTTTTTAGGTAGTTAAAATATCTAAACTATATTTTGTCTGGTTTTGGCCGATGTGGTAGAATTGGTGAATCATTTTTAAATTAGTTTAATTAATACAACCGAACTAATTAATGAATAATTACATTTAACAACCACGTATTTATCATGATATCCGTTTTCTGTCACCGTTCAATTTTAAAGGGTATCCATGGATAAGATAGTCAAAATGCCCTTATCTTTAAATTTTTTAATTTACTTGATAAAAGGGTGCCTTGAGGTGTAAAAATAAGGTTTTCATAATTATTTGCTCTAGATGCTTTCTCCGCCCCTTCTGAGGGGAAAAAACTAGGATTCTTTAGTCATTATTTTTTTTCTGACGAACTAGCAAATAAAAAACTTTGAAAAAATTTATAGATTTACAGCTGTATTCATAAAAATTTAAAATCGACTCAAAGAACTCTTTAAACCTATTTTAGCAAAAACGTCAAAAAACACTATTCATAAACGCATTTTAGCTTAACAAACCTTCTGTATCAGTATTGTAAACTTGTTTTAGACATTTCACAACAGCTTTATAAAGCCATTTTAAGGCATGTGTCAAAAAACTCTATTCATAAACGCATTTTAACCTAACAAACCTTCTATAACAGTATTGTAACTTGGCAATATTTAAAATAGGGTGGAGCCTTCTTTAAACCACCTTTAAACCAATTTTAAGGAAATTTTTTACTTAAAATACAGTTTACACTGTATGTAAACCATACTTTATGCTTTTTATTGTTATGTGAATTGACGCATACTATTCCACTATTCGGTTGTCTTTCTCATACTCCGAATAATTCATAATAGAAAAGAGAGCGAATATGCCAATGTAAACTGTGTAAACGTACGTCGATTATGCATCGTAGTGCCAATTGTCAGCTGTCAAATTGATTGTTTTTATAATTACAACACAATTAAACAACTTTTAGGTTATGGTTTAGTTCATTTATATACGTAGTAGTTCATATATTTCGAAGATACCAACTCAACTACACCAAATTTACTTGAATCGGTATTGTAACACCATTTTAGTTACGGAAGGTTTATCGACTGTTTATGAATGAACAAAAGTTAAAATGCATGTAAGCTTTAAAACACGTTTTAACTAAAATAGGTTTAAAGAGTGTTTTAAAACATTTTTTTGAATAGCACCGTATGTTAATAACCCTACTTTATGCTTTTTGTGTCAAAAAATTTTAATATTTCAAATTACTTATTTAAAAAAAATTTGGATGGAATGTGATATTAATGCTATTCATGTTATAAATAATATGATTGATGACCGCCAATTATATTTATTGAACTTAAATTTAAGTTTTGAAACAACTCAAAATTATTTATTTATTGAAATTAAAATTTTTACACTAAACCATGGACTTAGAAGTCCATGCAATAAATCTACTTCTAATTGCTACAAGATTAACTTTAAGACTGCTACTAGACTACTACTTTATGCATAAACTACAATTTTTATATAATATTTCCAAAAAGTTGCATTCAGCAATTCACACGTTACATTCAAATAACATCTTCCCGGTGAATGCACTTGGTATGCATCGTAGTGTCAACTGTCAGCTGTCAAATTGATTATTTTTATAATTACAATCAAATACTATAGACTTATAATACGTACAACTTTGATAGTTTTACATACAATTTGTCGGACATCGTTCATAACGCCATCTAGCATGATGAAATGTAAAATTCACGTCAATTAGCTAATGCCAAATACTACCAATGCGCAATTAAACTATAATATTTAAAAATAGTTTTCAGATAAAAAGATTAGTAAAAATGACTTCTTTTCACCTTTTTGCTGCATATAGTTATTACAATCGTATACGGCACAAATTGAACCAACTTTGTTTACCATTTTATATAATAAATAATATAATATTATAATATAATAATATAAAGTTAATACAAAATGTCAAAATAACATCACAACACTTCGACTATTGACCGATTTCTTCACCTTGAGATATCTATCGGATAAGATTAACTATATAATAGTATAACTTTCCGTATGGTTATACTTATCCGATAGATATCTCAAGGTGAAGAAACCGGGCATAAGGGAAAGAAACCCCAATAGAAAATGCTAGCCCTCCAGGTTGGGAGTTCTTTCGTCGGGCCAGCTCCTCATCGTACATAAAAACAAAAATGCTAAAAAACCCAAACGACAAGTCTCGAACACTGGACGGATTAAATCAAAGACGACTTATGCTAAGGAAATGGACATGGAGAATAGGTACGTGGAACGTTTAAGTATATTAAATAAACATCAAGATATCTGAAGCCAATTAGACAAACTTAACATGGACATGGTTTGTCTCACAGAAACCAAACGCAAAGGCCATCAAAGACGGAAGATGGAAGACAATAATTATGAGATCTATTGGGCAGAGCATGCTTAAAGCAGGAGGAGCAAGTCATTAGTAAGGAACCAGGAGAGAACACTCCAAAAAGATAACAGATTTTGGAGTATTTTGGAATATTTTATTAATAAGTAATAATCTTTTAATTTTATTTATTTGAGTTACAGTAAATTGATTAATTCACTGAAGTAATTTTGTAATTTGAGTTTATAAACAGAAAATTTTTAATTAATGCATAATATTAATTTAAATGTGAAAAATAAACATTGTGAACAAAATTAACAAAAATTCAAATAAAATTCTAGAATTTTATCTAACTTTTAGTTGGCACACCGACCACCATTGGCGGGTATAATACGTTGAGAAAAAAAGTATAGCAACTTGCCTATCTATAACTCTCTCTTATCTATGGATTTAACCTAAAAACCGTATTTGTTGACATTACTCATTTCAACGCAAGCCGCCAGAGTTCGGATTCGTGTTTTTTCACGAAGTTGAATGTATTATAGTCTAGAGTATTTGTTACAATACAATTAAACAACTTTTAGGTTATAGTTTAGTTCATTTACTACAAAATAGTTCATATATTTCGAAGATACCAACTCAACTACTCCAAATTCGCTTGAATCCGTATTGTAACGAAATTATAGTTACCGAAGGTTTATCAATCGTTTATGAATGAACGAAAGTTACACAGCTCTGTAAACCTTAAAACACGTTTTAACTAAAATAGGTTTAAAGAGTGTTTTACAATATTTTTATGAATACAGCTGATAGTCATTAGAGTCATCTTTCAACACAATTTTTTTCGATCCCCTGAACACTCTATATGACCCCTAAAAATATTCCGAAAAGTTAAAAATCGATCTTTTTCTAATTTTTTGAAGACCGGCAAAAAATTTTTTTTGCCATTTTTAGGATGTACTTAAATCTACCTTTCTGAATTTTTTCAGATTTTTTGCTAAGGTGCGCCAACCCTAAAAATCATATTTTCTGCATTTTTTAACATTCTTGGCTATTTTAGACTTCTTAACGCAACTAAAACTTTTTGGAAAATGTGTATCACGGGTAGTTTTCACAGAAAATTAATATTATTGACATATTATTCCATATTTTTCAACCAAAGACTCAAAATAAAATAGAAAAACTCATTATAGGAGTTAAAGAATTAAAAATGTTTCACTTTTTTGTTATTTTTGCCCCTTTTTGTTCCTTTATAGAGGCTAGTAATACTTGACGGAAATCAAGATCTTTCTTGAACTGGTCAAGTCTATTCATTACGTATTTTGCCTCTTTTTCTTACTCTGCCTAATTGAAATATGGTTGTTCTTACATACGAAACTTTGCAAGCTATGAAAACGAACAAGAACTACATTAATACAATTATTTTTACATTAACAAATAATGCACATGAATTAAAGAATAAAAAAAAACATAAAAAATAAAAAATAAACGAACGATTCTAAAAAAACAATACAGCACTTCGTTATCGCATTCTATGCTTGAGTTATGTTTTTTATTTAATAACTATGTCTAGTCCTTATCGCTATCTTCGTTGACTATAGGACACAGGGACGTAACAAGTCAAAGCCGGGCCCTGGTGCAATTGGGTCACAGCGGGCCCCCTTTATCATTTTAAAATGATAATTTTAAAATTTAAAATTACAATTTTATTGCACAAAAAACATAAACTACGAATAATAAGAGCATTAGATTTCATCTAGAGTTGTTACTTAAAGAGTCAAAAAATGTTATTGAAATTCGGTAAAATTTTCATTTAACAGACTGACCATCAGAGCCGGATTAAGGATATGCGAAGCCTGGGGCTAACTTTTTTTGGAGGCTCCTTAGTCTTGCACGTTTTAATAAAATGCGCCGTAGGCAAAATTTTTTGATTTTTGAAGGTCAACAGATCAAATGTAATCTTTGGTGATTTAAATTTTGTTGCTTTAATTGTTTTGAGGCCCCTAGAAAATTGGAAGCCAGGGGCTGCAGCCGCTTTAGCCGCCCCTTAATCCGGCTCTGCTGACCATGTAATAAATTCAATAATAATTACATTGGAAACTTACCTGGCCAGTCTGATAAATAAAAATTTTACCAACTTCAAAAGCATTTTTTGACCTTTAAATAAAAGCTAGATGAAATCAATGCTCTTATCATTCGTAGTTTATATTTCTTCATTATTTTGTTTTGTTTTTCAATTTTTTTCTAAAATAATTAGGGAAGCAGGAATTTTCATAAATAAGTTTTTACAGGTTAATTTCCTATGTTGCGCTAAATTGTTTTATTAAGTCAAGTTCTAGCTGTCTCATTTTCTATTGATAAAATTGCCTAGCTAGAAAGTCTGCTTTGTGACAACTGGTTCTTTACCAATTTCAAGATCGAAAATGATCTCTCAAATGTTTGTACTGGTTCATATTGTTTTAATTTTTAAATTAGTGTTTCAAAAGATATAATCAATAACTACTAGTAATTATAGTTGAATATTATGGATTTAGATTATAAGCTCCCAAACATAATTTTTTTTTTTGATTTCTACTCTATAGGTTGCATAAGCTTCAAATGGTGTTGGAAGGGTAACCGGGCCCCATGGCCCTGGTGCGCGGCACCACTGTTGCTACGTCCCTGATAGGACAGACATTATCAATTTCGAAAAGATTAATCAACACCTCCGCAGGTCGGAAAGTTCTAGATAAAAATCTTCCATATGATAAATTATATATCAGCGCGGCGACGTGGGAACCAGTAACAGCACCCAACAGTCCGCAGACCATTTGCACAGTTGCAGCAGTGCCCTTTGATGGCATCAATTCCCAAAACATTTACGTCGTATTCGATATAACATTTTTAAATTTTTTGATTTATATGTCGCGATTTTACATCAAAACGAACTATCTCTGGTTCATCTTTCACAAAAGTTAATTTTAGTGAATCGTCTTCTCTAACCATTTCAATTAAATATGAGATTGCTTGCGACAGCTGATTAGATCCACCAAAGTAAATCTCCAAATCATTAATAGTAAATTCTGGAAAGTCTAACAAGTTTCGTGAAGAAAAATCTTGAAATGGAGAACTTTTTCGATTCCAATTAGCATTGTTTACTTTTAAAAATAACAAAAAAGTGAAACATTTTTAATTGTTTAATACTTATAATGAGGTTTTCGATTTTATTTTGAGTTTCTGGGTAAAATACCCATGATACACATTTTACAAAAAGTTTTAGTTGCGTTAAGTAGTCTAAAATAGCAAAGAATGTTAAAAAATGCAGAAAATATGATTTTTAGGGTTGGCGCACCTTAGCAAACAATCTGAAAAAATTCAGGAAGGTAGATTTAAGTACATCCTTAAAATGGCAAAAAACAAATTTTTTGCCGGTCTTCAAAAAATTAGAAAAAGATCGATTTTTAACTTTTCGGAATAATTTTAGGGGTCATATAGAGTGTTCAGGGGATCGAAAAAAATTGTGTTGAAAGATGACTCTAATGACTATATCTATACATTTTTTCAAAATTTTTTATTTGCTAGTTCGTCAGAAAAAAAATAATGAATGAAGAATCCTATTTTTTTCCCCTTAGAAGGGGTGGAGAAAGCATCTGGAGCAAATAATTATAAATACCTTATTTTTACACCTCAAGGCACCCTTTTATCAAGTAAATTAAAAAATTTAAAGATAAGGGCATTTTGACTATCTTATCCATGGATACCCTTTGTTTTTTGAAGTTTAACTTTTTTCGAATATTTTCTTACAACTTTGTATATATTTACATATTATTAACACTTGATAATGGGTCAAAACCCGAAACATATGTAGTGTGATTCACGAATAAATAGTAGAATTTGACTAGAAACTATTTATTAATAGTTATTAATTATATAAGGGAATTATATAGCATCTAATCCACGAGAAAAAATGGGCACTCGAGGCGCAGGCAAGAGTCACATTTTTTCGAGAGTATTAGAGGCTTGTTAATTTCCGAATGTAATTCAATGTTTTTTCCACGACCATGGCCAAAAAGGCCAAAAACCACAAGTAAAAATTCTGGTTTTGAGAAACGTCAGATTTGACAAATTTATTTTGATCAAGAATATCAAGCAATATAGTATTATGAATTCTAATCCACTAGTGTATTAAGAGGCCTCTAATCCACGTCAAACAGACGTATTAAACCTTCATAATATAGTGGTCGTGGATAAAATAATTTAAAAAAAAATAATCTAAACTATACATAATACCTATTTATCCAGATTTCAACTAAAGAAATTACTAAAAGTAGAAAATATATATAATTTGAAGAAATGTGCATGTCTGCTGCATATTTTAGACGGAAGTAGAATTCGAATAATAAAGTGCCAAACACAAAACACCATGAGTGGATGGACCATATAGTGAAGCAAGATTACTTTCAGATTCGAAATAATTAAACAAAGTAATTAAAAATTGTATTTTTATACAATATTATACAACAATATTTTTATAAAAGACTATAATCGCCTAATGTAAAAAGGTACAAACACATTCATTAAAGGTTTTACACATGGGTTCCTCGACGATATAAAAACGATAAAATTAAAAAACAAGCTGAGAAGATTTAATTAATATTAAATTAATGATATGATAAATTTATGCGAATCAAATCTCATTTAAAATCAATAATTATTTTTGTAAATTAATGAAATAATAAATAATGTAAAATAATAATGTTAACTTATTCAATCAACTATGGAATTAGTTTTGGAATTAGTTTATGAATTAGTGAAGTTAGTTTGACAGCTGTCAATCCAAAACTTGAATTGTTAAGTCAAAACATCATCAACCACTTATTTCTTATAAAATCTATTTTAAAAGAGTTTGTACTAAAAATATTGTATGTCTAATGATCTAAATCCTGATAGCAGTGTGGATTACTTCTGATTGTTCAAAAATTTAAGTTTTATTTACTAATATTGCTTTACTAATGATGCTTGACTTGATCAAAATTTAAGAATGACTTAAATACGAAATTATTTATTATAATTGGTCGATTTCGTAGCCGGACTCAAATCGAGATCGGGCGAAGTATTGACTAAAGGTTTGGGGATAATTCAACTACGAGGAGAATTCTCAATTCGCTGCTATATCAGGACGTAGGTATGTCCATTGTAAGGAAATTGTTAACAAACAATTCAAATTCAAATTTAAAAATTTTTGTTTTGTTTTTATTCTAAGAGCCGTTTTACATTATAGCAAATTTGCAATTAAATCTTGTCACAAATTTGCTAGCAATTATTGTATAAAATTTCAAGTGTCATATTTGACATAAATATGACACAAATATTTTTTATATTTGTTAGAGCCGTTTTACATTATAATAAAATTTGTAGCAAATCTATGACAAAAAATTGTATTCTATTTTTCAAGAGTGTCATACATGAAAATTACTTCACAAATTTGCACCCTAAATTTGATACCAAATATTTAGGACCTGTTCTATTCTTGTAACAAATATAGAACAATATTTGTGTCATATTTCTGTCAAATATGACACTTGAAATTTTATACAATAATTGCTAGCAAATTTGTGACAAGATTTAATTGCAAATTTGCTATAATGTAAAACGTCTCAACAAGAATAGAACAGGTCCTAAATATTTGGTATCAAATTTAGGATGCAAATTTGTGAAGTATGTTTCTTGTATGACACTCTTGTAAAATTGGATGCAATTTTTTGTCATAAATTTGCTACAAATTTTATTATAATGTAAAACGGCTCTAAAGCTAAGTGTTGATTTTACAATAGTTAGATAAACCTCTTATAAACCATAAACCATTTAATATATAAAATATAGAATCATAAAATGTTATTTTCAGGATAACGATTGTTAGTCAAGTGTTGTAACGTTATACCAGATTTATTTACTATTGTTAAACCGACATGTGTTTAATTTAAAATATATTGTTGGTTTTTAAAATTTATAATGTCATCAATCATGTTTCAAATGGGAATCTATATATTTTATTTTATAATTTTATAGTTTCTAATTCCCTATTCAACATTTTTTATAAAAATATGTTTGCTTATTATTGTAGAGTGATATTATTATTGCTGAATGGGTTGTGGTTGTAGACCCATGTACTTCCAAGTTTTATTCTATCATTATTGTTTCCTCAGTGAAATTGAGTATACAGGCGATGAGTTACTTATTTCATCGGTTGCCGGGCTTCTTCGGGACTAGGGCTGGATAAACACATGTAGCGGTGTTGAGTTTCTTCCTTCTCTTTGCACTTCCTACATGCGGGATGTTCTACGACCCCAATAATCTTGAGGTGTCTGTTTAAGCAGCAGTGTCCTGTAAGTAGTCCTACATTGAGAGAAAAAAAAAACTGCTTGATCAAACGATAAACGATTCAACCAACAATTTTTTCGCATTGCGGGTGGCGAATGAAAATCGTGCATTTTTGCGTTATTTCAACATGAGGAGTATTTCCTTGAACGTTCTCGATTTGTTAATTGAATCAAAATTTACTACACATGGAACCTATTAAAAATGTTCACTCGACATTCCGCACTTTTCGAACTAACCAAGTGAGTATATTGTATCAACCATTTCTGTACATGTAATTAAATAATGTATTCTATTCTTTGAATCATTTCAGGTTTTTGATGTAACTTATTGTAGTATATTGGGAATTATGGGTTGGTCACGTGCCAGGGGACGCCGAGCAAGAAAAATGGTTGTCGTTGTAAAATATTATGTGTAATTATTTGAAAAATCTCGAGTAAACATTACACTCATGTATGATGCTAGCACTGTTAATTGAATCCGTATTCAATGTTGAACTATCAAAATAGGTGTATTAATACAATAGGTGTAGGTATTACTGTATTTACAGTGGTGCATTTTATGAATAAATAAATTTAAAACAATAATCCTCAAGGATATTAACTTTTAAAGAATTAATAACTGTGGTATCCATTTTTCTTGCACTGTTCAAACACTCCCGAAGACAAGGTTAAATATGGTTAAATCATGAAACTGCAATCAGAGCTGGGAAGTACCTAACTGAGCAGAAAAGTTACTTTCAGTAACTTAGTTACTTTTAGGAACTTAGTTACTATAACTTAGTTACTTTAACATTGCAAGTAACTGTAACTGATTTATAGTTATTTTTTTAAATGTAAAGGTGGTTACATGCACTTGCGTTTTGCGATTTGCGGAATGCGTTTTCCGCAAAAATTTAACAGTTCATTACATGCACTTGCGATTTGCGGAATGCGAAAGTTTAGTAACTTTTTCATAAATTAATAGGGTGTTTTGTAAAAATTGGTCGAGTTAGATTGGCACTAGCGATTTGCGGAATGCGAAAGTAGTAACTTTTCGTGAATTGATAGGGTGTTTTGTAGAAATTGGTCGAGTCAGATTGGCAATTCTAAAATAACCTAAAATACAGTAGTTTCACTCGTGGTCCCACAATGGTATTTTGTTTTGGATTAATCCAATTAGGACTTCGACCACACTGTCCCCGACTGTGATTTCTAGTTGATTAAATATTAAATGAATGTAGTACCTAATATACACATTTTATTCAACGACTTTGCTAAACTAATTGATTGCAAATTAAAATATACATAACATAATAATGCACCTCTTGTACTTCACTCATGATATCAAAATCAAAGCTATCGAATCTATTATTTATTATTAAAACAATAAAAACAGCACTTGATTTATTGTAATTGTATTGTAACAATATAATAAATAGCTGTAAAAAATTCGTATTTATATATAGGTATAAAAAAATAGTTCATTATTATATTGATAATGTTTTTAAAATCAATTTGAAATCCACATGTATTTTGAAAAACTTGAAAAATTGCACCTGAACGCATGCGTATTTCAAGAAATGACCAACGGAATCCGTAAAATCTTGAAACCATTTCAAGTTTTGCGAAAATCGCAAATTCTTACATTAGTAAAGTGTCGTTTACACTGCGTTCAAATTTAACCAATCAAAACCATCTCAAGTTTTGCGATTATCGCAAAATCTTAAAATACTTAATAGCCGTTTACACTGCGTTCAAATTTAACCAATCAGAACAAAAATCGCATTCCGCATTCCGCAAAACGCAAGTGCATGTAACCACCTTAACTTTAACTAAGTTATTTTTATAAGTAACTTAGTTACTTTTCTGGAATTAAGTTACTTTCTATTCATTAAGTTATTTTAAAAATAACTAAGTTACTTTTACAGTAACTAAGTTCCCTTTACAGTAGGTAACTTAATTAATGATAAATGAGAATTAAAATTCTTGACTTAACCAAATTTTGCGTTGAAATGACTTTATACTAAAATGCTACAAGACAAAATAATACTTTTGTTCAAGAATTTCATTGGTTTTCTTCCAATCTAACTATTTTATTAATTCAACGATAATATCGTAGAAGCTTATTTAAATCCATTATAAACATTAAATCAACTAATATTTATTTAACAAAAATAATATATTGAAACAACATTTTTGAATTTCTTGTAACTAAAAATTGCTTCGTTTAACGAAATTTTGTTTAATTCGACAAGAAAAGATTCGACATTTCAGATTTGTTCAATTTACCCACTTTTTTTTCTCGGTATACTTTAATTACGAGTATATGCTAACTGAAGCTCTTCCTTATTAACACGTCAATAATTAATGTTAGTAGTAATTGTTAAATATATAATTAAAAAATTTATTATAACTTAATTGCCTAATTATTGAAGTATACTGCCACTGAATATTCATTTTAACCTTAAATTAGCTATTCATTTAAAAAATAACATAATATTGTATTTATTATAATAAATTTTATTGTTATCATAATAATATATCTTAGATAATTTGTATTATAATCCCAAGCAGCATTTTGAAGCTAAAAAACAGCAAATTGCTAGCTAATTGCTTTATTTCGCAGCTGTATCAGCTGCGGCAGCCAGCAGAATAGCGCTTAATATGCAGCAATTTTGCTACTATATTGCTAAAGTGGCCCACTATTTTTTAGCAAAAATCCAGCTATTTGTAATGCTAATAGTGCGCTTAGAAAGCTGTCTGTCAGTCAGCAGTTAGCTTGCTAAAAGCCAGCTATTAAAGACTAAATGGCTGATTGAAATTGCTAAAATTTTGCTAGTTATGTAGAAGCTGAAATTTATTAAAATTTAATAAATGTTTTTATGGTTATTATTTATGGTTAAATTCAAAAAATATAAGAATAATACAATACGTAGAAAATCAAAATTCAAAAAATTTGAAAAAGAGACAATTAACACATAACAGGTCCGAATTAAGAAAATTTGAAAAAATGAAAAATTCGTAATACGATAGTACAATATAACGTTATTTCATGGTTATTGCCATTCTTCAGTTGCACGCAATCGCTTACATTGTAAAATAAGAAACAAATTTTCAAACTAAACAAAAATATCGACTAAATTGTACAAAATTGACTTACCATAACCTCCAAAGATTATCAAAAATGAACTTGTTACATGAAGTATGAATAATAGGTAAACGAATTTCTTAGTTCAAATCATTTTTAAATTATTCATACTTCATGTAACAAGTTCATTTTTGATAATCTTTGGAGGTGATGGTAAGTCAATTTTGTACAATTTAGTCGATATTTTTGTTTAGTTTGAAAATTTGTTTCTTATTTTACAATGTAAGCGATTGCGTGCAACTGAAGAATGGCAATAACCATGAAATAACGTTATATTGCACTATCGTATTACGAATTTTTCATTTTTTCAAATTTTCTTAATTCGGACCTGTTATGTGTTAATTGTCTCTTTTTCAAATTTTTTGAATTTTGATTTGCTACGTATTGTATTATTCTTATATTTTTTGAATTTTCCTGATGATAGTTCTGGTTTTATTTATAATCATTTGTAATATTAAATTCAATTTTGTAAATTAATTTCTTTTACTTACACATTATATGAGACGGTGGTTGAGGTTTTTATTTATAACAGTACTTGTAATATTAAATTGAATTTTGTATGGAAATTTTTTTTTTACTTATCTTTCCTGGTTTGGGATTCGAACGCCTTACCCTTGTATTACGAGACTTCTCCTTAGTTTAGTTTAGTTTAAAATATTTATTTAAAAATTAATCATTACAAAACATTTGCATGTCCAATGAGCATTTACATAAGTGCCAAATGGCCAAACATTAATAATATCGTATACAAATAGGAGCCCCTCGTGATGCCACATATCTCCAGATTTCTTTGGGGTAACCTGATAGGTTTTACAAAAATTAATTTGGTTGATATAAAAAATTTTACATTATCGTTTACAAATTTGGCGAATAATTTTGTTGGAAAAGCGTGAAAAACCAACTTACAATAATTTTGATTCCTGATGGGATAACAATAACAATATCAATAACAATAACAATAACAATAACAATAAAATAAAATATACAGAGTGATAACAGAACAAATAACAAATAATAGATAACAGAGAATAGAATATGTGGAAACTTAACAATGATAGATTAATTGATTCTCTTGGTCAATCAATCCGTATGTTGGCGTAAATAAATTTAAATTTCTGGGAGGCTATCGGTTTGCATTTCGCGTTCTTCTCAAGGTTCATGGATACTCCTTCCTGAGGGTAGCAGCTGGTGGTGGTGTCATGTGTCATTTGTAGGATTTGGAAGTTGAGTTTGGAAGGATGGTAGGGTTTGGAATGGGAGCTTATATTTGTGTATAGTCTGGTTGGTGGTGATATTTTGTGTAAGGGGACTGTTGTGTATTTGGTAGGTGTAGAATTTCTCGGATAACCTCCCGATGTGGTCTCCGAGATATTCTACTTGTGCGTTTTCGTGTATGGTCGTAAGTCGAGTATATCTGTCTGCCCCCGTGACGAGGCGTAAGCAGCGGTTCTGAAAGACCTGCAGGGGCCTCAGGCGTGTTTTAGAAACACCCACCCATGCAGGACTGGCGTACGTTAGGATCGGTCTTAGTACGGTTTTGTATAACGTACGCTTGTTTTCAGAACTCATCTGCCCACTTTTCATGAGGGCATAGATCTTACGTTGGGCTCCGTAAGCCAATTGTCTTCGGAGCTTTAAGTGGGTATCGAAATTTAGCCTGGAGTCCATCGTGACTCCCAGGTATTTTACGTTTGCTTGCGGTAAGATCTTTTCGCCGTCCAGTGTCAGATGCTGAAGGACTCGATGGTTCGTTCTCTTTCTTGCGAAAACGATGGTTTCGGTCTTCCCCGCGTTTAATTTAATTTTCCATTTCTGGAAATATTTTGTAATGATGTCTAGGTGTATTTGTGTTTGTTTTGTGGCGACCTGTGCGCTGAACGAATGCGCGTAAATGGCAGTGTCGTCAGCGTACAGGGCGATGTGTGTTTTTGCGAATGTGGGTATGTCGTTTATGTACAGTATGAATAGTTTCGGTGCCAGTACGGAGCCTTGGGGTACTCCAACATCGATATCTTTGGATTGGGAGATGGTAGCATTAACTTTGACCGCGATCGATCTGCCGGTGAGGTAGGAGAGGACAAGTTTGATGAGATGGTTACTGAATCTATATTGTATCATTTTGAAAATTAAGCCGTCGGTCCAGGTTCTGTCGAAGGCTTTTTCGATGTCTAAAAGTGTCATGACCGTGACTTTATCGTTATTGAACTGACCTATTACATCGTTAACAATTCGAGTCACTTGCAGGGTCGTATTAAGGCCCGCAGTAAACCCGAATTGAAAAGGATTGGTAATTTCTAGTCGCGCTTGTTCATTGGTTAGTCTGTTTAAAATAATTTTTTCTGTCAGTTTTGTCATTGTGTTGAGTAGTGTGATTGGTCGGTAGCTGAGAGGAAGGGTGGGGTCTTTATTGGGTTTGCGGATCGGGATGGTGAGGCCTTTTTTCCAGGCCGACGGGAAGTATTGTAGGATTAGGATGGCATTTATGATGTTGGACAGTTGGGTTATAGCTTTCCCGGACAGGTTTTTGAGAACCTTGTTCTCAATTTTGTCCGGTCCGGGTGCTTTTTTGTTGGGTAGGGATTTAAGGATTGGGATGATTTCGTTGGGATTGGTTAGTAGGAATTTGTGTTGTCGTGTCGGAATTTCGTATGATCGATTTGAAAAGTCAAGCACAGTTTGTTTAATCTCCCTTTGTTCCGGGGTGTCGGTGTCGTCTAGTTTGTGTATTTTTTGAAAAGTGTTGGCCAAGAGTTCCGCCTTTTGGGCATCCGTCATGGCCGCGTCGGTGGTGTCCTGAAGGGTCGGTATGGGTTCGTAAGGTTTCCGTAATAATTTAGTTATTTTCCAAAGGGAATTGTCTGAAGGACGCAGGGAAGACAGAAGGTCTTCCCATGTTTTGTTTCTGTGTCGCGTAATTTTAAACTGTACTTGCCTGTTCAAATCGATCATTGCGTCTTTGTATCGTCTGTCCGCGGTTTGTTGCCAAAGCTTTCGATTCCGGTTCCTCTCCCCGATTAACAACTGAATGTCTTCAGGGAAGACGTCCCTGTTATTCTTCGGGGTAAAGGTCTTGGAATTTTCGGCTTTGGCTTGTGTTATATGTTGTGTGAGTAAATGAATTTCGTTGTCTAGTGTGTCTTTGTCTGTAATATTGTTATTGAGTGTGATAAGTTCGTCAAGCCTTCGACGGAATCTGGACCAATCGGTGTCCTTGAAACTAGTGATTTTGATGGATGAGCGGTTAAGAGGAGCGGATTTAAGGAAGAATTGAACTATGTTGTGATCGGAGTTTAGGTTGGGTTTAACGGTGGGTGTCGAAATATTGGTGACGTTTTTGTTTAGAAGCAAATCGATCGTGGTCGCTGTCATGTTGTTCATAGGATGATGGGTGTGGGAAGTGGTGTGAAGGATTTCGATGTGTTTGGAAAGGCAAAAGTTTAGGAGAGAGTTACCGTTCGTATTGGATTGGTGGCAATTCCAGCTTGGATGCTTGGCGTTAAAGTCGCCAGCCAATAGGACCTTGCCGTCCAATCCGAACAGCGTGTCTAGGTCTTGATGGGAAAATAGGTTAGTGGGCTTATTGTATACTGTGACCAGGGTGACATTGTCTTGGAGTTTTATCCCCAAGACTTCCATACTGTTACCTTGCGTTATGTGTATTCGTCTGTGTGGGATGTTATTTCGTATTATAGCTGCTACGCCTCCCGCTCCGTGGCCTCCTCTGTCTTGTCGGTGGACGGAGTATCCCTGGACCTTGAGGCATCTGTTGTCGGTAAATTTGGTCTCTGTAATTAGCATTATATCAATGTTATTTTTAAATAAATAGTTTTTAAGTTCGAAAATTTTGTTGCTTAACCCGTTAGCGTTCCATAAATTGATTTTGAGCCTAACACCCATACGAATTGATCGTTCCAAAGAATTTCAATGTTGCCGTGAATCGATCCGTTTTCGTACTGCAGTTCTTCAGGAGGTTGTTGTAGTCTTTTAGTGCTCGTAACATCTCGTTTATATCCATTTGTTGATTTATCTCTTCACAAACTTGCGCAAATTCCGTGAAGGCGTCTCCCATATTAGCGGTGCGTGGTGGTTGTGGTGGTGGTTGTTGTGGTGGCTGAGAGTGGTGTACCGGTATGGTTTGTTCAACCAATCTTGTTCTTGGTGTTCTTAGGGGGGGGAACATGGTGGTGTTGTTGAGCGGTGCTGGTCCTCTGATTGGTTGAGGTATTGGTATTGGTCGCGACCTCTGCCAAGCCGAAGTTGTGGGAAGGGGGGCCGGTATGTAACTTGTTGCGTAGGTGGTTTGGGGGGTAATCTTCACTCTTCTATTTTCTTCGAGCTGATTGATTTTTCGCAGATAAACGACACATGTCACGCTGTTCGCCGGATGGCTTCCTCCGCAATTTGCGCATGTTGGTCGTTCTGTTATAGGTCTCTTGCATTCTTTTGTCAAGTGCTCTTCGGCGCACTTGAGACACCTTACTGCACGCCTGCAGTTTGCGGTCGCGTGTCCCCACTCCTGACAGCGGTGGCACTGTATTATAATTTTATTATTATAATGCCTTTCCCATCTGACCCTGGCATCTAATAGTGTCGTTACCGTGGAGTTAATCATTTTCTCAGTGATGGAACTGTTCGTTATGACGAGAAATGCCTTTGCTTGCATTCCATTCATTTTGTAAACCTTTTTTGTCGTAAGATTTTTGGAGTTCAGCTCCTTTTCTACCTCTTCCACCGTAGCGTCGTTGGGTAAACCTTTCAAAACGAACGCGTGCGTTTTTTCATCTCGTGCCGTGTAGGTGTGGTGTTCCACGGAATTGTTTTTTAAATCGGCCAAAAGTAAGTCGTATTCGTCCTTGTCGTTTACGTATACGGCTATCGATGTTGCTCGGTAGGATAGTTGGAATCCTTTGGTGGCGAAATGTTTTACTTTTTGACGAAATTTTACCTGGTCGTTAACATCGCAGTCTATTATGATAGGCGGTGGCTTATACGATTTCTTTGCAGCTTGAGTTGTGTTATTGGGTGGAATTGCATCTCTGGTTTCATCCTCCTCCATGTGGTTGTCGGTAGAGTCGAGATCTTGGGTCTCCTGTTCCTTTGGTAGCGCCGCAAATTTGTTTCGTAGTAAAACTGGTAACGGGACCGGCTTCAGCCGAGGTCGACGCACTTTCTTAACGGCTGGCTCCGCAACCGTTTCAGTTTCCATTTTCCCGGGGGAAAACTTCCGCTTACTCTTTGTTAGACAGCCCCAGCCGTTATCGGTGTCGTTGGCCTGGTTTTCACTCATTTTCGCACAAAAATTTCAAATTTCGAATTCAAAATCACTAACACTACCAACTTAAGATTAATTCACTTAGCTCCTGGACACGTGTTACCTCTACGGCTGCTCGGTTGAGAATTAACAAGTTCATTTTTGATAATCTTTGGAGGTGATGGTAAGTCAATTTTGTACAATTTAGTCGATATTTTTGTTTAGTTTGAAAATTTGTTTCTTATTTTACAATGTAAGCGATTGCGTGCAACTGAAGAATGGCAATAACCATGAAATAACGTTATATTGCACTATCGTATTACGAATTTTTCATTTTTTCAAATTTTCTTAATTCGGACCTGTTATGTGTTAATTGTCTCTTTTTCAAATTTTTTGAATTTTGATTTGCTACGTATTGTATTATTCTTATATTTTTTGAATTTTCCTGATGATAGTTCTGGTTTTATTTATAATCATTTGTAATATTAAATTCAATTTTGTAAATTAATTTCTTTTACTTACACATTATATGAGACGGTGGTTGAGGTTTTTATTTATAACAGTACTTGTAATATTAAATTGAATTTTGTATGGAAATTTTTTTTTTACTTATCTTTCCTGGTTTGGGATTCGAACGCCTTACCCTTGTATTACGAGACTTCTCCTTAGTCTGCTCGGCTATGGGTAGTACATGTGTTTGAATTGTAAGAATGCAGGCACTATATTAGGGAACAACGGGGCCCGGCCCACACAGAATGATAACTGATAATAAAATATAATGATAAATGATTAACTGTGATAATACCATGCAAAAAAATTTCTAAATATTTATAAAATAAATAGTACATCAATTCATCAATAATAATTATTGTTAGTATGGGGGTCGTTCATAAACCACGTGTCTTGGTCAAGCACATAGGGGTTAGGTTTAGGTAGAAAGCTATTACAGGGCTACGTGAGAGCAAGGGAAAGTTAGAGTCAAGCTACGTAATTTTTTATTTATTTTAAATAACTTTTTTATTTCAAAAAGTTTAAAATATTTATTATACATGGCTACATGAAGAGAGGGAGAGGTTCTAATCTAAAGAGGCCAAATCTAAACCACGTGGTTTATGTTTAAAACAAATTTTAATAAAATTTTAAAAAAATAATAAAAATTTTAAATTTAACTTTACGTTTAAAATTTAAATTATTTATTTTTTATGATTTATTTTATTTTACACAATGAAAACTATTTGCAGAATAAGTGACAATATAATTATGTATGGATATTTGCTGTACTCTATAAATAAAAAGTACACCACATTTTTAAAAAGTCAAAATTTGATTTTTAAATTTTAATTAAAGCTAGTTATATCACGGATTAGTCCAAACTAACTATCTTAGGATTCTTATTAACACCTTAACAATCAAAACAATCGTATTATTACTTAAATTTTTAGTTAAAAATTTTTAGTTTAGAATTTATAGTTAAAGAGAAACATAATATCAGGCCCGTACTCAGGATTTCTTTATGGAAAGGGTTTACAAACAAAATTTATAAAATAAATACATCAAGTATTAGTAAATATTTTAAATTTGTTAAATTACTTAGAATTGTTGTAAAGGTACGGCATTTGCACGTAGATTTAAAATAGAGAAATACAGGTTTTGTTTATTTATGTTTTATTACAATGCCAATCAGCCATTAGGAGGCGTTCATTCATTACGTGAGGCAATTTTGGTGATTTTGCAACCCCCTCTCCCCCCTTGGTGAGATGTCGTGAGATTTGGCTCGACCCCCTCCCCCTCCTAATCTCACGTGAGATTTTTTAAAACGCACATTTTTAGTGTAAATACGTTAATCTGTGCTTGATTGCGTCGAATTTATTCAAAAAACCATAATTTGCTTAATTATTTTTATTTAAGACAAAATATTACGTGATATTCGCCGAGACCCCCCCTCACCCCCACGTGAGATTTGCTGAGATTCGGCTCGACCCCCTCCCCTTAAACGCCTTACAAAATTAATGGACGCCCCCTACCAGTTAAACACAATTTTGACATAACCAACATAACTATATTATTTGTTTGTTTGAAAATATTATTAAATTTAAAATTTTTAACTTCTTTTAAAGTTATTTACGGAAATTAATAAAAAAATGATTTTCAAATTTTATCAGACCCGTGCGCAAGGAACCCCATTACATAGTTATTTCCCTATTAACGAAAATACTTTTTATATATTTGAAAACTTAATATAAACATAATACTATTCACTAATAATAATTATTGTATTTATTTCATAAATTTTTTTTGCAAACTCTCCCCATGAAAAAATTCTGCGCACGCTCCTGCGCTTCATAAATAAGTTAAAATGGGCTGGGTTCCATTCGACATCTAGCCGACAGCAAGCGATAGTTACTAGTTAAAAATCAGCAATTTTTAAGAATCGTTTAGCTGCAAATTAATTGTTATTTTTACTCTATTCTACCAGCAAGCTATTATCAGAGCTATTAACTAGATATTAGCGAGCAATTTCAGCTTGCTACAAGCAAGCTATTATTCAGAGCTATTCGCGCGCTATTAGCTCGCCATTGCAGCTTGCTACAAGTAAGCTATTATTCAAAGCTATTACATAGCTGATCAGCAGCTATTTTTCTAAATGGATCACTGCTGGCAAAATAGCAATGAATAGCTTGCTGCCAACTAGCAAATAAACAGCTATTGATATTCGCAGCTGCTTTGTAGCTAGAAATGCTACTTGGGATATGCTATAATTTAGCAGTGCAGTATAATATAGTCATCAGGTTTTGCTTTGTAAGGGATGATTTTTCCTTTAACAATATACTAATTTTTTTTAACTCCTTTCGATCAATTTATGAACAAACATTTTATTTCTACTATATATGGGTCAAGGTTTTCATTTTAGAAAAAAATCTACGCTATCAAATTACAAGATTAAGGTTTTGACTTACTAACTATTATACATAGCTTTGTACATAAATAATGGGACTTGCAGCCTAGAATTTCAACCCAACAACTTCAAATTCTAACCAAGATAGCTCATAAAATTGATGATAACGTAATCTACAAAGTTCAAAGTTCATCCTAAGCTATTTTATTTTTACCTAAATATTGTAATAGGTATTTGAACAAACTTAAGTAAAATTGAGCAAATTTTGCCTTTTTATTTTAAAATATACTTGCATCTTACTTTCGTGTTATCACAAGTTTAATGTTACAGTGTTAATAAATTTGTCATAACTAAAAACATCTTGATTTGTCTATTATTATTAACGTACATAATATATATTATAAAAAGTAATATATAGTAAATATGGCAAATTAGTAATATCTGACTAATTAATTAAAGAATGGATAGCTGTTCAAATAAATCAAATTATATGTCTCTCACTTATGTTACGAGTTGTAGGGTGGCCGAGCTTGCCTTTGATTTTGGGGTTGGTGTACGCGAAATAAAAAAGTAGAAAATCTTTGTATTAGGATTTATTTTCTACTCTACATAAGTACATTGTTCATCATCCGAGGTTAATAATCAACTGCCCATTCCTATCTCGGCTATTAGCTATCCGAGAACTAGAAATGGTTATCATAATTTATTCTTGCATTTCTAGGAGTTCATCACATTTCCCCCCTAGATTAAAAAGTTAAAACAATGATTTAATCTTTTGAAAAACTTATTTTAAAATAATAATGAATACATAATTAAAGTGTGATAAAATATTTTTTGTTATAATTGATTAAAAATTTAAAAGATTCGGCTATTACGCCTGTTATGTAAAGGATCTCGAGCCTGTACACGTGGAACTGCTGGAACTTCCGATAATTCTAATTCATCCTGTGAAGATGGAGATATTGATCTATTATCTCGATTTACATTTCTATTATTAAAGGTTATACATAGATTAGGAAGATTTCCACAAGTGCAAGATTTCTTTCCTTTGCATCGACAATAAATTTTGTAAATAATTCCTATAACTAATAAAATACATATAAAATAAACAAATAGTACATGAAAGATTTCGAACGATTGTTGCTAGAAGTTTGTAAAATTTGATCTGCTAATTCGTCAATTTTCGACAATTTGTAACTTGCTAAATTTAATTCATCTAAATGAAGAGATGTTACCTTATATCCCTTACTTAATTTTAATTCAGAAATATTAATTTGATTCTTATGACTAATTTCACAACAATCCAAGTCTATATTAAAATTTGGAATGAAATCCATAAAAGTAGTTGAAATAAATTCTTGACTAGGAGTCAGTAAGGTTGTACTGGTAAAACCTTTACAATGATTATCTAGTTTTATCATACCTGAACCTGTTAAAAGAACATCTACTGGTATATTTGAATTTTTACAATTTATTACTAAATTTTCACTACCAATCGGAATAATGTATATCCATCGATTGTTGGTTTTCAATTGATAAAATATTGGTGAATATAATTCAATTATTCTGGTGTCGCATGAATCTGGCACCTTTTGTACATGGTTAAACAAGGAAATTTCACAATTATTTAAAGTATTAGTAACAAATGTTGGTTTCGTTTGAATACAAATTAATTTGCTAAGATCGAGTCTTTTGCAATTCGAAAATTCTAAATCACTTAAGGTAAAATAATGTTGCTTGGTTTCACTCACTGCCAAATAATTATTGGCTGGTTGAACAAATAAATATTTGTTTTCACTTTTCACTAACACTGGAAGTGGTATAAGATGATGTGCTGAAAATGTGCGTTGATCGACCAATGGTAATGAGATAGCATAAGTTAATTTCGAGTTGAAATAAAACACTACTAATTTAACAATTTTCGTAATAGTGTGTACATTATTAATGTCTAATGGTACAACAAAATCAGTTCCACTTGGTAAATAATTTCGCACCTTTTGCAATTCGTCTAAAATTTGAATAGGATTTATAATTTTTGGATGAAGAATTCCCTTTTGAGCAAATAAAATGGCATTTGTTAGTGAATCTAATTCGTTTTGATATTGTTGTGCTAAAAATATTAATAAATTTAAGTGTTCGTCTATAACTTGTCTTGTTTCGAGCACCGATAAAGTTTTTGTTTCCGCGTTTACAAATTTTTCGATTTTCTGTAAATTTTGATTCAATAATTGTTCATTATTATTAAGTGAAGTAATAGTTTCGTTAAAATTTTTAATAGTTGTTTGCACAATACTAGATTGTTGCTTGATTAAAGAAGTTAAAGTTTTTTCATCATTATTGAAAGAATTAATTTTTTCGTCATAATATTTTGCATCGTCAGCATCCATTGTGCCGAATAAAATTTTTGCTCCTTGGCCAATAATATTAATCCATCCGCGTCTCCTTCGCGAGTGATCCTTGTGACCAATAATCATGCTTAAAATATTTTTGTCGACTTCGATTTGTTGGATATAATAGTTTAATAACTTAAGTTGCTTTTCGCATATAGTAAAATTAATGAAAAAATTGTTATAACCGAAGTTGGGATGACCACAATAATTTTGAGTTGTCGTTGTATACGTTTTCAAAGTGATAAATTTTTCAAAAACTAAGTTAATATCTAAATAAGTAATTAGCTTCCATTCTTGATTGCTCAGAACTAAATTTCCGATTTGTTCAAAATATATTCCAGGTGTAAAATTGAATTTCGTTTCGTTATAAACTTCATGAGTGAAGATGATGGTATATTGGAGAAGAAGAATTGTTATTCTGAAACAAGAGAAACATATGGCTTCAGACGGTTTGCATGAACAACCTTTTCTTGATTTTTTATTAAAATAGTAAAATTACAATTTGATGGTTTTGAAATAATTTTGTAAGGCCCTAGATAATATTGATCTAATTTTTTAGATCTACCCCTTGCAGTTGCTTCGTTTGTTAGCAAAACTAGGTCTCCAATTTTAAATTCATGTTGAGTTAGTTTTTTATCATAATATTTTTTGTAATTTTCCTTACAACGTAGGAGGTTGTTTCGCGCAACTTGATTTGAAGTTTGCAATTTAGTACGTAAATCTATAATGTAGTCGTCATAACTATAAGAAAATTTAGGATTCTGTGATAAATTGGATGGAAGTATAGCTTTCTTCCCGTATATAAGTTCGAAGGGAGTAAAATTTGTTGCAGAATGAGGACTAGTATTGTAAGAAAACATTGCAAAATCTAACCAATCGGGCCAATCCGTTTGGTCTTTATTTACAAAATGCTTTAAATAATCTGCTAACGTCTTATGTGACCTTTCTAAAGCTCCGTTAGTTTGAGGATGATACGCTGAGGTATTTAATTTCGAAATTTTTAAAAGTTTGCAAGCTCTTTTAAATATTGAGCTCATAAAATTTGATCCTTGGTCGGTGATTATATATTTTGGAATACCGTATTTACAGATAATGCATTTTACAAAAGCGTCAGCAACGGTTACAGCTTCCTGATTTGGTAGAGCTATTGCCGCTGAGAATTTTGATAAATCATCTTGAAAAGTTAATATAAATTTCATGCCACATTCGGATAACGGAAGTGGTCCAACAATATCTAAAAATACCTTTTCGAAAGGCTCGTATGATGTTGTAGTAATTTCCATCGGTATTTTGGTTTTCTTCCGATTGACTTTATTTATTTGACAACTTTTGCAACCTTTGACATATTTTTTTATGTCTTTCCTCATTGAGGACCAATAAAATTTTGCCTTAATTCCTTTAGTTGTTCTGGAAATTCCCGAGTGACCGCCGATAGGAGTATCGTGATATTCTTTTATAATTTGTTGAATTTCATTCGGGTCGGTGACACTGATAGTTTCGTTTTTGCATAGTAGGATTTCTATTTCAGTGTTTCTGAAAAGATAACGTAAAACAATTCTGAAAAATTCATTATCACGTTTATTGTAAAATTGTGAAATTACAATTCTTTCAACTGAGTCCTTGATGAGGTTATCGCGAAGTTCTATGAGCTTGTAGAATAATATTTCCCTATTGCAACAAACTTGAGATGTTTCCGTTGCAAAGAGATAATAAATGTTATAATTTTCTTGATTATAATGAATAATTTTGTTTAGATCCTTGTTTTCAAAGAATTCCCGATTATTTAATTTCTCGTTAAATTTTTTAAAATCGATGTCATTACACAAATCTTTTGAAGTTATACAAATCAGTGAGTAGTTTTGATCGATATTAAAAATTGATTCATCGGTTTCTTTAACCTTGCTGTTTTGAATAATATGCTTTTGTTGATATTCAATAAAATTGGAATAAGAGTTAGTAGGAGTTGTTTGTAAAATTTTAATTTCCAAACTTGGTGGAATGCGACTTAAAGCATCTGCATTCAGATTACTTTTACCTGCTCTATGAATAATTTCGTAATTGTATTCTTCTAAATATAATCTCATTCTCATTTGTCTCGAACCTAGATCCTTAGAACCAAAAAGTGAGGTGAGACATTTATGATCAGTTACTAATTTGAATTTTGTAGAATAAACGTATGGTCTAAAATGCTTGACTGCCCACACGATGGCTAATAATTCCTTTTCTGTTGTATTATAATTGATTTCAGCTTTATTAAGAGTTCTGCTGGCGTAAGATATTGGAAGATCTTTGCCTAACTCGCCTTGAGAAAGAACTGCTCCAAGAGCATAGTTGCTTGCATCAGTTGTAATAATAAATTCTTCCTTAAAATTTGGATATTGCAACAGAGGTTCTGATGTAAGAAGGTTTTTTAATTTTTCGAAAGAGTTTTGTTGTTGACTTGTCCATAAAAATTCAGTGCTTTTCTTCAATAATTTCGTTAAAGGTTTTGAAATTTCAGAAAAGTTTGGGATAAATCGTCTATAATAACCGGCTAAACCGAGAAAGCTTTTAATTGTTTTAACATTTGTGGGTATAGGAAATTCTTTTACCGCTTCAATTTTTCTTGAATCAGGTCGAATACCTTCGTTTGTAATTAAATGACCTAGAAAAGTTACTTCCTTTCTTAAAAATTCGCATTTTAAAGGATTAAGTTTTAAATTGTGTGTTCTAAATCTAGTAAAAATATCATTTAATTTTTTTATATGAGCTAGTAATGATTCAGCGTATACTACAATATCGTCCATGTAAATAAAACAATGTAAACCGTGTAATCCACTCAATATAGAATTCATTAATCTTTGAAATGTCGCCGGGGCACCCTTTAACCCAAATGGCATTGACTTAAACTGATAATGTGCATAATTTGTACTGAAAGCTGTTTTATGTGCATCATCAGGATTCATAGCTATCTGATGGAATCCGGACGCGAGATCTAATGTTGAAAAATATTTGCAACCCCCTAATTGATCAAGTATATCTACGATGTTATGCAGCGGAAATGCGTCCCCAATAGTAATATTATTAAGACCACGAAAGTCCACGACCACCCTGTATTTTGTTTCACCGGAAGCATCCAGTTTTTTCGGCACAATAAGTAAAGGTGCATTGTAGGGACTTGTACTACGTTCCACAATATTTTGGGCTTCTAATTCTTTTACTTGACGTTCAATTTCTTCCTTTTGAGAGTGAGGAATTCTATAGGGTTTTATATTGATAGGATCGTTGTGTACTGTAGGAATTTTGTGTACGATTGTATCGGTTCGACTTAGTACGTCGCCAGGCAAATAAAATATATCGTTAAAATCTTGACATACCGAAATTAAACTGCTCTTTTCTTCAGGATTTAAATGATCAGTTCGTAATAGAGACTCTAATAATTTTAAGCGATGACTCCCTGAATTTTGATTATATAAAGTAGTATTTCTTTGAGAACTGCTGGAATTTTTGTTATCATTAACATTCCGCGTATATTTTTCTATGTTAATCTCTGGAGTATTTATATCCACAGGAACTTCATTAAGATTAAGAACACTGACCTTAGCTTTGTTATCTGTACAACGAACTAAAGAATTTGCTAAAAAAACGTTGGATGAAATTTCTTTAGATGCAATAATTCCATCAAAAATCTCGTCTGGATTTGAATTTAAAATATTTACTTCAATAATAACTTCGGAACGAGGTGGTAATTTAATAATCTCACTTTTACAACATATTGGAATAGCTTGATCATTGATAAAAATTGTCTTGGTACCGTAATCTATATTAGCATTAGCGAATTTTAAAAAATCGCTACCGATTATACCCTTAGAAAAAATTGGAAATTCGTCCTTAACAACTTGGAATGGAAACTTGAGTTTATTATTATGGTCGTTATACAAAGTTAACTTGCATGTACCTAATGTTTCAACGGACTCGCTTGAAATACCGTTTAATTGTAAAATTTTGCTTGAATCTAATAGAATATTTGGTTTTAGACTACCAACTTTTATAATTGAAACATCTGCACCGGAATCGATAATAAAAGAATTTGGCGTATCGATACACTCTTCGACATTTAAAAAAACAGAATTCAGTGGGTCGGAAAGAGTTAGAATTTGAGTGCATTTGTCGTTTGATTGTTGTTCGTCTATAGATAAGTTATTAATATGATTAGATTCGTTAAAATTAGGTTTAGTTTTTAAGGTAGGAGGTATAACTGTAGATAAATTTGTAACATTAGAAGTTTGTAAAATTGATTTATACGATTTAGGATAATTAGAATTGTGACGGAATTTTAATTTTGAGACTTCTGAGATCCGCTCGGAGAAATCTGCGATTCGTTTAAATTTTTCTTTTTATCTTCGTTAAATTTTCGTTTTCGACATTCGGATATATGATGACCTAAACTTTTGCAATACGCACAAGTTATGCTTCGCGAAAATTTTGACGGAGTTGGAGTTGATTGAGTAAAATTTACTTGGGGTATATTACCTCTTTTAAATTTAGTAAAATTTCTATAAAAAGTGCATTGCGAAGTTATGTGACCTAACTTGTTACACGTAGCGCATTTTAAAATATTACTCTCGTTTACCTTTTGATATTTAAAAATTTCGATTTTACTTAAAAGCTCTTTTTCTTCCGAAAATGCCAAACTTACAGCTTCTTCGAAAGTTGTAGGATTTCGCGCTTTTACAACAGTGGCTATTGGATCTTTTAAACCTAAGATAAATACATGTTGCGCTTGAGTTTTGAGTAATCTTTCGTGTGCTAATTTAATAATTTGATTTTCCTCGCCTATAATTACGCTATCAATTAATTTTTGCAAAATGGTTTCTACTCTATTTGCATATGACATAACGTCTTCATTGAAATTTTGCCTACATGAATGTAATTCTAATTCCCATTGTCCTTGAGAACGTTTATCTGAAAAAACTTCGATCAAATGTGTTTTTAATTGATCCCAAGTATCAAAAGTTCTGTGCTGAGTCAAGTTATAAGCACGACCACTTAATTTTAATTTTATAAGTTGAAATAATAATTCTTTGTCATCGGGCGCACATAATATTAATGCTGATTCGCACGTATTTAGGAATTCTGATAAATTTTCCCGTTTTCCCGTGAAAGTTTTTAATTGTTTCTCCAAGATTTCGATTTTTAAATGAGGCATATTTGAAGAATTGCAGAAGATTGTTTCGAAATTATTTAATAGTTCGTAGAAATGCAATTTTAAAAGTGGAATTGAGTTAATATGTATAGACATAAAATAATGTACTTACAAAATTTTCATCATGATTTAGGAACTCGTAGCTGCTGAAAATAGTTGCTGTAGAATTTGGTTGATAGATAATGCTGGTTGATGATGGTATTGACGAATAGATGATGTGTAGAATTGATTGTTGCAGTAGAAAATATTTTGTAGATTTGTATGAAGAATTTGAAAATAATTTTCACTTTATTTTTTTCCGTAGATTGTAACACACCGCACCTGTCACCAATTGTAGGGTGGCCGAGCTTGCCTTTGATTTTGGGGTTGGTGTACGCGAAATAAAAAAGTAGAAAATCTTTGTATTAGGATTTATTTTCTACTCTACATAAGTACATTGTTCATCATCCGAGGTTAATAATCAACTGCCCATTCCTATCTCGGCTATTAGCTATCCGAGAACTAGAAATGGTTATCATAATTTATTCTTGCATTTCTAGGAGTTCATCACAGAGTATTTAAATTTCAAATAATAAGTTTGATGAAAAACTAAATATAAATTCAAATAAAATTCGTCCCTCTAATTGCCCAGGCGCCCTGGAAAAACAAATTTGTCTAAATCTAAATCTCAAGTCTGCTGATGGCCAAATTATATCAAATTCAAAAGAATTATATTATGTTTTATATTAAAATACATTATTTTTCGTCAATAAACAGTTTTATCTTATGAATAGACAAAAATCCATAACATTTAACCTAATTTCAAATATAATCTTTAATATTATTAATTCAAATAAGCATTAAAGTGATCATTTTTACTAGTTCGGTGATGTAATTAAAAATTTAAATCAGAATAGTATTGAATTTAAAATTTAAAATATAAAATGTAGAAAATTTAATTTTTGAAAAAAATCGTAAAAATTGTATTGAAATCTAAAATAAAATGTTTTCAATTTTCCGATTTAACTACAACAAATTTTTTTATAAAATACATACAAAACTCGTTTTTTGGTGGAATTAAAAACCGAGAGTAGGTATATGGTAATTTTCTGTTGTCTTCTGTACCATATTATTACTTAAGTGTTACCTTTTGTTTTATATAAATAGGTAACATTTTACCTGCGAACACCATCATGATGCAACATTGAGTATATCATGTTATAAAAAATTTAATCACGCCGAATTAATAAATACAATAAGTAATATAACAGCTTTATAAATAATAAATATAAATAAATCCAACTTAAAAAAGTTTACAATTTACAATAACGTACAAAATGTGAATAAATAATTGGAGAAAACCAAAACATGAATCCAAGATCTCCAGTTTTATATGGATTACCAAAAATACATAAAGAAGGCATACCGTTACGCCCAGTAGTATCATGTATTAATTCTCCAACCTATTTTCTATGTAAATTTATTAATGATATACTAGTCACTCTTCCATACAGATCAATCCACAGCGTGAAAAACACTTTTGAATTTATAGACCGTCTAAAACCCCACATGCCCAATAAGAAGAATAAATACACATTGGTGTCCTTTGACGTAAAAAGCCTCTTCACATCAATCCCGACAACAGAATTACGCACGACTTTGAAACACCTGATCGAGAGTAGCGATTTGGACAAGGTGAAACAAAATGAATTGATTACCATCATTGAAGTCTGCCTTAAACAAAGTTACTTCAAGTTTGAAGAGAAATTTTACTTACAAAAAGATGGATTACCAATGGGAGTACCTACTGCTCCCATTTTCGCAGAAATATTCATGAAGAATTTTGAAGAAATGTTATTCGCCTCCAACCTTTGGCTTTTAAGATACGTAGTATTTTGGTGTCGTTACGTAGATGATGTGTTTTGCATATGGAAAGGTTCTGCCCGCCAACTATGTCTATTCCTCACTTTCCTTAATTCACTAAATAAGAAAATCCAGTTCACGATGGAGGAGGAAAAAGAGAATAGATTAAACTTCTTGGACGTCACCTTAACTAAGATGGAAGAAGGATTAGACATATCAATTTACAGAAAACCCACCACGACCGACACTATCATTCCATATTGTTCCAATCAATCTTGGAAAATAAAAATGGCCGCATTCCATAGTTTGATTTACCGACTTTTTTAAATACCCATGTCAAAAAGAAATTTTCTAATAGAAGCAAATACAATCCGGTCGATAGCAGATGCAAATGGATACTCCACAGACTTAGTCGATAACCTTATCAAGAAAAAAGAGAAACTGATTGAAAGAAGTCTGGTTACTGCTTCACTTGCCACCCAGATTGAAGAGCCGGCTCCCAATTGGGGAGTTATAAACTATGTTTCATATACTAGCGGGCAAATAATGAAACAGTTACGTAAGTCAGATATCCGAATTACAGAAGTAAACAAAGTCAACTTAGGATCCATTTTTGCCACTACGAAAGGGAAGACAGACAAACTCAAAAATAGCGGGATATATCAACTTCATTGCAACACATGCGAAGCCATTTATATTGGACAAAGCGGAAGATCGATTTACACACGGGTCAAAGAACATGAGGCAGATCTAGCCAATAATAGAACGAGTACCGGGTTTTCTACACATTGCCATGAAACAAATCATGGTTTAGATTCTGATAACATCGTGGTGTTACATACAGAACGTAAAGGTCGCATATTAACCTTACTAGAAAGCCTTGAAATTAAGAAAGCGTTACTAAGCGGACAAAACTTGACCAATTCACAATTGGAACTCCAAGACATCAGTTCACCACTGTTGTTTAAGATTCCATAAGATTGGCTAATGACTTGTTTGTTTACGACCTTTCTCTCTTTCATAAGCCCCTCTGTATATTTCAACACGGTTGGTATCTATTCTTTTCCTATATAAAGGAAAAAATGTTCCTATTGATGTTGAATGGGGACTTGAAGAAGAAGTGGTTTATCCCTTCGAAACAATTGTATCAATTTATGTTTATTCATTTATTTTTAATAAATATAAGTATAATATAGCGTGAGTTTCAGCCGATTAATTATCACAGGTTCGTTTTATAGAAAACCAAAAATTAATTACTCATTTTGTCAATATATATGTAGTATAAACTCATGAATTTTAAACTAATAGTAATTAATGAAATTAATGTTACTAATTGCATACTATTTTTACTACTACTTTTCATTTGTCTCACTTTTATAAATTAGGTTTAGTTGTTACATTTTTGTTTTCTTTGGTTAGAGATAATAAAACGTGAAAAACGGAGCCATACATAAAATTGAATTCAAATGTACACAGTAAAATCATTAATAAATTATTTGATCAAGTCAATTCATGTTTAAAATTACATAAAACGTTATACTTCACTTTGTCGCTTTCCAATTCATGGTGTAAAATACTATATATCTGACATAATATATTATATAATCAAAATGCTAAGGAACCAATTAGTCGACAGAACAAAAATACTAATTTGTTTCTCAATTATCTATAATTAATATTAATTGTTAATAAATTAACATCATTGAAAAAAATTACTACCATAATTAATATAATATAACTCCAAAGTATCAGTTTAAAGTTATTAAAATTTACATAAAAATTCAATAATAGGGTGATCATGATTGTCTGGCATTAATTTGTTTATTTTTATTGCGCATATTTAAGAATAAAAAACATTTTGACTAGAACATAATAAAAACATAATCAAAATCAAGATAAACATGGTTATGTATCAGGTTTTCGAATAAAGATCATGAGTAAATTGCAAATATGAAACTAAAAAATAAGAATTATTTAAAAATTTAAGGAATTTATAACTGTAACATTCTTTTAATACTAAATATAATAAATGGGTACGACTTAGCAGTGTTACTTTTAAATTCTTTTAGTTTTGGGCAGAAATCTCTGGTTTAAAAAAAAACTCGGAAACCATTCCACTTTAAAAACACATCTATACTGTATAATCGATGTTTAAAGGCACGGGATTAAAAGGCAAGAATCTCTGTTTTTAAGTAAAATTCGCTAGAATTACCAAAATTCAGTTTGAAATAAAATTAAACCACGATGTTAACTGCAGTCTTAAAAAACTGTGATTGAACCATTTACTTAGGTATTTTAAGTTAATCTTCCGTTTAATCATTTCATTTTAATGTTATCTATTAAAGAATACAATATAGTTCCGACTCGCTTTCACAATGGTGAACGTCTTGAGGCACATTGCTGGTCCTGCCATCCATAATTAGTAAAATTGACTTCGCAGTGACTGATTCTGATTTGCACAAATTTCTTAAATTTAAAAACTTTGTATCCAGTAACTTTGTAACCCATAATACATTTAAGTGTATACGCATATGTACGCATAGTTCGTAAGCACATAACTATACAAAAAGTTTCAATTAGAAGAAAGAATGTATTGAGTGAAAATGAACAAAATAATTAATCATAATATTGTAAAAAATAAAAAAATCAACAAAATTTAAGAAAGAAATAAAGAAAAACTTAGAAAAATTGATATTATAAACCATAAAGGAAAGATTAAAAATTTACAAGAAATAAAAAATTTTAATAATATGTAGATGGTTATAAAAATGAAGAAACTTTCTTAAAAGAAAATTTTGATTTAGGCAGCCAAAGATTGGTTAGGTTGTAAATCAGGAAAACACTAGTGTATGATTGTTCACTAATAAGATGATATTGGACAATTGGATTTTGGAAATAGAGTTAGCAAATTATATAGATGAAGAAAATTGAATTTTATAAAAATAATTATTGATTTGACCAGGAGATCAATTAAATAAATGATTTGATTATTATTATTGTTATGAATATTAAGCTAGAATTTGATGTTTTATTGCATAATAACTCAGAAAATAATTTTCATAAAATGATAATTGAAATAGATGATACTATGATTTACATAATGAGATTAAAATAGAAAATTTCAATTTGATTAGAACATGTGAAAGTTTGCAAATAGTTGTATTTGAAGCTGTAAGTAACTAGAATGGTTATTAATTAATAATAATTAAATGAATATGGGATTTTATTGATTATGAAAGTTTGATTACGCGGTATAAATTTAGCAGTAGTTGATGTGCTTATTTGAAATGATCCGAATTATTATGATTTAAATTTTTTATTGATTTAATGATAGAGTAATAATTTTTAATTTAATTTTCATCGAGATTATAAGAGATATTTGTGCATAATTTTTTAATGTTGTCAAAAGTTTAGAATTCTATTGATATATTTTATAAAAATTTAAAAATTTTGTGACAACATTTTCTATGTAAATATCTGGATGTTAGTCAGAAATAGTGTGTTTAGCGACAAACAACAATAAAGATAATTCAAGAGAGATGACGATATTATAATGTAAGCCTACTAGTCTGATACTAACCTAATGTGCAAAAGGGCAAAAAGATGGTACCGGTTTATCGTATTTTGCTTTTTCCTCGAAAACTGTTAGTCAAAACGATTAGCCACCCTAGC
Source organism: Cantharis flavilabris (assembly GCA_949152465.1). Lineage (NCBI taxonomy): Eukaryota > Metazoa > Arthropoda > Insecta > Coleoptera > Cantharidae > Cantharis > Cantharis flavilabris. Next base: position 33,080,516 of record OX424438.1, on the reverse strand, counting down.
CAAAAGGGACGTATGTAAACTCCACCGACGGTCAATAATTAATCCGTCCTTCCAAAATGGTCAGCGTCGGTCACCTGTAAATTCCACCGCTAACCGTAATTAGGGATAACAAAGTATTAGTAGGTGTACAATAGACAGATTAATAATTAAAATCCCTTTGGAAGAGGATTTTTATCGACCATGAAAGTATAAAAATATTTTATTTAGCATAAAAATTCAAAACAAATAATTACATGAAAACAATAATTATTAAAATACGTGTTTATTAAAAAAAATCAAATATAAACCACTCTTCAGATTATTTTTTATCATTAATGTGAAAAATGATTGGAAATATTTTTCACAAACTCCATTCTGCTAATGGTTTTAGCTGAATACATATAAATTAAATGTTGTAAACGTGATTGTTTTCTAAGGGTATCACTATTACCCACCTTAGGTGTGTCAAGACTGTTAATGTTGATGTATGTAATAATTTGCATGCCTTTCAATTTTTCCAAAAAAGTGTAAATTGATGGATGGGTGCTATATAAAATTGGGAATTAAATACATTATGAACAGATTCACAGGCATTTGTTGTCCGACACATACTTGCTGTATTTGCTGCCCAAAGCTTAGGTGGATATACAATGAATTGCCATCGATATAATTTCTGAATATATAATCCGAATATTGGTCCAATCTTGTATCGTTTGTTTTCTCTTGCAACTGTTCTGTGATCTCCGTTTCCGACAGTATATATATTTGCAGAACATTTTTTGTTGCAACATCGCCACTTAAATTCTCCGTTTTGCAATACATTCTGTTGATAAAATTTGAATCCACCACACACCAACAAAGTTTTCCCGCGAGAACTGAGAATTTCTTGATACATTGCTATAACGATTTAATTACGTTTAAAGAATTTAATTAATTTTTTTTAACAAAATAAGAAGTATTTATGTAATGATTTAATATTACCAATACAAAAAATAAACCAATATAAAAGAGTTGATAAGCTGTTAATTGAATTTGAAAAAATAAAATTTTCAAAGGGGGGCCTCAGTTAATTAAATGCAAAGTCAACAAATAACTTCGACAGATAACTAACCTACTTCAAAATTGCTACATTTTCTAAGGTTATATATATTTCATATAAATTATATCAATAAACAATATAAATTAATCCATTACTTTTTTCATTCATATAAATTAATGCCCGATTTCATAAAACTTTTAACAAGCCATTAAAGTTAACAGATGATTTCTATTGGTTTGTTAGCTCTAAGGAATAATTTCCATTGGTTAGTTAAATTTAAAGGCCCATTAAAATTTTTATGAAATCAGACATAAGTAACCTAATACAATTTGTGAAGTGTACGAAAAAAAGGCAATGTAACATTTACATAATTTATTAATCAATAACCTATTAATTTAATAACCTACCTACTTAACGACGAATTATAAACTTAACAATTAAAAGATTAAATGTCTGACCAGTTTACCTGGGCGATGGTAAACTCAGCCGCTTAGTAGAATTGGGTACTAATCTCGTTGGTAAACTCAGCCTGGTAAAAAATTTTTGCCTTAATCTTCATAGGTAAACTCAGCCGGGCGACTTTAAGCTAAGCGCTAATAATTTGGTGAAAGCTAATCCTACTTAATGATGGTGACACTTTAAAGTACGCCCTGTATGCAATATTGACAGGGCCGTCCTAAGATATTCCTAATAAAATTAGAGAATAACGAAACTTCCCCCACAGAGGGGGGGGGGTTACATGGATGCGTGACGTATAATATTTGAAACTTTGTGGTCTCAGTTGATTACCAATTTTTTAAAGACTACAGTAAAAGGAGATATTCGCGCGAAGACATGGATCGGCTATGTAGGTTAGTTTTAGTTTATGATTTGTCTTCAGCAAAATTTGCTTAAAACAAATTTAGCAAAAACAAAATTGAATGAACCAATAACATATGCGTTAGAAATTATATTCTTGGTTTAATTATAATTTCGTAACCAGGGACGGGTTCAACCAACTCCAATGTGTGATTGGATACTCATTTTATTTATTACCATTGTTACCAGAATAATCAAAATAATCAAGCTTTTTTTGGCTTTTTTTTTAGTCTAACTTTTATGTATTTTTTTTATTTTTGTGACTATGCCTATATAGCTTAAGCCTAAGCTTAATCCGATTAAAATTATTTAGGTAATCTAAGGGGATTTAAACTACCAGGCTGAGTTTACCTATGCCGCTTAAGGTTAAGCTTAATCTCCAAGGATTAAAACGAATTAAAATATCTAAAGCGGCTGAGTTTACCTCTGCCCGTTTACCTGCCTAGTACGCCGGTGGAATATACATATGGGATTATGGGACCCTTTGACCATCGGTGGAAATTACAATCGCCCAGCCAAAAGATGGCTAGGTATACACATAATTATTAAGCCAATAAAAATTTATTACAGGAATTTTTGTATTTATTAGGGTCCTATACGAGGTATAGTAAGAAGCCTTATAATCTGGTCCCGTGTCCTTCCATCTGTTTGAATTTTTTAAATTCTAATTCGTTAAAATAATAATAATTTTTAAGATTCTTCTTTTAATCCGTCGTTGGTACACTTAATTCTTAACGTGATTGTTGTTGTGTTATTTTTATTTCGTTTATTAATTGCTCGATCAACTTAGAATGTCCAATTGTTCATAGAAATATATACTATATGGTCAATGTTGACAATTCGGCTATTAACGTCAATGGCCGGACGAAAACGTCAATGCCCAGCTTAGTTGGGCATTAACGTCATTGCATAGATAAGAGAGATAATTGATCATTGACCGGATAATGACGTCAATGACCATGCATTTTGGGCAATGTTAACATTTAAAATTTTATATCTGGTTTCCAATACAAGGTAGGCAATGATAAAATTACTATTCTACAGATTCTATATTCTATCACTCTTTCAGTTTTGGCCGGCGCAACTACAACAAATCACGGATCTATACGGTAAAATGAATTAATTAAATTTAATTAATTTTTCCTCCGGGCCGCTTTAGCTGACGCAAACACAACAAATCATGGATCCACCTTAAAATGATTGTTTGTCTAAATTAAATAAAAATCTCTGTATACTTATGAGGCCTTGAAAAGGGCAGAGTTGTTGTCATTTACACGGTAAAATACGTGCACGACAAATAATTGTCCCTAGATGAAGTGCATCGCTATTTTGCTGTTCCTTATAGTAATTATTCTATAATATCATCATTTTCCAATCCATTTTGGCCATTAACGTCATTGACCGGCCAAAGACGTAAATATTACAATTATATGAAAATATTTACATCATTACCCACCCTTAACGGGCGTTGACGTCAATGGCCGGTCAATGATATAATGAACCGATTTACGATTAATCTAATCTACTACCTTTGAAAAAATACAAAACTTTGCAGCCTTTATTTTTATGACTATACATTTAATTATGTTTTTGAGTTATTTCCAATTTTATTTCTATAAAAGTAAAAAGTAAAACTTTTCAAAAATTAACATAATATTATTAAGTAAGCGAGTGTTCACAATGCACATAAGACAGACGTAAGAAATACGTAAAACGTAAGAATTACAATTACAAACAAGACCTTAATCGAATATTGAAAAATACTGGAGTTATTTTGGTTATGCAAAAGAACATTATACGTCGCCGTCGTGTACTTTAAGGTTTTAATATTATTCGATACTCATCCATTAAGCTTTTATTTGTATTTATATTTTTAAGTCTTATGTTCGTCTTATACGTTTTACGTTATACGTATGCCCATTGTGAACAAGCACTAAGCGATTTTCAATATTTCTTGTTTCAGTATTTGCAATTCAATTTCAATCAAAATTTTTATCGCGCTCTCCTCTCATACAATATTTTTTGTAGTTTTGTGAATTTTAGGTTTTCAATAAAATCAAAAATTTAGTGAAAGATCAACAAAAAATTTGGAAATTAAACACTGCTGAATTATAAAATTTTTTCAATTTAGATAAAAATTGATCGAGATATGGTTTTTTAAGAACTAGTTATTTGTTGTCTTTTTGTAAAAAAGCATTTTTGAAAATGTTAAATTTGTTAATTTATTACTTGATTGCATTCTGATGGAAAGATTTATAAACAATTCAAAGATGCATATGTTTTGCATTAATTATTATTTAATTATTATTATATTTTTTTAATGAATATTAATAATTATTAATTATTATTAGCTAGAAAATCTACTATTTAATGAAAATAACCGAATTTTTTAGATTTTAAGTAGTGGGGAATTTGCTCGAAACGAAACTAAACGAAAACGAAACTAAACAATATTGTCCGACGTTTCAGGTCTATTTATTGAGTAATTATCAAAGCCAAAAACATACAAAGCAAATGAAAATATTGAAAAACTTTCAATGGAATACCAACTTCTTAGGAGAATAGTAGAGGCAGAAGGGGCACCATTTCCAGGACAACCATAGTCTAACCAAGTTTCCAACAAAATATCTGACACTTATTGTACTAATAATTGTAAATACCCTTCCAAAAAATATATTTTTCAATATGAACTGGCGACTGTCTCTAGAGGAACTGGCTCTTTCATAAAAAATCACATTGACGACATAGTGGTTACTATGGAGATCACAAAGGTAATAGGTACTACTGTTGTAAATAAGTCGAAATAAATTGAAATATTACTTGAATACTTTTTTCTTGGTCAAAACTTGGTCAAAACTTGCTTTACAAATGAGTGCTAACGAAATCTTTCCTGATTTAGTTAAAGTCGGTCGAAGGAGTAAGTATCAATCTTGGAATGTCTAACAATAGTTAGGTTACTAGCAGTGTGGTATAAGGCTGAAATCAACATGCTACAAAGCTGAAGACCGAGGTTCGATGCTTGCTCGCGATGACTACACTGTTGTGATTTAATGTCTAAGTTTCATCTTTCGGCTATGCATCTAGCAAAATTAGCACCTTGCTAATATATAATATATTATGCAAGTGCTCAAAGACCATAAATGCCAAGTTAAGAAGAAGAAGAAGTAGTAGTAGAAGAAAAAGAAGACGTCAAGAAGTTAAGAAGTTAAGATGTCAAGAATTTGTTTCAATTTATAATAATTCTCTTCAAGAAAATTACGTTTTAATCTCTTTAAATGTATTATCTTTACGTGAAATTTATCATAAAAAAAAGTCTATAAATTTCGATATTTCTCTTCAGACTCATTTTATGGACTGGACTATATAGTGACTGGACAAAAATATTAAGAAGTTTAAAAATATTTAAATTTGAATTAAGATTTCAAAATAATAGAAGTAATATTTATGGTTTTAAGGATTTTTATTGATTACCTACCGTTTTTCGTAAGATAAAAATTAAGTCATTTCCATAGTGATTTAATAGCTTTTCTTCATTACTATTATTTTAATTTTTAAACTTGGAAAATAATTTTTACATATTACCTACTATGAAACTGCGAGTTTCATTGCTTGTTGAGACAGTCGAAACACGACAATTGTAGATCAACGCGACTGCTGGTCAGAAACCAATTGGTTTCTTCTCTAGGACAGAAACCGTCAAGTTTCTTCCCACCTACTCAGTTTTAAATCTATCGTTTTAACCATCAATTTATCTGACAGTGACAGCTTTTATATATATTTTATGAAGGTTAGATTAGTTAATGAAACTCTCAGATTCATTGTAGGTAATATGTAAAATAGTGTGTATGGCACGGGAAGAAACACGATTTCTAACCAGGGTGTTGCCAGCCCTCGTAATCGCTCGGGCAAGCAATCCTCACCCTGCCCTGGTCTGAAATCGTTTTGTTTCATCCCTAGCCAAACATTATACTATTACTACTAATAAAAACATTTTAGTCCTGAAGAAGCCCACAAAAAAGCTAGGCGAAACGTCGACAATTTAATATACATTGTTTTAATTATCCTGGTTCAAAGTTCCGAAAAGTTTACATATTTTATTATTCTGATTGTTCATAATATTTTTCAGAATAAAGGCCCCGGATTTATGCTACAGGCGGGCCTCCAGATTTCTGGTTACAAAGCTTAGATTATGAAGGCAAAATTTTGAAGATTAATCTAAAGCATTGCGACAAATTTGTATATAGATTATTTTTATAAATTCTGACGCTACGCTGTAACGAATCTGAACGCTTTTTTGTTTAGAGCGATTGACTCATTTTCTTCTGTTTTTTTTTTAATAAGACCACATTTTCGCCACAGTTTCTATGGTGGTTACCAGTCTTTTATTGTTCCTGTTATTAAATTATCACGGAAAAGAAATAGCTCTTTGTGTTATATCTTGATCAAGGGCTAGTCAAAGAAGTAAAAAGCAGTTGTCTCGAGGTTGACTACATTACGTCTTCTACACTGAAGAATTAAAGAAAAAATACATCATTTCGTACGTAGAGTACGAAGAACCCACTCAAGGGCGACTGTGCTTCGGTTAGCATTATTTATCAATGTAAAGTAAACAGTTTGGTATATCTCTTCAAATTTCAAACTTGTCTCTAACCATTTACCACCTCCGAATATATATTTTTTTAATATTTCTTAAGTTTAGGAAATAATTAGGGTAGTTATTAGGTAGTAGATAATATTATGCTAAGTTGTAATATTCATTATTATCTACAAGTAGGTGCAAGCACCATTCGTTGAACATTTATTTTCAATTTGCATTAGGTAATATTTACTTAAAAAGTTTAGTAATTGATTAAACGTAAACATTGTAAAACCGTGTCTTGAAACCAAGAGACAATATTACTTTTTTATAAATTTTGCTCACTTTCATTTGGAGTACCACTTACCTTCAATTACACGTAATTAAGATTTGTTAAGAACTCTACATATTTAGTTGTAGATTTATTTTCACCTTGCAAACGAAATAATATTATCATAATTAATTAATTTTTTTTCTTAGATCAGACAATGTCATGACTAGAACACAAATTAATACTAATACCTAGTTCAAAGGTGATAATAAACTTGAAATTTCAATTAAAGGTCAAAAACACATTTTCCTTCATTAAAATGCAAAACTCCTTCAGATTTTTATAATTTTTAAAATCTGTTTAGCCATATAAAATAATTTCGTTTTTTGTTTCCACTTCAATAAACTAATAAAATTTTTATTTGAAATATCCTAAAGTGTTCCTGTATGTAAAATACATCGAATTTAAAAATCATGGTCACTCTACGGATTAAGTGTCCAAGTTTTTTTCGAAAATTAAATAAAATATTTTTGTAATTACTATAAATTATTTGTTTACACAGGAACGCAACTGAATATCTGAAAGTGATCAGACTAAAACGATTAACATTAGTTAGGTAAATTATTATTAATTAGAACTAGAATAGTAATTCATTTATATAAAATTATAAAATTTCGATCGAAGGCCAATGATTATTATAGAATAGGTACTATAAAAGGCAATTGCAAATGCAGTGTTATTGGTGATAAACATAGTAAAAACTATTATGCATTTTTAAACGCACACGTTAAGTTTCTTAGTTAATTTATTGCAGTTTATTAACGACGGTTAAACGGTAATTTTAAGAAAAAGTGATTGTAACTACTACATATTATTCTATTAATTTTTTTTAATGCAAAAGAAATTTAAACGATTATTGATTGTTTTTTTCAGATAATAACTATTATTATTAAGTTATAAATAATAAGGAAAAAGTGCGAGAGAGTAATCAAATTCATAGGTACCCACTAAATAAAAGTAAAATATAAGAAACTGATCAAGGTCTCAACAAACTCTTTTTTGGCTCGCCTATTGTGTCAAGCAAAATATCATACATCCTACTGTTCTTAGAGCAAGATAACAGACTCTATGAAAAGTTGTATTATACAATTGGTTTCAGTGATGCATAAGCTTCTGTGAAGTTATGATAAAGTTTAAATTTAAGGAAAAGTGGTTCGAAACGTAAACATGATAGTTTTTGTATTTGTTTTTATAACATGTTTGTTACAAAGTCAAATTAGATTTGGTGCGGCGTCGTGCTTCACGAACAATAGTTTTGATAATGCATTACCAAAAACTTTGAAAACATTTTCGCGAACTGATGCCATAGGGCCTCTCCTCACCATTGTTCATCAAATGTACGTATTGATGGTGAGAAATGTTGGACCACTTTCCGAAGAAATGTGTAATACAAGGATTTTAGCTTTTGGTAAGTAGAAAAATTATTTCTGATATTTGGGAATTTTGGAAATATCTATTTGCGTTGTTGATAATAATTACAAGAAGTTTATGAATGACTGGTATGAAATGAAAAAATTATAATTTCGAATTTGCATTGCTAATAATATGTATTTACAATAAAATCTATTTAACATTATCTATATTTTATATGCATTTTGCTCAAGTCGTAGCTGAAATATGCAAATATTTTTATAACTATTGTGTTTTTAATATTTTTGCCATGAATTAAACCTCATGGGCATTTCCTAATCGTCTCAAGTTCATATTACTTATGAATACATTTTTAAAATCTAAATTTAATATAGAAAAAATAAATAAATTAGAAAAACCTGTATAAAAGTTACGGTGGAATTATTTTTATTGTTGTGCATTTTAATAAGTTTAATTATTATAAAAAACCATGTACAAAATGTCCTAGAAAAAGTAGAAGTCTTTTGAAGTCAAAAAATAAAATAATTAATTTTAATAAATAATACAACTTTATACGTCTATTTATTTCTGAATTTAGTAATTTTTAGAGTAACGGTGTGTCAAGGTCATTACAACAATTTTATTTATTGATTGATGAGAAACTACTGGTTTTTAAGATAATTCATTTTAAAACAAATTTTAAGTTTATCTTTTCACTTTAGTTCCGACTCTTAAATACTACTTAATGGAAAGCTCCGGTTTAGATTTCTCAAAATTTCTTGTTTTTTGTACATATTTAAAACAATGGTTTTTTCCATTAACAGTCAATCACTCGCGTCAATTTTTAAAACACATGGGGTTGCGTATATTCACATCATATAACATATAAATTATTTTTGTCTAGGGTTTTTTTTGAGCAACTTACGAATCCTTGTAGGAGAGACAAGGACAAGTTGCAACACTTTTTAATTTGAATTTTTATTTAAGACAATTATGGAAAAAAATCCAAATATTGGTGGACATAATGTAATTCGTCCTTAAGAAACTTAGATATATAAAGTTAAAGAACTTAAAAACAATAATGGACAAATTACATAAAGTTAAAAAAGATGATCGTGTTGCAATGTACCCCGTCTTCGGGGCATGTTATTTTGCACAAGTTCAGTGTGTCCACATTTTGCAATGTCAATATTGCACCCATTCCTTATTCATTCAAAAGAGCATTTATTTATGACGCGCATGAATGGATTAACGAAAATCTTGTAATATGATTTTAAAAATGACAAGAAAGTCATTAGTCCAGTCAAAATAGTGAAAATAGGTGCATTCACTCCAGTAGAACTTGTGGATTATGGATGTGTTTTCTTCGTTGTGGTTTGCCAATTTAATTAAATCCACAGTTGTTTAAATAACATCTTTTATTAATTCTATATACGTTATTATCGAAAACAATATTTTTTTGACAATCTGATTTTTTGTTGTTATTTTTTATATCTTGATTAAAATTTTAAATTATTAACAATTAAAACTTAACTTATATACAACTTGATTATTAAAATTCGAAACAATAAAATGAACTTAAAACTAAAAAGTAAAATTTAGAGATGTGGTATCTACCGCCACAGTACCCCATCACCAGTGACAACGTTACCGATAAATGCCTTGCACGACATTGTTTGCAAAGGTAATTTTTCTTCCGGAACGTGTAGTGATAATGTTTGAAGTGTTATCTTGAAGCAAACTGTTATTAACATTGTTACAATTATTGGTTGTTTTGAGTGGAATTGTTGTTTTCTCTGCTTCAATAAAACATGGTTTTAACCGATCGATGGATATGATTTTTTTGGATCCACCAACATCGAGTAAGAAAGTTTTTTCCAAACGTTTTAATACGCGGTATGGACCAATATACGGTTGCTGTAGTGGTTGTTTTACAGAATCAACTCTAACTAAAACATGTGAACAATCGGTTAACTCTTTAAAGATAAATATTTTTTTTTGAGTGTGACATTTTGTAGATACAGGTGGAATGTTTTGAAAATGGTTTTTTAAATTTTGAATAAATTCGCTTTGGTTGTTTAAATATTTCGAATTTTGTTCTTGCAAAAATTCACCTGGCAACTTTAATGTGCATCCATACACTAGTTCTAAATCTTCTTTTACTGTTGCTCGCATTCCTAATAAAATTGTTGGTAAAATGCTAACCCAGTTTGTATTTTCGTATGCTTTTATTGCTGCTTTTAAAGTCCTATGTAAACGTTCGATAATACCGTTTGATTCGGGATGATATGGTGATGTTCTTAGCTTTTTTATTCCGAGAATTTTGGTAAAATCTTGAAATAGAAAAGATTCAAACTGTCTGCCTTGATCCGTTACAATTTGTGTTGGAACTCCAAAACGAGCAATCCAATTTGAGTAAAATTCAAATGCTACCGTTTCAGCCGTAATATTTGTTAATGGTATCACCTCCATCCACCTAGTGTATCTGTCAATACATGTTAGGCAGTAAGAATAACCGTTACTATTTGGCATTGGACCTATCAAATCAATGTGTACATGTGAAAATCTTTCGTTAGGTATTAAAAATGATCCTATTGGACTAGTTGTGTGTTTTGTAATTTTCGACCGTTGACAACTTAAACAAGTTTGTGCCCAATGTCGACAGTCTTTGTTTATTGCTGGCCAAATAAATCGTGTGCGGATGAGTTTTGTTGTGGCCTTGATACCTGGATGAGAAATGTTGTGAAAGTGCTTAAAAATTTGGTTTCTGAAAGATAAAGGTACAAATGGTCTGCTGACACCTGTTGATGTGTCACAAAAAATTGTGTTTGTAGAGCCAAGAATCTGACATTTTTCAATTTGCATTGATTTAGAATCTTTAAAGCATTGAAAGTCTTTGTCGGATTCTTGTTCTTCAGACATTTTGTTAAAATCAAAAACGTTAGGAAATGAAATAGCTTCTACTCTTGATAATGCATCGGCAACAGTGTTGTCAACACCCGAAATGTATTTGATGTTTGTAGAAAATTGACCAATTAAGTCAAGGTCAAGTTGTCGAGGTGATGCTTTTTCTGGATTCTGAAGAAATGCTGTTGTAAGTGGTTTGTGATCGGTGTATATGACGAAGTTTCGTCTTTCTATCATTTGTCTAAAATACTTAATCGCGGAATAAATCGCTAGTAATTCTCGATCGTACACACTGTACTTTTGTTGTGCTGGATTAAATTTTTTTGAAAAGTAAGCGAGTGGTTTCCAACCTTTTTCGGACATTTGTTGCAACACTGCACCGACTGCAATATCAGATGCATCGGTCATGATAGACCATTCTGCTGTTGAGTCAGGGTGTGCTAGAAGAGAAGTGCTGGTAAGAAGATTTTTTGAATTTTGAAAAGCTTCATCTAATTCTTCTGTCCAAATAATTTTTGTTTTGTCATTCTTTTTACCTTTACCTATTAAAGCATTTAATTTAGCTTGTGTAGTTGCTGCTTTGGGTAAGAAACGACGGTAAAAATTTATAATGCCTAAAAATCTTCGGAGACTTTTAATCGTGTCCGGTTTTGGGTAATTTATTATTGCGTCAATTTTATGTTGTAGTGGTTCGATACCATTTTCAGATAAGCTGTGTCCCAAAAAATTAACCCTGCTTTGACCAAATACGCAAAATGAACTTAAAACTAAAAAGTAAAATTTAGAGATGTGGTATCTACCGCCACAAACTAATTTTTTTATATGTTGCACGGGATGATGCCTAAATCGAATTTCAGTGATTTCCAAACAAAAATTTTTGCCGCGCGCGCCGCCATCTTCAAAAAATAATGGTCAAAAATGGCGGTCAAAGTAAGCATCTGGCAGAAAATTTACGCCACATCTTTTTAAAACACATTAATGGCCGTACCTATAGTCGATGCTTGGCTCCAGCAAAACTTGACTTAAGTACGAAATTGTTTATTATGATTGGTCGATTTCGTACTTAAGTCTGTCTCAAGTCTGAGATCGGGCGAAGTATCGGGCGTACTATATGTAAGGGCATAAATTAATTACAATTTAAAACTAAAAAGAGTTTTCTAGTTCAAGTAGTTTCCGAGTTACAGCTCTTCAGAAATCAGCAAAATTTCTCAAAATTGGGAAATTTGGGAATTCCAGCCACTTTTTATCCCGTATCTTCTAAATGAGGACTCCTACGATAAAAACCTTCAACAACTTTCAAGTAGTGTAAATTTTCTAAAATTTGTGGACCTAATGAGTTCGCTGCGTAAAATAAATCACAGTACAACGTGATAAAAAAATATAACAATGGAATATAAATTAAATCATTGCAATGATAAGAGTGAAGGGCAATAACAACATTAAAAAAATTTATATCTACAACACAATGATAACAATATTAATTTAAAAATCAAGTAAATATATCTTTGGGCGCTTAAGAGAACCTGGCCAGTCAATGTTAACTATTTCGAAACTGCTCACTGTTGCAACAGAGTTAAGCAGTTGGTTTATTAATTGAATTTTCCTTCTCCTCCGAGTCAAAGTTCAGAATTAGTAGTGGTGTATATTTGCAGGACTGCCTATTGTAATGTTTGTAAATAGTTTTGCACTTAAGTCCTGCTTTTTGGTACTTTTTTTTCCTGCAAACTGTTTAATCAAGTGCCTCTTGCTTTCGTCATTAGCGAGAAATAATTCTTGTGAACATTACAAAGCGGTAGTTTGATCCAGCGATCTAAGATGATGTCAGGAGCAGAATGGGTAGCGCTGCAAAGCCGTTCACAATTATTTGTTCTCTTTTCGTCAGCATCAGCAAGATGACCATAAAAAATTGCTGTTACCCTCGTACCGTAGTGGGTCTCCAAATAATTTATGTAGCTGCCTGTTATAGTTGCAAATGAAGTATGTTTACGCCACAGAATTTTATGTAGGAGATGACCACCATGCCTGTACCATGCAGATTAACGGTTCAAGGGGTCACTATACATATTATAACACAATTTTACCGAAACTCTGAACTCATAATGAATCCGTACCTATATGTACTTACAATTTTATTAATCCTTATTAATTAGCAATTGACATTAAACGCACATCACCACGCGGAAAAATATTAAGTTAATGTAATACGTATAGTTGGTATAGACAGTTTTGTTTATATACCAAACGTTTGCATTCTTTTGGTGTATTATTTTGTGAATTATCATTTCATTGTGGTTTTACTATAAAATAAGTCGGAATCAAACGCAAAACAGCATCAAGTGTACGTAATTGAGCCGCCATATTGTTGACATTTGGTGGCGTCACGAGCACCACCAACGGTAAGATAAATCGTGAATACCATATAAATTTTTCATTACATTTACCTATACTTTCTAAGGTTGTCATAACTTTTATTTTGTATTGGGGAAGCTAATGGTCAACATTCGCAAAATAGACCTTAAACACAAAACACAAAAAGCTTTATTTGACGTATCAAACTCATCTGTTGATCAAATTGTGGCAGATTCTTTTTAGTTTAAAAGTTATTATAGTCGTAACCATTTTAAGTCGCGCATGACTCAACGTAAAAGAGCGCAAAATTCGACGTATTTTTTTTTCTGTCACTTTTCTAATAATTACTTCTTGTATGCGCATGACAAAGTTAACCAAATTTTATGCGTTGGTTCATAAAACGCATAAAACGATTAGTCATGCTCGAGTTAAAATGGTTACGTCTATATACAGGTTTTTATCGTAGGAGTAGAGAATAAAGTGTAGCTGGAATTCCCAAATTTTTCAATTTTGAGAAATTTTGCACATTTTTGAAAAGCTGTAACTCGGAAACTACTCGTTTTAGTCTCAAATGGTAGAAAATTTAATGTGCTTTAAAAAGATATGGGGTATTGCGTAAATGTTCTGTCAGATGCTTACTTTGACCGCTATTTGGCAAAATCGGAAAAAAAATATGAAATTTTCACTGTTTATTTAAGATGGCGGCATCCGCGGCAAAAATTTTTGTTGGGAAAATACTGAAAATCAATCCGAGCAACAACCCGTACAACATAAAAATTTTTTATTTTTTTTACTCTAGTTTGATTGGACTACATCTGGTGTTTACATCAGATTTTTTGTTTTTCTTTTTATTTTTTTTAAAAACCGCCAAATATGTGAACGGGTTACATTGTAATAGTTTGTTGTAACGAGCCCCACCACACTTTTTAGTTTTATAAATTGTATAAATCTTACCTTGAAAACTTTTTCGATGATTATTCTATGCGAAACGATAGACAAGTTAGTGTTCACTCTATATCGCAAAGTTCAAATAAAAGCACTATGACACTTGATACTTGAATAATGCAACTGCATAGACATTAATGCCAAAATTACTAATTCGGTCGAGAGCACAGATGTGACGTTTACTAATACCGGGTGCTGTATGAGTTAGCCGAACATAGGAAATTATCATGTTAAATCTTATTTATGCAAATTCCTGCTGCCCTGATTATTTTAGAGAAAAACATGAAAGACGCAAAAATAATGCAGAAATATAAACTACGAATGATAAACCTAAGCAAGAATGGCTTTCTGGCAGTGCCGAAGGGCGATGGGACGGTCATGGGGCCTTTCTTCTAAGATCACCCTCTGGCTCTACACTGCGGTGGTCAGACCTATGCTTTGTTATGGTGCACTTGTCTGGTGGCCCAGAACCAAACAGGTAACAGCAGCATCCTCTCTACACCGGATTCAGAGACTAATCTGTCTGGCTGTAACGGGAGTGATGTGCACTGCACCCACTGCGGCATTGGAGACCCTTTTCTGCCTCCCACCACTTGATTTTCATGTGCAGGAGATTGCGGTTAAGGCTGCTCTTAGGCTGCGTAGCTGGTGGCTGTGGAACTACAGGCGAGGAGCTACGGGCCATATGCGGATTTTAGAGGACTACTTAATTAGAGTACCTCTGCTGCATTTTGAACCTGACAGAATTTCCCCTAAATATATATTTAACAGGAAATTCAACAACCCGTTGAATCCAACAGAAACCAACGACTATGACATATGTCTATTCTCGGATGGTTCCAAAAACAATGTTGGCTCAGGAGCCAGCATTTTCTCTGCTGAACTTGATCTAAACATAAGTATACCGCTGGGCAGGTACACATTAGTTTTCTAAGCAGAACTAAGATAACGAGGGTAACGTAAAAGCGAACGAGATGGCAAGAAACGGCTGCAACAGCCTTCCCTGCGGTCCGGAGCCTATGATTGTACCAGCTGTCAAAACTATCGATACTCTCCTAAAACAACACGTCCTAAAACTGCACTCTTGCAGATGGGCAAAAGAAGCTGAATGCAGACAAGCAAGGGCAGCGATCAAAGCACCTTCTAGTAGACATTCAAAATATTACTTGAAGCTGTCCAGAGTCAATCTACGGACAATTGCAGGGATTCTAACTGGACACTGTAAACTGAATAAACATCTCAACACACTGGGACTTGTAGATAACCCCAGATGTCGGGGATGCAACAGAGCAGACGAAACTGTGGAACATGTGCTCTGTCACTGTCCGTCGCTAGCGTCTATTAGAGGTGCCATGTTGGGGGACTTCTGGCCTAACATGGCCAGAATCAGCAACACTCCGCCTGCCAAGATACTCGAATTCATCCTGGAAACAGGATGGCTTGAGGGTGACAGGACGGAGGGCCGCTGTATTGGAGGCAGTACAATGGGCCCGATTTAGTGGTCTAAGTGCGTGTGGGGATACCTCCCTGCCCTCCTACCTAAAATCCAGTATCCAGAATAGGGAAGCAGGAATTTGCATAAATAAGTTTTTATTAATTTATTAATAAATAAGTTTATTTATTTATTTAAATAACTGTTAAAATTATTAAATCATTGTAACTTTTAATATTTCAAGTTAGAAATTTTGAAAAATTTAATAACATACAATTTATTCAATTATTTGCAAGTATAGTGGATTTTAGTAGTCCAATTTGTTATAAAACAATCACCACCGTGTCCCAAAAGCTGAAAATGTAAAAAAAACTCATTAGAATTCTTTAATAAATACAATTTTATAACGAAAACACATGAAGCCTTAACAAATCTTATGGCAAATTTAAATAACCATACTACCTTGCAGATGTTCGCCGGCCATCTTGGAGTGGGGGAGTGGAACTGCCCTATTATAAGCTCAAATAGCGTGAAAAATGCTTAACTTACCTCATGCTATCGCTGCACAGTAAGCTAAACAGTAAGCACAGTAACTTGTGAAGGTTCGACAATCATTAGAAAAATATCTAAAAACCCCAAATCTTTAAATGGGATCATTTCAATGATAAAAATAGTAATTCTTAATTTTTAAACTTTTGATTAATTCACTGTAAATCTTTGAATTTCTGGTTTTCTTGCTAACTGGTTGATGTTGCGCCAAGTAGAACTGGAGAAACCGATTGAACAAAATTTATGTCCGTTATTTTGATTAAGATTCAAATTTTATACTTTTCCAAATATAGTGAAAAAATAGGTTAATGAGAAATTCATTATTTTGCGCTAATGAACAAAATTCATCTTATCGATGAAAAATTCATAGTATTTATGAATTTATTGATGAATATGATAAATTTTTTTCATTGGTGCAAAAATGATAAATTATTCATCAATGTGATGAACTATTTAAATTTAAAATTATTCAGATTTAATTTTTAATATAAGTTTGTATAATTTTTGGAACGGATTAAAATAATTAGGATAATTAATTTTTTGAAATTATTATTAGGCGAAAAAATAGTACGATATCGAAATCAATGAAAAAGTCACATGATAAGAATGACCAACGACCGACTTCCAAAACAGCTATATATGTTACCTTTACAAACCAGTCTGAAAAAGAAATGTAGAATATAATTTTGATACCGGTACATATTATAATAATTTATCTTTTCCATTTAGCATTCCCATTTTTGAAAATTTATTTAAAAAAAACTTATGAGTTTGGAATATTTGAAATTTTGGCATTTTCATAAATCATTTATATAGTAGAATTATATTAGAATTCTTCTTCTTCTTCTTCCACTTTAGGCTAGGATAGCTCCTGTTTGCCTTTACTTTTGGCTGTCTTCTATAGAAGAGCAGCCGAAGTCACTATTTACTGTAAACATATTATTTGTTTTACATCTGAGGTAGCTTGCTAGACTCGTCTCAGATGTGCCCGTAACCCTGGTTTTTTGTTGATGAGGGCAAATCATCAACCCAGGGGGACCGCCGGCTTTACGTGCCCTCCGAAGCACGGAGACGATCATAAGAAATTTTAGAGTCTTGCCGGATTCGAACCTGGTACCTTAGTGTCAGCAGTTATTCAGCTAGTATACCAGGCTAATGACCGCCTATATTAGAATTGAATTTGAAAATTAGCCGGGCAATGTTTTGGAAACTGTAAAATTTTGAAGAATTTGAAAATTTTTGGAATTGTTACGTAATAATTTATTTGAGAATTATTTGAGAATTGATAATAATTTATTATTTTAAATTTTCGTCCATATTACAACCACACTATATGTACCCAAAACGTAAAACAGTTGTTATTGGTCCGCGACGTAACTTGAATATTGTAGCAAGTTTTTAGAATAAAAACAAAAAATTAATTTTTTTGGGGAAAAATGTATTTTATTTTTGAATATTCTTTTTTTATCTCGACACACTTAATCCACATTTAATCCACACAATCCACAAACTTAATCCATTTTGTATTTTTGTCAAGCCATCTGCATTATTTGATGGCAATGCTTGATGCTTGGTGTTAAAGTTTTGGATATGCTTAGTGAAAGAAGTATATATTTTTAATAAATCATTTAAGTGAAGCCATTTACTTATTTAGTTGATAATTAACTTTTTATATTTTATTTTTTACTATATATATTTAAATTTCATACTGGCTGCAAAAATTAATTGTTTTGCGCATTTAAAAACGTCAACGTAGGTGGATATAAATAAAATATTATTATTACACGTCATATAAACGTAAAAAAGCTTCTAAAAGTTGTATAGTAAAAATCGTAAATTACTAAAAATGTCGTCATGGGTTCAAATGTTACAACTACTTCTTAGTTACACATGATGTTCATAGATATAAAAACTAAATTAATTAAAACTCAAAAAAAAAGTGTGAAAATATTATAGATTTGTCAACATGATTTGACAGTGAAAGGACAGCAACTTTAAACTTTTAACTATTCGGTTACGTAAATTCGTAAAAAAGCGTGACGCTTGTGATATGCGATTGGATCATTATAATAGGCAATGGTATAAATTTAGAATTTCTTTTAATATTTTATTTTACTGCTTAAAATTTTTACCTTTACACCTGAGGTGAATCCGGCTGGAACGGCCATACTGCGCACCAGTTAAATTTTAAACCAAATCCTTTACATTAATTATTGTGATAATAATAAATTATATAAATAATCATTATATTATTAAAGAAATAAGTAAATCAATTTATTTTTTCGTGTTTGCGTAGAAATGCTGTAAGGTTATGGAAAACAAATTACTAATTATATTTTTGTAAAGGCCTTATTACACGAGGCGATTTTTTCATTCAATCGATCGCTGCGATAAGTTGCTGTGATTTCTTGGTGTGCGCAAAATTGCTGCATATAGTATTTCGGATGAGCTATATTTATTATTGACAACTAGAGAAAATATTATAAATACATGACATATTTGCTGCAATACCAACTTATTGGTTTTATTCAGTGATTTTCTGTATATAGAAAATCAAATAGAAACAATTTTTTAAGAGAAACAAACATTTTTATGTTGGTAGTAAGAAATCGCACGAAAATTTTATCTCATAAAATTAGAACAAGTTCTAATTTAAAAAATCGCATGTACGCAAGGTTTCAGCAACAATTTGCATAAGCGATTTTGTAGTACACGAGGCGCTATACGCCTGCAACTTATCGCAGCGGTCGCTCGCATGAAAAAACCGCCTGGTGTAATAACGCCTTAACATTGTCAAAATAAATTCAACAAAATATGTTACTTTGAGGTGGTCAATCTAGATTTGCGACCCTCAAATATCTGTTGTCAATATTTTACATTGCACTATTATAATTATTAATAAAATTAACTATAGAATTTCTTTTTTTCAATAAACTTCCCACAAGAAATACATAATAATATAAATGTATACCTAGAGAAAACCAGTTTTTCATTGCCATTAAACTTGAATTAATTAAAGCATACCAAATATTTTAAGGATATGGATCCGGTTTTAAAATTGAATACTAGTCTGCATATTTTAAGGATGTATAGGAGACAAAAAATAAAACTAAAAAAATATAAATTGGTACACATGTCATCACTGAATTTGCAATGTAATAAAAAAACTTTCAAGTCGATGCACTACACCGTTCAATAGTTCTTGCAGTTCTGCTTAAGAGTCTGCTCTTAGAAAAAATCACAAGGAGTTAAACAATAAAATAATTGTATAAATAAAAATCTAAAGCAAAATCTTAAGAAATCTTAAAACAATTATATAATGTAAAAATCATTTTGTGAAAAACAACATTTGATCAAATATATTAGCTTAAAATATATAACCAAATTATAAGAATTTTTTCAAATTTTCTGTAGTTATAGCTTGTATAGAAGAATGTTTTAGCAAAATTTCATCACGGTTTACTACCCCGTTCTCGAGAAATTAATTAATAATTAAACATCCGATATTGAGTTGTCACATTCAATTCTCTAAAAATAATATAGATATATATATATATGCGATTTTTTTTACAGCTCAGGCCGTTTCTCGCATCCTAAACGCCATTCTTTTCTATTTTGCCAATCGTTATCGTTAAGTTTTCTCCTACTCATGGCTTCTTGCACTTCTTGAATTCAATTTCGCACAGGTCGCCCTCTTTTGCTTCTCTGTGGTGGAGTCCATTCCCAAATCTTTAAAGGCCACCTGTGAGGTTGCATACGTCTTAAATGCCCATACCATCTTAACCGATTCTTTTCTATATCGTCTATTATTGTTTCATGTGCATTAATTCTGTTTCTAATCTCCTCATTTCTTATGTGCTCTAATTTTGATACTCGACAGCTTCTTCGTAATGCATCCATTTCAATTGCTTTTAGTTTTTCTTTGTATTTCATTGTGATTTCCCACGTTTCTGACCCATAAGTCAATATGGTTTTTATTATTGACTCGTATATTCTTTTTTTTGTATGTTTGTGGATTTGTTCTGACCACCAAATTGTATTTAGCTGTCTCACAGCTTGCCGACCTTTTACCATTCTATTTTCAATATCTTTTTTACTGTTGGCTTCTTCTGATATATTCTGATAAATAATATAGATTTCGACGTTAAAAGAAGCCTAAACATATTTAAAACTTGTTAGTATTATACTGCCGTGCTAAAATCAAAAGCGGTATCTACTGTAGCTCAATATCGCAAAATTAACGATAAAAGTTGTTTTATTATTCCTTGGTAGAATGTTAGAATTTTAATTATGGTATTTTTTAAAAAATCCATTGAAGATACAGCCTTTTCCTTAAAAAAATAAATTAAATACCATGTTAGGATACTCAAACCGAATAGAAATACAAAAATCTGAATTTTTGTAGATACCGCCTTTGATTCTAGCACGGCAGTATAAATGTTATGTATATCTCGGTTTTTATCAGTTTTAACAACAAATATCAGTTTTTACTCATAAAAGTTATTACATTTTTCATTTTGTTAGTAGGTTGTTATGTCAAAAATATTAGTAATTTTAGAAAATGAACCGAATTAAGCGAAAGAAAGTTTATGATATTTAAAAAGTATTTTACTACACACATAAGACCAATATTCGTAAAATTTAAATTAATCCTACTTTTGTCTCCGATTGTATCTCACATACATCCTTAATAGAAGTGCGTAGATCATAACACATTCTTTACCACTTGAAATAATTAACTATTTTTCGAAATACTACTAACAGAATAAAATTATTTGTACCATAGTATTTTTAATTTTGAAGTGTCACAATGGGCATAATACCATGTTAGTCTTTAGTGAGGGATAAATATAAAATGTAGTCGAAGCAATGTTGAATTTAAACTTTTTACCCCGGAACAAAGATATTCTATAGACTCGACGGAGTGATTTCTTCTCTGAACATCTCGCTAGTTTTAACACCACAAAGAGGTGATTAATAAAACTAAATATAATTTAATTTCTTTTTGATATTGCTTCAAATATTGATTGTTTTCACTAATATTAGAAAATGTTCACATCTCAATATTGGCGCCACATTGAAAATCGATATTATCTTAGTATTGCTAACAAATCTTGCGCCAATATTGTAAATCAATATTGGAAAATATCCACAGCTTGATATTGGGGCAATATTGATTTCCATCAATATAATATTTCAACA
Source organism: Cantharis flavilabris (assembly GCA_949152465.1). Classification (NCBI taxonomy): domain Eukaryota; kingdom Metazoa; phylum Arthropoda; class Insecta; order Coleoptera; family Cantharidae; genus Cantharis; species Cantharis flavilabris. The sequence continues at coordinate 33,058,999 of OX424438.1, read as the reverse complement.
ATATTGCAAATAAATATTGTGCCAATGCTGAAAATCCATATTGGCCCAATTTACAGTTATTACTGCGCCAATATTGGAAATCAATAATGCACCAATATTTCAACATGTTCACATCTCAATATTGGTGCAATATTGATTTTTAATATTTATGCAACATCGAGCAAAACTTTTGTGCTATATGGGTAGGGGAGGGGCATATTCTCCGTGAGGAGCTTTTTGAATGTAACATTAGAAGGAGATTGCTTTTGCATTTTGTTTTTCAGAAATTTTAAGTGGATGTTTTCTAACATAAGCTTTCTGTATAATATACATATATGTACATAGATATATCATAGGTGCAAATAATATTAACGCTAATGTGTAATAATAATATAGTAATAATGTGTAATAGTAATAGGTACTAAAAGTGAGGAAGTTGAAATATCCTTGAGAGTACCTGTATATGAGAAAAGTACATTTAAAAGTATAATGGTTGCACTAATTAAACATAACCTCAAATTATAGGGTACAACAAATAGGTATACCTACTATATTGTGTTTGCAGGACGTTTAAGAAAAATTTTAAATTAAATTTTATTCAATTTCTTTACAACTGAGGTATAATTATATAATTCGCATGCTGGTTGATAGGAATCTGCATATTATAAGATATTGTTAAAGTATTATGCTGCTGTTAGTTTATTATATTGTGTTTTTTACCGACATTTTTAATAGTCCTATCATCTCGGCATTAACTTCTAATAACCATAGAAAAACTTGCCAGTACAAAAACAAGCGATTAGCATCCAATATTTAATTTTTATGGATATTTATGGTCTTCTAGATCATAATCGTTAGCATTTTTAGATTTATTCTTATTTTTTAATAAAATCGTAGACGCATACTTTCCTTCTCGTTAACAGTACTCTTCCAATCTGACTTTCATATTGTCAAAGTAGACTTTACTCTTTAAGCACCCCTACAAAAAAGACAGAAAACCCATTTAGGGAAATCGCAGTTTCCATTCTATAATAACATAGATTTGAAATTTTTATCATTTTGGTATTCGAATAATTTAGCCAAAGTAAGTAGGTACTCGTAGTCCCGGGCAGGAGGGAAAATACCCGGGCTTGCCCGGTATTTTCTCGTCTACAGCCCGGGACTGTTTACCCGAGTGTGGCACGAAAAGGCTCAGGGATGGCAAAAAAGGTGAGATTATGCTCTTAAAAACTTGTTTTCACAATTCCAGGAGTAAAGTGATGCTTTTAAATATACTTATAAAAAAAATAGTTATAAAGTAATACTTTTTTGCGTCATTATCGCGCGCTATTGATCTGAAATTTTGCATATGGCTTCTTACGATAAATCGCTGGGAGTTTACTGTAACAGGGGTAAATTTTTTGCTCAGTTTTTCAATATCTAGCGCCGTTTTCGAGTTATTGCAATTTCAAAATCTGAAATTTAGTTTTAATATTTACATTGCTATGAAAAATATTCAGCGGGTAAATTTATGTCAAAAATTAATCACTTTCTAAAATTGTTTCTACCATTATCAAACATGCTTAGACAAACTAACAAAAAATTACGTCAAAATGTCACGTTTTGCAAATAACTTTTACCGAAAATCGTCATCAAAACAACACTTCCCTGCTTATATACGCTCAGGAAAATTGAATTTTGATGACTAGTCCGGTAATAATTAGTAATTGTAACAAAATTAAAGAGACGTCGTTCTTTTCGTTATTACTTATTATTGTTTGACAGTAACTATCTATGGTAACTAATGTAGTCAACAAATTGACAAACTTGACATTTTAAAAATGTTCAATAATGTTTTAAAATTTCGATTTTTTACGATTTTCGGTAAAATTTAATACCATACTTGTCAGGAAAATGCCTCCCTTTACTCGGAGCTTTAAAATACTCGGCACAGAGTGCCTCGTATTTCAACATTGCTCCTAGTCAGTAATGTATCATTTTCCTGACTTTTAAGTAAATAACTATTTCCAACATAATATTGAATCTGCAAAGTTATTACAATTTCAAAATCAAGGAAAATACTCTGATGAAATCTTGTTAATCCATTAATGTGCGTCAATGTGTCAAAATATTAGTTCCAATTCTTGAGTGCAATACTCGAATAGTCAAATATTCGAATAAGCAAATATTTCAAATGAATCCATAATTGTCGACCGTTTGTTCTAGTCAAGTCTTTAAATGAAATTCTTATTATGCAATAAATTTTGGTTTTTATAATTTGTATTTTCGCATCAAACATTGGTTTGGCGCTGTTCTGCCAGCCGGAAAGTAAAACTTCACTTCGCGTAGAATAGTAGGGAAATTAATAAATACAGCATAATAGTGATAAAAAAGAGTATAATTGAAAATTTGAAATTGCAAGTGATGTGATAGTAAAGCAGAAGCTGTAAATTTAAAATAAGAAGTAAAGTAAAACATTAAATATAAAATTAAAATTAAAAATTGGAAGTACAAATTAAAAAGTAAAAAGTATAAATAAAATAGTAATTAACAAGAAAATAAAAATCAACATTAGAAATAATTCAAGGATAACAGCAAAATTTGTTTTAAGCCGAGCGCAAAGTGTGCACATTTGCCTTACAGAACATTTAATAACAAATAATAAAAAAATATCTTTTTATAAGAATTATTGTAAAAACAATTGCAATACAATATTATATAGAGTTCAGGTAATCACACGGCAGCATTCTGACGTCAGGTAGACGCAGCGAGTTTGTTACAGAAATGTTCACACTTTGAAAGACTCAATTACATTCGTTTTAAAGAAAAATTAGAACTAGGAGGAGTTTAATTTACAGAGAGTTGATTGTAAAATAATAAATTGTTAAGATTATATTAAGTTGTGGCTAGTGAGTTGAGTATACGCTGCTGAATGCTCACTGAGTTCACATTTGACCGATAGGAATCAGTAAAATGCAGTCAAAAGCCGCAGCCAGAACTGAAAGTTTGACGCTAATCACCATTCTCTAAATTGAATTCTCATAATGCATTAATTAATTTCGGTTAAAGAGAAAGTGAGAAAAACTTTAAGGGGAATATGATTGAAGTAGATAGAGTTGACTGTTTTTTTTCTTTATTCTTTATTTCTTTATTATTTTCTATTATTTAGATTATTCGAATATTTAAATAATTTGAATATTCATATTACTCCAATAAAATATTCGTATTTGAATACAAGCTTTGATAATATAATATGTATTTGTCGAAATTTTTTGATCTATTTAGGCCCGCTTTTACAACAGTGGTTTAAGGGGTCATGCCCAGTTAGACGTACAAAAAATCAGTAATCTTGGCGAATTTTTTTTAAAGAAATGGAAGACTTTTTTAAGTACATGTTGGTATACATAAAAAAATAGGAAGTTTTTACGTAAATAATATAATTTTTTCAATGAAATATATTTTCAAACAAAAAAGTTATGGCCATTCTCCCGAAGGTCCTTTCCAAAAACATGTTTAGCGGTGACCACTTCTGCTCGAAAAATAATTACAAACAAACAAACAAAAACAAAACAAAACAATTTTTAACAAAGCAAAAATTAAATTACAAATTTTTATTAAAATTCGCTCTTTTTTATAGGAAAATATGAAGTAAAAGTTAGTTTGCATCCAAGGGGTTGCTGTTCGTATTGCTGTAAAGTTGACAAAGCAGAAGATTTTATGCATCTTTATTTTACTAATACAAAGAAAAGAAAAACCTTCAATATACCTTGTGATAAAACTCCAGGAAAACTAAAATCAATAGGCTTCAATAGACATCTTCCCACCATAATATTTATTCCAGGATTTGCGGAACATGGAAATAGCTATAATAGTTTAATTATTCGAGAAGGTATGAATTTTTAAATTAACTTTAAACTACATATAATTGCCAAGAAGTAAACAAAACCTTTTTTTACGTTTTACTAAAGTAAAACAGAAAGTTAAAAACTAAAAAAGTATTTAAAATTTCGAATTTCTTGAAATTCAAAAATTCTTTTTATTTTTTTTTTAATTTTTAAAAATTTTATTATATTTTAAATTTAATATTTTTTAATCGATACTTATCTAATAACTGTGTGGTATTCCTCTTTTCACAATCATTAAATTACACTTACAACTATTAAATTTACTTTTAATATTGTTTAATAAAATTAATAATAATACCAGAATTATTGTATTTAGTTCTTTTTGCAAGTAATCAGGAGCAAATTCATTGCTTCAAGTCACTATCCTGAAACACCAGAGAGATTTTTGTCAGGGTCTTATACCCTGTATAGGGTATATAGGGTAAAAGTAGAATTCTACTTTTTATTTTATTATAAAACGGTCGGTTTTGATATGTTAAAGTTTGATTGTTCTTACTTTAACATACTATTTTTGTCATTCTTTGCTCAGTGGTGCTAATTAGTAGCGAGAGAATTGTTTGCAATTTATTGCATACAATTGCAGAGGGCTAGTAGGACGCTCGCTAACCTTTCACACGAGTTCCAAAAAGAGGGCGCGGGATGCTTTGTCATTTTCCTAAGTTTTAATCGCATACGCTTATGGGGAAGTTTGCAGCCATGCACTAGCGGGAACCCACCCAGACTGTTGTGGTCCGTCCACATCAAGCGTAATAACTATTCTCAATGCCAAAACTTCAATCGCCAGATGAAGAAGATTAAAGTGCCTCCGGCACTCCATGCTTCGCAAGCCATCATGCTACGCTACGCTACGCTGCACTAGCGGGTTAATTCGTACCTGATGAAGATCTCAAAATCTCTACGGAGTAATCTCAAAACCGTCGGTAGTACGATAAAACCTAATGGTTCATGTGATGGTGTAAAACTGTCTGCATGTATACTTTTTGGCTGAGAATTGTGAATTTGCAACAACCTCGCGTTACTCATTGGTAACATAAATATTGTGAAAGGAGTAATTTTGTCTCAGCTGAAATCCACTTATAACTACTTTTGTAGTTCTACTTTTCATTTTCTTATACCCTTAGCTAAGGTGTCATGGTTTTAAAGTGCCAGGAACTCCCTTTTCGTCTTCTTCTCTTTTAAATTATTTAGCTATCACCATGTAAATTACACTCTTTGGCTGACTGTGCAACCTTCGAAACCCTTTACTAGCTTTTGATCCCCTTTTGAATTCAGTAGTAAATCATTTAAAGCAAACATGTTGGCAAAACACGTATCGGGTTTATATAACGTGTCTATAATCTTTCTAAAATCTTTGTGAAGAAACAGAGGTCAAATAGTTCCTCAGACAAGACTTTTGTACTGATCTACCTCTTAAAGATTATATTTTAAAGTTTGTTCATTAATTATTATTATTTTAAATTATTAATTTCAGCATATTTGAATAGAAACGAAAGCTACAATATAATTACTGTTGATTGGGGAGATTATACGCCTATACCATGGTATGTGGAGGCAATAGACAATACAAGATTTGTAGGAGAAGCTCTAGCGAAGTATATAATGTTTTACAATGCAACTGGGGAAATGCCAATTGAAAATATTCATCTTATTGGATTTAGTTTAGGATGTCATATTTGTGGATATATTGGAAAAGAAATTGGTAAAATACAAAAAATTAAAAGAATTACTGCATTGGATCCAGCTCTACCTCTTATGTCTGATACAGGTATACATAAACAATTTGAATTTCTCGTTGGGATTTATCAAGCATAACAAGTTTGTGGTCGTATTTTCACAATTGATTGAAATTGAAAGTAATTTTTTTTTGTGTTTTCAAAATTTTAAGTACCAGCTTACTTTTTATTTAGTTAGGTATAATAAATTTAATGCAAGATATTCAAAAAAATTTGACTAGATTTATGATAGTTATCATGCCATTAATTATTTTTATTTGACCTTGACTAATATACAATATATAAATTCTAATGGTTATTTTTTTCGACTCATAAACAAATACAAATGTTTTACTTATGTCATTTTTTTATAATAATGAATATATTTCCATTAAATTTTAATCGGAGCTTCAAATACGTAGTTTTTTGGAAACTCCAATAAAATATTATAGCGAACACGTTTTGCTTCGAGGTTTGTATGACACCTCATACAATCGTGATTAATAAAGTTTATATTTTACAAATGAATGAAAAAAAAATATTATAAAAGAACTCACAAAAATGCTGAATAATTAATTATTACTACGCTGTCAATTTACAACATATTTTTTTATATTAATGTTTGTTGTCTCGAGAGCCAACTAAATTTGAGAGAAGTTCATAATTAAAATTTAAATATTATTTTAAGTAATGGCTATTTACCAGAAGTAGGTATGTTTTCTTGTTTGATCCTTGAATTTTAATAAAAATTTGAGCGTACTAATTCACTTGAATTTGTACTTAATAATAATTAAACATTTAAAGGATATCTTGTTTTAAGCCAGTTAGATGTCTAGCAATTATTAGATTTTTTGTAATTCAAGTTATAATATAAAAAAAAATTTTAATTAAAAATATTTAAAACTCACGTTAATTAATACCTGCTAACTATTAAAAAAAAATCTGATGTCCACACCACATAACTTGATTGTAATTTTTATAATAATTGTACAAGAATCTCGTTAATCTATTCATGCGCGTTAAGAATTACGACTTTTGGCACGGACAATCGCAACCAAAAATAGGAGGTGCACAACTAGATGCTATAAGTGTCTCAAATCCAAAATTTCAACTTTCTACAACCTACCGTATTTGAGTTATGCGACATACAGACGTCCGTATGTACGTACGTACAGACGTCACAACGAAAATAGTCAAAATGGATTCAGGGAAGGTCAAAACGGATATTTCCGTCAAAATCTGGAAATCAAAAAAAATCGGGATCACAATACTTCTTTGTGTTACAAGGAAGTAATAGATACACAGTTGAAACTCGTATATACTGAATTAAATCCAAAAAATCCTGTTGTTGCGAGTTTATGTTTAATCAAGGTAAAGAAAGCATCTACTTACAGTCATTGCCATGAAAAATTATTATTACACAATTTACAAAGCTTACATGAAGTAATAAGTAATTCAAATGATTTACAATAATGTTGAGGTTAGTTAATTAAATCAAATTTAAGAATTTACATAAGCATAAACCTAGAAAAATTAGTATATAATAAACAGAAATATTTAAACTTTTTTTTAACAATTTAAAATTAAAAAATACATTTTTTCGTACCAAACTAATTGTAAATTTTACATTTTTGGATTATAAATCTACACGACATAAGTTTAATTCAGTATAATTTTCATCTCTTAACTCCGAGTCCTTTACAAAAATCATTTTTAGCCTTGATTAATTTATTATAAAATTTTCAGATATATCTCAAAGAATATCTACAGATGATGCCGAATATGTAGATGTAATTCACACAGATCCAGGAAAACTTGGTTTTCTAACTTCTATTGGCCATGCCGATTTTTACCCAAATTATGATAAGCAATACCAACCTGGATGCCGTTTAACGGATTTAACTAAGAGTAAAACTCTAGAATTAATTAGTAAGTATTACTTTTTTTTTAAATAAATTACTGTAATTATTATTGTTGAATCCTTACCTTGAAAACTTTTTAATACTGAAAAAATCAGCTTTTAAATAGATGTAAATTACAAAAAAATATTGCTTGAAGTTACTTGTAAAGCTTAGCTGCACTGGTCTGGTCGAAATGACCTTGGCCATCAGACATGGGAACACCTTGGGCATGAAATTTAAATACTTACTTTATACGTTAATAATAATTAATCGATTCAAATACACATAAAATAGAAACAAAATTAGAGTAACATATTGATTGAATTTTTTTAGTTTCTTGTGAACATTTACGAGCAGTTCAATTGTATGCAGAATCGGTGAAAAACCCAGAAGCTTTTCCAGCGGTTAAGTTAAAATCTTTAAATATGACAAACGTCAGAAGAACTCGCTTTATTGCCAATTCATACATGGGCTTTTTAGCGAAAAAATAGTAATTACACAAATACATTCATTTATAAAAATATTGTAAAAATAATCAATTTTTATTCCAGCAATTCTCGGGGTGATTATTTCCTTTCTACTAACAATCACGAACCATATGGAAGATCTATTAAAGAACAAGCAAGATATATGAAAATGAGAAATAAAAAATAAAAAATGTTTATGTAGTATTATTTTATAATTAATAAGCACCTAGAAATTTTGTTAATCCATTCGCGACAAGCACCGATAAATGTGGATTCTTTCACTCTCATGGGGTAGTTCAAAATTTTGAAATAATCATAATGGGTCCAAGATAAACAATTAGATAAAGACCGTAATTATCTCTAGAACAAAAATTAATAATTTTATAATACCCATAAGTCTATACAATTGAAGCATTTTTCTAAAGTTTTGATGTTGCTCCAGAAGAGCTTTACATGTAAATTGTGGCCCTTTACAAAAGTTGTTGTTGTCATGAAATTTTTCTTTTTTGCCAGCATTTGATGAATTTTGGGTTGGAAGAACTTCAACTCATCATTTTTCTTCTAGGCGTATGAGTAGATATTTTGAATTCGTTTTCTCTTGTACTTGAGTAATTATTTTGAATTGGTTTCTGATCATATGAGTTTGTAGTGGAATCACCGATAGACCCTGATGATTTCTATTTGATTTTTGTCGTTGCTGTTGTCGTCATTGATGGACCTTGTAAATAAAATTGACGACATCGCTGGTTCTAGTAGACTCAAAAAAACATGTCTAATTTAATCTTGTTTAATAATTTCGTTAAAGATTGAGAGATACTTCTGAGCGTTAGCGGCCTCACTAAAGAGTTTTTAGGCTTGATTCCTAAAAGTCCAGCTATATAGTTGTAGAATAAAACTTCAATCAAAGTTCAGTTTTACAATAATTTTTTATTCGTCAAACGCTGCTTTTTTATTTAATTACAATTATTGCTGATTAGTCGCACGCGTAAGATATGAGAGTGGGATAGATTTACTTAAAAATTGCATGCGACTTAACAAATTTGGTTGACATTGAAATTATTTACCTTTAAATAGGTATTTAAATTACTATTTGATTAGTTTGCTGTAATAAATTCACCTACTTAGTTAATGAATTTGCTTTTATTGCGTGATAAATGATAATATTTTGTTTACTTATCAAGTAGTTGAACTTATTCATCTACGGGATGGTTTTTTTAAAATTAGTATAATGTATTTTACTTAATTTGTAATGTTGTTAAAGTATTGTAATTTTTTCCATGTTTAACTTGGTTTAAACACGGAAAATTTCGGCCAGGATGTTGACCTTGAAGGAAACATTTTCGGTTTGAGCTCGAAAAGGAATGGCTAACCATGATCGAAATATTATTCCAAGAAAATCTTAGAAAAATAACTTTCATTATGAACGCAAAAGAAATACAAAATCAAAAAAAAGACAAAGAAGAAGCTTTTATCGTTTAGTGGGTTTCCAGGATCTGTCGAAGAATCTATCTTTTATAATTTGAAACTAATATGATGTTTAACAAATGAAAATAAATTTAGATGTCCTATCTTTCTTCCTATCTAATAGTGTCTTTGAAATACCACCAAGGTTGCTGTTGGTGAAAACACGGATAGCAGACCTAACCTAGGGCAAAGAAAAAGAAGGAACTTTTTCATTTTGTAGGTTTCCAGGCCCGTCGAAGAATCTATCTTTTTTGGTTTGAAACTATAATGTTTAACAAAAAAAGATTTAGTATACTTCAAGCTTTTTACTATTTTGATCTACGTACAGAACCTCACACGTTCTACATATTAACTCTTACTTTCATTTTCTTTTCGAGTGAGTTCTATCTTCAAGGTGCAAAAAGAGATTTTCGGGAGCAGTGTATAATTTGAATGAATCTTAGGTATTCTAAGCTTTCTGCATTGATAAGGATGAACTTCTATGAAGTTATACGTCCACGGATCGTAGAAGTTTGCTTAGATAATTATTGGGTTGGTTTCCTTTATTCTTTTATTTATGCTTTTATTCTCAAATACTTCTTATGTGTACTTATATGTGTAATAGGTATCACCTATTTGTTGATTTTAGCTTTTGGTGCAAACCTTTTCTTGTAAAAGACTGAATTCAGTGGATACAGTAAGAAGGATCTTAATAATATTTAAATTCAAAAAAATATAAGAATAATACAATACGTAGAAAATCAAAATTCAAAAAATTAGTTCAAATCATTTTTAAATTGTTCATACTTCATGTAACAAGTTCAGTTTTGATAATAATCTTTGGAGGTTATGGTAAGTCAATTTTGTACACGTTAGTCTATATTTTTGTTTAGTTTGGAAAAAAAATTTTTTTGTTGTATTTCACAATGTAATCGATTATGTGCAACTAAAGAATGGAAATAACCATGAAATAACGTTATATTGTACTATCGTATTACGAATTTTTCATTTTTTCAAATTTTCTTAATGCAAACCTGTTATGTGTTAATTGTCTCTTTTTTAAATTTTTTGAATTTTGATTTTCTACGCATTGTATTATTCTTATATTTTTTTGAATTTAACTATAAATACATACTAAAAACCACAAATTTACTTAAAATTTTTTATTTTTCTGTTCTTTTTCTTTTTTTTTTAATAATATTTGTTTCATGAAACCAAATATTTGGTTTTGGTAATGAAACCAAACAGCGATAATTACTTTTCTGGTCACAATCTGGAATGCTTAATAGATGTGAGAGAGAATAATTTAGTGAGATTAGAAAAACATTAAAATGGAAGAGAAACAAAAGAATATAAAAAAAAGGAAGATTAAACTTATACAGCCATATGCATTCGTACTCTTAAAATGGTTTTAAAATGAAAATTTTAAATTAGAAAAAAAAATTTTAATTAGAGATTAGAAAAACATTAAAGTGGAAGAGAAACAAAAGAATATAAAAAAACTAAGATTAAACTTATACAGCCTTATGCATAGTCGTACTCTTAAAATGGTTTTAAAATGAAAATAGTAGCTACTAGGTTAATAGCATTGTAGAAGCTACTAAAATGTTGGTATGCATAGTTCTTTTAAAATGAAAATTAGCATCATTTTAGTTGATAGAATAGAATAGAATAGTCAGCAGACTACCTAAATAAATTGGACAGTTTGCCTGCGATGCATATACCTAAAGCTTCAACAATACTTTTAATTACACGGCTTAGTGTACTTAGGTGAAAACCACGTTTTTCACTAATTTGATTATAATCTGGACCCTTGGTAAAGCACCGTATGAATGGCAAAATTTGAATTTCGGGAGAACTTAAAACAAAAAATTATTTAATTGATCTCTCATTAGATATATCACAACACGAGCTGTTTCTGTTTTTTTAATAGGTAGGGAAAAGGCTTGCAGGTTGCCACCCCATAGCTTTTTTGGTCATAACTCGTCATACAATCAACGTATTGTTGATATAATAACATATACAGGAAAGAGGAAGTATAAAGCCACGATCCTGCGCAAAAAATTATTTTAATTCTCAAAAACTAAAAATTTACAGCAAATTTTCAAAAGTATCTAAAATCGACACCTTGAAATTTCGGCTTGCGGGTTGCCACCCCTTGAAAATTTGTTGAAAATGTAGAAAAACTCAAGTAAAAACATATGATTTATATTAATTACACTTAGTGGCTGGGAACAAAAAAAAATGAGAGTAAATTTACAAGAAAAAAAAAAAGTTAAAATTGAAAAAAAAAATTTAATTTTTTATATTATCATAAATCATAAATATAAATCATAATTATTTATATTAATTTTTGAAATATTTAAGAAGCGTTTACGTCAATAGGCACATAAAATATGCCATGGGGGGGGGGGGGTTAAACATCACCCCCCTTTGCGCGGGAACCTGTCCTGGGCCGATTTAGGTGCTTATGTTGCCACTGTCCCTAAACAGTCACTGTAGTATACGTCACAATGTTAAATAAGAGTTGTGGCAACCTGCAATCCAAAAAAGGTGGCAACCTGCATTTTTACACCGCTTTAGAATATACAGGAAAAAAAACTTTCAATTCATGATATGTTTAGAATTATTTAAGAATAATAAAAATTGAATGAAAAAGCAACACAGCAAAAATATTTCCCTTAAATTTTCGTTAAAAATGTTCAATTTATGGGCACAGAAGAAAAACACAATTTTAATTTTTCATTTTTTTACAAATAAAATTTCACATTTTGTTTATCAAACACCCTGTTATTGTGTTTGAGTGCATCACAATTACATTAAAAGTGACAACTACTCGTTTGTATTCGATTCCGTCGAAATTTAGGGGATGACAATGTTAGAATGTCAAAATCCGGCAGGGGTGGCAACCTGCAAGCAGTGGCAACCTGCAAGCCTCTCCCCTAATATTTGCTAAACTTTTCATTGTTATAAATAAATAATATAAAAAATTAAGTATAATAAAATATAAATAATTCTATTTGTACACATAAAAAATTTAAATTCAGTATTTACAAACTTAAAAATATTAAATTAAATAAGTATTTTATGCGTACCTATAGTATATTATAAAAAAATATAATTTTCAAAATTGTCTACTCTTAGGTAAAAGTAACCTTAAAATAGTCTTAAATATGCCCAAAACCGTCACTAAATATTTAGTAGCCAACCGGCGATTTTAGTAGTCCTACTAAGGATAGTACCCTTTTAACTCGACTATGCATACAGCTTGCATGTTTGGCTACTAGCTGAGATACTAGTAGCCTCTTAGTAGCTGCTAAGTTGACTATGCATAAGGCTGTTAGAAATTAAAAGATATATTTGGAACAATCCTACTGAAAATATATTTATTTAAAATAAAAATTTGTTTATTTTAACACTTAAAATTTTACGATAATTTTAACTATTAAATAATAAATAAATTATTTAAAATAATTTTAAATTTTAAGATAATTCAATGGTAGGTATTATTTTATTAATATTTTGATTTCATTAATTGCTTCTCCCTACGAATATTATACAACACAATGGTTGATATTATCCTCCTACATTACAATTAATTTTAATTTGAAATAAATCATTATTATTTTAACTACATACAGCAGTCATCATTCAGAAATGTTACAAATAGTAACAAAAGTAATTTTTAATTTTTTTTTAATATTTCTAATTTCCATTCACATATTACAAGTTAGAAGTATTAAAACTGATGTAACGGTTTCTAATAATATTTTAAATAATATTATTTTACCTTTTTCTAAAATTGATGGAATAGGATATCTGGCTGATGCTATTAACAAATTTTCTGAAATATTTCAAAAGCCTGTTGCTGTTGCAGATTATTGCAAAACTCGATTGACGAGAATTGGTAAGTAAAATGATCAAATATATAATGTGTTTTATTTTAATAATAATTATGGACTTTTAATTTAAAAAAAATTTTTATAAGGAACATTCCGGTTTTATATCAGTTGGCGTCCATTTGGAAACTGCTCATACTGTTGTAAAATTCGTAACATTAATGAACACGTCGAACTATTTTATTTTACTAGAAAAAGGAATGGGATTCCCATAAAATTGAAATTGATAAATAAAGCTGGTGGCCTGCGCTCTATTGGATTTGATAATGATAGTGAAACAGTTGTTTACATCCATGGATTTACAGAAAGCGGATTAGGACCTCATGCCACAAAAATATGCCAAGGTATGAATTACTTAATTGAATAAGTACAATAGATCATTTTTCATTAGTTGTCATGATGTGTTAATTCTGGTATGATATGTCAAACTCACATAACTCTACTTTTACTCCTTTTCTTATTTTTATTTTTTATACTTTTATTTGTAAATTTATTGTTTTTCTCTCGATTTGGTTCAGGAAAATAAGTAAAATGGGGGCTTTATAAAGATTTATGCGTAATTTATTGTTTTTAATAGATTAATAATAATAGAACAAGTGACACTTTAACCGCAAGAGTATTGATAAAGCATTTTATTTTCACTTCCATGTGAAAAAAGGAAGTTGGTATTGTAATCCCGATTTTTTTCGGTTTCCAGATTTTTACGGAAAAATCCGTTTTGATCTTCCCTGAATTCATTTTGACTATTTTCGTTGTGACGTCTGTACGTACGTATGTATGTACGGACGTCTGTATATCGCATAACTCAAATGCGGTAGGTAGTAGAAAGTTGAAATTTTGGATTTGAGGCACTTATAGCATCTAGTTGTGCACCTCTTATTTTTGGTTGCAATTGTCCTTGCCAAAAGGGCATTCATTTATGACGCGCAATAATAGATTAACAAGATTCTTGTACAATCATTCTAAAAATGACAAGGAAGTCATGTGGTATCCACATCATTTTTTCTGAAATAGCTATTGAAATTGCGAAGTATGTTTGCTTTATTTTAAAATAAAACTATCAGATATTAATTTAATTGATAATTGGGAGTTTTTATATCCTTTATCTTTAACATCTGCTATAAAAAAATTGAATTTTATACTGGACGATAAAATTTAATTATCGATTTGCAAAATATATTTCAATCGCGACTATAATTTTTTTCGCCTACAATTTAAAATACGAAAGTTGGAGTTTTCATGTCGGTTTGACATAATACACAAGAGTTTACATAACATGTAAACCTAGGAATTATGAATCTGAAACAATTTTTTTATTTACGGAATATACGCAGCTTATTTAAAAAGAAACGAGTTATACAATATAATATTAGTGGATTGGAAAGACTTGAGCCCGTTTCCTTGGTATTCTCAATCCGTACAAAACACAAAATTGGTTGCAAACAAATTATCTGAGTTTATCAAATTCTATAATTCTACTGGAGAAATGCCAATTAACAAGATACATATAATTGGCTTTAGTTTAGGGGCTCACATCGCTGGAATGGTCGGCAAAATATTAACAAATGTTCATAAACTTCCTAGGATTACAGCGATAGATCCAGCTTTACCACTATACTATAAAGAAGGTAAGAACAAGCTTACAAATAGAACATTTATAACAACAAACTTTTTACAGGAAACAATTCTAAAATACACAAAAACGATGCAGATTTTATGGATGTGATCCATACAGACAGTGGAAAATTCGGTTACATTAATTCGATAGGCCATGCAGATTTTTATCCAAATGGTGGAAGCTATCCTCAACCTGGATGTTCTCTAACCGATTTAGTTTCTAAAAGAGTGATCGAATTTTTTGGTAAATATAAAAATTTTCGGTTTATTTGATTTTGAAACATATTTTGTAGGTACTTGCGATCATTTTCGTGGAGTTGAATTATATACTGAATCGGTGACGCATCCAGAATCTTTTCCGGCAACTTATTTTTATACCACAAATAAAACTATTCCGAATACTAACAACTTCATTGTGCATACTTATATGGGTTTTCTAGCTAATAAATCGTTAGTATATTCTTTAAATAAATTTAAGAAGAAAATCTGAAACACAAATTTTAGGTCCACAATTGGAGACTATTACTTAATTACCAGCAATCGCAAACCATTTGGAAAATCTGCACTAGAGCAAGAAATGGAATTAAACAGTAATAATTTATAGGTAACTAATGAAAATAAATTTCTTTCAAAACGACATAATTTATATGTCATAATTTATAAAATAATTTATGTTTTTCAAAATAATCATTTTGTAAAATTTAAGGATTTAATATAAAATTAAATATTGGGCTCAGTGGACTAAAATCAAACTCAATTTTTACGAAGTCAAACTAGGGATATATTATTGCATTTTTAATGTTTTTTTTTTATTTATTGTAATGTTGCTTCTCTTCTAGTCTTGAAGATGAAGACATAAAGTCTTCCAAACGTCGACTTTGTAAAAATTGAGTTTGATTTTAGTCCATTAAGCCCAATATTTAATTTTATATTATCAAAGTTTGGACGAGAATTTTATTATTAAGGATTTAAGGAAATAATAATTTCCTATTTAAGTTTAAATTGGACTTTTACTTTATTCTTATGATCTTCTTGTTTGATTACTGACGCTTTTGAGTAGACGAACAAGAATGGCACTTTTAATATTACTTTTACTGATTGTTTTTGAAAGAGTGTTCTCTTTAAAATTAAATATAATAAAATAATTATTGTTCTTTTGAAAACCATGTAGTGTATTGATCATTGAGAATTATGCCAAGGTGTGCGTATATTAAGAAGATGCAAGAATTTCAATCGTCGTTTTTGTGTCAATTTAAGCTGTAGGCGATAGGTGGGATCCATACAACTTACTTGTCAAATAAAAAATCCTTCAGATTAATCATACATACAATCAAACATGAAATGCTGACACTCGTGAAGACATAGTCATCAGGGATAGTTGATTTGAGACAATGATTTATATTTTATGCTATATACTATAATGCACCTACTGTCATGTAGCAGATTTTCATTTAATGTAATTAAATGAAGATTGAAAAGCAAATTAGATAATATTGTATAAGCTAGTAATAATTATTATGTAAATTTACATCATTGCATTGTACAATGAACAATTAATATTGGTGCACTTTGTAATGTAAACCATGGTCTATCTGAAACCAAAACCAATACACGTCATTAGCATTGACGAGGTCACATTAGACCAGCGTTGTCAAAAATGCGATTATAAAGTGAGACATATACTGAACTGTCATCGCAACACACAACAGTGTATTTACAGTAGCGTAGCGTAGCTTTTTGGAATGCGAAGCATGGATTCGCAACAATAAAGTTTTAAGAACACTTACATTTCATCTCACGTCAGCTAAATAATACCATATATTATAGTGAACGAAAGTGGATAAAAGTTTTTCTCTGTATCTACTTAATTAGAAATATCTGAAAAATTGACTGGTTTTAGTGCAGTTTTTGGGCTATTCTTTATTGACTTGGTGTATAAGAAATGTGGGTCCGCTATATAAAGTTGGTGATTCCATACAACTTTTGCTTACAACTATACCAAAAGTTATGCTTTTGGCTGATTTCAAACAGATTATAACAGTAACTTTGGTACAAACTTAATAGTTATTATTATTAATAATTCATTTACAACCCATTTAGAACATTTTGAAGTATCGACATCACTGGGTTGAGATAGAAAAGATTTAAACCCCATACAATGAAGACCTACTAACCTACAAACAGAACTTTTATTTGTTTACACATTTGCAAATTTGGTTTTAAATTGATTGAAAATGATTTGATGTAAAAAAAACTGTTTAGTCACTAATAGAAGTAAATAATTTGATGAGACTGGAAATAAGTTTCATATGGGCATCTAAGAGGAATCCTAAAGATATGGTGATTGGGTGACCAAGGTGAATTATCTAAAATGTACATAGAAACAACGACTAAAGAGAAAAAGATTGTAAAATTTGTACATATCTACATAATATGTACATTATAATGAAAAATAAAAGAAAACTGAAAAAAGTTGTTAAATAGGTACTATATTTAAAAATCCATACTAAATTCCACACATTTTCACTTTTAAAAATAAATTTACCAGATGTAGTCTGAATTTTTACTAACATAATATTATTTATTGCTTAATATATTTCTTAAAACTCGTCCAATATTGTACCAATCTACAGCCAATATTGGAGCTATATTGATTACTTATATTGGCGCAATATTGGTTAAACAATATTGAGTCTATATTGGATGAAAGTTAGCATGCGATTTTGGGCATCAATATTGACCCAATATTACCCTTGGATTGACCCAATCCACAGTCAATATTGGGGTTTTATTGATTACTTATATTGGCGCAATATTGAAACAGAATATTTAACTAATATTGGCTAAATCTTGCCAATATTGTACCAACATTGTATGCTACTACATGGGTAACCACTTGATTATGATTTGATTATAGTCTAAAAATTTAAACTACATCTAGTTTATTAATTTATAAAAGATAATGATTAATTTTTAATTAAAGAACAGAGTATCACTTAAAATTTTTTATTGTTAATTATAGTGTTGGAATACATTAGATTTTATTTTATAAGTTCTCCAAATTTAAATGTTGCAACTCTTATACCATGTTCTTGTAAGTTTATGTATAGTAAACATCATAGAATACTATCTGACGACTTCGTTAGTATAGGCAACTAACCTTCCACACAGGTAAGTCGGCACACTTTTCTTTTTCAAGCAGTTATACAGTAGCGGCTCGTAGTTTGTTATAATAGAGGGGCAATGATAGAAATATGAAGGTCAAAGCATAATACCTACATTAAAAAATTCTACAAAAAATAGTAGTTGAAAACAGTCATAATTATGAATTTGATAATAATTTATTATTTTGTTTTGAGAATGGAATTAAAACATTATCGGTTACAGATCGATATTACATAATATTTATGATTTATCAGATAGTATCTTTCAATATGACGTTAATACGTTTTATATGACTTATGTGTATGTATTGTCGCTAAATTCATGACAAAATGTAAAATCCCTTTAAGTGAAGCCAAAGGCCGTTCGACTATCACAATGAGCACTAGAAATGAAGTAAACTAGTTTATCCTATAATTTTAAAGTAGGTAATTTATGTTATTTTATTTTGTTAACATACTTGTTTCTTATGCAATTGGTAAGCGTAGTAACGAATACACAAAATATGGAACAAACATATTATTATTTACATTGCCTTTAAAAATAATAAATTACGAGTTTTTTCTTTAAAAGTATGTTGCTATTCTATTTATATTACCTTATTCAATTAACAATAATAATTATTAAACACTTTACAAGAATAACCTTGTCATATTTATTGAAGTCAATTGAAATGCTGTAAGCTATATTTAACTACTAGTACACTAATAATTATTCCAACGTTTATAATAGATCATTATTACTTCAAATAATTTTTTTTCTAAATCTTTTTTCATTTTCTAATATATTAAATATTTCTAACTTCTCAATGAACACCAGCTACATTTCAGATTAAAAACATTTTAATCTAGGACATTTGAGTGCTGCTTCAACCGGTTCGGAATGAAGAAAGTTTTACATGAAGATGGTTTGACATGAAGATGGTTCGGTGCGAGGCATTTCGGCGCAAACCGATTTGGTGCGAAACGTTTCAGCGCGAGAACATTTTAGCGAAGTAATATAAAATACTTCATATTCCTCTTGGAGTAAAAAGCGGCTTTTTGTTAGCAGATATCGTTATAGAAGTAGCTTATGACTCTGTTAAGCTGGCCACAGACCGGCGTACATGTGTGTCATACATGTACGTCATACCGGTTTCGACGTTGATGTTCGCTGGTGTGTGGGCATACATGCGCGACGCGCAAGTTTTCTATTTTACTTGAATTCATGTACATGTACGCTGGTCTGTGGCCAGCTTTAGGATGTATAGTACAGTCAATAGAAAATTTTTATTATTTGACCTCTGCCTCATTAAGAGACCTCTGTCTGTTTATTTATATTTAACTAATCGGAAGTGCATTCTACTTAAAAAAAAAGTACCAACCCAAAGAAATCTTAGGAAATCCTACAAAATTTGAAGAATTTACAGAAAATCTTAAGAATACTAATTACTTATACTACTATAGGTAAACTGTTTTTGCTCCTTCTAGTTTTTTAAGAGGAAATCTTACGGAAATGTAGGGCTAAATCTGAAAAAAAATGTCGACTCAGGATTAACTAAGAAAATCTTTAATCATTCTTCTGTTTACGTTATGACAGACTTTGCATTTGCACAAAGTAGCTAATAAAAAAAACCAAAAGTGAAAAAATTGGCTTTAGTTGCATGATTCATCTGTTTAAGAAGGATACTTTCTCCTTCTTATGCGCAGCCATAGCATTTTTGGACACCAAACTGTAGTGATTGCCACCCCCGTATGTGATGCAAAAATGCAGATGGTTTGACATAAACAAGGATCGTGTTAGCTTAGAGCAAGACTCGAGTTTCGACATTACCCATTACGGAATTTAAAAAGACTGTCCCAGATGAAATCCGACCACTTTAGATTGTACATTAAATGAAAACGAATTTTTGGGAAATTTTTTTTTTATTATTTACCTATAATATACATCTATACAAAAAAAAATAAAAACCAAAATTTTTTATGAAGGGCTATAAAAATTTTTCACTTTTTGTTTTATACCCTTCATTAATACTTGAACATCGTCAATGCTAAACGAATCGGCAGCTTTTTTATATTTTCTTCGGAAACTAACAATGTCCGTCGTTGTCCCTTTTGTTTTTTTTAATTTTTGTTTAATTTGCGCCCAATACTTTTCTATCGGGCGAAGTTCTGGGCAGTTAGGCGGGATAGCGATCTTGGGCACAATATTTATTGAATTTTCTGTATAAAATTCAATACATCTTTTGCTGTAGTGACATGTCGCTAAATCTGGCCAAAACAAAGGGGGGGTGTCATGCAATTCCAGAAAGGGTAACAACCGCTTTTGAAGACATTCCTTCAGGTAAATTTGCGTATTTACCGAACCTGTTGTCACAAATAGTTTCGATTTTAAGCCGCAAGAACAAAGCGCTTGCCAAATCAGGTACTTTTTGGGAAACTTTGAAAGTTTTTGAGTTTTATTAGCTTCAGGTGCTTGTCCTCGACCCGCGGCAACATAAAACTCCTGTCCTGGTAGCTGTTTAAAATCTGCCTTACAATAGGTTTCATCATCCATAACTACACATGAAAATTTTGTTAAAAAATTGTCGTATAGCTTCCGTGCTCTAGTTTTTGCTCTCAATTGTTGTTCTTCCGATCGATTAGCCACTTTCTGTACTTTAAAACTTCTTAAACCACCTCGGGTTTTCATTCGCTGCACAGTTGATTTTGAAGTACCCACTTGTTCAGCCATATCTCTTACCGATAAGTTGGGTTTTCGTTTGTATCCCCTTATCACTTCTTTTTGTAAATTTTCATCTACTGAACCACGTTTTTTTCCCGTACCACGTTTTCGTTGTACACTTTGCACTTCCTTAAATTTAGCTAACACATTTTGAATGGTCGTTTTAGCAATTTTTAACGATTTCGCTAATTGTCTTTGTGATATTCCCGGATTTTTCAAGTAACTGTTTATAATTAATTTTCTCTTTCGCTCTTGTTCACTCTCCATAACTAACAATGTTTACTTAACGAATGCAACAAAAATACTATGTTGTTTAGAAACGTATTGCGAATACAATGGTATATAATTTTTAGGGGATGTAATAAAATTCTACCTGAAAATTACAACTAAAAGTGGTCGGATTTCATCTGGGACAGTCTTATTTCATCGGTTGCACATTGCTAACAACAATTCCGAGCATTGTCAAGACACCAACCTACACTAGCGTTGCCCATAACTAGAAGAAGCGCATACCACGCCTGGCTCCCTGCACTGGAGAGAGTATGAAGGAAAAATACAGAAGTACCTCTCCAAAATCAAACCTGCCCAGGGCACTGATAAATAATATTAATTATTGTATTTTAATACAATCCATTAAAGTTCACTTAAGGTAATTAATCTTAATAAATTAATGTGGTATCGACGGGTTAGTTCCTAATATCTGCTTTTATTTTTATAATTATTTTATAATATTATATTATATTATACGAAATATAATAATAAGATATAATAATATTATAATTTTATATATATATGTTACGGTCAATGACGTAAATTGGGCATTGACGTCAATGGCCGGGCAATGACGTCAATGCCCATTTACGCTGGCCATTAACGTTATTTACCGGCCATTGACGTTAACGCCCGTTAACGGTGGGCAATGTTGTAAATATTTTCATTTGATTGTAATATTTACGTCTTTGGCCGGTCAATGACGTTAATGGCCAAAATGGATTGGACAATGATGATATTATAGAATAACTACTATAAAGAACAGCAAAATGGCAATTTAAATTTGACAGCCAACTGACAAGTGATATTTACATACATACATAATATGTTGTATTCAGCGTATTATAATATAATAATATAATCATTTATTAACAAAAATAATGAAATAAAATTTTTTAAATTAATCATTTTTATTCTGGCACGGGAGTGACCCATGGCACTTAGAATTGCAAAATTTGATTGCTTGCGCGACACGCACATTTATTGTTTCTACATCCACCCTTGCAATGACAACGCTTGTAACCGTGGCCTCTTAAAACACTGCTTTCAGCTGCTGCTTGTCTAAGAGTAATCTCATTTTTTTTGGTCGTATCACTAATATTTTCTAAGAAAATTAACTTTTCAGTATCCCTTAATAACTAGTATTAATTGCAAAGGCACATTTAATATATTACTTTCAAATAAAATCTATAGAATAATAATATCATCATTGCCCAACCTGTATTGGGCATTGACGTCATTGCCCGAACAATGATGTAAAAACCACACATTAAATTTTAAATGTCAACATTGCCCAAAATGCATGGTCATTGACGTCAATGACCGGTCAATGACGTGGTTTTCACAAACCAAATATACAAGCAACCGAAGTTCGGCAGTTGAAAAAGTTATTAATCTAAAGTTTTAAATTTAAAAAAGCATAACCTTAGTTCAAAGAAACTTAGCATTTAAAGTTTTCAATAATCAATCCAAAAAAGAATTTATTGGTTAAGTAAACAAGCCAAAGTTGAAGTACTTTAAAATGTTTGTAACATAATATTGTCAGCAGTGCGCATGTATACGGATGCAATTATTGATCGAAAATCGCGTTATTGGTAGTTAACAAGCATTGATTTGAAAAATTGAATTAAGAAAAAATTAATTGTTTAGACACAGGTTGATAAGATAACAATTGGAGATATTGACGATAGAATCTCAACGAGATCGGTCGTTGTGTGGGTGTACTCAAGAAAACGAGTGCAAACACAATGTGAATTAAAGAACAAATCTTTAAAAACAATAAAAACAAATTCAATTTAGAAAGAGAACGAGGTGATTTTTTGACAAATATTTAGAAGAAGTGGTAGAGAATTTAAATTGGAATTGGCGAGGAGCAGTTTCATGTAACGTGTGAATTGGAAGGACGAGACTCCAGAACCAATTTAAAGTGGACGCGTTTGGGTTGAAGAAAAGAAGAAGATAGAGACAGAGGTTTGCATACTTTATTAACATTCTAAGTGTTCACGCGGTTAATGCGGCAAATAATATGGATCGTTAAGAACGAAACGCTATTTGACAATAAATGAAAATTCAATTTTTAATCTGTAATTCAATTGTTTATTTAAATCAAAAAAAATAAAACCAAACATTCATTCAATAATTTTCGTAAGATTCTTTCAATACAAAAGATTGCATAATTATATTCATTCGTTGCATAAAGATCTGGAAGCTGAGGTTGATAAGCTGTGCTTTTATAACATAAATAAAGTAAGCATGGACTCTTAAGGACCTTCAGCCCTTAACAGTGCAATATAAATTATATAAATAAATTTATAAATGTTTATAATTATTTGCTCCGAATCGTATTTGCAATCGTTTTCGCCACGAATCGCCCGCGCCGAAACAACCCATCTCGATATGTTCAGGTGTCAGGTTATGGTACTCATCTGATATCTTTCACTAATTTACTAATCTAAACTTATCTTCCAATATTCAATTATGCAAAATAAATTATTATCAATCATCCAAAACAATTAAAATTAAGAATTTAATATTAATAAAACTAAAAAATACTTATAAATAATAATAATTAAGTTATTTTGTTTATTTTGGATTTTGAAGGGTAAGGATTGGTTCTTTTCAATTTCCATAGTAAATTGAAGATCTACATGGAAGGCATTAAAGTGGTCAAGAAGAGAGGAAACATATTTACCATTGATAACGAGAAAAAGGTCATCAACATATTTCTTAATCATTCTTATGCCGTTGTTGTATTTTATATTAAAAGACACAACACGGTCGTCAAAAAGAATGTTCATACAAATGGTAGCAAGATCAACAGATATGCTACCGCCCATAGGGACCCCCCTCTTTTGGAGATAAGTCTTCCCGTTAGCCACAAAATAGTTTTTAGTCGTGATGAGTCTTAAAGCTCTTATCAATATATCATCAGGAATGTCTAAGTTTTTGGACTATTTTGTGGCTAACGGGAAGACTTATCTCCAAAAGAGGGGGGTCCCTATGGGCGGTAGCATATCTGTTGATCTTGCTACCATTTGTATGAACATTCTTCTTGACGACCGTGTTGTGTCTTTTAATAAAAAACACAACAACGGCATAAGAATGATTAAGAAATATGTCAATGACCTTTTTCTCGTTATCAATGGTAAATATGTTTCCTCTCTTCTTAACCACTTTAATGCCTTCCATGTAGATCTTCAATTTACTATGGAAATTGAAAAGAACCAACCCTTACCCTTCTTTGATTTACTCGTCATTAGGGTTCCTAATGGTACTCTCATCACTGACTGGTACCATAAGCCTATGTATTCAGGAAGACTTTTAAATTATTTTTCAAGTCATCCTAAACATCAACTCCTTAAAGTCGGACGTAATTTCATCCAAAAAGTCCTTACCGTTTCACATCCTTCTTTCAAATCCAACAACCTCAATAAAATATCCCACATCCTTTCCTGTAATAACTTTCCTAAATCCGTTATTAATTCCCTCCTTAAGACAACCCTGGCCCAGAAGAAAGGAAACAATAATAATAATAAGGAGAACATATCTCCGAGCTCTGATACTAAATTTTTTAGCCTCACTTATGTTCGAGGACTTACGGAGCAATTAATTTCCATTCTGAAGTCTACTCCTGGTATAAAATTTGGGCTGAGTTGCACCAACAAAAACTCTAAGTTTTTTACTAGCACCAAAAGACCCTGTCTCTTTTGACCATCAGAGTGGCCTTGTCTATAAAATCCCTTGCAAGGACTGCGATGCCGTATACGTTGGTGAGACGAGTAGAAAATTATGTGTCCGCATAAAAGAGCATACTAGGGACTTGAAGAACGCTCGTACTCTGGGTTTAGCTGATACAAAAGGGGGGGGGCGACAAGCGCTCAAAAATACCTACAGCTCTATGCAGACATATGATTGACGAAAATCATAACATCAACTACGACGGTATCAGTATCCTTAACCGGCAGATAATAGACAAAAAGAGAAAAATAAAAGAAGCGATTCATATCTATTCGCATGGATCGTCAATTTACGACAAAAGGGATGTCGAGTACTTCGATGGCGGCTTCAAAAGAATTCTAGATATTATGAACCCAGCATAGATGGAATACTATTTTCATTATTTTTCTTTTCTCTTCTTTTTATTTTTTATTTTTTCTTCTTCCTTTTTGCTGTTTTGACCATGCTTGCTTTCGCGGTCTTTTGTTTGAATTCAAATTCAAATGTTACCAACTTCTGTTGTGTTTCCAACTAACTACCGGAAGATTTTTAGTTCGAATTAATTTTGTTTAGTTTGAACTAATCATCCCTCTGGGTTAGAGTTGTTTTTGTGTTTATATTTAAACAAAACACCACGTGGCTGGTCGAAGCGTGGTCAAACGCAGCCAAAAAAACGGAAGGATGTCTCATTTTATTTCAAAACATTTTTTCCATCTAGTTAGTATTCCATCTATTGATTTTTTTTTGTGTTTTTCAATTTTTATTATTTCTTTCTAATGTAATTATTAAATTTTTGTGCTTTATATGTAAATTTTTGTATTTCAATTTTGTATATTTCAATTATTAATTATTTTTGTATTACTTAACTTTTGATATTGTTTTTGATTGTTTGTTAATTTTTCATGTTTTTTCATATATATTTTTTTGTAGCCTTGAAAATGGGTCAATAAAAGAACCCGAAACGTCGGACAATTAATATTTGTTTTTACTGACCTCAAACTCAACAATTTCTACTATATAATTTCCCCAATTTCACATTGATTCTAATAATTCCATGTTAATATAGTATTTCCACATAATCCACGGACAACCACATCACATTTTATTGATACTTCAGAATTCAACGAACTTTTGCCAATCTTTTATTGAATGATTGCTTCTCAGTTCAGTGTTCATTTCGCTAGTGCAAACCCACGTCACACTTCAACTTTTTTTGTTTTTCTTTTCTACTGTTTGGATTGAAATTCCACTAATTGCAATTAAATTTTAACCACTTGTAAACTAAAACAAAATGATAATTATAAAAGTTTAACAGTATCTTCATTTTTAATCAATTTATTATTTAAGATTCCCTATAGTATAATATTAAATTAATTTATTACAAACTTTGAAATTATATTTCCAAATTTACATTTTTATTTCTAAATTCAGATTCCATAAGCGGGAGCGGAAACTGCTTTGGGATATGTTTATACATTGGTATTATATTTAATTTTTTTATATTGTTGGGTTGGTTCCGCTCCAGCTTTCGCAATATATTGCATTGATATGTGGAATCTTTTAACATGTTTTTATTAAAATATTCATAATATAAACATTTAACCAATCTAAGAATAATTTATTAAATTCTTAAATGATGATTTTAATTATATCTAAAAAATGTTTTACAATATTGTTTTTAGTTAAACTTCTTATCTTCTTTGGATGATCAAGTTTGAAATACATACTTATAGAAATAGTTATTCAAAAAATACTTTTTTCTTCTAATAAAGCAATATACTATTGTGCAAGTATCCTATTGATATTTTCATTACGCAAAATGAATTAACGTTTTACTAATCTTAGATCAACATATTAATGTCGAATAAATTTCCCACGCCTACTTGCAACCTGTACTATCGAAATTTAAGTTTCAATGTTAACACTTGTGAACACTATATGTTCCAATGTAAAAACCAACAGTGCTATTGTTGTTCACCCTGTATAATATTATCATTATCAGAACATCAATCAACAATTGATTTTTTTCAATTACCCTTCATTGTATTACGGGTGATGGAACAAATAACACATTGCTAATAAAAAACTACAAAACCTTCTCATATTTCCATAATTACAAAATATTAAAATTTACTACTAGTAAATTTGCAATATTATGGAAATAAATTCGAGAGAAATGTAAATTCATTTATAAAAACAATTAAAAAGTGCAAAAAATAATATTTGGTTAAATTAAATCTGTTGTGTTTATTAAAGGTATTGTCTTACTTTACTGCCGCCGATTGGAAGCAACAAAGTATGTAACATCTTTTTACTTAAATTTTAGTAACAAATATTCAAAAATTAAACATCAATGAAAAGTACACACAAATATTATCCCCAGTTTAATTACTTAAATAGACAACAATTTAATTTATTGAAAAATATGTTTATTAATATTTTATTATAATACTGTTATACTTAATACTTATTACAATTTTATATGTAAATTTACCAGTTTTTTTTATTACATTATAACGCTTGTACCAATTATGAATTTATTATTTTTATATCGATGAGATAAAATAATTTTATTAATGTTAATAACTATTTTTAATTAATTTTTTTTTACTTCCTAGTTGAATATTTCCTTTATAGTTTTATATTATTAAAAATAGAGGTCTTCTATCGAATACCAATTAAATATATTACTTTAAATGATTTGGGGATGCATATTATAGACAAATTACAAGGTTAATAAAACCGGTATGATTTTTATAATTATATTTTTACAATGTAAGGTATCTGTATATATAAGCATGTATTCAATTCAAATCAATGTTAAATCTTTATTTTTAACAAAAAATTGATTAATTTTAATTTAAAATTATTTCCTTCGAGTTCAACAAATTTTATCTAAGTAGTGAAGTGAATTTTGGTGAAGATGTTTATAAAATTTTATTTTCTGTTATGTGCACTATGTTGGGTGTCGGAAAGCTTAATAACTCCTGACAATAATTTTGGAAATTATAGTTCGGAATATTTAAAAGCATTTAAAAAGCTTTCGGAAGATAGTGTAATTGGAATGTTTACTCGTGAGATACGCAATAGATACTTTGCTCGTAGAATCAGAAATCCTTCTTCTGCGGAAGATTGCAAACCATCAACTGGAGTTACATTAGGTGAGTGCCTACAATTTTTTTTGTTTGATTTTTTAATAGAACTTAAAGAATGTTACATTTTAACTACAGTTTAATTCGCGAAAAAATGTTTATACTAAATGTATAAATTTTGGAAAAAATTTTGAAGATTCAACAATCAAAATTTATTTATTTTTTGATTTTCTATCTTTTGATATGTAGCAGTTAAAATAGTATGCGATATACGTACTCAATAATAGTTATTTTTCTGCTTTTGAAAACATCTGCTTTACCCGCTTTTATAACAATATACTATTATCGCATGTCAATTATTTAAAAAATCTCTTTTTATCTATCTCACTTTTCACATCATCAATCTGTTATCTTGTCTCATTTATTTTCTTGTTATTTTACTTTGTGAATAGTAAAGTTTCAATTAGTCTTTGTCATTTTTTGAGATTTGTTATCTTTACGATCTAATCTGTAGTTTTTAGAGCAAAGGCTTTTGAAAAACATCCATCATTAGGCTCTATAATCAATATGAAGTTTTTATTACACACAGATAAAACTAAGTGGGAAAAATAATAATTATAGACGCAATAGAAATGCAAGTAAAATGCTTGATCGTAACGAGCAATTAAAAACTAGTGCTAAGTTGAAGAATTAAACACTAATAAACACAATACAAATCACTCAAGAGTATTCTAAACGAACATTTCGATGATAAAAGTAGAAACTGACTAACTGAACTTAAACGTTCGACAATTATTATTGGCAAACAAATAGTCAATTAAAAACATCATTGAAAACAAATAGAGATCTCTCTGGAAGATTGATTTACCAAAATTCATTAGTTACATTTAGAGTCGCACAGCTTTGCTCAGCAGCTGAGTAATTTAGAACTTCAACTTTAGATATAGGTACATATAATTAATATAGCATTATTTAAACTTTATAATAAACATAGTATATAATCTACTCCAAATGTAAGTATTGAAAGACTACCTCTATTATGTTATTTTTGGAGTTTATATTAGTAGGTACTATCTAAAATTGAAATACTAAACTGCTGAGCAGCTGAACGTTCCCGAATACGCCCAATACATACCACGAAAGATTAATTTTCATTTTTCTTAAATTTTCTCTTGTCCGGTAAATCTGAAGATACGCTGTAGCTATTTGACCCCAGTATTTAAAAGAAAATTTTAAATCAAGTTCAAATTTAAAAAAAAAACAATAATAAACTAAAAATAATATAACAATTGGTCAAGGTAAATTTTTCTTTCAAATTTAAACTTGAAATTGGAGTGCATACGTAACTGTTTTAAGTGTTACACGGTCGCTGCTATCAAACACACATTACCTGAATTACAACCAAGGGCAAGAGTGCAATTCCTAAAAAACGTAAAACGTAAGATTTAGAATGGCATTCTCCAACTTTTTATAAACATCAAAAAATGTGATAAATATTTCTAATGCTCAGACTTTTTAACATTTTTAGGTTATGTAACTTACTACTCAACTGAGAATCCATTTGGAAACTGTTCGCTTTGCTGTCAAGTAAACAACATTCACAAACATATAAATTTATATTGGGCAAGTAAAGCTAAAGGTTCGACTATTACAAAGTTAGTCATAAAATATAAACCAGGAGATTTAAGTGCTATGAAGTTTAACCCAAATTTACCTACAGTAATTTTTATACATGGGTTTACTCAAAATGGCTTGGGTTATCATGCCAGAAAAATTTCCGATGGTAACATTTGAATCGAAAAATTTTAATTTTATAAACTAATTTGGGCCATTCTAGCTTATCTAAGTCGAGACGAAGAATATAATATAATATTAGTTGACTGGAAAGATTTAGCTGCTTTTCCATGGTACATCCAGTCGAAATTCAATACAGAACTGGTAGCTTTATACCTTCATGACTTTATCAAGTTTTACAGTGGAACTGGAGAGTTGTTAATTTCAAAGCTTCATATTGTTGGTTTTAGTTTAGGTTCGCATATTGCAGGAATGGTTGGGAAAAAAATTAAAAATATTCCTAGAATTACCGGATTGGACACAGCTTTTCCGTTATACGAGTTGAATGGTATGTTGGGAAATGCAATTAATGTCGTTAGAGGTTTAAAAGTGTTTCATTTTAAGATACATCTAACAGACTGGTTACAACTGATGCCGACTATGTTGATATTGTACACACAGATACGGGCAGACTGGGTTTCCCAATATCAATAGGACATGCAGATTTTTATCCTAACTATGGTAAACTCGTACAGCCAGGATGTTCAATCGGTGATTTACAGCTGCTTCAATCAATTGAATTATTCGGTTTGTAATAAATAGCATAATAAAGTTCGATCTTGTGAAAATTAAATAAAATTACTTTTAGGAGTATGTGATCATTACATAGCTGCAGAATTTTATGCTGAATCCGTGAGAAATCCAAAAGCTTTTCCATCAACAAAGTGTAACTTTAGTACTCCAAACATAGCAAAGGAATGTCATTTAAAGACAGATTCTTTCATGGGATTCCCAGCAAGCAAAAGGTAAACATTTGTTTATTGACATATTTTCTAAATACTTTTTGAATATTTTGAATTTAATTTTAGAACCGCTATGGGAAATTACTATTTACGAACAAGAAATCGTCCACCTTATGGAAAATCCAACTAATCAAAACTAATAAAAAGTTAATACAATAATTATTGTGACTGTTCAAAACTGTGATGAAAATTGCATATTTTTATGCATATTTATATATTATTAATTTACATATTTATATATTATGCATATATTTATTGCATATTTTTATGCAATTGTAACAATAGTAATCTTAAAGCTTACCGAACAAGAACTGTAAACTGTAGCACTGCCTAGAACTTTCTTTGTAAAGTATACTTTCCATTCTATGTATGTGTACGAAAGTAAGTGTACATGCATCCTGTATTTTATTATTGTGATATGTAATGCAAACCTGCTTAGTGATGTAAATCAATTTCTTGTATTTGTGTTCTGGACGTGAAAACTAAAAAAGTATAATATGCGATTCTTTACTATTCACTGTTAAGGGACAGATGTTTTGCTGTTTTTTGGGTAGGTAATCTATATTTAATATTTAAATGTGGTTTTGGTTGAAGAAAAACTGGCGTGCGCACTTTGTTCAGAAATAGACCACTTTTTACACTTAATACGTAATGTACTATTTATTCATTAAGACGGTAATTTATAGTTAAAACAGTAATAACGAGAGAATTCAACAAAGTATAAATAATTGTTATTACTTTTTTTTAATATTAATATATTCCTGAAAGAAACCAATTAAATAATTGGTTTGTTAATTTTACTTTATCTAATTTGCCAAATTATTTTCTAAAATAGAGTATTATTGAGTAATAATAAAATATTGCATTTGATTTAAAATTATGCTTTATATCGATGTAAATGGCTCTTAAAAATAGGCAACTAATATATCATATTCAATGTTTTCTTTGTCTTACCAATCGATAGTATAGAGTGCAGTAGCAGAGTAATAATAAACGTCGAATAATGTTGATTTCTGGATAAAAAAGTTTTAAGCTTTGGAGTTCTAATACATATAAATTATAAATAAATCTAATATAATCACATCCATATTCAAAAATATACAAAGGTAATGAGTTATTGGACAAAAACTCAAAATCTCAATCTATTGTCTACCTTATCTCTTGGCTTCCTCAGGACTTTAGATTATAAATAGAATACAAAAACAAGAACAGAAGCATCGACCTCCCTCTCGAGTCCTGAGGAAGCCGCGAGATACGGCGAAACGTCGACAATAGATTGAGATTTTGAGTTTTTGTCCAATAACCCATTACCTTTGTATATAAATTCCAAGTTTTCGATGGCGGCAACCACCGAAAAATTAGAATAATATCAAAAATTGGTTTTTCCGCAATATTTCTTTCTTCAAGTGCCATACACTATGCGGTACGTAAACGATCACTATGCTGAAGCCAAGATGACGTACTGGAGAATTTTAATTAATGGGATGGTTTCCCGTTGCCATCCCTCACAGCACACAGATCTATCTTTGACTTTCGATCACAGCATTGTATACGACATGAAGGCTTTACGCCTTACTATTGATTCTTTAGAAATATTCTTTCTTTAGCAATATTTATTTATCAGTTAATCTTATCACAAAAATTATCTGTATAAATCATATAAAATAGTATATTTCCTACAACTTTTGTCTGAAATGTTTTTTTTTAATTACTTTTTACCTTTTCAGAGATCTTTTTTTTGGGTTTTTGTGCTTTTTTACGCGTTTTTTTGGCTTTTTTTAAAGATTTTTTTTTTCTAAATTAACAGTATCAAATGTTGAGAAAAGAAAGTGAACGGAAATCTGAGAAAATCCAAGGAAATATTAAAAAATCCAAGAAAATATTATAGAAAATTTAAAGAAATTTCATAAAAGGAAATCTGATATACAAAAATTGAGTCTGGGGTTTAATATTATAAAATAATTATTATATTATGTTAAGATTTTAATAAGTAGATTGCGAAATAAATTTAAGAAACATAGTCGATCGAATATAGTATAATGCAGTTGGCCAGCCCTGCTCTATATTATGATAAAAGAAATGTTTTGTGATAAGATCAACTAGCAAATAGATATTGCGAAAAAACAATTTCTTTTCTTTCATTTTCTTTTCTTTTCGATATCTTTCCAGTGATAGTTGACTATGAAAACTTGCAAAGTCTTACAACATATTTAAAAATCGAACCTACTCGACTTTTTACAGACAAATCGTCCATTTTTCGTCCTTGCTACTAAACTGATGTTAACCCTCTATTGCATAGTATTCCTCAGTGCCAGATTACCCATAAGAAAGCAAACGCGGCTTCTTAGGGGCCTCGTAAAAACGGGAAAAAAATTTTTTTTTAATTATAAATTAATTTCTTTAATTTTCTTTTTATAGTTTATCAAAAATTAGTGTTTTAAAGTAGTAGAAAACATAAAAATATTAATTAATTAATTATTTGTGTAAATGAATAAGTTTTAGTGAATTAATTGAATAAACATTGTTTTATGTTTTAAAATTAGTTGGTTATTATTGAAACTGTTTATTTTAATTATTGAGTAGTTAAATTAAAGACATATTATGCAAGTACTTAATAATTTTCTAGAGGGCGCCAAAAATTTAACTGCCTAGGGGCCCACAAATGTTTAATCCGGCACTGGTGTTCCCAATGGGAATAATAAACTTGATAATTATTTTCTGAGATTTCCTACTGGCCGAGCGTTATAATTTTCTAGATTACACGGTGTTCCCGATTGAAACAAAAAAAATTCGTGCAATAGAGGGTGAAGAGATTGATACACATTGCATTTTGTATTAATTTTATTGAAATAAAAGTTAATAATGATTTAGGAATTTTGTATCTTGGATTTTGTATTTTGTAAAATATTTTTGAAAATTGAAATAAAAATTTTGCTTCTCGCCCAGTTTATGGGAGTAAAGCTATAAAAAATACTATACATTATATTAGTATATTGCAGTGTTATCATTTTCACCCAGACGATCGGACAGTTTTCAAATTTGCAAAAATCGTTGG
Source organism: Cantharis flavilabris (assembly GCA_949152465.1). NCBI lineage: Eukaryota > Metazoa > Arthropoda > Insecta > Coleoptera > Cantharidae > Cantharis > Cantharis flavilabris. Next base: position 33,025,522 of record OX424438.1, on the reverse strand, counting down.
TACTAAAAACATAAAACTAAGGTACAAAGTAGTACCCAATTGACACGATTACGTCAGAACCCCTCAATATCACTTAATTTTGACGTGATCTGCCGTAATCATATCAGGAGTTGAGATTACCCAATACATTCAGAATTGATTTGGAATACAAAAAGCCACTTTTTCTCTAATTTTGCAATAGAATTTGATTTATTTCATTTGATTTATCCTTAGCTTAAGATAGATATTTTTTAGTTTTAAACATTGTTTTAAACATGTTTTTCTGTTTAAAACATGTTTTTTTTCTAAGGTAATAAAAACCGTTTTAAACATAAAAAACTGTTTTAAACATAAAAAAACGTTTGTTTTGTTTTATTTAAAAAAAACATGTTTTTTTACAACCCTGGCAGTGGCTACGTTGCAGCACTACGGCAAATTACAAGAAACTGAAATCGTCAACCCAGGTAAGTAGACTTATTACCTGTAGCATACAGTATTGTTGTCAAATATTAAACTAAGATTAGAATCTTTATAGATTTGGCTTTTAAAATAAATAATGGTTTGTAAATAAAAGTATCGATTAACAATATATTTTATTTAATGCTTTTATTATACACAGATGACTAAAATATACTAAGACTATCGCTTCCAAAATTTAGAAATATCTGTATTTTAATGAACATCAAATTACCCTACATATTTTAATCATCTTGTAATTTTGGTACACGTAATGACATTACTAGCCAAATTACAAAACTAAAATTCTATAATACATAGCTGATTAACCAGCGTTAAAATATAAGTTCTTTTTCTATCAGTTATTTGATTACTAATAATTATTATTGCCAACTTTGCGATTCACCCTGTATAAAAACACTTAGTCCATGTCTCATGTTTTTCCTGATTATAATTTTTGATTATTTAGTTACGATTTTGTAGGATATGTATACTAGGTCTAGCTTTTTGGAATGCCATTGCTTTAGAAATGTTATACAGGGTGATGCTAGATATAATAAATATGATTTGCAACATAACGCCATTATTAACAAAACCTTTTTTAAAAATGGCGTTTTTACAAATAAAGGTTATACAATTTAGATACATGCAGTACTTCTAGAAAAACAATTGACCTAAACATTGACTGACTAGTTTTTAACATTTTTAAATAATTAGGTTTCGATAAATGCTACAAAATTTCTAGAAGTAGGGTAATCGTTTAAGATGTAGCTAAATCGACATCTTTATGGACAAATATACTTTAGGAACACAATTAAACATTATTAAAGAATAATTACCACAGCACACGTTTTTTTACATTTGTTCAGAAAGATGTATTTTAGCTTGTCTGTTTGTTTAAAATTTTAAAATTCCTACTAATTAATATATTTATTGCACGTTTGTAATTTGACTTTTATTTAAAATGTGTAAACTGTTAAAATTGTAGTATATTAAAATGTTTTGAATATTGTTCATCTAACTATTATTTTTACTTTTTTTTTCTAATTGGCGTCAGTATTTTTTCTGGTTTGTTTATATAATAGCCGAGAGGAATTATATTGGAAAAAATTTTATAGCATTAAATTTTTAATATTCAGCACTTTTCAACTACAAATAGTTTATCTTTTTAATATTTCTTTACTAAACTAAGTTTATTAATTAAGAACTAACGTTCTAACGACTCAATTTTCTTTTTTATTTATAATTTTAATAAAAGTAAAATTTTTAAGTTTGATTTGAAATACTGATACTTCTACAAAGTTCCCCCTTTCCCTGGATAATATAGCAAACTGTAAATTAATATATTAATATAGTACATGAAAATACTGTCTGCAAGGGTGCAATATCATACTATCGACGCGCTACAGAATAAAATCTTACAAGGGGAGGGTCAGATGTAGAAATTCTTGTTTTCCAACCATAAAACTGTTGGTTTGAGTTTGATATATTAAATATCACGCGCTACTGTTTTACTATTTTCATGTCCAATATATAATCTTTAGTATAAAAGAGATCCAAACTTGACACACTTGACTTGCCCCTTGTGAGTTTTATTATAGGAATTGGGAAAAGCTGTAGGAACTCGTTCAATAATGTTCAAATTATATTATTTATAAAAATGCTGTTAGAATTACATTTTTAAAATATCAATAATAATAATTGATTTTTAATGTTTTCAATGTATTCATTCGTGTTATATGAATAAATAAATAAAAAGAGTGCCTACATTTTTTACAAACATTTCAAAACACATTATGGACTAATTAAAAAGGTGCAAATATGTTTAGAATTAATTTTGCTGATTGTCTACTTGTAAAAAATATTAAAATAATAAAACAGCATTTAATAAAAATAAACAGAATTATTATTATTATGTTAACATCGTTGGATGTTTCTTATTCTTAAGCACAACCAATTTGAAAAAAATTGTAACTTTATTAAAGTACAAAATTATTTTTAGTTTTGTTTATAATAAATAACAACTTATAATTATTATTATTTTAACTGCTTTTTCAGATCTAACTTTATTAGTATACTTACTGTAAATTTTATAAACTTTTAAATAATCATTGTATGTTTTGCAAAACTTTATAACAATACTATAGCTAGGATAGTAGACACTTTATGTGAAAAAGTTGCAGAAAGCAAATATTCAAAAAATAACCAAATTAAACTAACTATCCTTCTTAGGTAATATCATTGTAATATTCTGACTAATCGGCAGCATTATTATTTACGCAGTCTGCATTTTTTCATATGAAAAAATTAAATACATCTTACCCCCAAAATATCAGATTTTTGTATATTTTTTAATATATATTAAAAATTTTAATTTTTACAGTTTCTAAAATTTGCAATATTGCTTTCCGTTTTTAAATTATTGTAAATCTTACAATAAAATGTATCATTATTATTATTTTATATTTAACCCTAATTTGAAAATCGTAGTTTTTTGAAGATATTTAATATTTTCATATGAAAAACCCACACTGCATATATTTTTTGTAATGTCAGAATATAAAATCATTGTCAAGCTGGTTTCATTAGTAAAAATGATCATGCTAATATTAAAAGAAAAATTTAAATACAGTAGATTCTCGTATAACGTAGTTAACAAGTTCCGTATTATTTGAAATCGCGTTTTGGAAATCGTGTTATACAAAAATTGTCCTTGTATAATCCGAATATTATAATTAGCATTTTTGGGATGTTAAGTTTTTACATGAAAATGTGGCGTTATACGAAAATTTATTGTACCATCCCAAGATATTTAATATTATAACCAACTATCTTCTTCTGGCAACTCAGCCATAATTGTTAGAAAAATGTGTTATCTCTGAAGGATACATAATAATCTATTGTTTATTTAAAAATATTACAGCACTAGTTTACAACGGGCGTGAACAAAACGTTTCAAAAAATTTCTATAAAAAAGTTAATGTAAATTTTATAATATAAGAAACAACGAAATATTTTTGATTAGTTTAGGAAAATATTTATCTTATGTAACAATCGACTGAGATTTATTTGCTTAAATGTTTAATTTGACTTGTGATATATTTATTTAACTTTTTTATTTTCGTCGCTTAAAGTAGTAGTAGCTGTTTCGGTTGAAAATCGAATTTTACGTTGCTTCTCTTTTAATTCCATTTGTTTTTCGACAATTTCATTCTTTTTATTATCTGTTCTCTCTTCGCTTTTATTCTTTTCTTTCCATTTTCTATCCGACCACCAATGCTTCGCTTTATCCTTTTCTGTATCGACGGCTTCTTTTTCATCTTGTGATAGTTTTTCGTATTTGTAATCTCGATATTTTTTTGATAAAAGCGGAACGGTTTCGAGTTGGGTCACAATTTTTTGAGCGCATCTAAAAAGTTTTTATTTGAGACATACATACAAAATTGAGTTGAAGTACAACAAACCTTATTCGAGTAGACGCCGGTGGAGGACCAGAATGGCAAGGACTTCCGGAATATGGCAACTCCTTAATAGGTGGTAACCTATTATTGATGTTGCGTCCTTCCGGATGGCAATACTCTTGTAACTTGATTTTCATGGCATGCTGCTGCGATCTTCTAATAGCTCCAGTGGTAGGTTGTCTTGGATATGCGCCTAAACAATGTCCTCCACAACAGGAACCGCTGTTATCGGAAGCACAAGAACTGGATGACACGGTCGAACCGCCACTACTAACACTATACAAACTATCAGATTGTGGAACTGCAGACGATCGCGAATTGACAGAATATCCACTGGCGGATGTTGGAAGAACGGAACCGGTCTGAAAAATTACTTGATTAGTAAAATTAAACTTTTTACGAAATTTCAATAGAATTAACACAAACAAAGGTGAACAAAAGCTTAATAAAAATTAATTAATGAACACTTCTATGCAAAACGTAATAAACGAATATTTTCTATTGCTTTTTTTGTAAATGCCACAAACAAAGAAAAGCTTTACAATGGTTAAAGGATAAATTATGCAATTTTCAAAAATGAAAAACTTTTATTATACCTGCGTACTTCCTAATTGTATTATTTAACATAATCGTACCGTAAAATGGATAAATTATTTTTAAATGAAGTAGTGCAGTAGTTTTGCCAATGAAAAGCCTTCAATAATTGTATTTTATTCAACCTGTGGATAAAAAAACATTTTTTTGTGCATAACTTCTACATATTTATTCTCCGATAATTTCTTCTATATGTATTCGAATTTTAAACAGTTATTGCGTCGTTGTCTTGTCTAGCCCTCCTATATCCATAGTAAGTATATGTTATAGTATACAGATACAGGGGATCAACAGTTTAACGCGGGCTCCAAACCACGGGAAGTGTATATACCTAAATTGTAGAGAAGGTTATTGGAATTTACATAATACCCTATACCTTTGCCGGTACCTTATCAGGGAGCAAGATCAGAAAAATCCTATGTACTTGGTTGGGTGTCAAACCCACTACTGCAGCATAGCAATACAACATTCTAACTGCTAGCTTATACGACCGTAAGAAATATTATTATAATTTTATGCTCAATATTACAGAACCTATGTGCAATACTATAATAGCCATCACATCATCTCTGACATAAAAAAATAATTCGTACAAATTAGTAGTTTCGTGTCATACTGTTATTTTATTCTGAGCTATATTTATAATGACCTGTTTTTTGAAACAGACGAAACTAAAAACAATTAGATGATTAAAAATTTTATGCTTATCTGATCAATCTGCTAAAATCTTCTTAAGCATATTAAATAGAAATTACCCAAATTATAATATTTTTATGCGGATAGATATAATGAAATGCAGAAACACTCCAGTAATGAACCAATTTTAATTTTGAATTTGAATTTGAACAGTTCTGGAGCAATAAATTGATTACTTGATTAACAGTTTTATTTTATTTATTTTGCTAAGCTCAAAGTTTGATGGTTAGATTCTGAAAAATACTTCGTCCACGTTTCCACTATGGATATTTTTGATTCCGTAAGCACTTGAATAATATTGATTAATTTTCGAAACATTTTCTCTGTTTCCTTTATGGTGTGGGACTCGTTTCTATTGCGGATTTATTGGAATCATAAAAAATATGAGTTTGTTTCATATAACTTGGATATGTAGTTTTGAGTGATGCTACTTTAAAGATTGGAAATTGTCCTATAATTCAAAATTTTTTACAGTTTAGTAACAGGATATGGTGTACAATTTAATGTACAAATGATAGCTACATACATATGAAACCGGTAAGTACTATATGAAATTAATTTTTTTTAAGATGTCTCACTTCAGGACTAGGACAGTGATGTGATGCAATCGGATAATCACGTTTATTGTGAATTTAATTTATTATTTATTAACATATAAATTTTAAGAAAAAGATAGTAATGCTGAAATTATGATAAATAATTACTTTGAACCAGCTATTTTTTGGAGAAATTTAATAGGTCCGCGCGGAGAATTTTTATCTGTCCGCGTTAAAAAATTAATGATTTTATTATGAAAATAAAACAAAACATGTTAAATTTATCATAAGTAGTACTTCCTTAATATCTAAAAAAGACTTCTGGTTTTGCGATTTTTTTTACAAATTTTACTAAAAATGTTTTAACCTGGTCTTGTCCATAAGATCAGTTTTACAAATGTTTAATTGAGAGAACTTGAATTGGAATTCTATGATGTAATGTCTGAATCATTTTTATATGATCTAGTGTAGAGCACAAATTTTATTGGAATCACAGAAGCTGTCTATTGGGTTGGATTTAAGGTTCAATAAATATTTAAAACCACATCTTTAACACCAGCTATATTCGATAAAATAGGCAATAAGATAGTTTTTGTATTACCACCAGAATATGGCAAATCAGTAGAATTGCGAATAAGAAATGCGACAACGGTAAGAATGCCGACAAAATTTAGCCGACCGAAAAGACGCCGATGGAGATATACCCCAATATGTAATTACGCCGACTGATAATTCGCTGTTCCAGTGCAAGACCGTTACAATTCAAAATTTTAAATTTGATTTAATATACTAGTATAGAACTGGAAAGTACCATTTAAAGAAGCATTTTCCTACTAATAACTCAAAAACGGTAAATTTTGAATTATTATAGCAGTCTTGCACTGGGACAGCGAATTATGCCGATGGCATAGCAAACAACATTTACGCCAACTAGCCTAACATGTTAGTAGTTAATTTTATTGTTTTTGATTTTCGTGCTTTCTCCATATTTCCTCAAGCCATATTTCTTTTAAATGTGCACCATTTTTTACAATTTTAAGGATTTACGTCAGCTGAAATATTACAACTCCTATTATTTGTCCTATCAAGAAATCTATCAAGTATTTAGATCACAGCTGAGGAAGACAGTGGGACTAGTTATAGGACACTGCTGTCTGAATAGACACCTCAATGTTTTTGGGGTTGTAGAGAATTCTACACGCAGAAAGTGCGCTGAGAAAGAAGAGACTCCACACTACTTGCTATGTGTGTGTCCAGCTCTAACCCTATTGACTCGGTTGGCCATATCCGACAACCGAGGAAATAACTCAAGCACCCATCGACTGTATACTTAATTTTATTGAGGAAGCAAAGCTGATGGAGTAAAACTTGGAACGCTCGGTACAATAAGCTTCGAGCTTCCCTTTGGTTCGACTACAACCAATTCAGCAATAATAATGAGGTCCTATTAAGATAGGGAAAAAATAAATTTGTTTAAAAAGAAACAGACTACAATATTGCTCATTACATATTTTACTTAAAATCAATTCTAAACAGTTAATAAATTCCGACTTTGAAGAGAAGCTTTTGCATGTAAGGAAAAATCTCAGTTAAATTTTTTTTGCAAAGAGATGATAACTAGTTGAATTCCACACTCAATATCAACCCTGAGATTGACTCCCCTTTTTTCAAAAAGCTTCAAAGTTTGGAAATTTGACAAAATTTCACATTTTAACGTTAAAATACGTTGGCGGGGGGAGGGGGGAAAGCCAGATAAAAATCTAAAGTTTTAGCCAATAATAGTACCTACTATATGACGGTATTATGTCCAGAACATTTGGAATTTGAGATTAAGGAAGGTATTCCTCTCCTTACGTAGTATATTTCTTTAAACATGAAGACCACATATGGAATAAAGCTCCTAAATCAAGGTATTCAAATGTAGAGAAAAGCCCTAAAACTCCGAGGAAGGAAACTCTTTTATATATAAGGTTCAGTTACTCAAGCGTGAGGCAGTCGCATGTTGGATGCAGTTCTTAGATCTTACAAAAAAGTCTGAGAATCTCAATTACGCTATAAATTAAGAACAGCTTTTTATTAAATAATTCAGCTTAAAAAGAGAGATCTGTAAGTAGGTTACACGAAGTTAGAAACCTTTTTTATTATTAAAAGTTTAACAACGAACTGCTTTTAAAAACAATCGCATTAGAATCGGATGACTCATTAATGAGCTACCGAAGGTGAATTTGTAGTCGGCTTAATTACATGGGGGGGCAGGGGTGGCTACGGCCCCCCCCCCAACTGGTTTTTGACAAAACATATAATATTTAACAATAAATTGCAATATAAAAATCTTAAGAAATAGGCAAGCCTCTATTTTATGCTGTTTTTGCAAAGATAACCGTTTTTCTCTTTGATAGAATATATTTTTATTTTATATTTAATCGTTTTTTTTAATATAATAAATTTTTTTTTAATATAATAAATTTTAATATCGTTTAAAAAATGCGCTTCCCCCCCCCCCCTGCAATTTTTGGAAGCGACGCCCTTGATGGAATCAATATGATAACTTTTACAGCAGCAAACAGTTAAGATAATTTTGTTACTATTATTTAATTTAGAGACCAGACTAAAGGTTCTCCGAGTTCAACAGGAATTTAATAGTACCTATATCAAATAAGTATTACAGTAAAACTGCCTCAATAAACGACAGTAAAATATCTGGCAAACCACGTAACAAGTTTGTAACAACTCGGCAAATAATTCTACAAAAATTTTGTTTATAACTTCTTGGAATGACTTCGAAACCTTCAAAAACAGATAATTATAGTGTTTCGGAACCTTAAAAGAAGCAGTAAATTGAATTAATCAACGAAAAAGGATTTAGCTACAAGACGACGCATTGTCAATTAAGACGATGCTATGTTGAATAGTCATAATTCTTCATCAGCCATAATTTGGAATTTGTTTAAATCAAAAAGATAGTGAATGGCATAGTAATGTTTATAACAGTTGAATGTTTTATTCAGAGAAAATGTACGTTTTGTGACTCGTCGTTAATTTGACAAACTTACAATAGTACCTATAAAGCATTATACCTAATTACTATTTTTCCATTATTAATGAGGAGTTCAAAAAAACCATAAATTTTATAATTTTAAATAGTTTATTGAAAAATTATTACAGAAAAGTTTCGTTATCGTAAAAATTTTATTATTTTTGTCTTTAGGAACAAGGGAGTTTACTATGATAAATAGGAATGGTTAGTTAGGCCACCTGATCCGCCGACCCGGACTAAAATAATTATTGTAGTTTGACATTTTAGTATATTCAAAAACAATGACATAGAAATTTTAGAAAATTGATTAACGCAACGACATCACGTTTTTCAGAAGTGGAAATGCAAAGTTTTAATTAGAAACGAAAAGTTTTATATAACTTATTATGAGCAACATTAATCTGCAATGTTTTACATGCTTTACCTTATTGTCTAAAGCAGGGTTTCCTAAACTGTGGGTTGCGATTCACTTTTGGATCCCGAGTCAATTTGGGGTGAATCGCGGCAAAAAAATTTTTTGTTTTTTTGTTCCTGATCTTTTCTTTGGGGATGAAGTGGATCAATGGGCATTAAGTTTCTAAAAAGTGGGTAACAAAGTTTGAAAGTTTTAGAACCCTTGGTCTAGAGAAATTATCGTAGTGAAGGGCATGTTTTGTGTTTGTATAAGTTGACATACAAGGCAAATTATATAGTTTGAGGATCATACTGTAACGGACTAAGATGTGTAATAAACTTTAATAGAAGTGGTTAGGTTAGAAGTTGCGGAAATATAGCACAGACAATATAATATAACTTTAAATGACCAACCACTATTTTATATAATCACGATATTTAGACTTTTCTTATCTACACACTTCAAACTTATCGTATCTTCAAATGTCTTCAAAAATTAAGTTGTTTTCTATTTTATTCTATTCTGTTAAAGAATTTATTGAATTCATACTGTTGTATTTTTAGAGTATATCGATGATGGTTTAATATACCACCAATGGAACCAGCCAGTGAGCCAGTAGTTTGTGGGTTGAATGTACCTAAATTTTCTCTAACGTCAGATTAAAAACCAAAGGATTTTGTTTAGTTAATCGCAGGTGATGCAATTCCATGTTTGTGTGTAATAAATTACGTTTTTTGCAGTTCAATCCATTAGTCTAAAGTCTCCGTATCAAGTAAATATTGCGGAAAACTACTGTATTAAACATATCAAATCTGCAAGGTTCATCAAGACTGAGTGGGTAGAAAGTTTTAAATGCAGTATTTTATAGATGATTTATTTTACTATAAAAATGTTTCGTATATGATCTCTGTATCGTAAAAGACATCAAGTTAGCCGATCCGTACGAACCATCTACGTGCATTAGCTGCATACTAAATGTAATCCCAATAAATGATTTGTATTTCTCTCTCTGAACTGGAATGGTTTATTACTTATTACATCAAAATCGTCTAGAACGAAGATCGTGATAAAACAGAATTAACTGTAATTAAATGCTAGCTCACGATAATGATATCAGGGTTATTATTAAATGCACTGCACTCACCTTCGGGAAAAAAACCAACATATATAAAGTTTTAATTTAATTTACAAATTAGAATAGGAGTAAAATTAATAAATAAAAATTATTAATATAAAATAAACATTTAAAATGCTCAAGGGTGAATTATAAAGTTTCCAGATGGGAATAACAGATGAAGTTCCCACCAACAAATTGATAGCCGTAACTGCGATGCAAAGAGCATTTTTAACTGAGGAATACTTCACGGCATTATTAAGTTTTGTCGTTTTCCACTTCATGAATTTGGTATTACAAATAAAAAGGAAAATGTAATTGAAGGTATAAACTTTCCTATTTGTGCTCGTCGTTATAAATGTGGTCTATCCAATGAGAGTTACAAATATAAAAATTATATAACGTAAATTACACGTTTACCTACTTGGTATTAATTTGAATATAAGTTTAAAATTTAAGAAAACTATTTTGTCTCTAAGACAACTCCTTCGAGGTATTGTACTATATAACATGGTAAAATATGTATAAATTACAAAAAATCTTGTATCCTCTCATTTGTTACCGGTTTTTGCAATAGGGGAGCTTTACGATATCGTAAAGTTTTAGAGACCATAAATAAAAATAATGCGATATAAATATAATAAAACGGGTAAAACTGCTGTTTTTATTAAATTTTTTATAAAACACCTCCACATAATATACAATTCTACATTATCTCAAAAGATTTTATTCTTATTATCATATTACCCGTAGACTCCTTCAACGAAAGTTGAGGTTATTATAACCCAGAATTTTGTTTTGTATAATAACACGCCGGTGTTATTGCCATCAGTATTTATAGAAATAACACCGGAAAACCAAAACTAAATGAGTAATGTAAGATTTTTTCAGTTCGATCGAACGATAGGGTATTACAATCTAGGGATCTAGGGTATAATATAAACAATAAAATTGTATATAGAAATAAAAAAATGCCTTAAAATAATAAAAGGTCGACTTTTTTTATTTTTGGAAAAAAATAATTAAGTGTACGTCGCGTTGTAGTTGGTTGTAAACTAATTCTATAACTTCAAAAAATATAAGAATAATACAATACGTAGAAAATCAAAATTCAAAAAATTTAAAAAAGAGACAATTAACACATAATAGGTCTAATTAACACATAAGGTGTGTATGGTTTGGTTCCGTATCTAGCATGGTTTAGGAGATATTCAGGTAAAACCGCCGAAGGTCCCGTTTTTTGTTTAAATAATCGCGAATTGTTCATCCCCCACACATCGCTATCAAGGAGCAAACTTTTGCCAGTATGTAGACCCCAGACCAAACACTTTTTTCGGGTGGCATCGAATTCTAAATTAGTTCACCCTGAAACACCTAATTTGACTGGTCTACATCTCGAACTCTCGTAGCTGACGTGAAAATGAAAAGAGAAGTTTCTACCTTAAGAAATGTACAATCCAACGAAATGATATCAAACTTCTGAATAATGTAGTCTAATAAATTTGTGGTTATACATCAAGCTATATATTTATCGTATTTTATGTAATTTCTCTATTTTGTAAACTTCAACTCCAGTTAATCCAATACTGTTCGATCCTCTCATCATCTCCCATGTCTCATTTCATGGCAATAAATAATTAATTTTCCATTCTAGTTTTATAGAACTAATGCCTTTTCTATTATTGACATGGAAGATGTTTTTGCAATTGTTACTTCTTAAAAATTGACGCCAAATACCATCACCAAAAAACTTCACCAAAAATCTACATAAAAAATCGGCACTAAAGACTCTAGATTTTTGGAATTGATTCAATACCAACTTAAGAATTTCAGTACCAACTAAAACATTTTTTATTTTGTAAAAAATTGTGCCTACGCCTCAATGAGTTAAATATGGCATGCATGTTCCAAAGTTTGGACGTGTATGGTCGCTTAATTTGCTTATCTTCACTTTTGAGATTTTTAGGATGGTTTTTGCTTCAGGCGCCACTACCTCTAATAGACAAACGAAATATCGGTCTGGTTTAAAGCACAAATTAAAGAAAATGTTGTAAATGGTTTCTCTATAATAGCATCCTTTGACAAATTCCCACTTTGAACTATTTTGCTTTTTAGATTTCTCATCGTGCCTTAATTAGGCACGCACGTAAAATAAATTGTACAGGTAAACATTTGCATTTGGTTACAATTTTATATCGAAGACAAAAAAGAAAACGAATAATAAAACCACGTATTGTGGTATACAATGTATCATTTCTCATTTGTAAGGTAGTTTTTCCGTGCAGCCTCTCATAGTTAATATAAATTACTTAAATAATATTAAAATAAGAAAAAGTAATATATTTTTTTTCTGCTGCTTGATTTCTTCTTCTTGATCTCAATTTCCCTTAATATTCATAATTGGTAAGAGACGGTCATAGCCTTGTATGTTAGCTGAATAACTGCTGACATTAAGGTCCCGGTTCGAATCAGGAAAGAGTCTAAAATTTCTTATGATCGTCTCCGTGCTTCGGAAGGCACGTGAAACTGGCGGTTCGCCTGAGTTAATGACTTTTCCTCATCAACAAAAAATCCATGGTTAAAGGCACATCTGAGACGAGCCCAGCACGCTGCCGCAGATATAAAGCAATTATAATATGCTCATAGAATTGTGACTTCGGCTCTGTCTTCGATAGGAAACAGTCAAGGTAAACAGAATTTATCCTAACCGAAAGTGGAAGAAGAAGAAGAATTGGTAAGATTATCCGTTTATCAATTTATCCGTAGCCGATGGCCTCACTAACTTTCTAATGTTTGAATTATTAGTGTAAAACTTGATTGGTGTCAATCTTTTATTATTGATAAATATTTCTAAATTCTAATTTGTTTATATTATACTGAATTTTTGAAAACTTAAAAAAACCAGATATCAAATAAATTATTGAATTTGAAATCATAGACAAGAGAAGTGTTTGGTATGGACAAACATATCCCATGTTTAATACATTAGTCGGAGACTAAAATAGAAGCAACCCGGGGCGGGGGTTGGGCGAAACGGCGTGATTTTTTTACACAATATTGACATTGTTTCTTTCCGTTGGGTTTGACAAAAACAGCGATTGTTAACTTTTTGATGATTTTTGAAAAGAACAACGCGAAACAGGTTAGGGGCCTATACATTATCGAACAAATTGCGCAACAAAGCGATGCGCAACGTTGCGTTGCACAACTGTATCACCCATACACTTGGTAAAATTTTGATCAAATTTTAGTAACAAGTTGTGCATTGAATAGAAACGATCATGTCCTCAAGTGCTATTGCATATAGAAAACGGGCAGAAAACTGAAAAATATTGCACAACAAAGCGCAACACGCACATACACAACACAACGCGTTACGCAAACATTCCCGTTGTACAAAAGATTTCAAACATTCTTGAAACTTCTCAAACAATTGCGCAACGCATCAAACACTGCCATACATTGGCAAATAGTTGCGCAACAGCATGTGTTGCGCAATTTGTTTGATAATGTATGGGCCCCTTAGGTTAGAACGGTTAGTGATAATTATGACTAACTTCAATTAGTTCAACTGCTGTAAATCATTCATTTTTGATTTTTTTATAGCTGTTTTTTTTATTATTTATATCGCATGTTTTTATAAAAGAACCTACAATATAAACGCTTTTGACGTTTTATAAACAAGTACTTGAAAACACAAGAACAAATATATAAATCAATAAAATTAAAAAAAAGACATTATATAGTAAGCAATTAAATAGCAAACTACAAACTTACATAATAAAACATTCAAAAACAAACAGAAATAAAATTCCAAAGCGAATATAAATGATTTTTGAAAAACCCGATCGATAAATAGAATTAAAGCTAAATATAGGTAAGGATTGTTTTACATTATCAACTGGAAAGACTATTTTAGTTTGCACACAATCTATATCGCAAACAATATTGTTGCGGTAACACTATTATCAATAGTTTACTTTTCAATAAAGTTTTATGAAAATATTTACTTTTCTTAAATATATTATTAATTTAATAAAATTGCAGTTCTACAATCGTCATTGACGTAGCAAAACTTCTACAAATCATATTTAACTCCCCAAAAATTATTTTTTCAATCCAATAATTTATATTAATCCAGAAAATTGAACTCAAAATAAAAATTTTAAGTAAATTTGTGGTATGTAGTATGTTTTAATTGTTAAATTTAAAAAATATAAAAATAATACAATACGTAGAAAATCGAAAATTCAATAAAATAACAATAAATTCAATGAAATAACGTTATATTACATTACAAATTTTTCATAATTTCAAATATTCTTGATCCAGACCTGTTATGTTGATAATTGTCTTCTTTTAAATTTTTTGAATTTTCGATTTTCTACGTATTGTATTAATCTTATATTTTTTAAATTTAACCATTAATACATACTATACATACCACAAATTTACTTAAAATTTTTATTTTGAGTTCAATTTTCTAGTTTACGCCTTACAGTTAAAAACGTGGTAAATTTTTTGAATTTTGAATTTTTTCAAATTTGTTAGAAATCAAGTATAGGGGGCAGTGCCTTCAGATTTCACGCTGGTAGTACCAGTTCAGAATTTCTTAATTTCAAATTATTTTAAATTGTTCATTTCTACACGTGACAATGTTCAGATTTAATAATTTTGTGAGGTTATGGTAAGTCAATTTTGGTCAATATTTTTGAATTCTTTTTTGTTTAGTTCGAATATTTTTCTTATTTTTCAATTATATCTGTTAAATGTAACTGATGATTGGTAATAACCATGAAATAACGTTATATTACATTATAGATTTTTCATAATTTCAAATATTCTTAATCCAGACCTGTTATGTTGATAATTGTCTTTTATTAAATGTTTTGAATTTTTGATTTTGTACGTATTGTATTATTCTTATATTTTTTAAATTTTATATTAATCCTTCACTGCTACAAACTATCATTATATGTTTTAGGGCCGGTTCCACCAACTCTGGTTAAATACTTTAATCATGATTAGTTGGGGTTAATCACGGTTAAATGTAAAAGAGTGTTCCACCATCTATTTAATCATGGTTAAAGCAGGTAAATCATGGTTAAACACCCTTCAAACTAATCGACCGATTTTGGGCGATTAGACGAGTTTAATCATGGTTAATGGTCGGTATATGCGCATTTCTTTCAATTTATAGTAAAAAATATAGCTACTGTTGACATTTTGAACATTTTAGCCTAACTAAAATGATCTACTTTCGGAAATACAGCAGTAGACGATTTTAGAAAAGTATAAAAAAAAAATTTTATAATAAATTATTTAAACTAATAAACCTATAATAAAATTTATTTTTATTATAATAATTGTTTAAATTCAAAGAAATATAAGAATAATACAATACGTAGAAAATCAAAATTCAAAAAATTTCAAAAAGAGACAATTAACACATAACAGGTCTGGATTAAGAAAATTTGAAAAAATGAAAATTTCGTAATACGAAGTACAATATAACGTTATTTCATGGTTATTGCCATTCTTCAGTTGCACGCATCGATTACATTGTGAAATAAGAAAAAAAATTTCAAACTAAACAAAAATATCGACTAAATTGTACAAAATTGACTTACCATAACCTCCAAAGATTATCAAAACTGAACTTGTTACATGAAGTATGAATAATTTAAAAATGATTTGAACTAAGAAATTCGTTTACCTAGCACTGCTAGTTTGAAATCCGAAGGCACTGCCCTCTTAATATGATTTCTAAAAACTTTGAAAAAATTCAAAATTCAAAAATTTACCACGTTTTTTAACCGTGAGGCGTAAAACTAGAAAAAGAACTCAAAATAAAAAATTTCAAGTAAATTGTTTAGTAAATTGTTTTTTCGGATTCAATTCAAAATCATTTATTAAAGTGGCACTTTACCACATAGAAAAGTCACTTTACTATATAGTAATGTCACTGTCAATAAACAACCTACACAAGTACCTACTATGAAATATTTTGAATTAGCAATAACTCAAAAACGGCACTAGATATTGCACAAAATCCGAAAAAATAGTATAAACAAACCTTGTAAGTAAAGCATTTTTACTAAACTCATTAGCTTTTAAGTTACTCGCTCGCTGCGCTCGCTCGTACTCAAAGGCTAAATTCGTTTAGTAAAACTTTGCTTTACTAAACTTGTTGTTTAATATACTATAATAATTGTTTAGTTAATAAATCGGTTTGCAATTTTTCATTATCAACCTTTAGGCTAATCTTAGGTGTTCATTTTATTTTACTTTAAAATAAAAAATTGAAATAATAATTTCCAAGTTTAGTTTATAAAATTCCAGGTATATTTCTGTCTTTTTCACTAAACCCCTACTAAACTGAAGTTTCACATCAACCAACCAGAAGAGTTTTTGCAAGGAAAAACCGAGTATACACGAAATTGAAGCATTTAACCATGATTAACTAATCATAAATATAAAATGCTTGGTGGAACGCTTTGAAGTTAATGTCGGTCAACTAATCACGGTTAAGCATTAACCGTGATTAGTTAAACAACAATTTAATCAGAGTTGGTGGAACCGGCCCTTAGCCTCGGAAATAAAAGAAATTACTTAACCCTTAAGTTGGCAACGTATCTCACAAGATACATAGTTTCAAAAATTCCGTTTATCAGGTAGGGTTGAAAAACTTCAAAAGATATAATCTCCGACAAAAAGAATTTTATGCCGAAAAATTAGTGCTCGCCAAGTTTAGGGTTAACTGTTAGTAAGAAAACTGCGTTTCATAATAGCATATTACAACTCAAAGAAGTGAAGTAGGTTATTAATTAAAGTTTAGGTAAAATCAAAGAAATTCAAAAACAGATTTCAATATTACTTAAATAATTTTGGTAAAAAATGGTAAACGGTCCCAATTGAAAATCATGCCAAATTCCCTCATTTAATGTCCTCAAAATTAAATAATAAATTCTGTGGGTACGTACATCAGGTATGCAGTTTGGAATACTACTGGATTCGGTTAGGAGATATCAAATTGGTACTCTGAATTTGAATCTAGTGGCTTCAATTTTTTTGTATCGTAGTTTGAATTCCACCTTAAACTGCAGGTTCCACTTATATAGGTATAACAATCTAATGATCGTCGTAAAAAGATATTATTGGGATGTTATTTTACCCGATCAACAACAATGATCCACTTCCATCCGTATTGCCTTTTATGTTATATTATAATGTGTTAAATAAAAGTACTAACCTTAAGCCTAAGAATTTTTGCTCGACATATAACACATCTCAGTGGTAAAAGCCTTTGTGAAACTGCAATTTGAATTGTTTTTACGAAACATTTCCTGCAAACTACTTGGTGACCACATGGTGCAGTTTGCATGGTAGCCTTGGCATTAATACAAATCACACACTGAAAAAAGAAAATATATATAATATAGTAATTTTAAATCGTAATATCTAAAACTTACCTCTTCTTCTGGACAAGTTGCTAATTCAGGTTCACTCTCTTCTAACTTATTTAATAGTTTATCCTAAAACAAGATAAGCACAATTATTAAAAGTAATAAAAAGTATTAAAAGATAATAACAGGAATGATTAATAAGAAAGTCCGCATATTTAAAAAAAATTTATTTTTGTATAATCATTGTACTTATTTCATACAATCATATAAATTGGACAAATTTAATAATTTTACAAAATATTACAATAAAATTGTGTGAATATTGAAAATAATTAAAAAAGTTACTGATAGAGAACGGCAGTGTCAATCGTAAGAACAATGATGGTCAAAAAATAAAAATCACTTAATTAGCAAAATTGTCTTAATGACTCTTACGATATAACTTTTGTATCAATCAGGCGAAAAATTTAAATTCGAGGTTTCATTAAATCTTCTATCAGTGTTTCAATATCTTTTTTAACAAGCAACATACGCTGCCGAAAGTATGATTTTTACTTTTTCGTTGCTTTCCGTTCTGTTACAATTCAATTTCATAATATTAAATTTAGCAGAAACAAAAAACGTTGATATTATTGGAAATTTTGATTTGTTGTTTGAAAAACAAATGGGAGAGGTTGTTAAAGCTTCCATGGCAATAGATGAGGAAGCATGTAAGCCAAAACTGTTAGAAATGGGTAAGAAGGTTAAAAAGCTTCTATTTCAGTTTAATGTCGTTTTTTATTAGGAGAAATCCAAGTTTTCTCGTCATCAATTCCTGTGGGGGTTTGTGATTATTGTTGCCCATTTAAGAAGCGTCATCATTATGCCAAACCTTACTTTTTTCAAAACTGTACATCTTATAAAATAATCCAGCATTTAGAGAATGGAAGCCTTCATGACATTGGATTTGATTCGTCATTACCCACAATGATATACATTCATGGATTTGGCGAAAGTGCACTGACCCCTAATTCAAAATTATTATGTAACGGTAAGTAATTTATACAGTTTATTCTAATGTTTTTAATTAATTAGAATTATTTTTAGCGTACTTTTCAGGAATAGAAACCCATAATGTAATTTTTATCGATTGGAGTGAACTGTCCACGATACCTTGGTATCAACAAGCTGTACACAATATTGACTATGTTAAAAAAATTGTTACTAACTTTATTAAATTTTACATCGAAACCGGTGAGATTGTGCCATCTAATTTACATATTATTGGATTTAGTCTTGGAGCTCAGATTGCTGGCCAAATCGGTAAAAACTTTCAAGAATCAAATAAAATTCAACGAATTACCGGTCTCGATCCAGCATTCCCTTCATTTTCTTTAATCGGTTTTTAATAATAATATATTTAAACAAACAACCGCTATTGTTATTAATTTTCAGATAAAAACAAAAGACTTTCCAAAGGAGATGCTTTATACGTGGACATAATACACACAGATGCAGGAAAATTCGGTTTTCCAATATCGGTAGGCGATGTAGATTTTTATCCTAATGGCGGTCACTTTCCACAACCTGGATGTTTAAATCAGACCAACACATATGGTAGATTAATTTGTAAACTCTTTTTGGCCAAATAATTAATGGTTGCTACTTTAGGTGCTTGCGACCATATGCGCGCAATTGAACTTTATGCCGAATCAGTTAAAAATCCAGAAGCTTTTCCGGTTAAATCAGAAGATGGCATTGTTTATATGGGATTCCCTGCTATGAATAGGTGAAAAACATTGAGTTTATCTAAAATAAAATTTTAATTATTTAATGCGTTGCAGCAAAGCTATTGGTGATATCACTTTGGATACTAATGATCATTCACCATATGGAATTAATAATAAAACTGTTTGATGATAAAATTACAAAGCACCTTTTGCACTGTATTATCTAAAAATGAACTTTTACGTAGTAAATACATTATTCACCTATCAAGCTGTTCTCTAATTTTGCTTTCAGAAATTTTCGTGCCATGTTTGTGGTTACAAACCACAACTAAATAATACGTGATTTTAAAAGTTGCTTTAACTGTAAAGCTCAACGGGCATCGGTCTCTATAAAACTAAAGTTTTATTTTTAATGTAGGTATTGTGCTTATATTCATAAATACATTATTTATGTGTTTCGATCTATTTTTTTATATGAATTTCGTTCAATAGTGGAACGATTATTCCGTAATCGTGCTTTCGATTCCCGACCACGTATACTAGCTATTCCGACAGTTTCCTTACTTAGTACTGGCAACATCTTTAAGATATTTAATGCCTACATGTATACCTTCTCTGTAGTTAAAGTGTATTGTATCTATTCAGAAAAATTCAATTTGACCTCCCTAAATGAGCGGTTGGAGGTAGCTCCGGGAGCGCGGCCAGTGGTTGATCTTAACAGTCAAACAATGTTTGACTGCTCATTATACCTCTGCAAGCTGAATTAAAAAGCTCTTCACAAATAAAGAAATGCCAATATAAAATTTTGAGAAAAATGTGACAACCAATACAATATACAGATGATACAATCTGCTGTGCAGTCTACTATGGTACATGGAAAATAAGAAAGAATTGCTACGTGTAATAGACAATCTTGTATTCTCTTTGAACATTCATTTCATCAATTTTAAATTTTGAAAAGTTATGAACTCATCGTGATTTTTCCTTGTGAAAAGTACAAAATAAAAACGTGAAAATTGAAATTTATATTAGTAAGTTATGTTATACCAATGTAATTAATTTTCTTTGTAAAAGAAAATAAATATTTGAAAGATCTCCAAAATAATTGCAGCATTATTTCTGAGTCTTTAAATTAAATTTCAGCAAAGCATTATTGACGACTACCTTGCTTAGATATAGGGGTAAATTAATCATTATTTGCTTTCCGATGTTTAGTTATTTGGTTTAAATAATATAGCAATGAAGACACAATTTGACAGTTTATTCATTATAAGTGAAATTATAAACGACAATTTATCTAATTAGATTTGTTAATGATTAAGTAAATAATTTGAATAATAGATACTTCAATCACAATTAAAATGCATTAACTTTTTTTTATTTAAAACTCTAGTACCTAACGAATTTTCAAATTAAAAACCAATATAGTAGGTACCCACTACAAACTCCAATCGATAAATGTATACTATTTTTAAAGATAGATAAATTGGATAAAACATTTATATAAACTATTTTGCGGAGGGGTTTTCAAAATAAAAATAATGTAACATTACATACAACACAACATACATAATATAATATAATGCGGTATGTTATAGTATTATCTTTAAAATTATATCTGCTTTGATTTTATTGATGCTACAATGTATATTTACTAATTTATTTAATCATACTACATACTAATAATATAAATTAACAAATATAATTTGTTTTTGTCCTTAAATTATAAAATGCAATATAATTAATTATATTTTCTTCTTGACAAAAACAATTCTGTAAACCAGGAAGTCTCTGAATAACCGATAAAGTTGTTTTGTTCTATTAATATTATATGACTTTATCGAAGTCGTCGGAACCTAAATAGAGAAAACTACCCAACTACACATCGTTCATATTATTATGCAGACAACCATACGTACATACTATGTATATGTGCATGTATGTATTTAGTCAACATTTTGAAATCACTCACTAGTTCAACAAACTACCAAAAATATAGATTATAGCGCGACCAGGATAATAAAATTAGCTAGGAATAAGTTATTCAAAATTAAACAAATTATTTTTTGACTACAGAATTTTTATTGCTGAGAAGTAGGTATGTACAGGGTGGTTCAATTTCGATCCTTCTTATGGGGAAATCGGTAACTATAGGAGATATCGAAAAATGGATGGCGCATCCTCGATCTCTTTTTTTGAGAAAAGTTTAATGGTGTAAACCCGAATTCGATATCTCTTTTCGTTTTCGAGTTATGGCCAAAAGTTCACTTTTTTGACTTTTCGTTAAATGTCGATATCTCGGTTGATTGTAAAGTTATAGAAAAGATATTTACACTTTCTGCAGGCACTTTTTTAAGGACATTAAAATGGGCTAAAGAGATTTTAAATATCTTACCTAATTTTCGAGTTATAATATAAAGTTTTGTTTTTTTAAATAAAAACCATAGTTGGCTATGAAATATTTAAATAGAGTTTTTTATCCTCTTTTCAATTATATGTAACATGTGGGGTCTATTATTTCACTTTCATCCCGTTATATTACAAAATGTTAAATAAAAACAAAAGAAGATCGGAAAATTAAAGGTCGACTTTTTCAAAACAAAACACTATACAAAATTTATATTGACATCTAAAACAATTGTCTCCAGTTGTTTTTAAAGAGTGTTTTTAGTACCTAATACTTCGATACCTATTTTTATTTTTATTTAGTACCTATTACCTATTATTTCACAAAAGTGTCAAATGGCTTATGAAAACTATGAAATATTATAATATAAATGTATAATGGATTGTTTTGATAAATCCAACATTTAATTTTCCGATCTTAGTTTGTTTTTATTTAACATTTTTTAATATAATGGGACGAAACTGAAATAATAGACCCCACATATTATATATAATTGAAAAGAGGATAAAAAACTCTATTTAAATATTTCATAGCCAACTATGGTTTCTATTTAAAAAAACATAACTTTATATTATAACTCGCAAACTAAGTTAGATATTTAAAATCTCTTTAGCCCATTTTATTGCCCTTAAAAAAGTGTCTGAAGAAAGTGTAAATAT
Organism: Cantharis flavilabris; assembly: GCA_949152465.1. Taxonomy (NCBI): domain Eukaryota; kingdom Metazoa; phylum Arthropoda; class Insecta; order Coleoptera; family Cantharidae; genus Cantharis; species Cantharis flavilabris. Next base: position 33,003,074 of record OX424438.1, on the reverse strand, counting down.
TTTTTCTATAACTTTACAAATAACCGAGATATCGACGTTTAACGAAAAGTCGAAAAAGTGAACTTTTGGCCATAACTCGAAAACGAAAAAAGATACCGAATTCGGGTTTACACCATTAAACTTTTCTCAAAAAAAGAGATCGAGGATGCGCCATCCATTTTTCGATATCTCCTATAGTTACCGATTTCCCCATAAGAAGGATCGAAATTGAGCCACCCTGTACATGAAAATTTCAAGAAAATCGATATTTTAGTATAAATCAGATGTTGACATATTTATTTGAAAATAATAAATTAGTATTTTGTATTTCAAATTCTTATTTACTACAATTATTATCAAAAATATAAATTTTGAAATTTGTATTTCAAATTAACCAATGATTGTTTTCACTCCTAAATACAAGTTAGTGTGCAAAATTGCCAATTTTATTTTAGTAGCGGAAGGCGACTTGTGGTTTTATGCCAGTTCCATGTAACACTTCAATCGATTCGATTGATTGCAATCAATTTTTTGAGACTCATTTTTAATTTCATCAAATTTTAATAAGTATGTATTACCAAATTTTAAATCATCAAAATCCAAATCTTTCAAAATGATTCTAATTTTAAAATAAATTTCAATATAAAATATTGCAATCAGCACGGAAAACCAAATGTGAGTGATAACGGAGCACTTATTGCTATTGTAGGTACTTAATTTTACTTTGATTTTAAATTGTATTTCTACCTTTTAACGAAGTTTCCATATAATCAAATTAATATTTAATATTCAAAAGAACGGACTGGAACAAATTCAGAAATATCTTAAACGAGCGTATCAATTGTAAAATATCTCTAAAATCTGAAGAAGAACTCGAAACAGCAATAGAAAATCTCTATAGAAAGATACAGGAAGTAGCCTGGGAGGCCATCACTCCTACATTTGAAACGAGAAGAAAAACCCCGGCTTGCACTACAACTGTTAAAGATAAAATTGCAGAAAAACGTCAGCTGCGAAAGACCTGGCAAACAACAAGATCACCTCACGGCAAAGCGAAGTTTAACAAAGCCATTAAAGAACTTAAAAACCTAATAAATGAAGAAAAAAATGTAGCTATTCGACAATACCTAGAAAAACTAACAACAGAAGCCACCGAATATTCCTTATGGAAAGCGATTAGACGAATAAAACAACCACAAAGTCATATTTCCCCAATCAGATTAGAAGATGGAAAATGGGCCAGAACTGATGAAAAAAAGACAAAAATATTTGTAGAACATCTAAAAAAGGTTTTTCAACCTTTCCCATCTGAAATAAGTAGCGAAGAAGAAAGTAAAATCACCGAATTTCTAGAAGTGCCTCACCAAATCAATCAGGTCCTGACCATCAATTTGGATTTAGAGAAAAACGCTCAACTACAGAGCAAGTCCATAGATTGGTTAAAAAAATCAATATGGAGCTGGAGGGAAAAAGATATTGTTCAGCGGTGTTTATGGATAAATATATCGCAGGCATTTGATAAGGTCTGTCACCTAAGATTGCTGTATAAACTAAAACAGAGATGTTTCCCTATGACTTAAACCAAAGCTTAAACCTACTACTTAATTAAATCTTATATCAGGAATAGACACTTTTTTGCAAAATGTTAAAAAGCATACACAGCAATATACTCAGTTGTGGCTGGTGTAACTCAGGCTAGTGTCCTGGGGCTGATTCTGTACCTCCTGTACACTTCAGATTTACCAACAATAGAGCAAAATACAATAGCTACAATTTGCGAATGATACAGGCATCATTACATCACCCACCAACCCACAATTTGCGTCCGAGTTATTACAAGTAATAATCAATTGATACGTGGTTTAGGTAGTGTAACTCGATATTAACCATATCAATATTTTAGAAAACCCAAAAAATGCACTAAACACTTTTCAGAACTAAAATGTTTAAAAGTACATGTGCTAACTTTTAAACATTTTAGTTCTGAAAAGTGTTTAGTGCATTTTTTGGGTTTTCTAAAATATTGATATGGTTATTACAAGTAAACTTACAAAACATAGAAAAATGGTTGGAGACGTGGAGAATTAAGGCAAACGAGTTAAAATCTGCACATGTTACGTTTACACTGCGTAAAAAAATCTGTGCTCCTGTAATCCTAAATGGCAAGCAGGTTCCACAAACAGAAGTTGTCAAGTATTTGGACATACACTTGGACCTGCGCCTAGCATGGAAAACCTACATTTAGACAATAACAAAACAACTAAGTATACAAATTCATAAATTATACTGAATTATAGGAAGGGGATCTAGACTCTCCCTGGAGACTAAGTTGTTAATATACAAAACTAAATATAATTAAACCCATTTGAACATACGGCATACAATTATGGGGCACTGCATTCAATTCGATCATAGATATAATCGAAAGATTTCAAGCACAGGTGCTGAGAAGTTGGTCATCGCACCCTGGTTCGTTACAAACGAGATCATACAAAAGGATCTTGCTATACCTATGGTGAAAGAAGAAATTGTTGCTTTTAGTGACAAGTACAAAAGCAGACTAATGCCTAGTTTTCACGAGCTTCGTAGCTAATGCTTAGTACTTGTCGCTTATAGCAATATTTTGCGTGTAAGCATGCTGAATAGTGCTTCGTATAAGTAAACTGCCAATGCGAGTGAATAGAAACCGATTCTATTTACTTAGCGACAAGTCGACTAAGCATTAGTTACAAAGCTCGTGTATCCCTGGCATTAATGCACATCTATATCAACTGGCAGCAAGCCTGATGGAAGATCAACCAGACAAGCGCAAACTCAAACGATCAAACCTCAAGACCTACTAAACAGATTTAATGACTAATATTTACTCTATTCTATAGTATAAGTTTTTAATTACTCTGTACGTAACTTAATTCAATAAATTAACTCTATAAAGACAGACACACTGCGGTTCTGCTTAAATATGTCACTTTTTGAAATCGTCAAAGCATTTACTTATATTGTTGTAAGACGATTGTAAATATTCTGGGTAAATTTCAAAAATATGTATCCACATAAATTGCTCTTCAAAACTTCTTCTAAAAAGTTTAGGTTAGGTTTAGGTTGGGTTTATTTTTTAAAATAAAGGTAAAATAAAAGTAAGGTAAATTATCCAAAATTCCAAAGAAAAACGGCTCTAATCCTTTCAATTCTTCTCTGAATAAGTTGAAATTTCTTTTCTTTTTTCATTTGGGTAAGGGTTATACGTATTCTCCGCCTAAATAAAAAATAAAGCACCAAACTTGGCGCAAAACTATTTTACGTGGTCTAACAAAATTACATTTTTTTGTAGGTTGCACAACTTGTAAATCTTTGTATTGTTTTTTCTGCAGCAGTGTTTAGTTAAATATGTTTATTATAATTTTTAGTAATCAAGTTGCATTTATTTAAAATAAAAAAATCAAGTATTGTAAAACAAAAAACCAATAGAATTAATTAATTAAAATTTTGAAATAACAAGTTCATTTTTATTACGTTATAAATTGAGTTTTAGCAAGAAATATACAGTCCACAAAAAGAAGGAAAGGTACCACGTACTTCAAACAAGCAGTGTGGCGTAAAACCTACACCGGCCAACTGGGAAGCGGGCAACCTCTGTTCAAATCCTGGTCGCGTCGAATAAACTGCTGTGATCTAAAAGCTATGGGCTATGGGGAAGGCAACGGGAAACCACCCCATTAATTAAATTCTCTAGTACGTCATCTTGGCTTTAGCTATGATGATCACCAACCTCCTGAAGGAGAAGGCACTTAAAGAAGAAGTATTGTTTTTATCACCATTCGAGAATTTCGGCTTTAAAGTCCTAAATAATAATTCATCCCCGAATCACTAAGTTTAGAATATTACCCTCTAAAATACACTTGTACAACCTAATTGTTTCTAAACACAGATTTTGCATAATTTGGTCAATTTTCTATCGTCCCAATTTATTTACATCTTAAAATTAATTACACACTATACTAATAAATTGCATTTTAGGTCAACGATCTCAAATATTGTTTTTCCAACAAAATTATACTTTTTACTCATTTAAAGATTTTAAATTGTGTCATACATATATCTTACCGCATAGGTATACTTAATATAAAAATTATAATTGTTAACAAATTAATAAACATCAAAATAAATCAATCTTATATAATTATCTTTTCGTGCTAAACTCTAAACAATGACCGAAACCAAAATTACTTCCTGGGAAATGTAATTAATAGGCTAGTTTTCCGTTAGCTTCGATTTTTCTCTGTTCCTTGCTTTATATGATTTGCTTCAATTCAGAAAGATATTACAAAATTTTTTATAGCAATTGAATCAGATTTCCGATAGTACCATAATGGTCTATTTAGCATTTAAACGTGAAAATGTATGTATAAATAAACAATGTGATAATAAAAATATTTCGTGAAATTTCGTATAAACGTAGAAAATTATACTAAATAAATATGGGGTGGACAGAGTAGATGATTCTTTAAATTTAAAATAAAACAATAAAAAATCACAAAATTTATGATATCGACCAATCACGACGGTACCTGTGCACGAATGCGTCTTTAAAGGTACCTATCTAACAATTTGCATTAATCTTAGATAACAAATTGTCATTCATCCATCAAGGCGGATACCATTTTGAAAATTCATTGTCATTTTCGATGACATGTTCTATACAATAATAATTTAAAAAGAAACCTAAATCGTACGAGTAATTTCTATGAAAAACTGGTAATAATATAGTTTGTTACGTTAATTTATTTTTTTCCTTAAAAATCAAATACAAAAAGTTAAAAAAAGTTACGAAAAACCGGAGAGCATGTCAGGGGGGTGTATTCGTAATGCAAGACAATAAAAATGCAAAATAATTTAAATTGTTTAATTCGAGCATTTAACAATTTAATTTAAAATCACAAAAATTGGTTAAAAGGCTTGGATCCAGCTTACTAACATTCTAAATCAAATCACCAATTACAAAAGTTAAATAAACAAAAATTCCACAGTTTCCAAATATCAACATTCGACATAAATTTTGTATTAATCAATTTTCACTGAACTTTGAACTCGGAGTTACCGCGACACTTTTTCATAATCACAATCAATTTGTGGCGATCCAAATCTCCAGCGGTTGTCCCAAACTTAACTTAATAATACAAATGTTTACCTTTCAAAGTCGGATACGGGTACCATTAGATTTCTTAAGCAGTTTCCAATTCTGCCTGCATTTATCATGGCGTGCCTTCCATCAATACTTATATGATAGTCGATTACAGAACATCTTAATTACGTGAGTTGGTTCCTTTAGGGACTACACGAATAAGTGTGTTGGCTCCACAATATTATTATAAAACGGCACGCGCGACCAATACTTTCAAAAGCCGATAGTATCACAAAATTTTACTGAAATTTCAAACCTTCCCAATTTTTAGAACTAATTACTTGTTAAATTCATCGTGTTACAATTAATTGAATCCCGAAACCATAATTAATGAAGTTAACCAAGCACTTGCTTAAACAATTTCCAATTATAACTGGATACGCGAAGGCTCGTTACCATTTTGATGGTTTAGCTGGGACTGTTTTTCCCCTCACTTGTGAGTTACTTATATTGTATATTATCACGCCCTGTCGACACTTGGGTCGCCTACTGTCTGTAATTCAAGACGCTGAATCGTAAATTGTCAGATGGTTCGACGGAACTTATTAAGCATAATAATTTTTATCGAGTGCTGAAAAGATGAATTCCACACGATCTGAACGGGGACCTAGTAAGCATAATAAATTGAGTTTATTTATTAGCTGAAGACGCAGATCTCACGCTAACGGGTTGGTACTTATTAAACATGAATTATAAATACAGTAGAATCCGCTTAATGTGATCACGTTTAATGTTATCAGTCGGTTATTGTGATCATTTTGACTGGAAACCGGCCGCTTTAATTCGTTTACATACAAAAATCACCGGATAATGTGATCAAAAAGCCGCTTATTATTATCACCTTCAAGGAATTTCCTACACAATAATCTCTTTTTCTAAGTATCATTCTCTGATTTGTTATTGAAATTTTATATATCTTTACAAAACACGTCACTCGTTTTAATTTCTATACCAAAACTAATGAAGTTTCCCGTTTGCTTTATGCATTTTAATTTAAGTTTAGTTTATTCTTGCTAAATTTACCTAATTCTTCTAAAATTCGTTGTTTTCTAAAATTTGCTTATTGTTATCAGTCGGTTAATGTTATCAAAATGTTCTTGGCCCAAAGTGATCACATTAAGCGGATTCTACTGTAATTTAAATTTTCCACACAATAAAAAACATAGGCGTAACAAGTTTATCTAAATTTAAAAATATTTTTTGTCAAACTCAACTTACGGTTTTTGAATAAAGATATTTACTAACAAAATCAGTGTTTTTATCTTCGGAATGTTTTCTTCTTATTTTTAATATAGTATAAATACCAAAATTTACCTAAATTTATATTTTATTGTTAGAAAAAGAAACCCTCTAGGTTCTAAGCTTTTTCAGTAAATCAGTCTAGGTGCAACACTGTTGTAAGAACAACAACATATTGGGTGTAATTTTTAACGGTTAAACGTCGTTCTTATCCAATTAACGCAAAGTAAATTAATGTTAATAATTAAAGTTAATGAAACTTAATTAATGAAAGTTTCAGCTCTGAAATTTGACATCTCTCATCTATGTTTGTTCTGATTATTAAAAATGGAACAAAAGAAAATCGCGTTATCATTGTAAATTTGCAAGTCGATTGTAGTCAATAAGCCTTTTGTGGGTCGGTCTACCGGCCGGTCTCTCGAAAGCAGTTTAAGTATGCTTAACTGGGTTTACCTGTGGGTGGCATTCGTTACCGGAACGTGATAATGGAGTCCTTGTGGCCTCAACTAGATGGTATGGCTCTGAACGACATGTAGTTTCAGCAGAATGGTGCCACCTGCAGCACCGCGCATGAAACAATCAATTTATTGAAACAACGATTCAAAACCGAATCATCCCCCGAAATTTTGATGTCAACTGGCCCCAAAATCGTGCGATTTAACGCCGTACGATTTTTTATGGAAGGGTTTTCTGAAATCTCAGGTCTATGTAAATAAACCACAAACAATTCCTGAGCTCAAGACCAAGATCCAATGCGTCATCGAGGAGATAGAGCCAATCTTTGCCAAAACGTCATAAAAAGTTTCATGAAAAGAGTAAGGGGCCGGTGTTCAGAACTGCGGAGGTCATTTACCAGATATTTTATTCCATGCATAATCGGAACATGTCTACTTTAAAATTATATTTCGTATTTTTGGATTTACTAAAACATTAAAACAATGCAGTTTTTTACTAGGAAGACAGTACCATGGTTGTTTTCAGAAAATATTTAACTGTTTCCATAATAACGACATTTTAAAAGTGACCTAATACTTTTGGCCAAGGCTGTATTACTTATATTAAAAGTTAATATGCTTAATTACTTAATTGTAATATTCCAATTTTCATCATTTATCTACTACCTATTGCAGCAAACTTACACTGCAAAAGTGTATATCTAACCAGCAACCGTTTTATTCGATTTTGTAAATTGGCCAAAGAAATATTTACATTAACAACTTCTTATGTATTTATTTTTATGGTGATGCTATCGACACAATTAATATAGCCAATCATTATTTTCGTAAATAGTTAATATTATATTATTAGTGAAAGCAGATTACCTTTAAAAATATTTGTTTTTGAGACGTCTCATAGTTATCCAAAGTAATTTGTCTCACCGGACGGTGGTAACTTCCACCGATGGTCACTTTTTAATCTTTTTTTTTTTCGCTAAAAAGATAAAAAAACCAAAGATATATAATAACTGTTGCTGTATCCATGGATGGTAAATAACTGGATAAAAAAATTTGTACAGTAATTGAAAGTACCATCCATAAATTCATTTTCAATCGAACACAAAAACCGCAAGTTAGTTACACATTAAAATATAATCAAGTTGTTGTGGCTATCATCCAGCAATAAAAAATCTTTGTCAGACTATATGTCACAAAACTGATGGCCACGTAAGGTCTTGCAATGTTACTAGCAGGAATACTTAAGCAGCATGGAAAACCTTTGAAAATTTTTCAAAATATCAGCCGACCGGTGGAATTTAGATGTGGAAAAATGCTGACCCCAAACTGACCGGTGGAATTTACATGTCGAATTAAAAAAGATTTGACCGAGCAGTGGAACTTACAATCGCCCATCGATTATCAAAAGAAACAATTGGAATTTTCAAATGTTTATTATTCAAATTTATTTCACTTGGAAGCTATCACATCAAACGATAAAAGTGTTACTGTGCGTACGAGTTATAGAACATCAAGACACAAATACCAACATGATATGTTAAAGTAGGAGCTTTATCGATAATGATTAGACGGTTTACATCAGATGGCGCTACTTATTCTATTTAAGGAATCACTTTATCTCAAGTTTCTCTCGTCTCAATTCTCCAGGTGTTTGTATACCAGTTCATCTTGATCTGGTGAAAATGATATTCGGACGTGGTTCTGAGAAGTTTTATTACTACGATGAGATATTTTATTTGACAATCACGAGTGTAGTGATTATAGTATTTGATTTTGTGAGTTTTCATCAAACACTATTATATGCATTATGTATTATAAACGCTTAGAAGAACTATTGAAATTCAAGTATAAAACAATTTATACTTTAATTTGGTTGGTTCTTGTTAGCTCTTTGTAAATGCTACTTAACAATCTCTTTTGCACTGTTCAACTGAAATCTCAAGTGGGTACTTGAATGGTTTCGTTCCTTCAGATCCATATTTTCCAATCCGTAAAGTTGTCTGCATTACTAGTTTTCTGATATATTCTGGATTTAGTACCTATTGCTTTCGTTTTCTCTCAATTCAATTTTGTTTGATTCTGTTGCTAGCTTTTGAAAAGCTTTTGTACTACTCCTGTGTTTGATCTCGCCGTAATTGCCAAGTACAACTAAAATCGGTGTATGAAATCATTTCTGCTTCTTTGGCTGCCATTTTCATTGTTTTCCATACAATTTAAAATTGAAAGCACCGAATCGGAATAACTATCAGAATTGTTTCGCATTGTTGAAATAACTTAGTAGAAACGTTCTCGTGCTTAAAATTAAATTATGTACATCGTCAAATTAAAATGTAATTAATTTTCACCTGTTGAATTTTCATATCGTAATATTTGAACAATTTCAGTGGATATGCAATAAAAATCAAACATCATTCACATTAGTTTCTAACTTCAATAAAATAAATACAGTAGCTCTGATGATGAGAGCGCTTTAATGAATTATTTATTTCGTAAAATATAAAATTTAATTAAACTAATTTTAACTTGAAAATATCACAACCAATTTTGGCTTCTATTTTGGCAGGAAACAGCAAATGTATTGTTACAAATGTATTTGCAAAGTCTGTCCATGCGAAGATAAAAATATCGTACACGAGCTAAGTCGTTAACGCAAAATATATTCAAATTTGATGCTAAGTCATTCGCACGCAAGTATTGTAAAACAAAATTACCAACCTTAGATTATATTGCAAATTTAAATCGGTATTGAATTTTTTCCCAATGACCTTCATTTATCTTACTTGAAAAAGCAAAATCGATTATCAGAACCTTATACAAACTGGGTTATGTGAACATTTTGAGAGAAATTGCTTTTTAAAGAAATTCCGGAATATATTCACGCAGCTTACCAAAATGAATAGGTTACCTAAATGTCAAAGTGGGTCGACTCTGACGCAACTTTAATAATGCCAAAAATATTCAAGCCGGACTAAAGTATTAACTAATTACCATTAAAAGTCTTTGTGGTAAGTTAAGCCGAGCGTGGCTGCATTTAAATATTAATGAATGGGTTTGTTATGAAAAGTAATGTAATTTAAACGCTAAAACACATTACCCTCAGATACCTACACCAAACACAATTTTTTCTTTTATAATTTTACGATTCAAGATAAAACTTTATGTTCTGTTCAAAATTTCGGCAACTTCCAATTTTATCTTCCGCAGCATGGATTTTTATTTCGGTCAAGAAAATGAACTTGATCATTCGAGTCACCGTATTCAAGGATTTTAATAGGTGAGAAACAATTTTGCACAATTAATTAAGAAGCATATATTTCAAGTAGACTACATAACTTAAATTTCGCGAAAATCCATTCTTCATTTAGGTGGGAGAGTCACGCAAAGCATTTTCACTCAACAAGTAAATTTTTCTAATCGCTAAATGCAAGAAACATGCGAATTTGTAAAAACGTCAAATTTGTCAAAATTGATATTTGTGATTTGAACTTTTAAATTTTTAAAATGCTCGTAAATCTCATTAGATTTTCAAAATTATTTCAAAATGCCTTGAACACTTCGAAACGGCATATATGCGGTAATATATTAAGCTTATTTTTCTATATTACAACTTTTTTACTTCCAGGTTTACAACACAATTTAATTCAAGTGGACACTAAATTTCACCAGCAATTTGTAAGAGTTACGATTTTGGGTGGCGATACTCCAACCGGAGAAGCTCTGGCTTTCTTACTAAAACAAAATCCTTTGGTATCTCAAATTTATTTGTATGGAGAAGGTGATGTGTATGGAATAGCTGCCGACTTACGACATTTGGATACCAGAAGTAAAGTTCGGGCTTTCTCCGAAGAAAGCGGTTTATTGTCAGCCTTAAGAGTTAGGTGGTAACATATATGTGGATTACGTAGCTACCAAATTATAATATTTTAGAGAGCTGACATAGTCGTACTTATGGGACTCGACAAATGCCCACTTGATACTGATGTTGATACGGTAATGCGCCAAGAAGCTGGTCGAGTTTTTGAATTAGCAGTGGCATGTACAAAATATGCGCCTAAATCCATTATTGTTGTAACTGCACCTCCGGTTTCTGCGACAACAGCATTAGTAGGGTTGGCTTTTAAAGAAACACATTGGTATCATCCTGGAAGAATAATTGGTTCGGCATCGTTACATCAGGTTTACTAAATAAATTTTAATTAAAAATACATTACCAATATCTTTTAGACAAGAGCTAATATTCTGGCAGCTCGCTACCAAGGTTTAGATCCAACTTCTGTCCAAGTACCTCTTATTGGAGGGCCCGACCCCGATTGCCTAGTGCCATTATTTTCGCGAAGTACCCCTATTTCATTGTTGCCCAGTGATTGTGGGATACTTTACAAACATATAAATGCTCCCAATAACCTTAGTTCTGTTGAAACACCTACCCCGTGTAATCTAAGTGGTTGGTGTTTCAGCGAAGCTTATTCTCTTAACCAATTAATAACAACTATTGGAATGGGCCTGTGTGGTGACGCAAACGCTATATGTTCTGCCTTTGTCAGGCAAAATATTATTGCCAATTGTAGGTAAGCAGTCAATCAAACAAAAATACTATTTTATAAACTTGGAATATATTGTTTCATTGTGCAGCAGAAAAAAATATTTTTTTTTCTATTTAACTTGAAGTCATTATATTAGCATTTTATAATATGATGTTATTATATACCTTAACTAGGAAGAGAAACTGCAACTAGCGGTTTAAACAATACAATTATTACAGTACAAATAACAATGAATAATTTTCCATTTCCATTCCGCAATGAATATAAGCAATTTTCGTCATGTTTTATTCATATTGCAATAATTTTACTTTAAAATAATTATTCTCTTTTAGACATTTAGTTACGACGGTTAAATTTGGACCGGGAGGTGTAATACACAATTATGGAATACCAAAACTAAGAAAACGAGAAATCAATCTTTTAGAACAAGCCGCATTTAAGATCAAAAAACGTGAAAAGTTGGCTGTTTCGATTCGCAAACAATTGAAAACCCACACAAAAACACAACTTTCGTCTTTGATAAATTTGAGTACAATGTCGAAAGCAAAACGAGATGAAGCAAAAAAAGAGGACTAGAAGATATTCATATCCCAGTTTTTTATTATTTTACAAATAACTTGTTCAATCAGTTTTTCCAGTTCAATTTTTTTTAATGATTTATTTATAGTAATAAATTTTCTTTCTCGTAAAATTTTGCTACACTCGATTTTCAGACTATCAACATCAACACAGCATGATGACATTTTCGGCCAATCTTAGTAGAGCATATAATATGGGTTCCGCAACGCAAGTCTCAGACTCATGCTTATAGATCCAACAGCTGAAGTTTGAATTTTGTTTTGGTCTATTTTCTAGTTTGATTCGTAACTTAACTTGCTGTTAATGAATGCGAGTTTTGCTAAAGAGCTTTCGCAATCAAGTATAGTATGTTAAGGTTTCAGGACTAATTCGTTCCAACGCGGCACGTTTCGACGAGGAACGTTTTCACGCCGGCACGTTTAGACGCCAAAACGTTTTTGTAATGCTTTTGATAATAAAATATTACAAGATAATTCGTCAATCACAATAAAACAAATTTAAAACACCAAGCGCAACGTGCGAAAGCACCCCAACCGCAGTCACACTTCTGGATATGAGTATTACTCGGAAAAGATTTTCAACTGAACAAAGTACGCCTGATTTGAATGACTTTTAACGTATATGTCGGAATTTTATTGTCGTAAGTAAATTTACTGTCATACTACAAATAAGCATCACTTTGCCCACTCCAGGAATCAACGATAAATAAAAATGACTTTTGATTTGCATAATAATCATGGTTTCAGTATGTTCTCGTGAAACAAATTATAGGTATATTTAAACAACTATGAACTATTTGTTCATTAACTGGTTGACTTCTTTTTAGACCTTAAGACCAAATTTCTCGGTAAACTCCTGCAGACATTTTTATAAAGAACAGTATAGGAATGTGTAAGAAATTCCAATTTATTTTCAACAATTTCTGTTACATTTTAACGTAATTTATATATACATACTTTGAGTTTTTGTTGCATAAACTAGCAAAAGTATTGCATTCCAATAAATTTTAAACTCTTATCCCGATCCTACAGTTACACTTGAGGGGCGCTCCTAGTAAGAATAGCCAAAGTTTAAATTTATGGAATAATAAATTAGAGATCACTCATTTTTTCAAAAAAATAATCCAAAAATGGGAAAAAATACTGTATATCTTCCCCGTCGAAACGTCGAAGCATTCTCTTCTACAACGTATGCTAAATTATATAAGGATTGAAAGAAAAAATAGTCTTTTTTTGATGGTCGTTTAGTTTGCCATTTGGCCAAAAACAATCTCGATGCGTTTTTGTAGCAATCTTGTAACTCGTTTTCAAACAAAGTCTTCAAATTTAGATATACTAAGCATGCGATCTGGAATTTCCTCTTTAGAAAATCTTGGGATCAAATTTTTTGAGCGGATTGCTTTTCCGACTTCAAATAGAAGTAACGCTTTATAACGATGAAACTTCAACTGGAGTTTTCCACTTTATTTTGTTTATTTAATTAATATCCAATATTTATTTTGTCTTAAATTCTAGAATTGGTGCAATTCTTTAACTTTTGGAAAATGGAAAATGCAATAATATAGAAAAATAATTGTATAGTAATTAACGGATCTGAGACATTACGTGACCTTAGTGGATCAGTATCTAAAAATCAAAATATTAAAAAAAGACGTTTAAGTCGGTTATCAACGAATTTAAATAGACCGTGGCAACTTGACGACAAAGTTTACAAAGACATTTTTCAGGAAAATGGAAGCGCATCGGTGTTATATCGAACACCCGTTTCCGTCGCAACCGCCGAAAACTCGTTAAAAAACAAAGCATTTCTATGGCTTCGATGACACAATTTAAAGTGAAATGATGTTCAAGAAATAGCTGATATTAGAGAAATCATAACGATATGAGCACGAACCGCAACTCGAAACTAAATCCAAGTTAGAAATCAAGTCAAACCTAATAATTGTAATCGTAGCTCCTTAGGAACACAAGTACCTGCTAGTATTCATAATTCGGCATTCAAATAAGGAAATGCACGTTTCCATGCAAAATTCTAGTTCCTACCACAAAACATTTTATTTCCAAAGCAGTGGCGTAACTAGCAGTAGTGTTTCACGAAACAAAAATCAGGTTACTACAATAAAAAGTTTATTTTGTAATTTCAACGCTAAATAATGAATCGAGCAATAAAACAAAAAAAGGTTCGACACTTTCTTAAAACTAAGTAAATAGTTTCGTACCTATTATAATATGTAATTAATACTTAAATTCGTTTTCTTAATTATATATTGCTATGTTATTTTTTATTTATTTTCCATTCCAGTTTTAAAAAATATGTTCAACAAATACTATTATTATTAAATTTTGCTTTAATAATAATGAAATCTAACCTATCTGCACTATCTATATCCACCCAAGTGCAGTTGTTAGCGTTACAAGAATAAGACATTTGTTTTCTTTCGGTCGGATCGAAAATATAATTAGATCTTTTCCTAGCCCAACAGATTCACAAAATATATTTATATTGAATTAAAATTAACAATACTCTTCTAAAAATAAATAATTTATTAAGTTATAGTTCAGATTTCACAAAGAGTCCAAACAAGCTTTATTAACAGGATTACCATGAATCTCTATGTTCGTTTCTTCACACTCGATCTGCTATGCTAATATTATATTAGAAACTTCACAAACACAAAGATATCTCATATCACTCCCTTTTAAAACATATTATAGAAAAAACGTAATTGATATCGCGTGCTTTAAAATGAGATTTAAAAAATTTTAAATTAAGTTTCCGCAATAATAAATTAATTTATACATATTTAAAAGCTCTTTTAAAACAAAAACAAATTAAGTTTTGCTTTCAAATACTACTACAATACAACATTATGTTTATACACTTATACCACTTATACATCAGATATACCACGCAATATTAAACTTCGGTTAGAGCTTTAACCATTGATTAAGGAGTTCTTTAATCAATGCTTTAACTTAAACTTATGAACTTTAAGGTTACTCCATCTGTCGTATTAGAAAGATCACCCAATATCTACCAACATCACCGGGAATGCAACACAGTGAAATTACTTTAGACAATTACATTATAAGATACAATTGAAAAATTTGACGTAACATCCAAGTAACATGGATTTTAAAAAATTTCAGTTTTGCTGAATTTTATGTAGTGTCAAACGTCCAGTACTTAACCGACTTCTCTTGCTAATTAATTTGGCGCTCACTTTAAAAATTAATGTGGACGGAAACCCGGAAAATGAATTGAGAAACATTCTGATATGCTATTTGGAAACTTTAGTTATTTTACCTCAATTGAATATTAAAATCCTCTTAGATTTCCTATTAAATATTCAATTAGATTAACTCATGGAAAAATCCGCACAACATGGATTGGAACACATGTATTTTTCAGCATTCACTTTAAATTATACTAATTTCCTTTTTGATCTCTCTACGTGCGTTATATATCTTTTTAAATATTTCAAATTTTCCTGAAGAAAATTGAATTCGATATAAATAGAAATCACAAATTATTTAAGTAGCGAAGCTTCGCTTTTGCTATTTACAATGACCGCACCTTACAAATTGATCGTTTTGTGAATCATAATTTAATCATAAATGTGTACCTAGTATAAAAAAAGTCGTTTAAACCCTATCGAAGTAAAATAATAAGAAGGTTTAATTGGAAAAGGTAGTTTTAAATTTTTAAATTCGTTGAATATAGATTGAAAAACTTTTAAATGACTTTTACATTGCAAAATCAGAAATACACGCTATTATATAATTACGCCGACGACTAATACGCCGACGGTAATTACACCGATAGGTAATTACACCGACGAATAACTACGCCAACGGTACATACGCCGATGGTAAATTCGCCGATAGGTAAATTTTCCAATAGGTAATTATGCCGACAAGAGATTATGCCAAAGACTTTAACGTCGCACCATAAAGACGCAGACTCAAAAAGGCGCAGGCCATAAAGACGCAAACTTAAAAAGACACCAAAAGTTATTTTTATGTTTTATTCTATGTTAGGCAGCCCATTAACAAAATTTTATTGATGATACAAAGTTTTCTTGTTTTATTTAATACGAATTTATTGTTTTAATCATAGGCCGGGCCTGTGCATTGTGTACTGAAATTGATCTGAATAATTGGCGATTTTTGAGTAAACTAAGGAGATATAATTGGTTTGGACGTAAGGTTTGGAGATTTTTGAAGACAAAAGAAATAGCAATAGGAATATAAATTCTGCTGCAGAGGACTACTGAAGGGAAAAACATCAGGAAACATTTTGGAGGTTAAGTATATCCCTTGAATAAAGATATTCTAATTCTAAGGACTACCTCCTAGAAGTTGTTTCTGGTGCTCGTATTGACGCAAAAACAGGTGTAACCAGATATAGGATATCACATTAAAACATTAGAAATAAGATTATAGTAAAAAAATACATTTATTTTTGCAAGGTGTGTGTTGGGTTGCCTATAGGTAACATTTAAAGCAACATTATTAATGAGCCAAGAAAGCAAAGGCGAGGTTAGAGGCAGAGCGAATAGCTACAGTCGAATAACATCTAAGCTGGGTTTTGCTAGAAACAGTAGCAACAAAGCAGTTACGGCTCTGGTACTGAAGGTAAGGTAAGGTACTGAAAATGAAACCGAAGAACAGAAAACAACGTAACAATGGAGAAAAAAATACACCGCCTTCCGGAAATGATGATAAACTTTATGTCGGATATAAAATCAAGTCATGGGGAGACCAAGCAAGACGTTGCCAGGTTTGAACGTCCAGGTGGCAAAAATCCAGGAAAGCACGGATCACACCCATGATAACGTGGAAAAGAAACCTGAAAAATTAAAAGAAGAATTCTGGAGAAAAGAATAGAGGAAATTTAAAAAAACCATGAAACCCAGGAAAAAACCAAAAAGCGCAACAACATAATAATAAAGGGACTACAGATCGCAAGTGGGTCCAATCTGAGGCAAGAAATAATTAGCCTCTTGAAAAACAAGCTGAATGTAGAAGTTGTACCAGTAGATACCTTTGAAATAGGAAAAGACAGATAACAAGGCGATAGTAGTGAAACTCAATAATTGAGAAGATAAGATGAAGATTATGAGGAATAAAGGCAAGCTGAAGGGTGAAAAACTTTACATAGACAGCGATTTGACCAGGAATTAACTACATATACCAAAAATAATAAGAGAGGTTGCAAGAAAAGAGATCTAGAAGGGGAATAAGGTTAAGGTAGGATACCAGAAACTAACGATAAACAGAAAACTATATGAATGGCAATCGATCCAACAAACCTTAATTGGACAATCAGAGGGAGGAATAATCAAAGGGAAGATGGATAAAAAAACTAGTGGAAAGAAAGCAGGACTGTCCCAAAACGACCCAGGCTACGAAAATGAAAACGAGTAATACAACGGAACAGGAAAATGGAAACATACAAGCGGAGGTCAAAGTTGATACATTGACGGAGCAATGCAGATGGAAAGTGAAAAAAAGATAAAGATAAAGAGAATGAGAGGTTAAAAGAACAACACAGGGGATTTGATAAAGATAGGAACATGGAACGTGAGAACAATGCTGAAACCCGGAAAGATGAATGAAATAACGAATGAAATTATAAGATACAGAATTGACGTAGTAACATTTCAGGAATTAAGATGGAAGGGAAAACGTGAAATAAAAAAGAAGAATTACACGTTTCTATATTCTGGTAAAAACAATCAAGGAAGAATAACGGAACCGGCTTCATGGTAACTAAAAAAATGGCTACCTAGTAAAATACTATCGTTCAAGGCAATAAGTGGAAGAACATCGTACCTGAGAATAGAATCAAAGACAAATATTTTAATTATAAATGGTTATGCCCCGACAGAGTATATGGATGCGTAAGAGAGAAAAAGGAATTTTACAGTGAAATTGAAAATCTATGTGATACAGTACCCAGACAGTACATATTGATAATATTGGGAGACTTTTATGCAAAAATAGGAAAAGAAGATCATATAAGCTCAGTAGCGGAGAAGCAAACAATACATGAAGAAACAAACGACAAAGGAGATAGGCTGTGCAACATGACAGCAGCAAGGAATACCGTGCTAATTATGTAGCACCAAATTTAAGCACTTAAAATACATAAAGTCACATGGGTTCATGGGTATGGACAGGTGCAGGTATAATGAAGATGGAAATCAGATTTACCATATATTAATAACGAAAAATAGAGAAAATATAGTAAAGGATGTACGAACGTTTAGAGGGACAAACGCAGACTCCGACCATTATCTAGTGGTGGCTACAATGAGACAAAATAAGTATGGAATATAGCAAAACAATAGTAGAGAGACGAATCAAATGGTTGAAAACGGGAACACATGAAGACCTGAACAGCTATAAAGAATACACTAGAGAGGCAAATAAAAAATATAAACAAAAAAAGAACACATGGCTTGTGAAAAATATGGAAGAAATTGAAACTAGTAACAAGTTCAGTAACGCAAAGATCTTCTATCAGCTATTAAGAAAGCAAAAACCACTAAACAGAGTAAAGCCAAAAGGTATAAAAGACGAGGAAGGAAGAGTACAGCATAATACCGAAAAAGTGAAACAGATGATATTCAGAAGACTAACAGAACAAACCAAAAATATAATAGGGGAATACCATCGCGTCCTTTTGGCGGTATCCATTTGTCCGGCTTCGTCCTAAAGACACCTGTAAAAAATAAAAACATGCCATGGGAAACTTAACACACTAACTTTATGGGAACAGGAAATCAAATAATCGATTAAAGTATCTATGCCTGTTTTGTCTAAATTAGATGAGCTACGCTATACCATAATTGTATATTAAAAATTTTTAAATTGTGGACCCGGTTATCGTACTACTCCAAGAGTGGGTTTAAGTTGTATTTTGTCTATAAAACAGAGTTCGTACTAGACATAGAGGTACTCTGTAAATCAGAGTTGAGGTCCGTGCAAAGACATAGGACTATTCTGTAAGTTATAGAGTAGGTTTAACTTATATTTTTAGAAAAACTATTGTTAAAATGGATGTCCGTGCGAAGACTTAGGTCTGTTCTGTATTTAAGTAATACCATCGTTAAAACTCGGCGCAAAGATATAGTCGGAGTGTTGACTACTAACTGATTTAAATGTTATCGGCATTATTACTGGTCGACGTATTTTCTGTCGTATTATCTCGTGTCGGCGTAATTGTTCGTTAACGTACATATTTGCTGTCGGCAGGCATAATTTATTGTCGGCGTGTTTGCATCGGCGTTCTTACTATCGGCGTAAATATGGTATTTACTATTATAATAATTTGCTGTCGGAGTAATTACATGGAACCGATGGACCCATATTTGAAAATGTAATCAGCCATTTAATCAAATACCTGCTTTAAGAAAAACTATAAAATAATATAATCCTTTGATATTACTAATAATAAAAAAAATCGAAAGCAATCAAAACTTGATTATCTGAAGGCTTGCCATCTCGGAAATAGTTTTTATTCTATTTTTAAAAATAATTTGAAATTTTTTAATATAAAACTTGGAAGATGATTTCCATTCCTGGTACAACAAAATAAAGTAAGAAACTTTTAATGGCTTAAATGCTAAATGCTCGCCTTACTGAACTGATCATCATAGCCTCTGGCACAAAATATTGCAATTAAGTTATATAATAGTTTGCTCTAGTTAGAATCTCTCTTTAAAATCTTGGATATCAACATTCTAATAATTATTGTAAGACGTTTTACAAATAGTTTTTTTTACAAAGCAGCAATTTAATACATCCAATTATCTTCTTATCTTGATTATCCTAAAAAAGTGGTTCGTGCTTCTGTAAAAGAAAACTTCGCACTAGAATTTTTGTATTGCGTTTTAATAGAGTTACTACACCATATTATATGTATTGTCAATAATATTCTTGGTGATCAAATTTACAAATTAGATGCCGTCACTTATTTGTTTCGGCCTTCAGAAATTCTACTCGACCTATAAACTGCTGCAATTGCCACCCTAGTGCTTAATATATCATTTTTTAATTACATCTAGTATTTATTTTACAATAATAAATAAACTGTACTATTATGTATGTACTATGTTGATTGCTAATCGAGAAAATTTTTAGGATACGCGGTCAGTGTCCACCATTAAGTTTTCTGATCAGAGTTGTCGCTTGGAATCTCTTAATTTTGAAACCGATTTTCTTCTAAACTTCGTCTTAATGTGATGGTTTTCGGCAATTGTCAAAATGGATTAATTTGTAATGCCTTATATGGAAACCATACACCGCGTAATATGAAAACAGAGTTGTAAAGACCTCAGAATTCATACAAATAAAGTTATAAATTATATAATTAATTCATTAATTCTTGCTGCATTAAATAAAAATTGTATTTTCTAAGAATGTTACTATAGCCATAATTCCAGCTGGTATACACAGAAAAACAAGTACCTACATCAAAAATTCATCATGTTTGCGCCGAAGATAAAAATTCATCATATTAATGAAAAATTCATAGTATTGAAAAAAAAAGTCATTGTATTTATGATTTTTGTTCATTGGCACAAAAATTATGAATTTTTTATCAATATGATGAACCATTCTTTTCGGTGTACGAATTATGATAATTATTAGGACTTAATCTTCTCCAAGCACCAAGTTTATTTTAAGTTGTTGGGATGCTGTTATACAAAACCGCGTTATATCGAAACTTGCCGTGTAATTGAAAGAATTACTGTATTTGTTCTTTAAATTCAACATTCATCAGTATCTCGAATATCATAATACTGTATTATATTTTGAGAATGTAAATAACTATTTATGGAACTAGATAAGAAAAGAGATTTACCGGTACAATAGGTTTTAAATGTTAGAATTTTTAAAGAAAGAAAACGCGAGTTTAGAAACTTGCTGTATAAGAAAAATTCACTTTTTCACCTTATTGTACACATCCCGTTGTTAATTATTATTTACTGTTTCCTTTTAAATATTCTTTATTCAATACTTCTTTGGTATTTGAAGTTATTGTAAACGTTACAGATTGTCATTATTTGGTTGCTACGTACATGAAATCACTAAGAACTAAGAAGTATGTACATAGTTGAAAATCTCTGAAAATCATTCGAATTCCTATAAAAAATTCTTGAAGTTCCTTAGAAATTGTTTGATATTCTTTGAAATTCCGAGTATTGCGAAATCAAATTTTTAAGAATATTTTTCCCAAACAAATAAATTAGAACTTTCGTTACGAGTTTGTGGGGTTGACCGACTGGTGCAATGATGAGCTACAAAAAGTTACTTTTGCTCTAAATAATGCATGATATTTTTTCTTCAAACCCAAAATTTAATTATTACATTTAATTAAGATTGGGTAACAAAAAATAAATTTTTAATAAGTAAAGCGTAAATGATCAAACTTATTTTATTTCAAAAAATTTAATTTAATATTTGAGTACAATCCATAATCTTAAATTTATGTTAATTGGCGAGAATCCCTAGACGTAACTTCTTCATGATAAATAACAATGTAAGGCGGTAGAATTTATATTGGAATATTCGATATTACCTTCCTTCAACCGTAATGTTTTAAAAGCGAGGAAGAATATCTGGAGAGTTGATTACTTCAATAAAATTTTGAATGAAAATATTTATTCTTATGCAATTACGCTTTATTTCAATTAGTTAGGAAAAGTTAATTTCGACTTATTTCTTCGCAAATTTACAAAGTTAAAATTTCTTTTTGTAATAATGTATAATTCAAGTTGAGCAAACGTCTTAAAACTTAAATATGCAATTTTTATCTTCAGAGAGTCAGCAAGGATCATTGTAAAGTTTGTAAGTTATTTCGCCGTTAGCGAAATTTGTTGTTGTGTCAAGTTGTACAACTCGGTAATGTTTCACACAAGAGCTTCAAGAATTTTCTAAAAATAATTTGTACACTAGAAAATTTTAAATTCTGGATTTTTATGATTACGGTACGAAAAGTACAATGCTAGACGCCATATGAATAAATTTTCCTCTGCTGTAATATTAATTCTTAATGCTTTTTGAAAATCAAAAAATATGTGGTTTTGAAATGCCATATAAATAATAATGCGAAAGAATGCTTTTCTCTGCGACTCGAACATGTTTGTCCAAAATTATTATCGACCTATGCTGGTAATTCCACTTTGGGCTTTATCCAAACATAAATTCCAATGCACCCTATTAGCTGCATTGATCTAGTTACACAACTTCCAACAAATTTTCAAATCGAAAACAACTGCGTTATGATGTTAAATTGTTTTAACAAGAATTTTAGAAAAGTGGGAAATGAGTATAAATCAAGTTTTTTATTTCGCTACATAATATATTTCACTATTTTGGCAAGCAAAGCAAAACTCTTAAGAAAAATGTTCTCTTTTAGAGCTGATGTGAATACAAATGTAGCTTATAAATCATTTGTATAAAACAAACCCCAAAAGTAGATACCTATACAGCAGGCAATACAAAGTAAAGAATGATATCTTGGCAGAAAACAATTTTTTTTTGAAAATTGGTATACATAGTTTATGCAAAAGAAGTTACTTACAATTTTATTGTTCAGGTGTTGAAGTTCTTTTTCCGTTAATCTTCTTCTCGCATTTTCTTTTTTACGCCTCCTATATTGATTGTATTTGTAAAAGAGATACATTCCGGGTAAAGCCAAAACCACAAAAGGCTTCATAAAGGGATTTGTTGCGGGTCCTTGCGGCATATTAACTTATTTCTACAAGAAATATATTCTAAATGCAATTATTTACTTCTTGTAAATAATGAATTGATCGAAATTGTGTACATTATCATCAATACACACCTAAATCTAAGACTTAAAAAACTTTTGTATAAAAAAATCAGTGCACTATCAACGATTGCAAAAGTCACATGCGCAAAAATAGTTCAAAAATTAATTATTTTGGCACAAGCAAATAAAGAGAGATGAGAATGCATATTGCTTCTGTAAATGAGTGAAATGCAAGTCTGTATTGTCGAAAACATTATTGGAACGCCCACCGATCCAATGTGTTATGCAACACTACGTACAAGTCAAAGGCCAGCGTAAGACTAACTCCCGTTCGATAGGCAGCGTGCCTTACACCACGCAAGCGCTACCTTTATTAATTCAATTTTTTACAAAAACTAAACGTGCACAGATTGTATTATTATTATGCTGCATTACATTAAAAAACAAGAACAATACAAGAGAATGTACGGTACAAACAAAAAAAAACAATTGTATAATATAGATTGTAAATTTCCCTACCTCACAAACAAATATTAATTTATTGCATTAAAAAGAAACCGACTGTAATATCGACAGTATATTTGATAGTATGTCCGTATTATAAATATTATGTATTATGTACCTTTTATCATTTTCGCGCAAACAATATTTTTCTTGTTTACAAGTTTTGTTGGTGGAGAAAAGTACAAATGATGTTTACAAGTTTGCAAAAATTTGTATTTACCCTCCTATTATTCCTGGCCTACTATAATCTGTTTTGATATTGTAAAAAAAACGAAAAGCATTGTTTATGTAGACTTGTTTGAAAATGCTATAAATATACCATGTCGTGACAAACTTTAATCATCTTGTAGGTTCTGTGTGTTTTCAAACAATTTAGGTTGTCTTTTTATTTAAATATTAAAAGCACCACAAATATCATTTTGGTCACCTATTTCACACTTGGTTGGTTTATTTTCACGGTTATTATCTTAAGAAGTTATTTCATTACACAAATAACACTGGAAAAGGATTATCCACCAAAAACATTAAGCACCTATTTAAAGTACGAGATTAAAAGCTCTGCAACCCACAGCTGAGCACCTTTTATACCGAATATCTCACCTTAACTATCTTGGTTATTTTGTATTATAATCATTTTCTTACCACCGCAGCCCCGTCACTAAAATTTGTATAATTACATTTCTAAACGACAAAAAATAAGAATTGCCAGAAAAAAACACTACAAAATATATTTGTATTTTATAGATATTCAACAATCTATTACTGACTTCTTATGTATTACGATTGTATCAAGTTTACAAAAATCTATTAGTGCGCGTCATATATATTCCGCTAAAAGATAGTAAATAATTTTAGTTATTTTCATTATTGCTGCGCTGCTGCTACAAAATATGATTCTTATACAATAATTTTACTAACTTATAAACTTTTCAAGTCGTCATCGTTTAATGTTGGCGATACATTCACGAAGAGATAAAAATTACACCCTATTTGCAGAGCTAATAGGTTATTGAACAGTCTATATCTTGACTTTTATCAAACTTCAATAGCTTAAACTTAAAAACTCGAGTTATAAATTTTTCAAGTTAAACTTTTTTGAATAAAAATTCTATGTGTGCTCACAATGAAAAAATTTCAAATTGATCACGTAAAAACCATCGTTTAGACTTGAGAACTATTAACAACATAAATGTATAAATGCTTTAGTTTTCAATTTATTTTAGCTAACAAACATTGAATTGTATTTACAAATACTCAAACAATTCAAATTAAATTTTCGAAACTAAACATAGCAAACTAAACTATATTTTTGTTAACCTTGTTCAGTTTTTTAATGCACCAACCATAAGAATCAGTTGTACAGTGGAACAACATCCAAACTGACTGAATTAAAACGAATTAATTAAATACAAAATTGGCAATTATTGGAGTCATTGGAAATCCCGAAATTTCCTTTTTATTGTTTTTGATACTACGTTTTTCTTTTCATTCAGAAAAGCAGAAAAAGTTGCTTAAAAAATTTTATATTAGTCTTACTCCAAATCGACCCTTCCGAACTGATAATATTTTTCCACTTCCCATTTTTACTCTTCGTATGCCGTTTCTGTTTGTATAACTAACATTTTTGCACCACTTTGGTGGTTTTTTTTTTAATTTTTAATTTTGCCTTAAACTTATGTCCTCTGTACAGGACGCTGTGTCTGAAAGGGTTAAATTGGAAAATTTATTGTAAAGTTAATTTTAGATTTAAGATAAATTAATTTTCAGGATTTTAAGAAGAGTTTCATTGTTCGCAGTGCAGTAATTTTATTAAATTTATATTAAAAAAAATATTTTTTGGATATTTTAACTAACCCCCCCCCCCCTCAGATTACACCGCAATATGTCAGCCTTAAATTTTTTTTTTGTAATGACCTAAAACTAAACTATTTCTTCATTAACCCCTTAATGCACACATTAACTTCGAATGAATTTAAAAGTATTTTTGATTTGATTGAATTTCAAACAACGATTGAATTTTTTGAAATATTTATCTAAAGGTATCTATACAAAAATTAGTAATCTACCGCGTCAAACAACATTTTTCTGAGTAAATACAATGGTCGCTCGTGTCTCAGTTGTTTCGTATAAAACTGCCAGTATGACGCGCTCGTGTCTGACACGGGCAAGTGCATTAAGAGGTTTTAATTATAACCAGAGATCAACTACATTCTCATCATTTTATTTCAAGGAAATATTGGAAAACCTTAGGAAATCTTGGGAATTATACAGTATGAACTTTTTTTGGCTTTTTCAACTGTTTCACAAGAAAATCTTAAACTAATCCATAAATAAATCCGGGAAAATATTTCAGAAATCTTGTTAAAGGATATCCACTGTACAAAAATTTCATCCGCCTTTAGGTTGAATTTCTGTTTTATCTACAGGCAGCGGCGCTTGGTTAGAGATAGCAAGAGAAGCTCAGCCTCTCTTGAAATTTTGGACTACTAAACTATTAAAACTTTGCACAATAAAAGTAAAAGAGATAAATTCAAAGAAATATAAGAATAATACAATACGTAGAAAATCAAAATTCAAAAAATTTAAAAAGGAGACAATTAACACATAACAGGTCTGGATTAAGAAAATTTGAAAAAATGAAAATTTCGTAATACGAAGTACAATATAACGTTATTTCATGGTTATTGCCATTCTTCAGTTGCACGCATCGATTACATTGTGAAATAAGAAAAAAATTTCAAACTAAACAAAAATATCGACTAAATTGTACAAAATTGACTTACCATAACCTCCAAAGATTATCAAAACTGAACTTGTTACATGAAGTATGAATTATGAATCATAATTATGAATAATTATTCATACTTCATGTAACAAGTTCAGTTTTGATAATCTTTGGAGGTTATGGTAAGTCAATTTTGTACAATTTAGTCGATATTTTTGTTTAGTTTGAAATTTTTTTCTTATTTCACAATGTAATCGATGCGTGCAACTGAAGAATGGCAATAACCATGAAATAACGTTATATTGTACTTCGTATTACGAAATTTTCATTTTTTCAAATTTTCTTAATCCAGACCTGTTATGTGTTAATTGTCTCCTTTTTAAATTTTTTGAATTTTGATTTTCTACGTATTGTATTATTCTTATATTTCTTTGAATTTAACCATAAATACATACTAAAAACCACAAATTTACTTGAAATTTTTTATTTTGAGTTATTTTTCTAAAAGAGATAAATTTTAATAGTACCTACCCATCAAAAGATAGTTATTTCTTTCACAATATTTATTCTAGAAATTACGTGAGCCTACCGTAGAAGCAGTATCTTCGGTCTAGAACAGACATGCAGATGATTATCCATTACATGGACTGCAAGGTTTTATTGTACTACCGATGAAATTCACTGATTTTATGACTATCTAGCTAATTATTTTTGAGTTGAGAAATTTATCCCAAGATTGCTATCTGATGGTTTATTCAGAATTGATCTCTCAGCTACAGCTCCATTTTGCCTAAATTTACTTAATATACTGACGAAAACAAAAATGTCTAAATTTCCAGATTTTTTTTAGATTCCTCATACATCGTCATACCATAAACAATTTAGCACCCCAATATGATTTTATTTACCAATCATATGAATCATAACAATCATTTACACATTTATTTAAACATCTGTTATCTGTTATGACCAGGTCAAATCATTAATCAAAGTTATCAATAACATTATAAAAATCAAACAACTTAACTATAGCGTTTTGTTACGGTCCTGAATTTCTAGGCGAATTTTTCAGGTTTTCTACTTGAATTTATATTAAATTCGCATAGGCGGATTGCAATATTATTTTGGATTTATTTTGTTAATGCGGTCTACAGACGTTCAACTTGGTTGACAACTTGGTTGTCAACTTACCAAGGACAAGTGGAAGTGAAGGTAGTATACGTTACTTTAATTTAACATAGAGGCAGCATACCTACACATGTTTCATCTCGGTTGCCTGATATTGGCTTGATATTGGCAACCGAGATGAAACGTGTGTAGGTATGTTGCCTATATGTTAAATTAAAGTAACGTATACTACCTTCACTTCAACTTGTCTTTGGCAAGTTGACAACCAAGTTGACAACCAAGTTTAACGTCTATAGACCTCTTAAAACACATTTTCCCCAGTTATCTGCAATCCGCTTGCAGATAATTTTCACATTAGATTTCGTTTTGGTTTGTGAATTCGCTATTAATTAGTTAGTTTAATTATCTCTTCTTTTCAACGAGCATATCGGTTGACGATTATTATCGGAATTTATCCGTACCGTTTGTGGGATTTTTTATCGTCACCGATTTTAGATTGGAATTACCGGCTTTCAAGCATTTCGTCCGATCCGATCTTCTTTGAAGGATTCATCTGCTCCGTTTTGTTACATCAAAGATTCACACCATAACTCTAATTTTCACTTTTGGACTCTTGTTACGTTATTTTTTATTTTTTTTTTGAAAAATCAAATACAAACAAATTTTAAAAAATAACGAAAACCGGAGAGCATGTCAGGGGGGTGTGTTTGTAATGCAAGACAATGAAAATGCAAAATAATTTAAATTGTTTAATACGGGCATCAAACAACTTAATTCAAAAATATCACAAAAATTTATATATCGGCTTGGATCCAGCTTACTAAAACTATACATCAAACCAATAATTACAAATATACAATTTTACCAAACTTCTACAAATTCCCTAATAACCAAAATGCACTTAAATTTCGAATTAACTAAATTTCACAGAACTTGGACCATGCTACATGGATTTACCGCGACACTGTTCCATCCGCCAAATAAATTGCTGCCATCCAAAGCTCCAGCTGTTGTTCCAAACTTAACTTAATATTACAAAATTTACCTTGCAAGTTGTATTACAAGTACCATCGGAATTCATAAGCAGTTTCTATGGCGCGCCTTTCCCAAATGATGATGTTGAAGTCGCTAACAGATCATCTTAAATTCATGCGTTTATTCCTTGATGGACTCCACGAATAAGTGAGTTGACTTCACCCATCTTTTATTATAAACCGGCTCGCGCGACCAATACCTTCAAAGGCCGATAGTATCACAAAATTTTACTGAAATTTCAAACCTTCACAATTTTTTGAACTAATTACTTGTTAAATTCTTCGTGTTACAATTAATTGAATCCCGAAACCGTAATTAGCCAAGCACTTGCTTAAACAATTTCAAATTTTAATTGAATTCGCGAAGGCTTGTTACCATTTCTGTGGTTTTTCTGGGACTACCCTTTTTTTCCGGACCTGTGAGTTTACTTATATTGTCTCTATTACCCCCTTCAACACTGGGGTCGCCTACTGTCTGTAAATCCAGACGCTGAATCGTAAATAATCCCACGGTTACGGCGGAGCTGGTAAAGCATAATAATAATTATCGAGTGCTGAAATGTTGAGTTCCACACGATCTCGACGGGAACCTAGTAAGCATAACAAATTGTGTTGATGTATTAGCTAAAGACGCAGATCTCACGCTATCGGGATGGCACTTATTAAGCAAGAATTATAAATAATTTAAATTTTCCACACAATAAAAATCATAGGCGTAACACTCTCGAACATCAGAGGTATTGTTTTTATCAAATTTTGATCAAGTCCTTATATCTATTTTTTTAGGTTCTTTATCGTGCGTTCCTTTTCGTACGTTCTTTTTCGTAAGTTTTTTTTGTGGTATGATCTTCGTCGAATAGTTTTTGTTACACCGTTTTACCAATACCGTTTTGAGGTCCTACCGATTGCTTGCAAATTACCGTCTTGGAGGCCAGTTGTGACCCGACTTATTTCGCTGCTACACCATCTGCCGCTCCAGTTACCTACATCAACACTCGTTCTACTCCAGACTCCAGTTTCAACCTTCCAGGAAAAATAAAAGCTAAGATCTGTTGTGTTGTCAGATTTGTTACTAATACCTTTTTTTGATCATTATAAATTATATTATAATCATATTGGGCCGTGCTACTAATATTTACTCTTGCCAATTTTACCGTATCACTTTTATTGTTTATCCTGGAGTTAATCCAGAGGCGTGTATATTACTGTACGCCTAGTATACGTATACGTGGTATTCATATCTTACATGTTACATTTTTGGTATTACTTGAATTTTAGTAAGATTAGAGGTTAGCCCAATATTTTGTTGATAACTGCGCAGTTGACATGGTTACGTCAAAACACGTCAAAATTACGTTTATTTCTGGTCATGTTTCGTCGAGGACGTCACCTGATCAAATACTGACGTTAGTGTGACGTTGAATTATTACCTATTTTTGACATCAGAAAAGTAACGTAATTTCAACGTAATTTTCACGTCGATTTTCTTTCTAATTGGCAATCTCATGAAATGAAAAACTTAAAAGTCAATTTTGGTTGTTTATGTCGGCTAATATTTTGTTATTTAAATATATAAATTTAACTTATGAAATGTAATGCAATAAAAATTAAAAATTGAAAAATTCGTTGTTCTGAAACCTCTAACATATTATTGATTTTTACTATTATTGTTTAATTCATTGGTCAATTTCTAATTTTTATTTAAATAGTAACTTTTAGTGCAATCCTAACATACTAGTTGAAAAATCAAAATTATATTTTCTAAAATTAAATTTGTCAATGTTTATCTCGACAAAATGTGCTTAATTCAAGGTTAAGCAAATAAAAATAATTTTACAACTGCAAGATATTCTATCCTCGTCGCCGGAGTTGTTGATTACAACATGCAGTATGCAGAAGATTGTAGGCGTTCGTGAAGTACAGTGTAGTTTGCTATCCAGTGATTTGTGGTACCTACATCTAATAATTTATAATTTAACAATATTTAGGTAAGTTTTTTTATATTACTTATTGTTTTCTAAAAGATATTCACTTTGTTACATGAACTTCATGAGGAATCCCCGTTCTTTAATTTAGAAAGTTTATTTTTTGTATATTTTCAGCATCCAAGTTTTTTTGGTATTATCTATTATTTACATAGAAGACAAAATAAATTGGTTGTGCAATATTTGTAATCTAATAGAAATTTTATCCTCGCCAGAATGAATAAATTCAACTTGTTTTTTTTTTTTGTAAAGTGTAGATTTTACCATGAAGCACTTACATACTATGTATATGTACTTCGTAGGAATATTTGGCTCTGAAGTTGATGGTGGCAAGGCTATTGTTCACAAATTATGGTTACCACTACGGAAAAAAAGGTGCATTGGCCTCTTTTAAAAAAACAAGACCTCTATAATAATTAATAATGCTCTAATTCTACTGGGAGACACAATACCACATATTATGTAGTATACTTAGTTCATCTTGATCTACATAATCTACACAATAAGTGCTTCTTCACCTGCAGTTGAAATCAATACATGTAAGCTTGTTTGTTTATACTATATATTTTTACTTATATTTAATTATGATTTAAATAAACATTTTAGTTCTGAAAAGTGTTTAGTGCATTTTTTGGGTTTTCTAAAATATTGATATGATTAAATAAACAACGTCATTTATTTTAGCTTTACAAAAAAATATTTTATGGGCTGTTCTACAAATAAAAGAACAAAAAATCAAATCTTGGGTGTTCTGAAGGTTAATAAGAATAGAGAAATAAATTCATCGCTTTGTAATCTGCCATATAATATACCAATATACTGCGATGAAAACGTGTTCATCATTCGAAACCATTTAACTAATAAACAGTTTTGGTAAGAAACATTTATAAAAGCTTTATTATGTAAGGATGTAGTTTATTTTAATACTATTATTTCTTTTTAGGTTCTGTATTTGTCGATTTTGGGAGGAAAACTTTAAAAACCACAACAAATATCGTACTGAAATATCTTCTAGCTGATAACCTGAGTAGCAAGTATAGCACAAAATAATATTCTTATTGTTGGAAAGAAAATGTTACATGTTCAATCAATTTTTTGGATATCCGGTAGATTCAAAAATATTTAATATAAAAAATCCGGAATCGAAATAATTACAAATCTGGTGGGTTAATAAGATGGTAGTCAAATGTCTTAAATTTCGAGTTATTTTATTTCATTTCCTTTAATTCATTCTCTAACTTGAAGTATATTGTACATAATATGTTAATTTTACCTAGGTTTACCTCTTTAAATTCTTATAATAACAATTATTATTATTATAATTTTTTTTACTTTATTTGAATTGACATTTTTTATAAAACGAAATTTTTTATTGGAAGCTATAAACCTCCAATTCTGCTAATGTAACATTGATGGCTCTCAGACGATTGTTTAAGTAATTGGAAATTTTAAGCAAATAAAATTAGCAAAAAATACATTCATTTTATAGCAGCAGCATTATTATCTATTAAATAGATAATAGGGAAATTTTCTCTAACACGTTCGGATTTATTTGTGCATAGTCAAAAAGTTAGCTACTATCATAACTTTAAATTTTAGATGATGATCCGTGGTTGCCACCTAAAATTTAAAATTATACTAATAGAACTTTTTGACTATGCATAAAGCTGGATATAATACGTCACTGGTAAGTACAATAATTCATCTGTGCAACGTCTGAAATTACGTCTTTATGACGTTCTTCACTATTTTCTGAGACGTTCAGGGGACATCTTTGGTGACGTCGTATAGCCGTCCTAAAATGACGTTACTGGGCTGTGGCATTAACCTGTAACTTTTACGTCATTTCTTTGGTCATATGACGTCACTACTGACCAATTATCGACGACAATATTACGTAACCATGTCAACTGGGTGTTCTTTTCCCTCTTGGGAGATTATTTAATAAATCTGCAACATTAGCTTACTATTTAGTTATTCTGGGTGGTACTCTAGTGCCTGATTTCATAAAACTTTTAACGGCCCGTTAAATTTAACTAACCAATGGAAATTATTCATGAGTGCTAACAAACCAATAGAAATCATCCGTTAACTTTAACGGCTTGTTAAAAGTTTTATGAAATCAGGCATAGATCCCTTATTTTCCCTGAACCTACCTTCGCAGTTCAGGTGGTTTTGTTGCATCTGTTTATGGAGTGTCATTAACTGCGTGGCGCTCAATCTCACTATCTTTGGCTTGCTCTCGGAGCCATTTCTCATAGCAACACTCCGTATTCAACACCAATTAGGAATAGAGCATAATATTTTCTTTTACGTTTGTGAATCCTTCATCTGAGCTAGCCTAAGGGGCAATTCATTTTATCTGTACCGAGGCACAGGCGTGGATCTAGGATATATCTTTTCAAGGTCAAGTGCTCTAATAAAAAGTTAAAAATATAAAATCGCTATACACAAATATTTTCTCCGAAAGATATACACCCATACACAAAATTGAACGTACACTCATATGCTAAATGCTACTAAAGTAAATTGTGCCTTTTGAAGACATGTTATCTCATATAAAAATCGATTCTGCAGGAAAACTTATTAAACATTTTTTGTTGAAAATTTCATTCTCTTTATTTTTGTTTATATACATTTTTCTATTTTATCGCACCCTTTCCGAGATACAGTGACTTAAAAAAACCTTTGTAAAAATTTTAATAAAATTAACATTGCTCTTATGGGTATTATATTACAAATTTTACAGAGATTTTTTTAAGTCACTGTATCTCGAAAACGGTGATTCGAAATAGAAAAGTGTATAGAAACAAAAATGAAGAGAAAGAAATTTTTATGTTTAAAAGTTTTGTTGTAGAAGCAATTTTTATATGAGAAAACATGTCAAAGAAAAACTTTTGCTCATCTTCCATCTTTTTTCTTAACTTTATTTAAAAACTGAAAATGGTTATGGGGGGGGGGGGGGCTTGCCCCCCCCCCTTGGAACCGCGCCTGCCGAGCCAGTACCCTGAGTTCGATCTGCTGGCTAACAGTTTAATTAAATATGTATTTCAACCAAATCTTCCATACTCATCCAAGTTGTCCATTTCTATCTCTTACATTTCTATAAGAAAATTATGGAACTATAGTACAGTGAAATTATTCTTCTTATGATTTTCACCCTTTCGTCCAGATTTCCTTCCTTCCATAACTGACTAGCAAATGCATTCTACGGTATGATTTTTGAAAGGTTTAATTTTCAAATTTGGTTTTCTGTTTTATAATTTTTATCGGTCCTACTGGGACCTGCATTTTCTTTATCCAATTCAAATTTATCTTCTTTATTTTCGGAATTATTTTGCATTTCCAATAAGAGAAGTAAAATAAAAATTAGTGTCGCCGAAGGCCGAGCGGCCACTTCTATCGCAGGCTACTGTGTTAGGTAGCCTTCGTTGTTTATTTGTTTATTTATAATATAACTAAATTAATAATTTCAGGATAATGTTTTATAACTCCAACTCTCTATGCTAGTAACTTAAAATTTATTAAATTTCCCATATAATAGGTATATCTAGCTAATCCAAATGAATGAAATTTTTTTCTACTAAATTTTCACAGGAATAAGCAGCAATAACTCTAAAATAAATTTTGGAAATCCTTGTTTACTAAATATAGCGACCATGATGTATAAAAAATTTGGTATCAAATTTATTTAAAATTGAAACTTTCCATATGCCAATCGCGATAGTTAAAACCTGTTTTACTTGTGTTAGTTTTATAAAACAATTAACAAAAACATATTATAGAAAGGATATAATATTAATAATATGCAAAATTCTATTATATCTTTAAAACAATGAAACTAATATGTACTTCAACGAATTAACAAAGTGAACATTATCGATTACACCTCAATCCATGTTCCTTTCTTTAGATACGACCTTATTCAGTGTTGAATTAATAAACATCGATTTAGCCACTAATTAAGTCTATTTCGTTCATTTATCTTTGATTAATTAACATATTACTTAATCACCCAAGACAAATTACTAATTATTAATATAATTTTTGTAGTAATAAAGCAGCAAATGCGTTTAGTATATTTCGCATTGAAATTGAAAATTGAGCAATTAAAGCATGTAATGAAAGGATATTGAAAAGGAAATTAATTCTAAAAATAGAACAAGTTCTCCGATTTAAAAGAAAATTGCAATTACATATTATCGGACTTTCATTTATCATTATGGTAATAATATTAGAATATTTTCAAGCAAAGCACGACCAAAATCAGAACTATAATGGAATTATATAACGACTACATTTATCGTTGACAGCTTTTGCTTGGAAAACTACATGACAAGAAAATTAATTTAATTTTCTTTATTAGTTATTTTTAAATTAAAATTGCGATTGGATGTTATATCCAGATATAAATTAACTCATAATGTGGAAACGAACTCCCGCGTACCCCAATCATTCCCAATCATTAATTTTATTAATTATTACTAATAATCAACCTTCATTAATATTGAATCATCTTTTTATTGCTTAAAACTTTTGTTTTTTAATAATTTTATTTTTATAGTAAGTATATTATTTATTGTAATCGTTGCATGTCGTTATAGCTCTAACGACCTGTGCGTTCTTCAACTTTTTTAATAACTTCCGTATTTCATTCAACTGTTTAAAAATAATATTTTTGAGTTATTACAAATTATCTCCTGTAGACTGTACAAATTACGATTTTGAGGTTATTTCAATACTAAGCTAATACCATTATATCGATATCTGATATATAGATTTTTAAGAATATACCAGAAAATAATATATTATAGGTAAGTGAAACCTGTGCAATATTGATTAAACACTGTTTACAGGTAAACAAATTAATTTTCATTGAAAATCAATATTTCAATAAAAATATATTCTAAAATATTTCCACATTATGAAAAGCTTTTACTTATAAGTGCCTGTCGTTAGCAGCGACAGGGTATACCAACGATATGTAGATCCACCGGATCTAAGTTCTAAGAGGGTGCAAAAAGCTTTCAATTAAGCAATTATTTATTATTATATTAAATTTATATAGCTACTATGTATAACATAGCAAATATTACGAAAATTTATTCTAAATTTATTTTTAGAAAAATGTTGGTATTCCTAACTCATATTTTTTACGAACATCCACCTTTGCATAAATACGTTACAATAAATCTGCGGTAAGAAAAAATATTATGGAGGAACCAATAGGAACCGTCAACATCCAATTTATATTTAAGTCACGCGTAAATACCACGCATTTTATGTATTTATGTAGGTATTTTTACAAGCATTACAGACCCTTTTCTGCAAAAGCTGTAGTTAGCGCATTAATTTAAAAAGTTACACTAACTCTCTAATGCTATTTCTTGTATAAAAACATAGTGGAATTCGTTACATGGATATTAAAATATTCTATCATCGTATACATATATGTATAATGTTAAATTAATAATGCTCTATAAAAATTGTCTAACAAATATCTGCCCAGTCGTAAAATTCTAGTAAAACTTATCATAACAAGTAACAACCAAGTTATATTGACCGTCGATCTAGTCCATTTAAGCACAAATAATCCATCTGTCGTTATTTTCGCGTATTATACACGTAACATTCTTTTCTTTTGACCGTTTCATACATAACGGCTCCCCTAAAGTATTTTTATTTAAATAATCTCACACATACTATTCACCAACTATTTTTCTGTATTTCTCTTTGCTTCTTAGTATGATTTAAGTAGAACATGTAGATTTCCTCTGTGAAGTAAAGGGTATCCATGGATAAGATAGTCAAAATGCCCTTATCTTTAAATTTTTGAATTTACTTGATAAAAGGGTGCCTTGAGGTGTAAAAATAAGGTTTTCATAATTATTTGCTCCAGATGCTTTCTCCACCCCTTCTGAGGGGCAAAAAATAGGATTCTTCAGTCATTATTTTTTTTCTGACGAACTAGCAAATAAAAAATTTTGAAAAAATTTACAGATATAGTTATTAGAGTCATCTTTCAACACAATTTTTTTTGATCCCCTGAACACTCTATATGCCCCCTAAAAATATTCCGAAAAATTAAAAATCGATCTTTTTCTTATTTTTTGAAGACCGGCAAAAAAATTTATTTCACCATTTTTTAGGATGTACTTAAATCTACCTTCCTGAATTTTTTCAGATTTTTTGCTAAGGTGCGCCAACCCTAAAAATCATATTTTCTACATTTTTAACATTCTTGGCTATTTTAGACTTCTTAACGCAACTAAAACTTTTTGTAAAATGTGTAACATTGGTATTTTTCACAGAAAATTAATCTTACTGACATATTATTCAATATTTTTCAACCAAAGACTCAAAATAAAATCGAAAAACTCATTATAGGAGTTAAACAATTAAAAATGTTTCACTTTTTTGATATTTTTAAAAGTAAGCAGTGCTAATTGGAATCGAAAAAGTTCTTCGTTTCAAGATTTATCTTCACGAAACTTGTTAGACTTTCCAGAATGACTATTAATGATTTGGAGATTTACTTTGGTGGATCTAATCAGCTGTCACAAGCAATCTCATATTCAGTTGAAATGGTTAGAGAAGACGATTCACTAAAATCAACTTTTGTGAAAGATGAACCAGAAATCGCGACATATAAATCAAAAAATTTATAAATGTTATATCGAATACGACGTAAATGTTTTGGAAATTGATGCCATCAAAGGGCACTGCTGCAACTGTGCAAATGGTCTGCGGACTGTTGGGTGATGTTAGAAAATAGAAAATGAGACAGTTAGAACTTTACTTAATAAAACAATTTAGCCCAACATAGGAAATTAACATGTAAAAACTTATTTATGAAAATTCCTGCTTCCCTAATTATTTTAGAAAAAAATTGAAAAGCAAAACAAAATAATGCAGAAATATAAACTACGAATGATAAGAGCATTGATTTCATCTAGCTTTTATTTAAAGGAAAAAAAATGCTTTTGAAATTGATAAAATTTTCATTTATCAGACTGGCCAGGTATGTTTCCAATGTAATTATTATTGAATTTATTACTTCGTCAGCAAAGACGGATTAAGAGGGGGCTAAAACGGCTGCAACCCCGGGCTTCCAATTTTCTAGGGGCCTCAAAACAATTAAAGCAACAAAATTTAAATCACCAAAGATTACATTTGATTTAAGCGCTGTTGACCTTCAAAAATCAAAACATTTTGCCTACGGCGCATTTTATTAAAATGTGCAAGACTAAGGAGCCTCCAAAAAAAGTTAGCCTCAGGCCTCGCATATCCTTAATCCGGCTCTGATGGTCAGTCTGTTAAATGAATATTTTACCGAATTTCAAAAACATTTTTTGACTCTTTAAGTAACAACTCTAGATGAAATCTAATGCTCTTATTATTCGTAGTTTATGTTTTTTGTGCAATAAAATTGTAATTTTAAATTTTAAAATTATCATTTTAAAATGATAAAAGGGGCCCGCTGTGACCCACTTGCACCAGGGCCTGCTTTGACTTGTTACGTCGCTGTGTCCTATAGTCAACGAAGATAGCGATGAGGACTAGACATAGCTATTAAATAAAAAACATAACTCAAGCATGGAATGCGATAACGAAGTATTGTTTTTTTAGAATCGTTCGTTTATTTTTTATTTTTTATGTTTTTTTTTTCTTTAATTCATGTGCATTATTTGTTAATGTAAAAATAATTGTATTAATGTAGTTCTTGTTCGTTTTCATGGCTTGCAAAGTTTTGTATGTAAGAACAACCATATTTCAATTAGGCAGAGTAAGAGAAAGAGGCAAAAGACGTAATGAATAGACTTGACCAATTCAAGAAAGATCTTGATTTCCGTCAAGTATTATCTAGCCTCTATAAAAAAACAAAAAGGGGCAAAAATATCAAAAAAGTGAAACATTTTTAATTCTTTAACTCCTATAATGAGTTTTGAATTTTATTTTGAGTCTTTGGTTGAAAAATATTGAATAATATGTCAGTAAGATTAATTTTTTGTGAAAAATACCCGTCATACACATTTTACAGAAAGTTTTAGTTGCGTTAAGAAGTCTAAAATAGCCAAGAATGTTAAAAAATACATAGAATATGATTTTTAGGGTTGGCGCACCTCAGCAAAAAAATTTGAAAAAATTCAGGAAGGTAGATTTAAGTACATCCTAAAAAATGGCAAAAAAAAATTTTTGATCACAATAACCGACTGATAACATTATCCGAGATCACATTAAGCGGATTCTACTCTGCCCTGCTTAGCAAAAGCGCCGTATATACAAAACAGTCATATTGAGATATTCGACTTTTAAGATTTAACTGTAGGTAAGATACCGTACAAATAGCAAACTAAATCACCGGATTATTTCAATTGGTTATGCAATATATGACATTTTTATTTGTTAAAAAGGTAGCAGAATGCCCATAGTATGCATATACACCAATAACTCATTTTGGCAATTTTTGTACATACGGAACTTTCGCTAAGCAGGGCAGTACTGTACTAAATACCTCTTCCACTCTATAGTTGGCAATAACAATAATAATATATTTAAAATTTAGTAACGACTTAATATCGAATTTTGGAAAAGCAGCACCCCACTACATTTTTTTACTATGTTATACCGGTTTTGAGATTACTGATGTATCTGCGTGTATGTCCGAGCTGAAGGAACTACTTCTGCGGTAGCTTTCCGTTAAACTTTGGGTTCTGTATTGTGAAGGATGTATCTATTTTATACAGGACCGGATTAAGTTTTACTTGGGCCTTAGGCTATGACATTTTGAGGGTCCACCTTCTGTAAGGTGACAAATTATTATTTTTCTGCAACCATTTTTTAGCTAAATTTAGACTAACAAGTAGTAAAATCACAAAACTAATTATGTAGTTTCTGAGAAATGAGAATTGCAATCGAGACAGATTCGTGGTGCGGCTTTCGTGTTCTATAAATAATGACTTCGCCCGATTTCTTCAACTTGAGATATCTATCGGATAAGTTTAAATATAAGTATAACCAATCAAATTTTTGATTTATTATTTTGCATTTGAGTTACGGTTGTCTGATTGGTCACTTGGTCATTTCATTGGTTATACTTATACTTATCCGATAGATATCTCAAAGTGAAGAAATCGGTCATAAACAAAATATTTATTTTAATATATTTTTTGTTTTAAAAACTTTTTTTTTATTCATTTGATACTTTTTTCGATATTTTAAAAACAGCGGAAACTATATTTAAGGGCCGCCAATGAGCTCGGTCCCAAGCTATAACCTAACCAACCTTATGGTTAATCCGGCCCTGATTTTATACATAATAGAGTTTTTACTCTGCCCGGGATCGAATCGGTGTTTTCGGCTTAGCAGTGGACGCACAACAAGCTCCAGAACATAACCTTTTTTTGTATTTTTTTAAATGTTACATAACTTTCTTTTTCTTCTCACTTAACAGTCATTCAGAAAGTCGAAAATGTAAACTAACAAAAAAATGGTATTTCTACTTATTTAAAAAATTATGTTTATTCTTTAATTTTCTAAAAAGCTATACTCCAATTTAATAGTGTGCGAGAACCGTGAGTTCACTAAA
This sequence comes from Cantharis flavilabris, assembly GCA_949152465.1. NCBI lineage: Eukaryota > Metazoa > Arthropoda > Insecta > Coleoptera > Cantharidae > Cantharis > Cantharis flavilabris. Next base: position 32,963,343 of record OX424438.1, on the reverse strand, counting down.
AATGGCATGCAAGATAAATAAAAATTCAGGAACTAACAAAATAGTAGGTACTTCATTATTACCCTCTCTATTAGTCTGTTTGTGTTTCATCTCCTGACATTTAACTTGCAAATGGATGGTAAGTATTTAAACCATTTATAATATTATGTATCATTCGAAGGAACTGTTTAAAATTGCACAAAAATGATAAACAATCATAGTGTAACTTCTGCGGTGTACTACATATTCCCACAATGTCACTTACCTTAATAAATTTCTTGAATTTATGGTTTATTCAACATTAATTCCATGGTACGAGACAACTGGGAAATTCTAACTGAGTGCAGTCAACTTGGCGCCCGGTCAATTCTGAGACACCGGCCGGCGGTAAAAATAATTATGTAGCTTTTATGCAGTATTAAAAACAAAGTTAAAGGTAAAACTTCTAAAAAGACAGTAGTCTCTGGACCTTCGAACTTGGTAAAAACATCTTTGAAAGCAATAAATCTCGAAATTTACAGATCTATATACACAGACAGGGATCCCTGAGTCCTTAGTCCACGCACTTAGTAATTTATAAAGTTTGCGAATATAGTTTAAAGTTTCTCTATAACAAAAAAAAACATTACAACCAATAAACGTCTAAGACAAGCCTTTTACCTACTTTGTTTAATATTTATTTTGGACGACATCATGAGAGAATGGAAAAACCAAACTAACTTAGGAAACGAATACATCTGGATACATTCATAAAATGCTTACTATTTGCCGAAAACCAAAGATGACCTCTAGAGAGCGACTTTTGCTCTGCAGGAGCTGTGTATCAAGTATGACCAAGAGATTTAGAGATATTAAAAGAAAAGACAAAAGTTATGGTGTTTAAGGGAAAGAATATATTAATAATTAATCAAAAGTAAAATCTTTATAGAAAACCAACCCGTAGAACAAATATCCCATTTCAACTTTAAAGGATGCAACGTAAGCTTCGACCGAGACAACTTCATTAACAAAATAAATAAATTCAGCATATATGCGGAACAATAATAAAACCCGAATAAAATTTTATAAAATAATGGCGATAGCTGTCCTAATATGCGGTTACAAAACAAGGCTTCTGTCCAAGAGAGGCAAATCAAAACTGCCGCGGAGTTCCAATTTCTAAGAAGAACTAACGGATGAACCAAGACTGGACTAAATATGAAACGAAGACATTTGCGCCGAATTGCAAATCTTCTCGGTCAATGAAGGAATTTTAAAACAGAGAAAATTGGAAATCGCGCCTAAATAGAATGGAAGACAAAAGAATTCCAAAGAAAGTACTCTCTTACAATCCGATGGTGAAAAGGGATATTGCCCGCCGACAAAGCGTTGGCGAGCCTTATGAAGTCCAAACAGGCAACAAAGCCTAAACCCTGAAGGACGAAGAAGTTGATAGTTTTGGAAGACAGTTTTCGTATAAGATTAGTATAGTAACCCCTATGTACGGAAAACCTTTTACACTTTATGGTGAAGTTTGGAATACAATTTACAAAACCCTATAATTTCCATGTTAGTGGAGAATCAAGATACATTCCCAAGTATTTAACTGCTTTTATCTTTTGGGTTTCTGTGGATTTATTGGTTATCTAAATTTCGTAATTGATATGAAAATTTTGGCTTTACACTTGGAGTTGTTTATTTTTATGCTCTGTTGTATAAACCAGGGGTGGCCAACAGATCGATCGCGATCGACCGGTAGATTGCGAAGCAATTTTTAGTCGATCATAGTCTCAGATACCGAGGAGGAAACCGCTGGTGAAATTTGATGTAAAAGTAAAGGGAAATTTGATAAAATTTAAAGAATAAGAAAATCTAAGGAAATCTTAAGCAATCTAAGAAATCTTAGGAAATCTAAGGAAATCTAAATATATCTTAGACATTACAGATAATCTTGCATTTTCAACTTTTTCGAAAGGAAATCATGAAACAATTCAAAAAAAAGCAAGGAAATTGGTCTCTGGTTTCTTTCTCGTTTCTCGTAATAAACTAAAAAAATATGTTTTTTCTTTTGTTGTCTACTTTTACCTTAATAAATACTATTCGAATATTATTATATGTTATTATATATGAATATTATATTTTAAGATTTTAATAGGTAGATCGCGAGATATAGATGACAATATTTTTTGCATTTTACAGAGCCTTGTTTAAATTGCTGTCAGTCAAAAACGGAAAGACAAAATAAAAAAATTCATATAAACAAAATTGAAGGCAATGAAATTTTCAACAAAAAATGTCTAAAACGTTTTGCTGTAAAATCGATTTTTATATGCAAAAAAACGGCTTCAAAATGTTCAATTTACATTGGTATCATAGGAGTGTTCGAGAACTTTTGCGAGTAACTGTATATCGAAAGTATCGTTTTCTGATAATAGTACTTTACACCACAAGTTGAGAAAAAGTCAGATTATTGAATAAGTAAACAAATTTAAGCATGTGCTGCCAAACGAGTACTTAAAGTCTATAAATTCACATGAAAAGGTTGTCGTTCCCCGATCCAGCAAAGAAAAATCAATATTAAATATCAAAAATAAAATACGAAAATCGTTGAGTAATAACTAAGAACCATAACCCAACTATTTCTAATTGAGTAATTTTAAACACAATTTTTGATGACCAAAAAGACGTCTTTTACAAGAAAATTACATAAAATACCTCTCGACATCGACATAGAGAGCAAAACAGTAGTTTGGGGCCAATGACAAATTGTGAATCTGGAACTTTGTATATTAAATGTAAAATGGCAAGATATAGCATTTCCGATTTATTTACACTGGATTAATTTTTCACAACATGATGACTGAACTCAAACAGCTATCACATTATCAAATTTTATGTTAAAAACAATATTTAAGTAGGCATCAAACCAAATACGAAATCAATGCAATATTGCAAAACATGAAGCGACGCAAAGGACAAGGACCCACAGGAGAAATTCGATATTTCTATTCACGTCACGTGTATACCTACAATATAAGGATGACGTCATCTTTGTATTTCGGACGTCATATAAACTTATAATAACTTTTTCAATCGAATGTGCAATACAATACGGTAATATCCAGTCAAAATATAGCAAATTGTTCTTTTGATTAACCTTTGAGCTACAAACTCAAACAAAAAATTATATAAACAAAAATTATGGATAAAATGACTTTTAATTCAAGTTGAAGGCCTTTAATATTTGATAATTCTTATTCATCCAACTGATTAAACTATAACCAGTAAATTGATACTTCGTTATTAAATTTTAGCGTTATAGCCTAAACAATGAGATCAATATTATCATAAATGATGGACAGACAATAAAATAAATTAGTTTACCATTAGAACTCAATATTTTAATGATTTATTAATATTTTATCTTGTACGTAAATTAATGTATATGTAAGTAATACACAAATTTATTTTAAATTGACTTTTATGTGGCAATCGTGTAAAATTTAAGGGCATGCAAGGGCAATGAGTATGAAATTAGTCTAATTAATAATTAAAATAATTATTTTAATGTATCATAAATATAAATAAAATTATAATTTACATTCTAAACGTCGACTTGACTTCCGAAGTTATAGAGAACATGTAAACAATTTTTTCTGAATACGATATAAACAGTTCACTTTATGGTGGCAGTAATAGCTATTTACGTACGAGCTAGCGAAAGTGATCCATTCCGGAAGAGTAAGCAAATATAGCTTACGAATCCGGAATGGATCACTTTTGCAGCGAGTCACGTACGCGGCTTTTCATCCAAGACGAATCCTTTCCAAAATAAAAATATAAAAAATATACGGCACTAGTCATAACAACGGTAATGAAATAATGGACGTACGTAATATTTTCATTACCGTTGTTATGACTGGTGATATCATGATAATATACTAATATAACACAAAACTGCCTCGACTGCAACGTATCATTTTCCATAAGTTAAAATTACATACAGTGGGCCAAGAAAGTCTCCGTACGATCCCATATTTTCCTATATTATCAATGTAAATTGCATCTTACGGAGACTTTTTTCCGCCATATCAAGATCGATTTTTCAGCAAAATTTCTTGGATATTTTTTGTTGTAAATTTAATTCCCCTCACTTCTGTTTGTATACATTTTTGAATTTTGTCGGGCCGTTTCCGAGATATATTGACTTTAAAAAAACTCGGTAAAAATTTCAGAAAATTTAACATTGCTCTTATGGGAGTTTCTCTGTCAATATATCTCGGAAACGGCCCGACAAAATTCAAAAATGTATATAAACAAAAATGAAGGGAATTAAATTTATAACAAAAAATATCTAAGAAATTTTGCTGAAAAATCGGTCTTTATAACAGTTCGGCTGAAAAGTTCGTATCTTTTTGAAGAAAAAAAATTTTTTTTCGAAAAATTCAATTTAATTATTCAACATAGTTGCTTTCGCGGGTGATACACCGATTATAGCGATTTTCCAACTTTTCGATACCATTTTTGTAGTACGATTTGTCTTTAGCCTCAAAATAGGCCTCTATTTCGGCGATTACTTCTTTATTTGTTGTAAATTTCTTTCCAGCGATCATTCTCTTAAGGTCTCCAAACAGGAAATAGTCGCTGGGGGCCAAATCTAGAGAATACCCTGGGTGGGGAAGCAATTCATAACTTAATTCATTGAGTTTGACCATCGTTTTTCTTGAAATGGGGCCGTTTTTTTCCAATTTCATCCTTCAAACGCTCCAACAATGCTATATAATAGTCGCTGTTGATTGTTTTCCCTTTTTTAAGATAATCGATGAACAATATACCATGCGCATCCCAAAATACAGACGCCATTACCTTGCCAGCCGACTGTTGTGTTTTTCCTCGCTTTGGATTGGTTTCGTCGCGTGCAGTCTACTCAGCTGACTGCCGATTGAACTCTGGAGTGTATTGATGGAGCCATGTTTCATCCATTGTCACATATCGACCCAAATTTTCAGCTTTATTGCGGTTGAACAGCTCCAAACACTGCTTTGAATCATTACCATGTTGTCGCTTTTGATTGACATTGAGCTCACGCGGCACCCATATTGCACATAGCTTTCGCATGCCTAAATATTCATGCACGATATGTCCAACACGTTCCTTTGATATCTTTAGAGTCTCAGCTATCTCGATCAACTTCATTCTACGGTCATCCAAAATTATTTGGTGGATTTTTTTGACGTTTAAGGTAACATAAGGGTAACTCTACCGTTGTCATGTACAAAAAAGATTATCAAGAAAAAATGTTTAATCTGTTCTCCAATATTGATACTTACAAAAAACTAAGTAAAGATCCCACTTCCGCCGTTCAGGGAAAATTTAACAGGATTATTAAAGAACTATATGATAATAAGTACATTGACTTGACAACTAGAAAACGGTTAACAAAATATAATTCACAATTCCCTAGAGCATATGGTTTGCCCAAAGTTCACAAACCTTGTATACCTCTTCGTCCGGTGATTAGTTGCATCGACTCCCCATCTATCCCTCTCGCATGCTTTATTAACAATATACTTAAATGCGCCATTCCTACTTTGCCTTTCAATGTTATAAGCACGAAAGATGCCAAAGATAAAATACTCCAGAGCAAGATACCTCAGGGCTTTATATTAGTTTCGTTTGATGTTAACTCGTTATTTACCAACATCTCCAAGGAGGCTACCTTGGCTTCACTAACGAATAATTGGGACCTCATTGAGCCGTTTACTAATATCCCTATCAACATGTTCATGAAACTTGTATCACTGACATGTTTCGACGGTGTGTTTTATGACCAATTGGTAGGTTCAGCGATGGGTGACCCATGTTCTCCTGCTTTTGCAAATTTTGTGATGAGTGATCTTTTGTGCAATTTCTTCGGATCACTGCAATTTGAGTTACCATTCTTATTGTTATATGTTGACGACATTTTCACTTCTGTCCCAGAGGGAGAAGTAGACAACTGTATTAAGATCTTAGGTGGTTATGATGATATGCTCTCTTTCACATTTGAACGTGAAGTTGATGGTGTTATCCTTTTTCTTGACCTCCTTGTCAGGAGAATGGATGATGGAAAACTAGTGACTGATATATATAGGAAGCCTTCATCGACAGACAGATTATTAAACTACCACTCATCACATCCCAATAACCAAAAAGTTGGTCTCATATATACCATGAAAAATAGGATAAAGTTATGCGTACCTGACCATCTCGTTAACGCTAGATTAGAGAATTTAAAGGTCCAACTTCTAAAAAATGGCTATCCAGGACGCTTGTTAGACTTAACTCTTTTTGGTAATAGAAGACCACTCCAACCTTTAGTTCCTCCAGATTCACATAATACAAGCTTTGATACTAAATACATGAAGATCATGTATCATCCTCTCCTATCTAACAAGATACGGTAGCTGTTTAGAGAATGTGTTGATGACATCAATAATTTTAAACTAGTCTTTCACAATGGATTCACTCTTGGTAAAATCCTGTTTTCCACCATCAAAGACAGGATTCCCACCTTACAACGCAGCAACGTCGTCTATAGTGTCAAATGTTCCTGTAACTGTGTCTACATTGGCCAAACGAAACAACTCCTCTCAACTCGTATAAAACAACATCTTTATGATATTCGGTTAGGCTCCTTGAAGACGAGCTTATCCGAGCACACCATCCAAAGTTCTCATTCATTTAAACATGAAGATGTTACTATTTTGGAAGTCCAGCCGAATTATTATAAAAGAATATTTTTGGAAGCAGCACACATTTCAACTATTGACAACAATATCAACAAACAGACAGATTATGGATATATAAACGCTGGCTATAAAGGTTTGATCAGACATTACCTGCAGAGGACTAAGTAGCGGTGGTTGGATTTCTGCACCCTTGTGTTACATTGTCGGTTATATATGTGTCGGACATCGGGATTTTCTTCTTTTTCACTAATATGTTGTTAACTGGTTTAACTTTATTTTATTTTGTACTTGCTGCATTATTTTAGTAGTCTTAGTCATCAGGATGTTGTTTGTTTATATTCATGCATAATTTTCATTAACGTATTGAATTTCTGTTGTTTGGTCATCTTTAAATTGCGGGAAATTTAAAAAAATTTTGTTATCAATTGAGTTGGCCATACTTTGAAGTTGATCGACACATGATATGTTTTGTTATCTTTTATAACTTGACATAATTATTGTGTCATATTTTATTCTAATTTTATTCGTTTTAGCCCCCCTTTTGGCATTTAGTTTATCATTGTTATTTTTCATAGATTTCATAGTGTTCATAATTTTTCGTTTGCCTTATACAGTTTTGCACCAGGTTTTTTACTCCTTGCGTCATGAATCAAACAATATACATCCTGGTTGTTTAGGTAAGATTTACTTACCTATATTGTTCCATATTCAACTTTTAATTTTAGTCCCGAAGATGGAGTGAATAAAGTCCTCCGAAACGTCGACCTGACAACTTTATGAGTTTGATTGCGTTCCATATAACCCGATAACTTTTTAAATTATAAAAAAGTTTTTTGTTGTTAACTGGAACAGATTAGTATGAACCAGATAATCGATCGATTTATGTATATGTATGTTGTTACAAATATATTATTGTTAATTGAACAATGTTTTAATAAAGTAAAACAAAGATAAAAGTTAGTTAGTTATCTCAAATCTACCTCCAGGAACCAAGACCCCCTAACAAGTGTATACTCAATTTTATTGAGGAAACAAAGCTGATCGCTGATGGAGTAAAAACTTGGACCAAAGGGTACAATAAGCCTAGAGCTTCAGTGCAAATTTTTTGATTCAGTGCAAGACTTTTGCGGCTTACGACGGGCGACACTAAAGTAACATATTTATAATAGATTTCACAAAATGTAAAACTTTAAGTTTGGCATTTGAATTGCATAGCTCATGTAGTCCAGCTTATTGTAAAACGTTCTTGGCTCTGGTGAGGCTGCTCAAAGGCGGTGCCCCGTAACTAAATTATGACCAACTTAAGCAGCATTCACATAGGGTATTGTATTTGGATGGTAGAATCGCTAAGAGTTGTAAGAGCTAAAAAGCACTAACAAAACAGTTCTTCCAACGTGCAAGGCATTAAGTCTATCTGAACGCTTCTACCTGAGTTAGTGCTTTCTAGCTCTTACCTATTCTACCATCCAAATACAATACCCTATGTGAATGCAGCTTTAGGCTTGTTTGGCAAGAAGTACTACCAAAAGTTTTTTGAAAAAGTGGTATGAAATGGAATGAAATCATATTATGTACATCAGTAATATTATGTTTTGCATGTACCAAATAATGCGAATATTCGGTACGATGAAATTAAGTTAAAAACTATATGCTGCTGATGGGAAGTTTTCAAGATCTTTTATTTTCTACAAATATGTAGGTAAAATTAAGTATCATACAGAAGTAAGAAATATTTTTATTTTAACGTTGCCTATACATATTAAACAAAGTGATAGTATTATGTAAAGTACCGTACCTAATTTGCGAGTTCATCAGTTATTCAATTAAATTCCAATAATTTATTCATACGAATTATATTGATATTGTTACCATTTCAAATTGCAAATACAAATTCCAGAATACTCCAATTCAAATTCCAATTACGAGTATATATCCGTATGCTCACATAATATTGTATAAGCTACTAGCTACACATTTTATTGCCGTTATTAAAATTAAGGTAGATTTTAAAATGTTTTTAACGTTCCTCACTTAATTACAAAAATATTTGAAATGCTTAAATAAATAAATTCATGATGCAGTATATAAAAAAAAATTCGCTGCGGACAGGATTCGAACCTGTGCGGGTAGAACCCAATGGATTTCAAGTCCATCTCCTTAACCACTCGGACACCGCAGCTGATACTGGTTTTGTATCTGTAAGGAACAAACAAATGAGAGTCGTACAACTTATCATAAACGATTAAAATAGTTTAATTTTAAATAAAATTAATAAAACAAAACTAATAGAAAGTTTGTTATAAGATTTTTTTCAATGTTTCAAAAAAAATATTGAAATTATTATTAAACTAAAAATTAATTAATTAGTTAATTACCGTTTTTTAAAATTACAAATATAATTTAAAAAAAATTTATATCAGAAAAAATTCAAATTATATATTTCCTAAGGCAGCATCTTCTTCAAATGTATTAATTTTTAAATTTAAATTATAATAAATTTTATTATGTCTGCTCAATTTACTACTTTCTTTCGCCAGCTAGTAATTAAATAATTTATGTATTCTAATAAAGTTAAATTGCAGAAACCGCTTCTATAAATATAAAAATTGATATAGTCAAAATTTGATAAATATACAAGTGTTATTAATTATTATAATAATAAAAGTAAAAGTTGAATAAATTGTTCCATGTAGAGCAATTCTAAGTACCAGTACCTATTAGAATATAGAAAAAATGTTTCTATTTGTTTAGAACCTGCGTGTAAGACCTAAACTAGTCTAGATAATCATGTAATTAATAAGTTATCTTGAAGCTAATAGATAACCAGTGGAAATCCGGAAAAAATTAGAAAGAAAAAAAATTTGGAAGTTCCCAAAACTACCTCAGAGACGTATGAAAATTTGTCATGACTAAAAGAAAAATTCCAAAATAGCTTGTATTTGAAAATCCAAAATTGGTACATACAAAGGTGCAATCAATAAAAAATCTCGACGATAAGTGCAGTGAATTAATCCCAAAAAGACTCGGAAGGGTTTATTACACATAATCACTTTCAAAACTCTTTCGCAAATTCAGAAAGCTTCTTTTCCAACAACCAAATTTGCAAAGCAAACCGAATGGTAAACCAAATAACGAAAATTTACCAGATGATTAAAAATTCAAATTTAGCAACGGCAAGAAACCATAAGAATAATTATTTTGCAAAGTTTGGAAAACGTCTTCTCACCATAGCAATTAGCAATTTAGCAATAGAGTATACCTATAGCAATTTATTTTTTCTAACCAAAAATTCCAGCTTCAGTGAAAAAATTCTAATGAACTTTCAAGCTCTCAACTCGGACCCATTAAACTTAGATAATCTCATCTGTAATTTTAATCTAATTTATTACCTGATTTTATTGATACCATCCATGGTGTGGTAGAACGTTTGCCAAAGTTATACATACTTTCGGTGTATTTTATTATTTGTATTATATTTTTATTGTGCATTGAATTTCTAGAAATTCGGACGATTTTAATTGACCGTATAAATATGTATAAGTACTAGAAACTATATGTAAATACAGTCGATAAATCAATTAAGGGGAGCAATCCATTTAGACGCCCGGAAATAAGAGACATTTTTTGGTAATTTTTTTACAGATGAAAAAATAATCACATCATTTTAAAGTTTCAACATCATTTTATAATAGTATTAAAGTGTATAAAAAAAATTTTTTATAAATATTTTTTATCAAAATGACAGCTCTGTAAAGTGTTTCAAAAACTGCTCGTGCTGTAACTCAAAAAGTTATTGATCGATCTGGCTCAAATTTTAGGAGGCTTCAGTCAAAATTATTATCGGAAGGATAAACCTAAATTTTTAAAGATATCCAGTAAATAAATAGTGTTTTTGGGGTAAAAACTGTCGAAAATATAGTCGAAAATTTGAATATTTAATTAAACAGCCTAATTCGTTTTTGATTTTATACTTATTTATAATTTTTTAGGTTGATCCTTCTCTTGAACATGTCAATAATCGAAAAAAAATTTGTTTCTTTCTTTCAGATCAATAGAAAAGAAATAGTAGATGCAGCACTTTTCGATGCCATGCACAAGGCTCCTGAAAGAAACTTCACAGAACCGCCATTTTATTAAAAAATATTTTAAAAAAAATTTTTTTGTACACTTTAATACTAGACTAAAATGATGTTGAAACATTAAAATGATGTGATTATTTTTTCATCAGTAAAAAAATTCCCAAAGAATGACTTCTTTCTGGGCATCTAAATCGATGGCTCCCCTTAAAACATAAATTTAAGTTCAGTGAGATTTTCAAAAAAAATATGCGATATATTATCCAGATGGTTCATTTTATAGCATTTTTACATTTTTTTATTATTAGATTACCATCAAGTGCAAACTGATCTAAATTAGCTTATATTAAGAGAAAACAAAGTTTTTTCTAGCCCAGCAAAATGTCATTGTAGAGAACTTATACGATTTCTTTTTTATTCAAACTTTGCTCACCAATTTTTGGTGTTTTAGGTCCAATATTTCAGTTGCTAGTTAAACTAAATTCAAGGTTTAACCTACGTTATGGCTACCTGATTGGTCAGATATTGAGTTTAAACTCTGCTCGTAGTTTAAACCACAACTGAAATACCGGCCCTTGGTATTCTTCCAGTAGCGTAACTATAGAAATAGCGTAACTAAACATAAATTGCTCCGGACTCCGGATCTCTTTTAGGTAGGGGCCTACAAACGGTTTAAAAAAATTGTTTTTCTTAAAGAGGAAAGGAAAACAAATTTCTTACACACTAAGTTACTTTCGTTTAAATGAAAACATTGTGGAGTTTGCCTTGATGAAATATTTGCTCGTGCACTTGCAGTAACAAGAGTCGCAGATCGTTCCTGTAAGTAAATATACTCTCTCAAACAATAAAATGCCTTTTGCCTTTTAAGTTTATATAATTCGCTGGTTTAACACACAAATAAAAATTGAGAAGAATATAGTGGCCTATGGTGGCGTAACTAAACCTGAGGAAGCCCGGGCGGAAGTAATCTGAGACACCCACTTTACTTAAAAAAAACTTCATTGTTTTATAAATATAATTTTAATTCTAAAATTTGTACCTATTATATTACTATAAAAAAAATATATATTTTCACAATTCCGGGAGTAAAGTGCTCACTTTACTCCCGCTTTTGCGGGACTAAAGTAATACTTTTTTTCACGCGCCATTATTATACGCTATTGATCTGAAATTTTGCATATGGCTTCTTACGATAAATCGCTGCAAGGTTGCAGTAATGGGGGTTAATCTTTTGCTCAGTTTTTCGATATCTAGCGCCGTTTTCGAGTTATTACAATTTCAATACCTCAAATTTAGTTATTAACCAATGTAATTCAGCATTTTCAGCGAAATTGTGAAAAAAAAAACTCGGCTAACACCTCGTGCAAAAATCTTCGCACGCGGGATGAAAAGTAGCAACTTAGTACCATGATGTATAATATACTATTTTTCCAATGATTAGTTCATTATATCTCTATTTCGGAAAGTAATGAAATAGTAAACATATTCCACATGGAAGTAAACTCTGCGTTAATCGCTCGTGTGGCTATGTCACTCCATTAAACCTGGCAGTTAATGATCTCTATTACTGTCTCGTTAGAATAATACACTATAGCCGTAACATATTATGCATAAAATTTAATAATAATTATTGTTATAGGTAAAAAGTAAGATACTCCTAATTAAACTCATAAAGTAATGGATGTGTATTATTAATGACATAGTCAATTTTACAAATATCATTGTACCATTTATAACTTTAATTGAAGGTTTAATGAACTTAAATTACGATTTTATAATAATACTTAATCGTCATTTGCTTTCTTTTCATGAAACAATTGTTGATTATTGTAACTATTACGAAATAACTTAAAAGACATAAATTGCATCGGGTGAAGCATAAACGTATTATATAAGAAAAGCTTACACTTTTGTTAGATTATTCGTTTTTAATATCCTGACTTTCTTCTATTCTTTTCAACTTCCGGAAATATTTCTCTATAATACCTTAATGTTAGTTTTTATAATTTATTTGTATTGATTGCATAAAAACGAATATCAAATTTTGCTTGCGGCAAGATTATTCGTCTCTGACCTGCGGATACAAATTCTTGATTTAATAATTTTTTAAATAATAATCACTAAAAAAATATCATCACTTCTGCCGCAATACCTCTAATCATCCCAATGTTAAAGAACGGTTTTTCACCAACACCACAAACAATTTTTGTTTTAAAGACGTTATTTAAAAATTAAGAATAAATAAACAAGAAAATATACCGGGTGACCAGTCGACCATCTGAACATTGGAAATTAACATAGGAAATTGATTTTTCTTTAATTCCTGCTTCCCATCACAACGGATAAGAATGAAAATGATATCAATTTAAAAACATTTTTATTCCGCTTCTAAAGATATACTTAACACTTGATATTTTGTTTTTTAATTACTGGTAAAAATTCATTAATAAAATGTAAAAAAGAGATTTTAAAAATAATTTTTGTTGCCTTGATTGAATTTTATTGCCATTAATTTTGTTTGAAAACCAATAATTTCCAACAAGTTACTGTGACAGATTACAATAAATTTGATTAACAATGAACTCAAACACTTGTTCTGTTGAAGAAAAAAAGTTATTGGCTTTCAACAAAAAACAATTGCAATAAAACTCAATCAAGGCAACTAACATTATTTTTAAAATCTCTTTTTTAGCATTTTCTTAATGAGTTTTTTATCAGTAATTAAAAAACAAAATATCAAGTGTTAGGCATCTTTAAAAGTGGAATAAAAATCTGTTTAAATTAATACAATTTTCATTTTTATCCGTCGTGGTAGGAAGCAGGAATTAAAGAAAAATCAATTTCCTGTGTTAATTTCCTATGTTCAGATGGTCGACTGGTCACCCTGTATACGTATTATTAATTATTATCGGATAGGCACCTGAAGAAGAAATTAATTATTAAAACTTAGCATTTTCAATTCAATACATAAAATTTCAATCGTTCTAAATCTAAATAATTAATTAAATTACTGTTAACTGTCAGAATTTTCACAAAAAATATATAAATTAAGATTTCAGTTAATATTTTATCTAATTTTCTTGCTTTTACATTTGGCTCAATTGTTTCCTCACTAATTTTTTTCAAAATTTCGCAAAAAATCGTAATCTTTTTCATTTTGCATGTTTAATTCCAATTTTTTTAAATGGTTCAATATGCTGTCAAGTCCTGTGGGAGCAATGTTCCTACATACTAAATTTGGTTGAGATGTCTTCAGTATTTCCCTAGTTATTCACTCTTGAAGTTTCAACTTTGACAGCTTGTAATTATTGACAGCTGATAGATAGAAAATTAATTTTACCTATTCTGAATAAAGCTTTTCAAGGTCTTTAAAATAACCTATCACAAGACAAAATCGTTTTTAAAAATCCTATTTTATTTTCCTGTAGTGGCACTCCTGATTGACAGATCGCCACGAAAACCTTATTTTCATCTTAACTAAATTTGGTCGTGATTGGTTGGACGGTTCAGGAATAAAGTGAGAGACAAAATCTAACGACAGACAGACCTACCGACAGACCGACACAGATTTTTTTTTTGCAAATCATTACGTTTCTGAACACGGTGATCTTGAAAATGTAAAAAAAATTTAAATTTAGTAAATTAGTAAATAATAGTAAATAATACCAGTGTCGCACCGAGGGCGGAAAATATCGAGAGTAGGTACACAGCGCTCCGGCAAAAGCATAACATACTAAATATAAATATTTATAATTTTTTGTTTTACAATAATAATTTAAAAACACAAAGATAATTTTTTTCATAAAATAATTTATTGGTTGAATGCTGTTTTTTGAATTATAATATCATGTTCCAAAATTCTAGGTACATTGGATTTAGATTTTTTGTTTTATCAAATTAATCTTTTTTACGTAATAAGTACGGGATCCTAAGTAAGGACGTTTTGCACCGATCTGCTTACCGGATGAAAAGTATTTTTTATCAAACATATTATGGTAATAAATATATTGCACATGGGTTGCCTAATGAAATATGGTCCAGACCATCCTTAAGGGGGGAGGGGTAAAGGCGAAAAAAAAGGCATATTTTCATGATTTTTTTTGAGATATGAATAATTTTGGTTTATTGATTTCATATACACGTTATAGTGTAACATCTGAAGTATCTTTGAAAACATTTTCAATTAAAAATATCAATAAATAAGTCCGTGACAGCGAATTTCCCGATGCGCTTTGAAAAAAAAGTTGTTATGCGGTGAACTTCGTAACTCGAAACCGGATCATCTGAAACAAAAAAGTCGATATGCGTTTGAAAGGTGATATTTTTCCGCAGGTAGTCAGGGGGAGTTTTTTTATTTTTTTATCATTTTTTTTCATTTTATAATAACAAATTCACCGAAATGTTTTAGCGAAAATCGCGTTTTTCACTTCAAAATGATGCCAAAAGTAAAAATATCTGAAAAAACAAAAAAACTTTTTTGTTCTACTTCGGATCTTAGACTATACTTTATTTTTTCAAAGTAAGTAACTTGCAACTTGGTATATTTATTGGTTTTCCCTCCAATTAGTTGTAGTGACAGCAATAGATGGTGAAATCCAGGATTTCTGCCAAGATGGCCACGAAAGTAACAAATAAAAGTTTTTAATCTAGAAAAATATTTTTTTTAATTATATTTTTGAAATTTGGTATTATGGAAAGTGAGTAAGATTTTGAGACCACAGCGGTGGCTTAATGTGATCGCTAGCTGAAGTTATGAGCAGAGATTCTGGGTTCAAACCCAGGACTCGGAAGAATTTCTTAGCTCAGCCCTCTGGTAAACCTCAAGCTGTGGATCGTATTACTTATAAGTAATAACTTTCCTTAACAACTTCATTAATAAACTTTGCTTATTTTTTGGAATGTTTTTTTCTTTGGAAAAGATCATATCAATATATTATGTTACAGTGAATATTAGGAAATTTAGTGATTGTATATAATGCTGAAAGCAAAAGATGCTTAGCTAAGACTGTTGATAGTTTCGTTCATGTTTTGGTAAATTATTTGCAAAGTAAACAAAATTTACCACCAAGGGCTTCCAATCGGCTTAATCCGCATCTGCACAATATTTTATTTACTACTATTTTAATTTTTCAATAATACGCTAGTTGGATATCTCAAAAAAGCGTACGCCGCGCCCTCTTCTGGTGAATTATAGCCAGATTCTCACCTAATTTATGCACAAAATCACCGACTAGGAGGCGGCACCATAGCTGTCTAACTAGCGTATAACCGGTTATACCGTTATACCGTATAAGAATTTTTCCTACAAACTGCCTGTTTCATGATTTATTTTGGTATTTGTCGATGGTAGGTACAAATCGGCTAAACTTGACGCTTTTCATGATACAGATATTAAGAGCTGCGAGCTATTCAGAGCGGTAGTGAAATGTTCTGATCGACACTGTGGACTCTACAAAATTAAACCTTAGTTTACTAATAATACTAGAAAAACCAGCTCAATTTTGAATAAAAAACGGTTTGAGTTCAATTAAGAAATGAATTTTACCGTAGAGTTTAAAGTACAGTAAAACAAGAGGTTCGTTTGAATAATAATAATAATATTTAATGGTACAATCCTATAATCTAAAGACTGTATTTCAGTGTTTTTCAATCTTTCATTATTTGCGACCCAATTTTAATCATGTTTTACATCGCGCCTTTTTTGAAGGTTTCCAACCTTCGTCAAACACGGTGTGGGCAATGGCGTAGCCAAAAAAATGTATAAATAATGGATCGTTTCAAATTTTGAATTAATAATTTTGTTGGGGGGGCTAGCCCCCCCCTCCCTCTGGCTGCGCAACTGGGTTTTTTAAATCTTCAAACAAATTTACCGTACTAAATACTAACCTAAACTTCAGTACTAAATGCACCAATCAAGTTGCATATTTTAAAACTTCAGACGAATGTTTATTCAGAAAAATATCCATTTACATAGTAATTGTAAATTAATCGTTACCAATTTACAACAAATTAATCTTATAATCCGAATAAAAATTGTTTCAGCTAGCAGTACGTATGTCAGTTACTGGTCACACCATTGACCAATGCAAATTACAGTCACTAGATAGTGACTGGAATGCAAATCTGTGTAGACTAAGGCGATTCGGAGAATATCTTCCAAGTCCATCAACTCCGGACGAAGACGGACTGGTTGGAAACCAGCAAACCAAAAATGTTTTTTCTGCTTTCATACTTATTCATTTCAAAAATTATTTTGATTATACGTAGGTATATATATAACACACCTTTTCAAAACTATGACATAAAAAAAAATAATAAAAATCCAATTTTCGTTCCACCCTAGTGGACGTATTTTTAAGTTGAATTATTTTGTAAGTAGCTTTTTTTGTGTTATCCGGTTGGTTGTTTCGTCAATATTGCTGTGATATCTATTATATTCAACTAAAATTTACCATATCTTCACAAGCATAGTGAGCATAACAGTGACGGCGCCAGCGGTGTTCCAGGGCAATGATTATAAGAAACTCATTATAAGATCAATCCTATTGATTGGAGTACCCAGTCAAGTGCCAACCCAAATTTTTTAGGTGCTTATTTCAATAATGTATTTTTTTGAGTTTATTTAAAAATTTTTTGTGCTCCTGCCCACCCCAAATATATTGGTCCCAATTTGTGCCCACCCATTTCAAAAATGCTGGTTCCGTCTCTGGAGTGGAAGCCAGATCTGGCCAAAATACTGGAGGTACATCGTGTTTCCGATACAAAGGTAATAAACGTTTTTTTTATGCATTTTTTTTTTTCTTTACGTCCAAAGATTATTTTAAACTTTGTGCCTCTGAAAGTGCACAAATATTTTTAATTTCATTTCTAATTGAGCTGGCCCTGTAGTTTTATTTTTTCATGTTTAAGGTTTGAAATAATTTTTTGAATCTAAATTTTGAAATATGAAGAGAAGTATTACCCTAGAAAGGATAAACTTGACGGTTTTTCTAAGTATTTTTTTATACTTATTTTTTTATAATTTAATTTGTTAAAGCTAATTTGATTAGATTATACCATAATCCGGTTTAAAAGATAAACTATACCAACGTAAAAAATTGTGTAAATTTCTATATATGAAGAAAAGCTTATTGATAAAGCATAGAAATTCAGAAAAAATTGAAAAAATGAGTGGAACCATCAAAATGGATCAAAAATATAACAGTAATCTGACCGCAAAACAGGAGATGCCCAAAAAAGAAAATCCAGTTCCGTCAAGATGTCCGTATAATCCAGAGCATCTGATAAATAACCGAAAAGAGCAGAAAGATAAATCCACTACTGGCTTTTGTTTTAAACCTCCAATTGCATTCCCCGATTGGAGTATTTATTCCCAAGGATGGGAAGATTTCGATTGTTCTAATGAACAATAGGGACAACTTTAAAGTTGAATATTATAATATTTTTTTATATTTATTTATTTATTATTTATTTTGCAAAAATCTTATTAGTTATTACGTGTAATTTTTGTATATCAAAATAATAAAATAAATATGATTTTTTATTAATTAATTCTTTGTTTGCTTAACCAAAAATTTTAAACAATTTTTTAGGTCTACATTAATAATTGGCCGGCGTAACCATGTCTGTCACCCTAAGCAAAAGGTTGTATTCGCCGCCCCTCCTCAAAGCCGGATTAAGGATATGTGGGACCCGGAGAAAATCATTTTTTGAAAGTTTTTTGGTTTTGTAGGTGTTAATATGCGCCACAGGCAAAAATTATTAAATTTTCAAGGTCAACCATGTAGATCAACATTAGATCTATAGAAAATTCAATAATTTGTCTGGCGGATTCGTTATATCCGATAGATATCTCAATGTAAAGAAATCGGGCATTAGGGAATAACAATTTTCTGATTAAAAAGTACTGCGTAATTATTTTTTAACTTATCTTTAACTAAAGAGTTAATTCGGTTGCATATCATTAATATATTTATCATCAAAAATCATTCAACAGCATAAACTTCCACCAAAATATCGAAGACGCCATTTAACGGCACAAAGACATTATAAAAATAACCAAAAATATAAAAGTCAAAAGTAGAAAACGAAATAGAAATCGAAAAACAAAATATTATATTAAAGAGATTATTAGGAAATAAAATAAATATTACCTATACAAATTCAACATTAATATTAATCGTTTTCAACAAATATTCATCGCAAAAATATTATTCAAATCTACGGCTCTTTATATTACAAAACAATCTTAAAAAATTCCAATTGTCTTTTCACTGCACACATTTTATCATTCGCTTTTAAAAATAACACACAGAAGGTAAAAATCAAAGAACCTAACAACAAAATTATGATATTTTCATTTGTTTCAAACCAGGCTGCACGTCATCTATCAACTTAATTCAATTTTTAGTAATTTTCGACTTACTAGGTTCTTCCAAATAGCATACATTTTATAATATAATTTTATTTTTGAGATTGCAATCTAGTGTTTTAAATATTCAAAAATAAAAAAGTTTTATAAAATGTAAATAGCACTTAATTTATTTAAAACTATTACAGGGGTACAAAAATCACACAAAAGAGCATTCATAAAATTAATTACTTTCTTTTTCTGTTTTCCATGATTTTGAATAATATGAAGGAAATGCGTAATTTTTTGGTGTCAAAAAGATTTACAATGAGCAGATTATCAAATTAGCTTGAGGTGATTCCCACGGAAAAGATATTTTTGAATAATTTTTTTTTATTTGTAAAGGAAACAAGCACAGCACAGACTACCTTCACTAAAATTAACTTCATAATAAACAATTACCGAACATAATATGATAGAATTAATTTAAATGTAATTGTTGTATATTGAAACGCATTCACCATAATGAAAGATTTTTGAATTTTTATTTGTTTATAATACGAGACTGAGTAATAACAAATCTAAAAAGTTGATAACTTCCTGCCACAAGAAGTGACTAATTTTATACCTATATGTCTAATATAGTTTTTGTTGAAAATAAAAAAAGTCACAAGGTTATATTAAGTGAACAATTAAAAGGGAAAGTGTTTTTACATGAAAAGTTCTTCAAATCCATTAGCAAAATGTAATTTACCTACTTAATCGACAGGTTTCAAATATTTGAATATATTATACCCGATAAACTCGATAGGTACAAAAAATTCCAAAAAGTTTCCAAGTTCCAAAAAATTGTGTAGTGAAGTTTTGGATATCGTGAAATACTGATTTATTAAATGTAGAAATCAATTTATTCTGTTTTAATATTAACCTGGCTCATCTTGAATTTTTTTTAAAGATTCAAGAGATTTCAGCTATACAATTTTAGTAATTAACTTTTTTTTAATTTAATTAATGCCTAACGATCCACGCCTTTATGTATTTATCGTGTACCTATTATACACAGGGATTTTTATTATATAATCTCAAACCTATTAATTACAAACGTATAAATAATCGACCTACTTTTTAAAACAATATAAATCGAGGTTTGCACCCCATTATTAAATAACAGTCAGTAACGGCGTAAAAAATGTGCAAATTATATATTATTTAAATGCATACATTCCAAATAATTAATTTAATTATTTGCGGATTATCTACTTATATAATCGTAGAACATAGAATTAAAATCAATAGGTTATAAAAAATGTTAATTTATTTTGAGCATATAATTTATTGTTTTTAATTAAATACTGTATATTATTATTACTTTTTGTTATGTAGAAAATAAAAGTTTATTTTAATTCAAATAAATTAGAAACAAATAAAGAGGTTAATTGAAATTCCCTCACTAAAAGATATGCCACGGGTTGAAAAACCCAATTAAGATTCCTGATATAAACAAACAATAAGAAATTTGAATTATAAATAAAACTTGAGTTAATCTGATGTGACATGCGACACCGCTTCTCCTTTACAACAAACGGCATTTTAATATATCGACCATTATACCACAAGAGAACAAAAATTGTGCGAAAACGGTAGAACACGTTTATTATTCAAATCAGCAAGTGGAAAAACAATATAATAAAAAAAACTCTTTGCAATGCACTTTTACTTTCAGCATTGTTGGAGAAGTCACAAACGAAACATCATTATCGCATATTTCCTAATTATTATAAAAACATGCTTTCCTATTAATTTATTATAGTCCAAATGACAAAATAAATTAAATTTCTATTAAGAATAAAATGAGACAAAATTATCGTGGAACCTAGAATAATAAAAAACAACTTTTTGAATTCATTTGGTTCGGTTTCTGGTGGCAGCTAAATCTAATTTGGTCTTCTAATTATTAAATTACATAAAAATTAGCACACAGTATTTATATAAATTTTGTTTTACTTTTACTCCTCGCACTTTTATTTGCACGCATAGCAGTCACAACAATGTACGGTTACGCCACTGCTCAATCAATGGTCATGGAAAAATAATAATTCGTGTTTTCAATTACTAATTCTTAAGATAAAATCCAATTGCATAAATTTAAATTTGTAACCAAATTAATTTTGCTGTTAAACAATACGTAATTAGCTCGGTAATTATGATTATTATAAGTTAGTATTATATGCCATCTTACGTAAGAACATAATATAAGCCTAATTATTAAAAATTTTAAACGGAAAATTTAAATCGCCATAATATGAAAAGGTTCGAGTAAGTGAAATTTGACCCGCTTAATTTTTGTCAAAATATTAAAATTAGAAATCGTTAGTTCATTTATTTTCACATAATTGTTGCGGTTGAGAAACTCTAAATTAAAGTGAAATATGGAATGGATTACTAATATAACTTTTCATCAAATAACTCGTACCATAAACATAGAAAATCAATCGAAACATTTTATATTTTATGATATAAAATTTAATTGAGAAACTTTTCAACTTTATTTTAATATTTATACGTTCTATTTTTTTGATTAATTGAAACGCCATTAATTTTTACTAGCAGGTAATTCTATAATTTGCATCTTCTAACAAATTAAAATGATCGAAGCAGCAAATCATTATAATTATATGATATTATAGATCATTGATTTATTGCTCAGTTTCGGGTGCAGTTTTCATTGCTGTTGGAAAATATTGCTCCTCTTAGGTTCGAACCCCGAAAACTAAGCAACCGCACCGACAAACAATTTTTATACTATTGCGTGTACATGCTGTGTAATAAACGTAATTTAACAAGCATTAACGTAATCTACAAGTTTTTAAATCTTATTATTAATCGCAACACACAAGTAGGTTAAGTTGAATATTAAAATTTCCAAATTTTATTAAACGTTGTGAAAAAGGCTACCATTTTGTATTGTTCAGCAAATGCGGCTTAACTATCTTCGTTGTGCGTTGCAAAATTTTTTGAAAAATAGTGAAAAAGTTATACAAAAGTGTATTCAAATTCAAATAAAATAATTTCGCTGATGTTGATTTGAAAATTTTCCCCATTTTTTTTTCTATACACATGAAGCTAGACGGTTAACTTTTCAAAATATATTTGCTGTCTTAAAATAACAAAACCCAATTTCTAGTCTAGAAAAGACAAAAAGGTAAAGCTGACTTGAGAGCCTGATCACTCTACAGGCCAATTGTTTAATAGTTTCAACTGCACATAAGTCACCAAATGTTTACTCCGTAAATTTGAATTATACAAAACAAAAATTTTTATTGTAACTAAAATTCACAAAAATATAGCAAAAAATAATATTAGAAAGACATGAAACTATTTCGCATATAAACCTAGCTCTCTGAAAATAACTGTAGATAATGACGAGTCTAAAGCTGCCTGTTTATACATAATCTTGCCCATGGAGCACTTATATAAACATGGAATACTAATGTCTCTTCGTAATTTACATTAAGCAAAGCGCCACCATGCGAAAATTAACAAAGTTAATTTAATACGTATATAATTGGTATAGAATATTCTGTTTATAAATAAATCATTTGCATTTAATTGGCATTCTATTTGTGCATTATCATTTCACCGCAGTTTTACCATAAAATAACTCAAAATCAAATTCAAAACAACATCAAGTGTACATAATACAGCTTCCATGTTGTTGACATTTGATAGCGCCACAAGCACCACCAACGGTAAATTGCGAATATAATTAACCCGGCGTCATTGGGGCCGGGTATCTCATACCCGACTGTTTTTAAGCCTCTAATAGCTTTAAAACAAAATACACTCGTTATTTGCCGCTCACAGTAGCTAAAGTTGTACCCATCAATAAGCCAAGTCGCTTGGATTATGCGAACTTCATGTTGAACATGGCTCAAGTCGACAATGAATTTTGGGAAAAATTATTATGAGCGATGAAGCTCATTTTTAAATCCTTTATATTAGTTTCATGTTTCTGCTTGCTTGAATACGGCAAAACTTAGAAAGTCAAATTTGACCCAGTTCGCTCCATCCAATGGAGCTGAAATTTTTCATATCTATTCGTCTCCGATGACAATGCACTTTGCCAAAAGAAAATTTTCCGAATTTTCATATTTTCCGAGTAAAAAAGTGAAAAAATTAAATTTTTAATAAATCACAAAATTTCCTTGTCATTTTTCAAATGTCAATTCATAGTCCAAAAAAATTAAATTTTTATGGTTATAATAAAAAAAAAAATACTTTGTTATTTTTCAAATGTCAATTCATTGTTAAATTCCAATTTCATTATTAATTAAAAATAATTCCAATCATAGTCATTGGGAAAAAGCAATAGAGAATTTGCGGAAACTTCCATCGTATAGCTACCGATAGCTACGATGATAAATAAAGGATTTATAGTAAAAAACTTGTTTTTAACAGTTCATTTTTAAATCCTTTATATTAGTTTCACCTATCTGCTTGAATACGGGTACGGCAAAACTTAGAAAGTCAAATTTGACCCAGTTCGAGCTATCCAATCGAGCTGAAATTTTGCACATGGATTTGTCCCCAATGACAATAC
This sequence comes from Cantharis flavilabris, assembly GCA_949152465.1. Taxonomy (NCBI): domain Eukaryota; kingdom Metazoa; phylum Arthropoda; class Insecta; order Coleoptera; family Cantharidae; genus Cantharis; species Cantharis flavilabris. The sequence goes on along the minus strand of OX424438.1, from coordinate 32,939,628 downwards.
ACCTTGCCAAAAAATAAATTTACGAATTTTCACATTTTAGGTTAGGACCATGAATAAACAAAATTTTCGGTTGTACACCAATAAAAACTATCAAATAATTTACGAGAAATCTCTCCACGACTCACGCTTAACTGTTTGGGTTAAAATTTGTGCGAAAAGAATCATCAAGACGACACTGGAACAGCCGTAACCGTCAATGGAAATCGTTATCGGGCCATGATAATAAATTTTTTTATGCCAATTCTGACTGATAAGAGCATAAACAACATTTGGTTACAACAGAACGGCGTCACAGCTTACGCAGCCCAAGCCATAATCGTTTTATTGTGGCCTTATAGTTTTAGATTAGAACCGCAGTTGTGGCCTGAACAGTCATAGGTCTGTTCTGTAGGTTAGAGTAGGTTAGGTTAGGTCGGAAAACCGTCTGAAAATGATTGAAATTCCAATAGAGATGATTGATCATCTTTATCAAATAAACCCTATGACTTTGCATGGATTAGGATTCCTGGGGAAACCATGTAAAAAAAGCGCGCCGCGCATTCTACCTCAAAGGTGATGTGGAATTGAATGTTTCCGCAAACTTCGTAGCATCATAACTCGAAAACGGTTAGGTGTATGAGTAAAGTGTGTGGGACCTTTTAGTTAGATAATTTCAAGATCTAACAGTTATAATTTGTTTCATTTTTGTGTGAGCCATAGAGAGAAAGATAATAGCGTTCAAACAGATGTAGTATTTTTCAATCAAAACTTTTTTTCGTATCTCATATCTCGAGAACAGGTAGGTGTACGAAAACCAAACTGGGCCTTTTAGAAAGGGCGTTTATTTAGAAAAATATAATTATATAGGTGTCATTGCCGTTTGAGCAGTAGGAAGAGAGAAGAATGCGGCGATGCACGTTGCATACTCGAATTTGGCTCGAAACGAAAATTTGATTCGAGAAGGGGTAGGCGTATTTAGATCAAATATTTTTTTTTATGAAAAATTGAGATCTTCAACTTTTGCAATAGGTGTTTTTCACATTGGAACGATAGAAAGCGAGATAGCAAAATCCGCGACCTTTGACTTCTTATATGTCACGAAGTCCAATGCGTCGGTGGCGTAATTTTCAGACGATTTTTAGAAGACGATTACTACTAATTGTCTTGATCTTAAAGTATATAACTTTTGTGAAAGCAATATTATTTTACATTGGTATGCGACAGCTGAGCTAAAATACTACCTCAGTATCAAAATTTTATTTTCTAAACGCATTAACGTCGGCACCAATTAGCGTGAATTTTTCTTCAACGGGTTAATTAAAAATTTTGAATTCTATAGTAAATACGTTCGGGATATAGGATCAACTTTTTGCATTGAGATCGTCTAATTTCCTCCAATTTGGCTCCTATTTTGTAATACAAGATAGTACTTTATACATATTTTGCTTTATTAGGAGCAAATCTTTAACTTTTTATAGTGAGTTACAGACGACGAGCTAATGACGTGAAATTTAATGATACTCGCCAATGCAGGTGCTAAGTTTTGCGAGGCTCTAAGCCAAATCATATTATTTTAATACTTAAAAACCCATTGTGACGTATTTTACTTGTTTTAGAAGGAAGCACAATTTTTTTTCAGATGGTATCTTATATCAGTTTTGTATTATTTGGCAATAAGGGGCCAATAATTACGTCACACGTTAGGGGGTAGGGGGGTCATCTCAGATTTGTAACAAAAATGTGACGGGGGTCCGGGGGGGTTTCAAATGTTGTGATGTCACAAAGTCAAATTTTTAAAAATATATTTTTTTGATCCATGGATCGGTTGTAGCAACATAAGTAGCGCTTACAAACGTTTTTCCATGTGACCGAAAAAAAAATTAAATATTAATAAAAATAAATTGTTATAAATTGTTAAAAAAAATTTCTACGAATTATTAAATTTTATAGAGTAGAAGTGTGACGTCATTGGGGGCGGGGGGTTCAATGAAAATGTGACTAAATATGACATAGGCAGAGGGAGCGGTCTAAAAACCTTAAAAATCGTGTGACGTAATTTTTGGACGACCCCTAATATACCTGCGCTGCAGAACCCTGGGTAATATCTCAACTTGTAGTCCCCCTCGCACCGACCCTGATACTAAAGATCCCTTGCTTTATCATACATCCACACGATGCGTGATTCCGCGAATGTTTGCCTGCGAATATTGATATTGTTTCTATTTCTATGCATGTCTGTAACGACCTTTTGCATGTGGATACATTTGTTCATTTGTAGTATATGCTATAAAGACACAAATTTTTACTCGTGCGGGCTTCTTAAGCTTGCATACACGATGGCAAATGGCGAACATTTGCAGAATCATACATAACATAGATCTTAGAAAGCGCCAGTATTCGAATATTGAATTTTAGATTAAACCCGAGCTTAAGCTAAACAAAATTTAAAATTTTAAACTACCTTGAAAAATTAAAAATTTTCGTCTGCAGCGCATTTCGTTAAACCTGCAAGGCCAAGGGACCTCCAAAAAAGTTGGCCCCGGGCCTCACATATCCTTAATCCGGCTGGTATTTATACCTATTTAAACTTTTTGAAAGAATTTCTTGAATCCTGAGGCCCTTCAAAGAAGTTGCCCGGTAACTAGATTATTTCCAGTCCGAGCCTGTAAAATAAAAATTTATTATTATCTGAAACGTATTATCGTTCTTTATTGTGTAAATTTATTAATTTATTTCCTATCTGTTGTAATTTAATTTTTATTAGAAAACATAATATCTACCGTTTTGCAAAGGGCGGAAAGTTAATTTTAAACCTACAACACTACAACATTTTAAAAATAATTCTAATTTTAAAACTGCAATAACAATAATGACATAAGAGCATAAGACGTACTGGATTATTGTCTTATTTGTCTTCGTATTTTTTATTTACAGTTAATATTATTATTTTGTTCCGGTATTTAATTATTTATCTCACAAATCTGTTACTTTCATTGTTGTTAAATTGTACAAATCTAGATTATGCTTGTCCGAATATTGAAAGGAAAATACTTTGCTACGGTCCTGTTCATTTTATTATTTTTTTAAAATAATATAATGTTATTTTAATGTAAATTTCTACATTCTAATTTATAATTATTTTTCAAAAATTATATAATATCCAATAAAACAGTTGCAGTAAGTTTCAAGTTTTTGTCGGTTTATTTCAGAAGAGTTGAAATCTGAACGATTATTAAAAATAAATCCTTTTTTTTTAAATAAAAAAATTTTATTGTTAGAATTTTTGAAGCTGCATTAAATAACACGTAGAGGGGGATATGGTTATAGAAATTTGTCACCAATATACCAACGGCAACGGCTAAAATCATCCATCGTCCCATCCCACTATCATAGTCTCTTGTTTGAAAAACGTTTACGATAGCCTGGTCTGGGCTAAGGAGATTCATGCCATTCATTCGTAATGACGGTACGGTTTGAATAGGTTGGTTACGTTCTACTCGACACAATCATTTCTGTTATTGCATTCGTCAAGTAGAGATGTAACCGGTGCGGTGCAAATGCGTTCGCAAAAATTTTAAATGAAAGTAGAACGAGTTTAGCAAAAAATTGACTTGCTGCAGAAACTATTACACCTTATTAAGAGTAATTATTTCTTCGAGCGACATTTCTAAATCATATAAAAAGTTTTTAACAATTGGTGAAATTATGGCAATTAATCAGTGCTCCATTTAATAGCAGACAATTAGTCTATTAAAAAGTGATCGGTGTTGTGAATGCGTGCGTGCGTGTATAATTGAAAATGTTGTTGGCTACTCCTTATTTACCATTCGAAACTGTTTCAAATACCGGACCGCCAAGGATTATTTCGGAAATTCGAAAAACTTCGCCCGTCAAACCCAGGGAACAAATTCGGCCGAGGATTAGCGGTAAGTTTTATCGGCTTATTTCTCCAAAAATACTTTTTCGCTTGTTCCGATAAGATAAAGTGATACAATCTTTCTTAAAACCGATAAAACACTCATCCACTACTTGTTTTGTAATTTAATGTTAATTATGTTAATGATCTGTTCATTATAAATTTCGTTAATATTTGATAACATACAATTTGGCTATTCTGGTATCCACTATCTGGTATTTGCTCCCGATAATCGCACAAACAAATATCACTCGGTCACGCAATTCCCTTACGGGGTAGGAGGCCTAATAATAAATCAGAAAGATACGCGCCACTGCCGATTCTCAACTTCAAAATTCAAACTTTTGTTTTCGAAGTGGTTTCATCGAAGTGCTGTGAATTCAGCTTTTTGTTGACCCAAAGAGGTGATATGGTCTTGTCACCACTAACCCAACTATCAGGTATAAGATAAGCCCGCTGGTGATGCAAATTTTGCAAAAGAAAAATTACTTATTATTACCTGTGTTATTGCATAATTCATCTTTTCACCCTTAAAAATATTGTAAATACATTTTGCCTGCTCACACCCCGATTGTTCCTTATTCTTGGTAGGTTAAGGCTGGTCTAGGTTATTTGAAAGTAACAAAATGCAGACTTGGAAAATTTTATATCGGTCAAACCGGAAAAATGTTCGAGTTTACACATAACAAAATAAGAATTGCTTTCCTTTAGTTGTTGTATAAACAACCGGTAAAAGTGAAACTTATTAATATAATATTAGGAAGAGAAAATTCGTCACGACTCTACATATTATATTTAAATCTCTTGGATGTACTATAGCAGATAATTTGTGGAAATCACATTTTCACGTTGGAAATTGAAAACTCGTTGACAATATCATCTTTTCGAACTCGTTTTAAAAAGAATGCAAAAAAGGGAAGTCAACTGTATTATACGAACAAACATTTTTTGTTTACTCAAGAAACTTTCAATATAATAATATAAAATTAGTAATAGGTGGGAACCCATAATTGAATATCATACAATCGACTGGAAAAGTCCACGAAAGAATAAAAAGGTTAAAATAATTTAGGTAACTAATTGTATAGCCATTTACAATGTCTGAGCCATCAAAGCCCCTGCATCTACAAGTGGTCCAAACGTGTGAAAATTTGGAGACGGCAATAAGGGAAGCGATGATTGATATTGCAATATTTAACTTTTGCGCGCCCCCCGAATGTTGAAATGTAGGTAGACGATCTATGGTCCCATCAAAACAACTTTTATTCAATTATTCAAATTTGGAATAACTATTAACTACTACAAATCGATAAATTATGTTTATAATGACAGTTTAGAGAAGATTATCCATTTTTTTAAAAGCACCGCTTGTTTATCTGAAAGGAAAGAAATTGATGGGTTCGTTAGAAAATAAACTGCGAAAACGTTTAGGCATGCAACTATAGCACCTCAAATTTGGGTAATCCAGGGTAGGGCCAAAGGAAACCAAAAATCGTACTTAATTATGCCATATTGTTTTTTAGAGTTTCAAAAAAATTTGTAAACAAAAATGGTTTTATGGTTTCTTTCTTGTTTTAGAAGATTAATCATCTTTTGGCTGGGCCATGACTTATTCGGATCTTACGTAATAAGAATTAATTTCCACTTTTTCCCAACAAAAACGATAATCTCATAATTTCCTGTTTCTTCGATGATCTTATTACCTCGTCTATTTTGGAACCGATTCTTTGTTTTTCATCTATTCGGTCTGGTGAATTTCTGATCGTCTTGAAGTTTGAAAACATTCTAAACAAACAACCTGAGTTTCTTTGTTTAGAGGGGAGGGGAATTTCTTTACCCAGTTTGAGAGAGAGATTAGATGATACCATCAAAGCAAAACATAATGCTCAGGACACTTCATGAATTTAAAATAAATAAAATTTTACGATATTGTCTTGTTTATAACTTAGAAACATAATCATTAATATTTTGTTAATAGTTAGATAGTTTATCTAAAATTGCAGAATTTTAAATTTTCTAAGAGAACATAAGGTAAAAAAGTATTTTAATTAAATTTTGATGAAAATTTTCAGTAATTATTGTAAATTTAATAGCCACCCATCTCTCACCGATTATTATATTTTCAAAATTAAAAATTTCCATTGTAATTTTTGAATTTTCAGAGCGAGGTAAATTATGAGGTAGAAATGTGTACTTAAATCACATTTGTTGTTTTCTAAAAATCTAAAAAATTTCGGGATCTTTGGGGAATGCTCAATTTTTGGGGCATTTATAGCCATATTATATCCAATTCATTCCACCACATCTACATCATATCTTACTTCGAATCTCCTAAATGTTTCCTTACATCTCCTGACTGATCTCCATTTGATGATCGATCATCCAATATACGACGACAGCCGTCTCGGCCGCCGAGTGTGAAGTGCAACACTAAATAATGCCGAGTCGTATTTATACAGTTAAAAAACCCACCATGTCGTGTCTGCTAATTTGTTATAAATTTACTTGTCAAATAAAGATAAATAAACATATTACTATTTTTACAGCTTGTAAAACCGTACAACATTGTAGGTTATTCATCTCATAACATTAGTCATTTTACACCTACAACATCAACCCAACTTTTGGTGTCCAATAATTAATTAAATTAGGATATAAACGGATTAGTAACTACAACTTATAGTTTTGTAACAAAAAATTAAACAAAATACTTGACAAAAACAAATCAAAGTGCGTTCTTTTATGTGTAACGAACGCTGCCGCTGAAAGATATGTAGATATGTCCAAAAATCAAATTCCGCTTATCGCAAAATTCCGCAAATATTGCAGATTTTCGCAAAATCCGCTTAATGTGATCACTTTGGGCCAAGAACATTTTGATAACATTAACCGACTGATAATAAGCAAATTTTAGAAAAAAAACGAATTTTAGAAGAATTAGGTAAATTTAGCAAGAATAAACTTAACTTAAATAAATTAAAATGCATAAAACAAACTGCACATTTAGCAAATTAAAAATAGAAACACACCATGAAACGGGAAACTTCATTAGTTTTTGTATAGAAATTAAAACGAGTGACGTGTTTTGTAAAGATACATAAAATTTCAATGACAAATCAGAAAAAGATACTTAGAAAAAGAGATTATTGTGTAGGAAATTCCTTGAAAGTGATAAGTGATAATAATAAGCGGCTTTTTGATCACATTTCCAGTGGTTTTGTATGTAAACTAATTAAAGCGGCCGGTTCCCAGTCAAAATGATCACAATTACCGACTGATAACATTATCCGTGATCACATTAAGCGGATTCTACTGTATATAGAAAAACATTGAAAGATTTTGAAATAATGTTGTCGTCAATACTGCCTATATCGTTAATCAATGTTCATTGCGTACCTTTGTTCGTATTATAAAAAGGTTTATCGATAGATTAATTACTATAATCAGTGTTGCGCGTGAATGTATTAACGAGATTACCTCTGTTATTAATGATAATTTACGCGTACTTGATTTGAGTACATTTTTGATACCATAACTAGTATAAGTATAATCTAAACAAATTATATGATAGCATAGTGTTATAGTTGCGGACTTGATTTATTTATTTTGCAATCAATGGTATATATTGCACAATAGTATTGATACGGAATCGGCAATAAAAATCTGATACGATTAAGAAGCGATCAAATATATAATTATTTCGCTTCGGTGGTTTTACCATACTGTAAACAGCCTACAAAAAATCAATTAATTTTCTGTGCATACGTATATCATTAATTTTCGATTAAAATATCTATAAAAATGTAGACTAGCCGAATTTTTAATATTTAAAAAAGCAATCGGAGTTTAAATTTTATCTTCTGGTTGTAACAAATTTCGATTTTTTTTTTTAATATTAATCAACACTGTACTTTTTACAGCAGTTTGTTTATGAATGAGCTGAGATGTGTACGTTGGGAAATGTTTGATAAATGATTAGAAACTTCGTTTGGAACATTGTTTACCTGATATGTTATCTCGTTTATCCACTCATAGGACAAGAATTTTTTTAAATTTGAGAATATTAAAAATCACTTCCACTGACTTAATTATAGAAAATAAACTATCAAATTACCACGTGTTTATCAACGGACACCTCGTAATACGCACATATCCTATAATTACACCTTGTACGTTCAAGATTAACCTGATGGTATCTTATTAAATTCTCATCACTTGAAAAATATTAGAAAAGCCCGTAGGCATTCAATCATGTTGAATATTCATCAACAAAAAATTACAATTTTTAACTTACAAGAATGGATTTTCTTAACGAAGATTTGAAATTTACGCTCAATTACACCTGGTTCTTTATTATTTACGTTGTGCTTGGAGGGAAAATGCACCCTTAGGTCTCGATACAATATTAGGGTGACCTGTTCGAAGTCTAGGAATTTCAGTTGCAGCTTCTGTCATTTATGCCCTTTTAATTTATTTTTCAATTTTTTACTAGATACTAATAGTGTAACCAAACCACTTCACCCATTATTTTTTATTAAGTACAATAGAACGAAATAACTGGATTTGGTGTCGGGTTTAAGGGTTTGTCTATGTAATAGAAGATCGGGATTTATAATATTGTAATATGGGAACTTTGAGGTGTCTAGTTGGTTAATTCACGACGTTCTATAGTCGGAAGATTAAAAATAAAAATAACCCGTTTATTGAATTATTCAGCAACAAGTTTGGAATCAAATTAAGAGATTTGGTTTAGTAGGGCATTTAAATTATTCAAAAACAAAAACAGCTTATTAATTTATTTTTTTATTATTATTTTTCTTAATTTAATACAGAGAAAGTAAAATAATCTATTATTATAATATTGGAAATGGACAAAGTTACAAAATACCGCCGTATCCGTATAATATTTTGCATGATAATTATTTAATCACATTCGATTTTTATTAACATACTTTGGTTGGAGAATAGGAGTCGATCGATATTGGTAAATTCAATTAAAAGTGAAAACGTAGTCGTTCTGCTTTATAGATAATATAATAAATAATAGCTTGTTATAATAGTAGGTCTAACTTTATGTCAGTAACAAATGGATTTCCTATTACAAAGGTTATACCTACCCATTGTTGTAGTTTAATGCTGCATTATGAACTATCCAAAAAAAAAAGTGTGTAAACCTCAGTTTGGAAATTATAGAAGTAGAATAGGTAAATCAATTATTGTGTTTTACCTTGAAAAATCCACGCTTACCATTATAAACCTTTTGGGCTCTCATCAATCAGCGAAAACGAAAACTTTTGCGGGAAAAAATTTTGGTTACAACAAGTTTTTTCCGAGGCGAATATTATAACTATTTTGGGCAAGTAATGAATAAACTGTAAAAGCTTCCGTTGTAAAAATTCCCTTTCATTTGTAATTTAATTCTTAATTATAAGGGAGAAATATTTGCATGAGATAGCAATAGATAACAGTCAGTTCCGAGTCAAATTTGTTTTTGGTGTTAAGGTCATTAAGCTACGTGTAGACAAACACGCACAGCTTCGTTTCTTTATCAAACTTTCTGTAAATAAAAAAAAGAAGTTCATTTTCTGACCTTATTAGTAGTTATTATAATCCACAACTTGTGTGGTACATCTTATATTTTTCTTTATTGCCATATTACTCTACACTCTACTAAAAGTTAAATTAGAATGCACAAGTCATCAGATAAATTAAAAGGTTTGATGCAGATGCATTCTATGCGTATATATTCATTATTGTTATCGTTAATAATCTCTATTGGTTTAAATTCTTGTCTTGCATCATTAGGTAATGAGTTTAATTAAAATTTTTACGTTTGATTTTGTTGGTATTTTGTTCTCGCACTATTATTGTTACATTTTTTTGGAATTCTCAAAAGAACAACCTAAAAATAACCTGAGATACCAAAAACAGGTATTTCAGAAGATAGCTACATGTCATTCCGATAGGAAGAAATCGACAACCTGAGCTAAATACATAATAATTCTAGTCTAGTAGCAAAAAATGGATAAAAGTTTCGCTTCAAAATTGTTGGATAATGATTATGGTTTGTTGTTGTCATGTTCCAAAATGATCTGCCGAAGAATGTCCAAACATAATTTTTAATCTTATAGCAAATCATTTTAATTTTTTATATTACAAAACTAATAATTGCTTAATTTTCTTCAATTTTTCATTTTAAGAATTTTGCCTTTCGTGATAATATGATCCTCGAGCTATCCAGAGGATTGACAATTATTTATATTTACTTAAAGACCTCTTGGGAAATTGAAGCCATTCATATTAGACTAATTTAGAAGGTTAGACATCCAATTAGTCTTCTCAGGTTGCAAATAGCACGAATAACTTTTATTTAACCAGGATAAATAATTGTTATTAACAATTTAATGGACAAAACACCTTAATTTTGTTGGTTTTTCTCAAATATCTCGAAAAATAAACGAGATAAGGTAACAAACTATACGTACCTTTTTTGTAGAGCGTAGAATTATCTACAATAATGATCTAAACAACATTTATCGCCAAGTCAGTCGTTTAGCTTCCACGCGCCGTCAAACTCCGAAACTCGGGTTCCAAAAACTTTTGATTTTGTTGTTTTTTGGTGTTTCGTCGGAGATTTTTTTCATCATTGGAAATTAAATTAAAAATTCGAAAAATATCACACATCATCTGAGAAAGAATATTTTTCATATTGCAACCAATTTTTAGCCTTTTCTTGTTTATTTTGTGGTAGCTATAGAAACAAACAGATTTTGCTTTTAGGAGTACCGTTTTAAATAGCCTCTGGAAATTGAAAAATTGAAATTCTGCTGTTACACTATGAGACAGAAAGATACTAGATGGAATAATAAAAACTATCGTTCTCAAGACTATGGACATCAAAACTAGGAAAAGGTCGACCACAGCTTAGATGGTGGCCTTTGTCCAGAAATGAACAAAGAAAGGTTCAATAGATCCATTTTTATTTTTTTATTTAAACTCAACTAATTTGCTAAAATCATCTCTTTCTCAAAAATAATTTGGAATCAAAATCTAAGAGACTTTTTCCTTTTTGGCGGGCCGGATTAAAGCCTTTCGCGGGCCGTACTTTGCCCACCCCTGGTCTAGACCAATCACAGAACCGAATTTTTGCTTTCTCATAAGAGCTAGAACACGGGAACAATTTCGAGGAGTGACGGAAATAACAGAACTGATTGTTCCTGGATAGTTCCAGAAATAGTCCCGAGTTGTTCGGAGCCTATCGGTGTATATTGATTTGCCGATGACAGCGCTGTCATCAGTTACAGAGAGGTCTAAAATCTTGCGCTCTGATTTGGTCCTTTCGTTTTTTACCTACTATTTATTGCTTTTTGTCATAAACAGAAGGCAAGTGTATGTGTAAATGTGTACGAACTGCTTTGACAAAGCCAACTTTATTTTCTTTAGCTGTGGTTTATTATTTTATTATAGTTAACTTAATCTAGGAGTATCCTTGAAAATATACAATTTCGTAAAATTCTTGGGGAATCAAGTAAAGTAAGTGGTATGGTCTTTCGATTTTTTATAGTTGCATCATAATCATCTATTTCTAATTCAAGTATGTTACAGTTATAGCTAAGACAAGTGTTGACATTAGATGGTTATTACTTGTTACACAATTCGTTTAATTATTATGTACAATAAAAGAATGTCAAACTTTCAATTGCTTTATTTAACCTCCAATGCTCAATTGCTTAACGTTGCATGATCTTGGGTGCCTATTGTAATTCAATAAATTTTGTATTAATGAGATTGTGAATATTATTAATAAGAAAATAACACAATTGACTAACCATTTGAAATGTTCTAATTATTTTGAGAACTTCAATTTGGTGACAGACGCACTTAAAATATTATATTATGGTTTGTGTTTACTATGAAACACCAACATTTTCAAGGATAATTTTTTTTATTAGTAATTGTATAAATTATTATTATTAGTACAGCAATTACTTAGATAAAATATAGTATGATTTTTTCTCTTCGTGCGTTGACGTCATGTCTAAGGTACCTTAATGAAAAAATTAAGAGAAGGTGTATCTCCTGGTATGATGTTCACTTTATTGGATGGAGTTAATTATTACTATTATTTACCGGTAAAAACGGTGTTTCCGGACGTATACCATTGATTATGAATTTGGCGAAGATGCGTAATTTTTAGTATTTCTTTTAAGATTCCTTCAAAATACTATGTGGAATGTTTTCACTTGATAGATAAGAGCAGAATATAGTGAGTCTTCCAATAATTATTAAAGCTTTCTCGAGTTAAAATACATTGTATGTTCGATACCGATAACCGAATGGTATTGATAAAAGCTCGTTCAGGGGGAGAAATCCAAATTTTCAGAGGCAATATAATCTGACAAGTTATGTGGATTAAGCTGTAAAGTGTAAATATACAAACATCTCTCACATGCTACGTAATATATTTAAAGAAATATTTTAGGTCTTCTGCTCTTAACTAAGTGAGCACTTTAAATTTTTTATAACATTTTTGCAATTTAAGTAATGGGTAATTTAAAAAACTAACACGAAAAACACGATTGGAAGAATGGTATTTGGTTTCCTTGAACTGCCAAGAGATTTAATAGAGATTCTTCAATTTCCTACATTTAATAAACAATAGCACAAAAAATATTGTTTATAATATTTTAAATGGTAGTCATGTTTAAATAATACAATTTAATATTAAAAATACGTAAACGTATTAAATCTGAATCATACAGATTCTCGTTTATTATACGTTTTTGTTATTTACTTCATTAACATATTTCCTTGACAGTGTTATTAATATTTACAAGCAATAAATTAATGTTTGCAAATGTGTTTATCTAAATATTGATTCACAACTAATTTCATCATTGTGTATTCTCAAAAGGTACATTTTTTGCGTGTAGGCTATAGAACAAACAAAGTTTAAATGTATTCGGCCTTTAATTGCTGGTTTCACAATCAATACCGTAGTCGCGCAATTATGATTTTATTTAATATTTTCATTAGGATGAAGTGGTACCTAACTCCAAAAATTTCTAAAGTATCAAGTTTCACTTGTTTTTGTACAACAATAACTTGATTGAAAATATAAATAAATCAGGTTCGCGAAAAAGTATGAGCGGTGAAGTTTTCACTCTCCCAGAGGAAATCTTGCAATTTTCTCTTTTGAAATAACGGAGTGCTTTTTTATAGGTATAGAAAATTAAATTGGCAAATTGTGCAATAAATAATACAAGTACCCTTAGATTTTTAATTGCAGGCGTGCAATGAAAAGATTAATTACATTGCAACAGATACGAAATAATAATAAAAACGGGTCATCTGCATTAAACAGACAAAGCTCAACTTATAAAAGCTCAATTAGACTTTTTATCAAGTACTGCTTTGTTTGTTTTGGAACTTTTATAATTAAGAATGCAAGTTGCAAGATAACTAAATGTATAAAAGTGAAGATAACGTTTCATATTTTCCAACAGGCAATGTTCAGATTTCTTATCAAACTGCTTTCAAACGAACTTTGTAGGAAATGATCGATCAGTAAAGTAGCATTCACATAGAAATTACCAATGTAATGTAATGTCTAAATGTGTACCATTGTGCACGACATGTACCGTTTGTACACGTTGTGTATTTTTTTACTATAAAAATATACCGATACATGCATATTTAATTATCCCATAGTTTTGCAAAACTAGGAAAGAGGAAACTTTCTCTTTTTTGTCATGAAAATTAGAAAGATAATTTTGTGTACCTATATTACATATTTTGGAGTAATTTGCTTGCAAATGATTAAAAAGTATTTAAGTGTAATTTTGTTTGAGTAACCATTTCTCTTATTATCTTACAGTAGGTAACCGAATACTCTCGCGGTTTTACTGATATAATACAAAAATAGCTCGGTAATCGCAATGACAAACAAATGGATCATTTTTAAATATTAATTTATGGTTACGCTTAGTTGTCAATTACAACTAAAATAAAATACAATACAATCATATTTTATTATATTTAAAATAACTTCGTGTGGTGGCTTCCGCGTTATTTACTTTAAATACAGTTGAATAGTATAGCGAAAGTAGTTCACACTACACAAAATAAAAATGACAATAGAATAAAAAGTACATCGTGTGTGGATTAGATGCCCAGCAATTGGAAGGAATGTACTATTTACGCATACCGGAAATTGACATAAATACAGTAGTAAATTTTAGGAAATATGTATCACACAATGTGATTAATTATTTGGTGAATCTGTTTAATATGCCAAAGGCATAAGGTATTTGTAAAAACCACGAAATTATCCAAACAATTTTCGTGATTATTATGTGTTATTATGTATCACGAAAAAAAAAGTTTTTTTTAACCCAGCGTCTGACGTATATCCCATGTGATGGGATGGGTCCGATGGAGGGTTAATAAAATTCACTCACCAAAGTCCGATTAGTATTTAAATGTTGTACACAATAAATTAAAAACAAATAATATGCTACTTACTGGAGACCGCAAATATTTTAATGCATATGTCATCCATCCGTTGGTCTTGATTAGCTTCAGCTCATGTAATTTTACACTCAAAAACTTTTTCCATTTGGGAAAAGTTACATCTTCCTTTTCTGAAATTACTTCCGATGTATTAATAGTAATCGACTGAAATTATAGACCATCGTATCGATTGGCAGGTTTTTTCACATTGAATACGTGACTAAGTTTTTCATATTATTTATTAGTTTTTTTTTGTTATTCCAGAATGTAATAACTAGAACAGCCATGTAATATTGTGTACAAGTCGTAAATATTACATAAACATAATACAACAAAGGTGTGTTAAAAATGTAGATGTATGCGTTGACGAGAATACGCATTAATTTTATTCAAATTTTCTTATTTCATCCATTTAACATCCGAACATAATATTAATAAATCAATAATATGAAATAAAAACTTTGGACGAACTCCCACCAGTAAATCTAGCAGCACAAATAATTTTTTGTAGAAAATTTTTCCACCATTGGATTTTAACTAAAAGAAAAATCTATTTTTGTATAAAGTTTTGTGGTTGGGTGAATTTTACTTTTTACTGATAATATACCCGATGAATCTGCTAAAGAGCAGAAGTAATAAAAAGTTTCATCTTTTAATTTGCTTCACGTTTATACAGACGCAATTCAGAATTAAACCACAAAAATGACCTTTACAAAAGTATCACATTGCACAAATGAACTAATTACTCGTTTCAAATTTCCTGTATGCATCTAGTTTATTTAATTATAAACAGAACTGTTAATAAAAACAAACAGTGGATAACAAAAGTTTTCGCACAGTTCTATGTTAGCAATTTAACTACAATAATTTTTCATATAGCCCATCAAACTTTTTATCGGCCGATATCGAATCATTATAATGTGAGCACTTGCATATATCTTCATACTGATTAAGAAACCGACCAAACTATCGGCCGATAGAAAGTCTATAGTCTGCGAGGGGTCTTACAGTGACTAAAAAGAAATAATAAAATTAACATTGCTCTTTTGGGAATATTTTTACCAGGTTTTTTTAAGTCACTGTAACTCGGAAACGGTGCGACAAAATAGAAAATTGTGTATTAAATAAAAATGAAGATATTGAAATTTGAAACCAAAAATGTCTAATAAGTATTGCTGTAAAAGCGCTATATATGATAAGTAGAGTACGGACTTTTAAGCATAAAAAATCGTTAAAATAGCACAAAAAATTGCCATTATATGCATAAAAATATGATTTTATCTTAAATATAAGCATTAAAATTTTTTTTTAATAAAATTTATTTGAAAAGTATCACAAGAAAAAAGTAATAAAGTAAAAAAAATAGTAATAAAGTAAAATAATAAAATAATTTCTCAACATCATTTTTTTTCTAAAAAATTAAATTATTAAATTTTGTTCTAAATTTTTCATTAAAAATTAATTGTTAATTGAGGCGTTCTTAAATTTCACTAACTATTTGCTCTAATGCATAATTAAAACCAATATTTTATGCCAATACTTAACTTTTTTTTCCAAAAAATTGGAACTTTTGAAATTGTATTTTAAAAGATCTTTACCACATCTATAGCTTCTGTTAAAGGAAGATCCATTGTGTCCAGCTACCTAATAGATGAGCTAATTTAGCTATAACGTGCTTTTATAAAAGTGAGTTTTAGTTAAAGCTCCTTTTATTTAATAATTTAGTTTAGTCTACGAATGCCTACTGTGATTTAAATTTCAAACCTATTTATTACTCTTATCCTTAGGGGTAAACCGGTAAACGTCTGCCAATTTCAATTCCTTAGTCAAGAAGCACCCTATATTTACCTCACAAAATTTTGTGATATATAAAATGGGTTAGGTCAAATCGTCATTAGCTCTCGGTCTAAAATAAATGTAGATATTTATGTATCTATTGCAATTTTTTTTAAATTTATCGAAAATGTGCTAAAATAAGCACTAAAAATGCTTAAAAATAAATCTAAGCATAAAAGTATCAAAATAAGCATATAAGCATAAAAAACTTAGCGCCAAATGTCTTATTTTTATCAAATTCATGGACATTTATGACAATTACACTTCTGCTATCAATATTTATGTATAGCAAATTTGCTAGAAATCCGTACTCTAATGATAAGAAAAGTCTTCAAAGGGTACAATTTAGATTGCTAAGATAGGACTATGCAAAAACTCCTGATATTATTTTTGAAATATTGGAACTTAGCAAGATAAGATAAGCTATATGGGTGGTAACATCTGCTAAGAAAATGCCGAAAAAATAATTGAATTTTTGTAAATTCCGCCCATTTTTTTTTGTCAAATTGAAAAAATTATTTTTTGTGGAGTTTACTAGAGCAGTCGTCGACAACGGGTCTGTGGGTAAAAATCAAATAAATTGTCGGGTCAATGGGTATTTTCATTTCGTCACTATTTTCATACATACTTTATTTGTGGAACTCAAGTGGGTCACTTGAAATTATCAAATGGGTCACTTGATGACCCGCTGGTCATAGGTTGCCGACGCCTGTACTAGAGGTTTAATCTTGTTCGATTAATCAGCATTAAGTTGAATCTCGTTAATCCGTTGGGCGAGGGTGAATTTCTTCTCCTGTGTATTGATAAATACTTACTATGTATGAAAAATTCATATTTTATTGTTCACTTCGTTCACTTTATCCGTTAATTTTTTTAAATATTGATCTTAAATCTAACGTAGTAGATACGAACTATACATTTGAACTTGAACTACATTTTAACCTTCGTCTTGTTTCGATTTCATATTTGCATAGTAAGTTTTTTCCTAGACATCAGGTTTAAATATTTATGATCTATTTTTCAAATTAAAGATTCGCAATAACCTTGAAATAGCTATTATTTTTCTTTGTTTTAATACATTTTTCCAATCTTCATATCAGTTACTGACCACTGAGCATTCCTAAGTTCTGCGAACACTTGAATAATGTATTCTAGTAGGCTGCTAACCTTGCTAGATGCATAATCATAAATCAATAAATAGAACTTTGACTTGAGATCACGACAGGGTAGCTAGCTTGCCTAGACATTAATCGAAGGCTTCACACCCCATGACCTGTTGATTTTAAATATTTAAATACAAAATTTTAACAGTTCAGTATTGATAATTTAAAGTATTGTTCTACCTTTCTTATGGATTTAAAAACTATTTTGCTGTATAGCAACATTAATAATAATTATTGGTAGCTACAACTGTATATACGTGAACGTTGCCGGAGGCTAACAGTTCGAATGTTTGATTGCACTGTCAAAGTCGTGGGTTTGATCCCCAATCAAGTACACCGGCTTTTACTATCATGTCTCTTTCACTAGGTGCTGGCAACATCTTTGAACATATTTAAGCGTAATTAGAAAAGTTTCTGCGGAGTTTCATGACTTATTGATATATAGATCCATCACCATTATAACCTTAGAACTAAAAGAACAGCCAAAACAGTGAACTGCACTCGGGGAACGTTCTCCAAAGAAAGTGAAACGTTCCATAGTCTGGAAAGGAAAGGCAACCGATTTTTACGATTCACGAGGCAACATCTTTACCTACCATATGGAGAAGGGAAAGATAATTACGGGGTAGTATTATGCTGATTTACTTGGATGATTCGACGCTGAATTGATTAAAAAAGGGACCCATTTCCTGAGAGAAAAAGTGATCTTTTGTCATTTTGTCATTACACCGCACCAGCGCCAGCGCACTCGTATGCAATTGTACAGCAAAACTGATCAAATACTCTTATGAATTGCTGCCCCAGATTTGGCCATATACTCGCACAATTTATTTTTTTTCTATATATACATGAAAAAATGGCTTAGTGGAAAGCGGTTCAACCGTTCAAGTGAAATGAGGACGTCGTCGCCAAAACAGAAACTTATCTTTTTATTAGCAAAAAGTTGAAATATCGCTGGATTAGTGCAAAGTATACTCACAAAAGAGCTCTAGCATTTGTATGTTAGCAATGTAAATTGTATATTTTGAAGCTGTTTTTTGTAATAACTAGAAATCGATTTTACATCAAAACTTTTTGGACATTTTTTGTTGCAAATTTCATTTCCTTCATTTTTGTTTGTCTACATTTTTCTATTTCGTCGCACCGCTTCTGAGTGACCGTGACTTAACAAAGACTCTGTAAAATACAAAACATACTATCATCTGCATCTCGCAAACGGTGCGATAAAATAGATAAATGTATAGATACAAAATTGAAGACAATGAAATTTGCAATAAAAAATATCTAAAAAGTTTTGTTGAAAATCCGATTTTTATATGACAAAAAATGGCTTCAAAATGTACAATTTACATTGCTAGCACATTAGGAGTACTTACGCACCAGATCATAACATTTACCGTATTATAATTGGATAATGCATTCTAAAAATGATTTCCAAATTACTTAAAAATTTGTTTTCGAATAGATGTTCATTACTTAATTATAATTAATTTTTATAGTATGAAGATATCGCCAAGACATTTAAATTTCGTTAAAGAAGAACGGATGCACGCGATATTTAAATTATTTAATTAGAAAAGTATAGTTCCGACATCAATTGCTATGACCTTTTTCGCTTTTTTGACTTCTTCCTTGACTTAATTGACAATAAACGACCTTCTTTACATAACACTTTAGATATCTACTTTGTGCCTTTAATTGTTTACACCAAAATTACTAAAAATTAACTACATTCTCATTAAGGGCAATTACGACGATAAAAGTTGTTGTGTACCAAACACAATTAAACTTTTCGGAAAAATCTTAATCTATGTTCGTTATTGTTCCCAACTAATACCTAAAATGTTCATTGTGTCCCATACACAATAAATAACAACCAGCAATTCCGACGACGAAGTAAATTCAAAACTCGCACCCTAATTGGATTATTTCTTTATAGTCACCCCATAATCTATTCAGAGGTTGATGTAGAAATTCTTTAATAATTTAATCCATTCCTTTATAAAATTCCGACTTATGCGTGGACGTACCATTACATCAACAGATTTATGACCATTTGAAATATTAAATTATTTTAATTGAGAATGTTGAAGAAGCCACTTGAACGCTTTAAAGTGCCACAACTTATTTCCATCAAGGAATTATTAAATAATGTCTCTTGTGTCGAGCGGTTGCAAAACGCACTTTAAGATTTTATTTGGCTTATTTGGGTCAAATCTCAATGGTTTTTCTTGTATGAAAAAATTTGCAATTTTAATGGTTCACTAACTTCCTAACGAGCATAACTTTTGTCATACTTTGAGTTGGAGTGAAGGCTGTATTTATATTATTCAGTTTGTGTAAAGCCGAGCGGACACCGTTGTGAACATTTTGCAACTCGGTCGGTGTTCTCTTCGCTTAAATATTCAAAAATTAACTGTTAAAAGCCCAATGCTCACTCCATAATTTCCATATTATTTTAAAATTATTTTGCAAAATTTTTGAAGACTTCAAAATGATGTACAGTTAAAACGGTAGAATTGTCAATAATATTATGTAAAAATTTGTGGGAGCAATAAACAAGAATGTTTTTACTTTTAAGGCAGTGTTAGGCCGAAGGAATTAGTCTCGTGGGTGTATGTTTTAATAAATTTTGCAAGTTAAAATTAATTTTACACAATTTTGAATACCGGTTAAATATTAAATAAAACCGACTAAACCACGTAAAATGGTCTGTTTATGGAAATTTCTAATCAATTTTATCTTGGGATTTGACATAAAAATTGCTGCTTTTAAGGTTTTAATTATTTCATTTGGTTGAACATTAAATTGGTTTAACTATAGAAACTTTTAATTATCAATTTCTACCGCTATCTTGTTTTCCAATTAATTATAATAGAAGCTGGTATCGTTTTCACTTTTATATCTTGAAGGCAGGATTTGTGTCCAGTTTTTACGTTGAACGGAAGTAACGCAGGAATTGCGCATTATCTTGGCAGATCAGCGTAATCTCAAATTTAATTAACCAAATTCATATTTTGAAAGCTTCAAAGAAAAACTTTTATTTTAGTGAGTTTGAGCACAAACGCTAAAAGCTCTCTTTGTTATCGTCAACTCTCTTCACACTCGAATGTAACTGACAGTGATGACGGATCCAAAAAGTTGTATGGTTTTGACGCCTACGCAATTTGACGTCGCGACATTTAAAATTTTGCCCGACTACAATAATAATAAAATTGCTTCCATACAGCTTATCTGCAAGCTCCAAAAAGGTTTTCGAT
Source organism: Cantharis flavilabris (assembly GCA_949152465.1). Taxonomy (NCBI): domain Eukaryota; kingdom Metazoa; phylum Arthropoda; class Insecta; order Coleoptera; family Cantharidae; genus Cantharis; species Cantharis flavilabris. Next base: position 32,918,962 of record OX424438.1, on the reverse strand, counting down.
AAGAAGTTATGGCTCTGAGTACCTTTCTTGCAGTTAAAATCAGTCCGGATGTAACATGAATGGATTGTAAAATTGTAGACTAGGATCATAAAAGAGTTTGCCAATACGGCTAGACATTTTTCAAAAATCAAAAGGAACCTATATATTCAGAGATTGCAACTTGCGGTCGGATTTATTTATCGCTTTTATTTATACATTTCAGTATTGATAAATATAGAGAGGAAATAATTTATGATTAAGTTTAATTTTACAAACCGAATACAATCAAAATTAAATACACAACAATTTGATGATTTACAATTAAAGGGGGGCGGGGGTTGCGTAATGATTTCTCAAATAGTAGTCAATCATAAATTTATAATTACAGTGAGTGTAGAAAGTATTCGTCACCTCCTATATTACCAATGTAAATTGTCCATTTTCAAACCGTTTTTTGACATATAAAAATCGCTTTTACAGCAAAACTTTTTAGACATTGTTTGTTAAAAATTTCATTGTCTTCAATTTTATATCTATACATTTTTCTATTTTGTCGCCCCATTTTTGACTGGCAGCGACTTAAACAAGAATCTAAAAAATACAAAAAATATTGTCTCCTGTATCTCAAAATCGGTGCAACAAAATAAAAAAATGTATAAGTAGTTTTTATTGCAAATTTTAGTCCCTACATTTTTGTTTATATACATTTTTCTATTTTGTCACACCGTTTCTGAGATACAGATGATAATATTTTTTGTATTTTTCAGAGTCTTGTTTAAGTCGCTGCCAGTCAAAAACGGGGCGACAAAATAGAAAAAGGTATAGATATAAAATTGAAGACAATGAAATTTTTAACAAAAAATGTCTAAAAAGTTTTGCTGTAAAATCGATTTTTATATGTCAAAAAACGGTTTGAAAATGGGTAATTTACATTGGTAATATAGGAGGTGACGAATACTTTCTACACTCACTGTAATTGTAACCCATTTTTCCGTAATTTGTTCTAATTTTTTAAATGTATTGCAATATTATTATTACTTAACAAATAAATTGATATCTCTCCTTCATTGATTTATATTTTTATTATTAATTATTGATTATCAAAGTTCAACTCGCTTTGTTTAAACCACAAAATTGTTTTTCTATGACAGAGAACCTTTCTTATTCAATGTTGTGGTTCAACAACACTGTTTTTACTGTATAATTTTAAAATTTCATAATACCAAATACAATTTATTGATGTCAACGTTCACGAGATTATAATTCATTGATGGTTCATAAGAGAAGCGTGTTTACAAAATTAATGGTAATTATTCGTAATGTAATTGCAATAGAGCAGATAATTGCTATAAATGGTTGTACATTCTATTGTATTCGAAGAGTAATTCAAAGACATTGTGCAAGAAACACCTGTGTGTCCCTCGATTATTATTATTGTACAAATTGAATGAAACTTTATGTATTGCAATATAGGAGTGTCTTCTCGGATTTAGTAATGATTAGGATATTTCCAACAATTTAATCTTGCTTTACAACAAATTTCATTAGAGGGTAATAAAGTAAAACACTAGGTACAACGGAAAAACCTTTAGCCGAAGGCTAAAATTTGTGTACCTGACTTTTAAAATTGAAACCAATACAATTTTCGGCTTGTCAACATCTTGTAAGTGATTTGGGGGATTACCAAATTCCTCCCGACATCTGTTTGGACAAACTTATTTTCCATCTGAATTTTGGAAGGCGCTGTCTACAAGTCATAATAAGTACGTCGCTAAATTTTAAGTGATTCCCCAATAATCTTTAGCAATTATATTTATCTTCTACTAGCAGATCAGGCTCCTTACAAATGATGACAGTGGAACTCGATTGATGTATGTACAACTTGAATGGTGTGAAAATCCTACGATTTTCTCGATTTTCTTATTCTTGGATTTCTTCAAATTTTCTTTTGCTTGTACACCAGAGTTCTCCAGTTATTCGACCCTTGGTTGTACACATAGTTAGAATTTAATGGCATTTATTGGAATTTAAATGGAAGATTGGAAGTCCACAGGAAGAATAAAGTAGAGAAGTTTGGAAGTCCACAGGAAGGATAAAGTAGAGAAGTAAAAAATAGATCACCGAATAAATAGTGTGAGATGAAGTGGTTCAAATTGTGTTTCAAAATACTAGATTTTTCTTAATTAAACTGAAATTGGAATTAGTCGTACAAATTTTTAACAAACTGGTGGCGCTTCCAATCAAAGATAATTTTTTTCTGCCCAAGCCAAACTTTTTTTCGCCTATTGGCCGAAGTCGAAAGAACTGCGTGAAGTAATGAGTGAATATAAATTAAAATGTAGAAAAAGGTTAATATAAAACAGGCTGGTTTTATAAAGCGAGATGTGGGAGCGTTTGGCCAGTCGGGCCTCCAAGCCGTTTAAAAAGAAAGAAAAACTATTTTGAACCAATACATCCTTGCATGTAGGTAAAATTAGGGGAAGGTTGGGGGGAGGAGGTAAAGCCCCCAAAATCACAATTGGCTTTCCCAAAATTTATTGCCCAAAACTTTTGAAAATAAGAGGAGAAAATTTTAATTCAATCAGTTGAACCATTTTTCTTCTTCTTTAGCTTATCCCCGTCCACTCCTTTTCCCCTTCCTCTGCTTTCAGCCGCTCGAAATCAGTGCCTTCCCGTAACAATTTTTATGTCGTCTTTTTTGTGATCTTCCTAACGTGTCTTTTGGGAGCTCTTGGTCTTTAGTGGCTATTAGTTCTGGCTACGTGTTTCACAAATTGTCCCTCAAACTAGCTCATAAAATTCTTCGCTCTATTGCTCGGTGCATTGCAAGAAGCAACACACATGCGTCACACACTTTTCTTTTCAGATTTATCGGGATTTTTGGATTACCAAATATGTAGTTTAGGTTTTCAAAGGCAGCCTAGATAAGACATATTCTTCTTTCTCTCATTATTTTTGTTTTTATCAAAGTTTCTTTTTTACCAAATCATTTTTATAATGGTTTAATTCTTGTGGAACAGCAAAACCCCACCCTTAAAATGACAAAAAAATTTCAAATAATATATTTTTTGAAAAGTACCTACTTAATCAAAATATTCGTCGTGTAAGATTCTTATAGATTTTTGGTATTTTGGCAAGGAACAGCTTCTGGCAATGAATAAAAATTGTTTTTATTAAAACAAAGGATTTTGCGATTTGGGCAAATTTAACCGTTTTCTGGACCAATCCTAATGTACGATAAGTACTTTGAATAATTACTGGAATGTAATTACTAGAAGTATACACTCCAGTTTAGACTAGAGGGTTCTCACTTGAAAATCTGGTAAAGTCAAGGAATTTAAGATTTCCCTAATTTTGTCAGGGAAAAGTCAGTAGAATTTATCATTTTTAGTACAAAGTCAGCGAAATTAAATTTTTTATTTTAAAATTTAAGAGAAATTATTAATTTTAATTTAATTTTAAACTTTAGATTTCTTTTACCTTTTCAACTTCCGATTTATCGAGAAGTCAGTGAAAATTTTTATTCTTTGTCAGCGAAAGCCTGGAAAAGTCGGGGAATTTAATTTGGAAAATTTAGTGGAAAACCTGGACTATTTTGGATCCTAAAGTCGAATTTCGATATTAAAGCATCTCCAGTTAAATTTTTACAATTTTGTTTTCTTCATGCCCAAAAACAAGAAAAGTCCAAGGGAAAATAAATCATGCGCGAACTATTTTTGATCTATAATTCAATATAGGGGTAGGGGGGGGGGTTATCTTCGTTCTCGCCCAACTATTTTTGAAATAACTTATAAATAAACCCATAATTCAAGAAAATGGGAGGTTGACAACATATACTGCACCGAGAAACAAAAATTCCTATTACGATGTTTGTTCTTTTACAATCATACAACTGTACAACATTGAGAAAGTAAAAAGTTTTTACCTAATATACGCGCAGGGAAATTGAATTTTTATGACTAGTCCGGTAACTATGTAGTCAACAAATTGACAAACTTGAATTTTGTTGATTTTAAAAATGTTGTTCAACAATGTTTTAAAATTTCGATTTTTTACGATTTTCGGTAAAATTTAATACCATACTTGTCTGGAAAATGTCTCACTTTACTCGGAGCTTTAAAATACTCGGCACAAAGTGCCTCGTATTTCAACATTGCTCTTCGTCAGTAATGTATCATTTTCCTGACTTTTAGGTAAATAACTATTAATATAAACAAAGGGTTGACAAACTCGTTGTTTTCAAGATACTGGCAACAATCAATATTTTTAATAAAACTACAGCAATGACATAATAAATACATGATCACAACATTATTTACCTTAACTACCGTTCACGTTAAATAATTGGGGATTGGGACAAAAAAAACGATATTTCTGATAATATTAATCATAGCAATAATTAATTATATGGACAATTTGCATAAAATTCAAATTCACCTCAAAATAGCATTTATTGATAGTTCAAAGTACCTATAATCAGAATATTTGAGTGATTATTCAAAATTCTGTATCGTCAGCCCGCAAAAAATTAATGAAATGTTCTAATTTATTTGAAAAACTCACGTGATCGAAATCAGGACATGACGACACGAGCCTCAATAAGTGATACACATGGGTGCCAATACACCAGTATAATTTCCACTAAACTATCTAGTGTTTGTAAAATACACGGATTTATGAATATAAACTGGATAGCTAATGCTGATCCCCACTATTGTCTCGATACCGATGGCCGCCATACTGTGCTAAAATGCTACCTACCTACCCCAACAAGGGTTTATCTATTGTTATGTTATAAATAATAACCTCACTATACCTTGAAATTACCGACTAAATGACAGACTGGAGACTCAGGGTGACAATTTTTCGTAGCTCCGACAACTGTAAGGCATTAAAGTTACTGAAAGTTACTAAAAATTAGCACCAAGAAGGGTTGGACATAAATTGTGGTGGGGATACACAGTAACTGGCTATCCAGTTTATATTCATAAATCCGTGGTAAAATAACTTAACCAAATAACAAAGTAACCAAATTTTAGTTACTAATCGCCATTTTAGTGACGTCAAAATCCTCAAAAGTTACATTAGGCCCGCCCATATTTATTAATACGATTTCGCGCGACAAATATACATTTAAATTTCAATATTTTTTTCTGGCTGTATTTGTGAACCAAATTTTAAAAAATTAAGACACATTACACATGTTGTTATGTAGAATAGTTATATGCTAAAATTAAAAATAATCATGCAAATTGTCCATTGGAAAAATTATTTAATTTAATAAAATATTTTAAATGAACGATATAGTAGGAGACAAAATCCAAATCATCCAAAAGCCGGGTACTGACTTCACTAATAATATAGCAATTATATCAGCCTTAAATTTTTTCTGACCGGATGTCGTATCAAAATTCATTAATTTACAGGAAATTACAAACTGAATGTTTTGCATAAAAATGGCACAGCAATTAGCAAAAATAACATAAATTTGTATATGTGACAAGTTGAGTTTATTCAAGTATGCAATATTGTTGGTGGTGTGTGGTGTAGGTACAATTAAATTTATTGAAAAAATTTCTTTCGTGAATTAGCCAAGGTTGGGAAAGTAAGGAGCATTCGACCAGCCCATATCGTATTTGTAATAATATTATGGTAGTAGTACGTAATCAGGGGTGGGCAAAATACATGTAAAATTGTATTTGAAATACAAAATACAAAATACATTGAATAATGTATTTAAAATACAAAATACAAGATACATTTATGTGATGTATTTGAAATACAAAATACAAGATACAGTATTTCAAATACAAGATACAGTATTTAAAATACAAAATACATTTTTTTATATTATTTATATATAAATGATATTAAATTAAAGCCATTCTTTAATCAACAATTTAGTATATTTAAAAAACAAAATTAATAAACAATAGATACCGATCTAATTTTTAAATAATTGATTTCCTTTCAAAAATACAAGATTTTCAAAATTTTTGTCGCTTAATGTTCCCCTGCTTGGAGAATGAATAAATCCAGCAAAAGAAAATAATCTTTCCACGGGTGCAGAAGAACACAAACTTGTATTAAATTTGATAAAAGTTTTCTTAATATTTGGGTAATTTTCAAAACTTGAGAAGCATTTACTTTGGTCGTTCAAAAATGTTACCACTTCCAATTCTGCATTAGAGTAAGATGCCTGAATTTCCTCGGTTGGTTTTGCCAAAACAAAAAAATCATCTTCTGTATTCAAAAGCGTAGACGAAGTAAGGCCATTATTATTATTTATATTACTAGCTTTTATGACTGCTTCTACAGCTTTGTAGCAAAGAGATTTGATTTCATTTATCTTGTCATCACTTGTCGTATTAGGTAGCCACCGAAGTTTAAAATGCGGGTGTAAACATGTTGCTATAATTGCTTCATCAACTTCTGATAATTTAAAAAATTTTTCAAAACGTTTTTCCAAATGGATAATTAATTCTGTTGTTAAATCAGCAATAATGGGCGACACATTGGAACCTGCTATCACATTCTGCATTCGAATTTTTAAAGAATATATTGTTGGTAGAAGCTGACCGTAGTAGCAGTTATTTTGTGCCTGCAGGCAGTCCAACGCACATGCTATAGGTTTCATTATGATGCAAAATTGTTCTAAGTATTCGAGTTCTAAATCTTTGAATTTAATATTTAAATGAAGTTTATCAATTAAAACATTAAGCTTTTCTTTATGCTTTAAAAGATGGTTGATCGAGTCAAACATTGAATTCCATCTGGTTGGGCAAGGATATACTAATTGGCACCCAAGGACCTCATAAATTACTTCAGCACTTTTTGGCCGTCGTGATGAATTCCACAATGTGGTACATTTGGCAAGAGCAGGATGATGCGTTCTGGCAGCTTTAGATTTCACTAAGGCTTTATGTAAATCGGTTGTTCCCAATAAACTTAACGTATGACTTGCGCACCTCAAATGATTTGGTAAATTTATTTGAAAATCTTGAGTTTGTATAGTTTCAAATTGAAAATCATCACAATCATCGGCATTCTCATCTGAATCTTCATTTAGAACATCAATTCCAAATTCTTTGAACGCCTTGACGAAGTTTGAACCATTATCGGTTACGGTCGATATTAACTGTTCCTGTTTTAAATTATATTCTGAACTAATTTCAAACAACATTTCGGCAATTTTGTCATAAGAATGAATACCTTTAAATCTTCGACAGGCCAACACGCAGCTCTTTCGCTCAAGAGTTTTAAATTCAATCCAGTGAGCAGTGACGCCCATAAAACTCCTATGTCTTGTTGACCAAATATCAGCGGTTGTAGAAATGTATTTGATGTCTTTCAGGGTTTCTTTCAGTTTTTCCTGAATTCTGAAGTATTTATCATCAATTTGTCTTCCAAGCTTACGTCGCGACATTATATTTACTTCCGGTCGAATATCTTTAATCAGTTTTATAAAATTTGTATCTTCAACGGTTGATAACGGCTTCATGCTGTTGATAATGTAATCCATTATATTTTGATCAAAGGTATCTTGTTTTGAACAATTAGCATAGTTTACTATTTTTGGTTGTTTTAACGTTTTACCATCGAGTACCTCCAAATTACCATCATGCTTTCTTTTATTTCTGTTACCAGAAATTTTGTTGTCAGTTTTGAATTTTTCGTATTCTTCCAAAACTCTTGGGTGCAATCGCTTTAAATGAGTTTTAAAATTTGTTGTTGACTTCATCGTCCCACTAATTAGCACTTCTTTATTTTTATCTTTCAAGCATATTTGGCAAACAGCCTTTATAGTACCTGAAAATACCTGATCTTTACATACTTTAAAATACATACCGTTTAAAATTGCTGGAAAAACAGAATCTTCTGAAGATTCCACCATTTCAAGAACGTTCTTTGATGATGAAGCCATTATGTGTTATATCAATAATTTTATAGTTATATCAATTTTTATCGGAAATCAGTTTCACTTCGATGTAAATCTTTCTCTATCTCACAGTAGTTAATTAATTTGTTAAGTCGGTATATATATAAAAAAAATTTAATTTTTTTGAATTGGTAATAGTCTAATTTAAAGCAGAGTTTCTGTAAAATGTATTGTAGTGCAGCGACGGCGCCAGTATTTTTGAAATGGGTGGGTAGAATCACACAAAATTTATAAATAAACTCAAAAAAACATTAATAAAATAAGCACCTAAAAAATTTGGGTGATCACTTGCTGGGCACTCCAATCTGGCGCCATCACTGTTTTAGTCTTTTAGTAACGTCCTATGGTCCTATTCAGGGCCGTAGCCAGGCTGAAAGATTACGGCAGGCTTAAGATAGGCTGAAAATTGTCTAATGTCTAAAAAAAAATAGCTCATCACTCACATCCAGAAAGTCAAACGTCGAACTATGCTTGCTTTATTTAAAAAAATATATAAATTATATTTGTTTTAAATCATAACACTATAACAGAAAAAAAAAGGCTAGGACAGGCTAAGCCTGCAAAAATTTGAAAAATAGCTGTCTTTTCTATTGTCTTTATTGCTACATTTGACAAGAAATTTGAAAACAAATTTTTAAAAAAATTATAAAGAGATGAAAGTGTCAAGAAAAGAGTATTCGATTTCGCTATACAGAGTGTCCCGGATACACTTTATATAACTTTAAAGGTGATAGGGGGCACTTTTCTAAATAAATAAAAAAATTTTTTTTTTCTAAATTTAAACCTTCAAGAGTTAAGCCGCGTTCAGATAGCGATTTTTTACTTGCGTTGCTTAGAAACTGGCAAGAGCCAATCAGATTTAACCAAAATAAAAAATTTAAAAATTGCGCTAAAATACTTCAATTTAGTTGGCTCTTGCCAACGAAACATTTTACAAAAAATCTGACACCTTGTAGACATGAATTTTTTTAATTTTCAAGGTATTTAAAATTTTATTAAAAAATATGATTTACAACGCATTTAAAGGACATTTTGCACAGACATTGTGAACAGGACCCTTAATAGACATTTTCATTGGCCCAACTCTTAACAATAAATTATATCTACACTATGTATTTTTCTATTTTAAAATGTATTTTGTATTTTAAAATGTATTTTATATTTTAAAATGTATTTTATATTTTAAAATGTATTTTGTATTTTAAAATGTATTTTGTATTTTAAAATGTATTTTGTATTTTAAAATGTATTTTGTATTTTAAAATGTACTTTGTATTTGAAATACATAATAAAAATACAAAATACAATATAAAAATACAAAATACAAAAAAATTTGTATTTGAAATACAAAATACAAAATACATTTGCAAATTGTATTTGAAATACAAAATACAAAATACAAAATGTATTTCAAATACGTATTTCAAATACATGTATTTAAATTCTGCCCACCCCTGTACGTAATAATACCTATATGATTATATTTACAAAACATCCTCTATTGTATTGGCGATTTTTAATCAATTAATAACAAGAATTATTTATATAATAATCCTCGTAGGATACGTAATTAGCACTTATTTATATTATACATGGAGTTTGTTCAACCTGAATTACGTGTAAGTGGCTAATGAACTTATAACAAATTTGTAAAATAATAAAATTAATTAATTCTAAGGTTTTCACTCAATTTTAATGAAGCAAAAACGGCGCCCCACAGATCACAGTGTGGTTTTTATTAACTTCTTTAAATATTTATTAATCCAATTTAAGCTCTCGTGTCTTCTAAATTTAGAACTTTTCGGTTAAATTTTACAAGATGAGCATGTGTTTTTATCATCCCCTTTCACAAGTGTTCGGAAACCTGTCGTCCTGTCGACGTACGTTTAAAATATGTGGATTCCTCCGTATTGTTTCACAAGTGAAATTCGATCCTTTAGATAATTTACGATATTTAAAGCTTCCTAAAGGGTCGGAGAAGGCGTATGTGCCAAATTTAAATGAGAAATTGCCTGGGAAATGTTTTAGCCACCCAGGAGAAGCGTTTTCTATTTATGTTGACAAAAACATTTGCAATGAGGCATAAATATCACATTTCTTGAGTTAATGTTGTTTTTTGTTTCCAGGAGACCTTTTGGTAATTTGTGCTGACGAACAACGGTGGCTACCAAGACGAGTCATCGTTCGAGGGGGTCAACTTTTAATAGGAAGCACATCTGGCGAAAACACTGCAGGAGGGCTTCGTTTACCTTTACGACATCTTAGTTTGGCTGCCGGACCTTTGCCCAATAGTTTGGCACTCTACAGAGGTCAAAACAAGATTCTCACCATTCAGGTACTATAAGAAATAGACCGATTTCAGTCAGAAAGGCGACTTCCTGATCATTAAAATTAAAATTAAGTAATAATTACCAAAATTAACGATTTATTTATCATTTCATGTTACATTATTTATTTTTAAATTCTATTAATTAATCGATATTTTGTTAATATTATTTATCGGCATTAATGGCACCATTCGGTCAATATTTGTAATTTCAAAAATTTATCATGAGATGTTAACGAAAAATGTTACAACAATAATGGTGTATTTATCAATACAAATGGTGATAATTAGCATCATTGGAGATAATATTATTGTGTCCTTGTATAGAACATGAAGCGGACGATTCGCTTCAGTATCGATAATTATATTTAAAAGGTTATTGTAGAATATTTTGTTTAAGTTTTTTTTTTATTTTCAGACCGCAAATGAACGTGCGTTCAATGTATGGGTGAAGACGATCGCCATCGAATTGATTCGGCAAACCCCTTTGGAAGCTGTCAGATATTTAGATATATTAAATTTAACTGATAGCGAAACTAACAATAAAAAAGACCAAGACTGCGAAAAAGACTGGAATTATAATGACATCGAGGAAACTGCCCACCTACAATATAATTTGTATAATAATACCTCACAACCTACGCCCAAAGATGAGCCCACAATCATCACCAAACAAGAAACACCAAAAATAGACGAGCTTAACGTGGAAGTGTTACTCAAAAGATGTCAAAACTCAGATAATTACGTACCAGTTAAGGATAAACTCATTTTATTTGAGTCGCTTTGTCGATTAGGAAGAAAAGTGAGGAGCACTGAAGATGTATCCATAAAAGCGATCGTTGAGAGCAATAAACGGGCATCGTCGATGCACGACATCTCAAATTGTATTAGTTCGGTTTCAGGTGTGAAGCAAATTTGTAAGTATTTTGAAAATAAAACAGACACACGTCAGTCTTCCAAGTACGCTAGCATTAATCGAACCAAGATGAGACTGATTCATTCCGATTCCCAATTGAACGATATCACAAATTCGTACAGAATCGAAAACCAATTTCAAAAATTTCCATAAATTCAATTTTCAAAATAAGACTGTTCCTTGTGTGATTTTGATATTCAATCGTAAATTGAAGTATTAATAATTGTATAAAGAAATAACCAAAGCGTATTATTAATAATAATAATTAGTAATTCTTATTAACATTTTGTAAATAATTATTATTTTAACAAAAAAATGACAGAATTCTGTAAAGATTAATTTTCATTGCATTTATTCGATAAATGCAAATAATACAAAACAATTTTTCAAGTAAGCAAATTTTGTATTTTTATTTAAACATTTTCTTTTATTGTTAAACCGTTAAATATTCTATTCAAATGTAATTATTTTATATATGTTTAATATATGACTAAAATAAATACCTATGTAAATATTTTTGTAATAATTATTTTGTTATAAATAGTTCATTAAACAACTATTAATTTCTAATTGGTTTTTAATATATTATGATTTACTTACACCTGAAAATTTTACAATTGCAGGAAAAATTTTATCCAATTTCTCAATCTCGCTAATACTGGAAATAACCTAATAGACTTTGGAGCTTATTAATCCAAATATCAAATAATATGCAATTTTTACGAAGCCGTAAAACAAAATGGGGATAATTCCCGAAATTTGTTTTATTATCTTCCTAATTTTTTAATTAATTCTAAGGAACGTAACCAACTATGCACGTTCATTAATTAACAATCAGACCTGCAATTATTGTTTAAAAGTTATCAATGGCAGTAGAAATATCAATTTTCAGTAGGACAGTAGGTACATTTCAAACCCATGATTTAAAAATCGTAACTTTCTAGTTCTAGATTACAAAGATGTTTTTAATGAGTGGAGCAACACAAAGAGCGGCTTCGGGAATGTTTTTAATGGCAGGAATGGCTTAAAGATTTACTAGTGTAATTTATGCCTAAAAACACTTGTATAAAATAAAAACAAGTCGTAGTCGGGGCAAACCTTATGGAAACAGCCAATCCAACAATCGGTTAACGTTTTTATTATGTCTTTTTTGTCGAATTCTTAAATGAAACATAAATTTTAATGTTTATATTTGAATTTACGCCATAAACTACCATAATTGCATTAAGAAATTTTTAAAATGATGGGTTTAAAACTGTCGTTAAAAAGAAAAGTACGTGTGAAGACGTGTTTTTTTTAATGTAGGTTAGTGTAAGTTGTATTTTAGTAAATCCATCATTAAAAGAGAACTCCGTGCAAAAACATAGATCTGCAATCGTTTTTGTCGATTTTTGCGTCAGAGTGTTTACTATCGAGTACCGATTATGTTGTCGGCATACTTACCGTCAGCGTTATTACTTGTCTGCCAACAACAATATCGTTTTTTGGAACAATTTAAATTCTGTAGAATTGGTCATCGGAACGCAATAAACAAAGTTTAAGTAGACTAGCAATTATTGTACCAAAACCGTAAAGAGTAAATGACAGGATAATCCCTATTCTGTAACTTCTTCTTCCTCTTAATTTAGAAAAAGAACCAATCAGCGAACGCTTTTATTTGCACTAACTTACTCAGTTCAAGTTAGTGCAAACAAACAAACAGACCTATTACCATGGGACGTACCAAATTTACATTTGGCATTCATGGTTTTTTGAGCACTTGCATATATTCTAGTAGGGTGCTAACCTTGTTAAATGCATAGTTGTAGGTAAAACTTAGACTTTTGATCACAAGTCGGTGCGACCAAGTATTGACTTATTACTTATTATAAATATACAAAGAAGAAGAATTTCAATTAACCTACAAGTTCTGTTTCATATTTACACAACAAATTGTTTGACATGGAGATAGTAGCAATAACGCTTGTGATACCTACATATCTGTATCCGGATGTAGGATACATACTTGCCTCTTTTGCATATAATGAGCACAGCGACGTAGCAAGGGCCCCGGACCCTGGTGCAAGCGAGCCGGATTTTATAAATTGAATGAATTTGAAAATTCGGGCCCGGGCCCTGGTGCGCGGCACCACTAGCACCACCTCTTGCTAAGTCCCTGAGTGAGCAAACAAAGTGATACATAATTAAGTAAGTTTTTTTTTTGAAAAAATGTAAAAATATATAAGTGAAAATTTAAAAATTCATATTACGATATAAGGTAATTTCACAGTTATTTCCGATCATCAGTCGTATATATTGACAAAATGTAAGAAATAAGAAAATATTGGAACTAAACAAATAAAAATCTAAAATTAATTATTAGAATATTAAAAATTGACGAAGATGACTTACCAATAACCCCACAAACGTGAAATAGGGACCTTATATCTTATTATGAATTTTTAACTTATATATATTTCCTACATTTTAATCCTGACCTGCGTTAAGTGACAATTTTGTCTTTTTTGAATAATTGAGCAAATAATTAACTTTCACTTATACTTAAATTATTTACAAATACATGCTACATACCACAAATCTACTTGAAATTTTTATTTTGGGTTAATTTTCTGTTATACATAAGTAGACTGTTGCATAACGTGAACATAATTTTTAAAAAAAGCCTGTCGACTAGAAAGATTATTTCTTGGCAAGATTGGGAAATACATTTTTTGAAAACTTAATCGAGACATCCAGTTTTGTCTTGTTCTAGAAATAATTATGAATTGCAGGGAATTAATACTTCTTAAGCGGAATTCCGAGAATTTTAACCCATCATGTGAGCGCGCCGCTCACATAACTAACATTACGAACGTCAATCGTATAAATGATGTCGAATTAATCTGATACTATTAATACCTTCAAATGACATGTCCACAAATATTGGCAAAAATAAATTATAGCAATATTTGTCATTCCTGCATAGTTATCGTCTTAAAAAGTAGACAACACCGATAAAGTGAGCGTCTCGCTTACCGCGCAATATTTTTATCACCGCCGTACGTACATGTGTTTCTATTTTTTTCAATTCATCATAGCTAATAAATTAATTTTGTAGTTGGAGGAGACCGAAGAACAATTTTTGTGAGTCTGATGGTGATATTTCTGAACCTACACCTAGCATTAGTACACAGCAATTAAATACTCCGCAAACATCTCGTTGGAGATTAGCACAAAATAATTTTTTATGATACATACAAAATATAAATTACATTTTTAACAAAGGGTAAAAATGTACATATTTCTAGTACGATTGATATAATATAAATGAATGAATGAATGATATAAAAATAGTGTACCAATCACGTTGAGAAATTAAGTGTACCAACGATGGGTTAATAAACCTTTATTCCCTATTACTTCAAGAGAAAGGCGAGAATTGGGAATTTCTACCCTACCTTCATGCGTATAACCCCATCTTATCCGTTTTTTATGAATAATCATTATTTCTCTAGGACCTCCAGGATCCTATCCGCAATTTTGAATATCCTTCACCTGAACTTTATTGTAGAAAATTGTTGTCATATCTTTTATGGTTTCTGTAACTAGTTGTCCAGTTCAATCAGCAGTAGAAATAAAATTATTAAGTAGGTAATATTGTATAATAATAAACCATTTACAAATTCCTATAAAATTTATTAACATTAGATATAAAAAAAGATAGATAAATTTTTTGAAATAATAACATTGGCACGAACTATTGGTCGGTTATTATAAAAATGTGGTCGTGCAAGCTTCTTAAAGTACTATTGGAGTAATTCAAATATCAATACCCATTTACATAATTAATTAAAAATTTATGACCAAATACATAGAAATTGATCCAAAATAATTCCCCATACCTGAGAAAATGTTATTTGTAATAATTATCTTTCAAATGTGATAATGCTTAAAGAAATGAACAGGTAAATAATTTCTTAATAAATACATAAAGATTAATTAAAAAATAAAAATATTTAATATCACCTGATTTACTTAGAAAAAATTATATAACAATATACAATAATTCAATTAAGTATTGCCATTTCCACTAAATTTATTAATACCTAAGAGAGCTCTTCTCACAAATCAATGTTTTATCTAACTATCTTTTTCTAGCGCTTCATTTTGTTCCAATGAATCTAAGGTATCGTTAGAACTCGAATGAGTTAAATCCGTAAGTTCGTCTAGGTGTTTTTGCCTCTTTCTTACATTCCAATGCAAACATTCTGCCAAAGAATCAAACCAATCTGAAATTTGATCTTGCGCACAAATACTAGGAACAGGATATATCGATGTAGTTACTCGTAAACTAAAAATTATCGAATTATCATAAAGCAAACTAAATACTAAATAATATATTATGTACCTATCGCCGTGCAGCAGTTCTTGCCTATTTCTTCCATCAAAAGAAACCCATGCTGTTGTTCGACTATCGACAGAAACAGAAATCTATAAAAAGAAATATACACAAATAATATCACTAATTCGGTACTATTAAATAATAATTAAAGCTAACCTTTAGTTCCACACCTGCCGGTACAACGATGGGTCTAAAACTCAAAGAGTGTGGGCAAATTGGTGTAACCATAATGGCAGGCACGCTGGGATGTATCATCGAACAACCAGCGGCACCGGCATAGGCCGTACTTCCTGTAGGTGGACTGACAATCAATCCATCACCTTGTACGTTGGTAATATGTTTACCATCAATAAATAAATCGATATTGGACAAATAAGGTGATGGACCTCTATCGACAACCACTTCGTTCAAAACTAATAGATTCGTTGACGGTTTTTTATCGGTCTTTGTTCTATGTTCATCCAAATCTCCTTTTCTAACAATTATACATCTCAATCGGCTTCGTAAAGTTAATGCCGCATTTCCTTCGAGGACGTTGTTAACTTGTTCTTGAAAATTTTCAAATCTAAAAGGCGTCAGAAAGCCCAAAGATCCTAAATTAAATGCCATAACTGGAGGAACTGATTGTTGAAAAAGCAGACTAGCATATAACAGCGTTCCATCGCCTCCCAAACATATGATAAAGTCGATCTTGTCTGTCAGGTCGTCTTTACCATCTTTAAATGTCATCAATTTATCTTTGATGGATATAAAATTAGTAAATTGGTCCAAGTGGGTGTCATCGATGACGGATCCTTCCACAAATACCACCATTCGTTTTTCCTAAAAAAAGGTAACAATTAAGTGATATTTTGAAAATAAATCAATGTAATATATTGCATTCAGAGAGGAGAGAAAAATCCCAAAAAGTATTTAAATAATAAATAATTTATCAATTTTAATTTAAATATTTTTTTGATTATTTATTCCGTCCTTAAGAAATATCTCTTTGAGGTCCTAATTCTAATAAATGTAAAAAATATTTATGCAAACACAAAATTCTAAGTCAAAATCTTTAGAATATCGAGTAAAACAAAATTGTAGTTTTACTGAAATGTTCTAAACCAAAATTTTTCGAACGTTCACACACAAATTTTTCAAAATTGATAAAAATTATTAATACTTAAATTTTATAAAATTCTGGGAATAAATCAAATAAATTCAAAAAATATAAGAATAATACAATACGTAGAAAATCAAAATTCAAAAAATTTAAAAAGGAGACAATTAACACATAACAGGTCTGGATTAAGAAAATTTGAAAAAATGAAAATTTCGTAATACGAAGTACAATATAACGTTATTTCATGGTTATTGCCATTCATCAGTTGTACGCATCGATTACGATTACATTGTAAAATAAGAAGAAAAAATTTTTCAAACTAAACAAAATTATCGACTAAATTGTACAAAATTGACTTACCATAACCTCCAAAGATTATCAAAACTGAACTTGTTACACGAGGTATGAATAATTTAAAAATGATTTGAACTAAGAAATTCGTTTACCTAGCACTGCTAGTTTGAAATCCGAAGGCACTGCCCTCTTAATATGATTTCTAAAAACTTTGAAAAAATTCAAAATTCAAAAATTTACCACGTTTTTTAACCGTGAGGCGTAAAACTAGAAAAAGAACTCAAAATAAAAAATTTTAAGTAAATTTGTGGTTTTTAGTATGTATTTATGGTTAAATTCAAAAAATATAAGAATAATACAATACGTAGAAAATCAAAATTCAAAAAATTTAAAAAGGAGACAATTAACACATAACAGGTCTGGATTAAGAAAATTTGAAAAAATGAAAATTTCGTAATACGAAGTACAATATAACGTTATTTCATGGTTATTGCCATTCATCAGTTGTACGCATCGATTACGATTACATTGTAAAATAAGAAGAAAAAATTTTTCAAACTAAACAAAATTATCGACTAAATTGTACAAAATTGACTTACCATAACCTCCAAAGATTATCAAAACTGAACTTGTTACACGAGGTATGAATAATTTAAAAATGATTTGAACTAAGAAATTCGTTTACCTAGCACTGCTAGTTTGAAATCCGAAGGCACTGCCCTCTTAATATGATTTCTAAAAACTTTGAAAAAATTCAAAATTCAAAAATTTACCACGTTTTTTAACCGTGAGGCGTAAAACTAGAAAAAGAACTCAAAATAAAAAATTTTAAGTAAATTTGTGGTTTTTAGTATGTATTTATGGTTAAATTCAAAAAATATAAGAATAATACAATACGTAGAAAATCAAAATTCAAAAAATTTAAAAAGGAGACAATTAACACATAACAGGTCTGGATTAAGAAAATTTGAAAAAATGAAAATTTCGTAATACGAAGTACAATATAACGTTATTTCATGGTTATTGCCATTCATCAGTTGTACGCATCGATTACGATTACATTGTAAAATAAGAAGAAAAAATTTTTCAAACTAAACAAAATTATCGACTAAATTGTACAAAATTGACTTACCATAACCTCCAAAGATTATCAAAACTGAACTTGTTACACGAGGTATGAATAATTTAAAAATGATTTGAACTAAGAAATTCGTTTACCTAGCACTGCTAGTTTGAAATCCGAAGGCACTGCCCTCTTAATATGATTTCTAAAAACTTTGAAAAAATTCAAAATTCAAAAATTTACCACGTTTTTTAACCGTGAGGCGTAAAACTAGAAAAAGAACTCAAAATAAAAAATTTTAAGTAAATTTGTGGTTTTTAGTATGTATTTATGGTTAAATTCAAAAAATATAAGAATAATACAATACGTAGAAAATCAAAATTCAAAAAATTTAAAAAGGAGACAATTAACACATAACAGGTCTGGATTAAGAAAATTTGAAAAAATGAAAATTTCGTAATACGAAGTACAATATAACGTTATTTCATGGTTATTGCCATTCATCAGTTGTACGCATCGATTACGATTACATTGTAAAATAAGAAGAAAAAATTTTTCAAACTAAACAAAATTATCGACTAAATTGTACAAAATTGACTTACCATAACCTCCAAAGATTATCAAAACTGAACTTGTTACACGAGGTATGAATAATTTAAAAATGATTTGAACTAAGAAATTCGTTTACCTAGCACTGCTAGTTTGAAATCCGAAGGCACTGCCCTCTTAATATGATTTCTAAAAACTTTGAAAAAATTCAAAATTCAAAAATTTACCACGTTTTTTAACCGTGAGGCGTAAAACTAGAAAAAGAACTCAAAATAAAAAATTTTAAGTAAATTTGTGGTTTTTAGTATGTATTTATGGTTAAATTCAAAAAATATAAGAATAATACAATACGTAGAAAATCAAAATTCAAAAAATTTAAAAAGGAGACAATTAACACATAACAGGTCTTTAACCATAAATACATACTAAAAACCACAAATTTACTTAAAATTTTTTATTTTGAGTTCTTTTTCTAAATCAAATAAACACCAATTTTTTTATTTTTATTTTGATTAACGTGCATCAACAACTAGGTTATTAGCACCTACATAATCTACATTATAGTTAATTCGTATATTATCCTTGTTTTAAATTTTTGTAATTATTTCAATATCCTTTAGATATTTTATTATGTCAATTTTGATTAAGGCCTTACATACGTCTAGCAACGCCAAAAATGCGCTTAAATAAAAATATATTTTTAGTAAAAATAAATAGTACACATTGTTTATTGGTATTTACAGTTTATTAAAAAATTTATTTCACTTTATTTTTACCAAAATTACTATATAAAAAAATCACGTGATCCACTACACTAAGAAAAAATAGTTGCTCCACGGTCGGCATCATATCTCCAGTAAATGTTGATCGATCTGCAAAATTAAAAAAAGTTCTTGTAAAGTAAAGTTGTAGTTATTGTCTGTCGAGCCGGAATTTTGATATTTTGATTTAAAAATGTTATAAACATAATTAGTGTAAAATTTGTGAAGTAAAACGCATCCTTTTTTTAAAGCTATAAATTGCTAAATTTTTCGAAATTCAAAATTCCGGCTCGACAGACTATAACTACAACTTTATTTTACAAGAACCTTTTTTAATTTTGCAGATGGATCAACATTTACTGGAGATATGATGCCGACCGTGAAGCAACTATTTTTTTCTTAGTGCTGTGTATCACGTGATTTTTTATATAGTAATTTTTGTAAAAATAAAGTGAAATAAATTTTTTTATAAAGTTTAAATACCAATAAACAATGTGTACTATTTATTTTTATTAATTTGTATTGTTATCCGTACTAAATTTTTTTTATTTTAGTAAATTTCTGGCGTTGCTAGACGTATGTAAGGCCTTAACCAATATTTGATGTAAATGTAGGGGAATTTATTTAATTGTGTTTTATAATTATGTATAATATGTATTATTTAAATCACGTAAAATAACAAGCAACTTTCTTATTTTAAATAGAACACCCCATGTTTTATAAAATCATCAAGTTTCTCTTTCAATTATTTTCAATAATCTTGCAATATTTCCTAATAACTAATAAGTAATTTGAATATCATTGTACGTATTTGTATAGCTTCTAACTTGTTTATTTCAAAATTTGAATTCAATCGTAGGGGTTTAATAATAAATAAGGATAATGTCGAATAACATTTAATGTTTAACAAAATTACTACTTCGATAGATTGTGGCATTTAAATATTAAAATAATTCCCGAAAAGAACAAAAAGTGAATCTTCGACCTTTGTTTATTAAACGACATAAAGTTAATTTTTGTCTATGTTTGAAGAAAATAGTAGTTTACGCAATAAGTATGAACCAAAAAGATTACTGAACGAGTACAGATTTAAGCACGAGCCGTTAGAAAAGGACGAAGTTTAATTTTTTTAGATATACCTAGAAATAATGCTAGTTATTCCAAAATGGCTTTTAGCCATTTAGCAAGAGGCTAAATAATTTTGTTTTGGAATCCTCTATAGTTTATAAGCACCTCAAGTTTGTTGTTCTATTTATGGAACACTGCATATTGACGTATAGAAACAACAAGTAGTAATGAACAATGCATTTGAATCTATTTAATCATTTGACTAGGATGACTTTCATCTTCGTTATTGTTAGTTAATACAATTACGAGTATGCACGTATACCATATTATAGACAATAGAAGAAATTTAAAAATATGTAAAAATAATTAAATATATAAATCTTAACTTGTGAGAAAATAAACAATTAAACTATAAATAACAAGTTAAATTGGACCTTCATTGAAGATATAAAGAAGTTTATTATACCTAATGATTATATATTAATTTCATTAGACGTCAAGTCGCTTTTCACAAACATTCCTGTTGATTTGGCAATTAATATTGTAGAAGAAAAATGGGACGATATCAAAATTCACACCAATATCCCCAAAGAAAAATTTCTGGAAGCCCTCAAGATGTGTTTGGAGACAACATACTTCCAATATAATGGGACAATAAATCAGCAAATTTTTGGTACCGCCATGGGAAGTCCCATATCAGCCACGATCTCAAATCTGGTAATGGAAATTCTGGAAGAAGACCGGATATCCAAACTTCCTTTCTACAAACGCTATGTTGACGATATAATTACTGCTATACCTAAAAACTACGAAGCTTTCATCGTTAACCATTTCAACGGATTTCATCCACGTCTTCAGTTCACTATTGAAAAAGAAGAAGACAAGAAGATAACCTTTCTTGACATACAACTTATCCACGAAACGAATCACTTAAAGTATAAATGGACACAAAAAACAACGTGGTCAGGAAGATACCTAAACTATAGCTCACACCACCACAAAAGTCAGGCAATTCGCACAGCTATAGGACTTGTTGATAGAGCCTTAAAACTAACCCATGGCGACTACAGGAAAGAAACCTTAAAAATTGCCCAAAAAACTTTATTCAAGAATGGTTACCCCGGACCTCTGGTGAAGAGAATTATCAAGGATCGTGTTAACAAACTATATAATGGTAACACAATGAAGAAAGAAGTTTCCAACTTTGCAGTTATGCCATATGTAAAAGGTTTAAGCGAAAAAATCAAGAGAATATTAAAACCTTACAAGACCAATGTAACCTTCAAGTCCACTAATAACATTGGTCAACTTTATACTAAATTGAAAGACACCGTACCTCCTGAGAAGAGGTCAGATTTAATATACAAGGTCCAATGCAATAACTGCAATTTGGTATATATTGGACAAACAAACCAATGGCTTCAAAAAAGAATGAGTGGACACATTTCAAGTATACGCTGTAATAAGCCCGAATCCACAGCTATTGCCAAACACATTCTAGTCGATGGACATGATGTAGATTTTATGAACGCCAAGATAATCAAATCTGTTGCCAACTACAAAGATCGACTTCTTCATGAAATGATATGTATCACAAGAGAGAAGAACGCCATGAATACTCGTCTAGTTAGCCCCTACACACATTGGAGTTAAGTTTTTCCTATTTGACGGAAACTCATCATAGGTTGTTCCTTAACTCACGATCTTTTTGGATCTTAGGTCGTATCAAATGACAATGTGTTTTATTCCCGGTTTCCATGTATTTTATTTTGTTTATATTAAATAAAATTCTGAAGAAGACGACAAAAATCGTCGAAAGCTTAAGATATATTTGATTATATTATTGAATTTAACTTGTTATTTCTAGTTTAAGTGTTTATGTAAAAATATTAAATCAGTTTCATTTTGGTTTCCTTCATTAATGATAATCACCAAATGACCTTGAATAGCTATATCAAACATAATAAAAGTGGAAAAAGAACTCAAAATAAAAAATTTTAAGTAAATTTGTGGTTTTTAGTATGTATTTATGGTTAAATTCAAAAAATATAAGAATAATACAATACGTAGAAAATCAAAATTCAAAAAATTTAAAAAGGAGACAATTAACACATAACAGGTCTGGATTAAGAAAATTTGAAAAAATGAAAATTTCGTAATACGAAGTACAATATAACGTTATTTCATGGTTATTGCCATTCTTCAGTTGCACGCATCGATTACGATTACATTGTAAAATAAGAAGAAAAATTTTTCAAACTAAACAAAATTATCGACTAAATTGTACAAAATTGACTTACCATAACCTCCAAAGATTATCAAAACTGAACTTGTTACATGAGGTATGAATAATTTAAAAATGATTTGAACTAAGAAATTCGTTTACCTAGCACTGCTAGTTTGAAATCCGAAGGCACAATCGTAATCGATGCGTGCAACTGAAGAATGGCAATAACCATGAAATAACGTTATATTGTACTTCGTATTACGAAATTTTCATTTTTTCAAATTTTCTTAATCCAGACCTGTTATGTGTTAATTGTCTCCTTTTTAAATTTTTTGAATTTTGATTTTCTACGTATTGTATTATTCTTATATTTTTTGAATTTAACCATAAATACATACTAAAAACCACAAATTTACTTAAAAAAAAAAATTTTTTATTTTGAGTTCTTTTTCTAGTTTTACGCCTCACGGTTAAAAAACGTGGTAAATTTTTGAATTTTGAATTTTTTCAAAGTTTTTAGAAATCATATTAAGAGGGCAGTGCCTTCGGATTTCAAACTAGCAGTGCTAGGTAAACGAATTTCTTAGTTCAAATCATTTTTAAATTATTCATACCTCATGTAACAAGTTCAGTTTTGATAATCTTTGGAGGTTATGGTAAGTCAATTTTGTACAATTTAGTCGATAATTTTGTTTAGTTTGAAAAATTTTTCTTCTTATTTTACAATGTAATCGTAATCGATGCGTGCAACTGAAGAATGGCAATAACCATGAAATAACGTTATATTGTACTTCGTATTACGAAATTTTCATTTTTTCAAATTTTCTTAATCCAGACCTGTTATGTGTTAATTGTCTCCTTTTTAAATTTTTTGAATTTTGATTTTCTACGTATTGTATTATTCTTATATTTTTTGAATTTAACCATAAATACATACTAAAAACCACAAATTTACTTAAAATTTTTTATTTTGAGTTCTTTTTCTAGTTTTACGCCTCACGGTTAAAAAACGTGGTAAATTTTTGAATTTTGAATTTTTTCAAAGTTTTTAGAAATCATATTAAGAGGGCAGTGCCTTCGGATTTCAAACTAGCAGTGCTAGGTAAACGAATTTCTTAGTTCAAATCATTTTTAAATTATTCATACCTCATGTAACAAGTTCAGTTTTGATAATCTTTGGAGGTTATGGTAAGTCAATTTTGTACAATTTAGTCGATAATTTTGTTTAGTTTGAAAAATTTTTCTTCTTATTTTACAATGTAATCGTAATCGATGCGTGCAACTGAAGAATGGCAATAACCATGAAATAACGTTATATTGTACTTCGTATTACGAAATTTTCATTTTTTCAAATTTTCTTAATCCAGACCTGTTATGTGTTAATTGTCTCCTTTTTAAATTTTTTGAATTTTGATTTTCTACGTATTGTATTATTCTTATATTTTTTGAATTTAACCATAAATACATACTAAAAACCACAAATTTACTTAAAATTTTTTATTTTGAGTTCTTTTTCTAGTTTTACGCCTCACGGTTAAAAAACGTGGTAAATTTTTGAATTTTGAATTTTTTCAAAGTTTTTAGAAATCATATTAAGAGGGCAGTGCCTTCGGATTTCAAACTAGCAGTGCTAGGTAAACGAATTTCTTAGTTCAAATCATTTTTAAATTATTCATACCTCATGTAACAAGTTCAGTTTTGATAATCTTTGGAGGTTATGGTAAGTCAATTTTGTACAATTTAGTCGATAATTTTGTTTAGTTTGAAAAATTTTTCTTCTTATTTTACAATGTAATCGTAATCGATGCGTGCAACTGAAGAATGGCAATAACCATGAAATAACGTTATATTGTACTTCGTATTACGAAATTTTCATTTTTTCAAATTTTCTTAATCCAGACCTGTTATGTGTTAATTGTCTCCTTTTTAAATTTTTTGAATTTTGATTTTCTACGTATTGTATTATTCTTATATTTTTTGAATTTAACCATAAATACATACTAAAAACCACAAATTTACTTAAAATTTTTTATTTTGAGTTCTTTTTCTAGTTTTACGCCTCACGGTTAAAAAACGTGGTAAATTTTTGAATTTTGAATTTTTTCAAAGTTTTTAGAAATCATATTAAGAGGGCAGTGCCTTCGGATTTCAAACTAGCAGTGCTAGGTAAACGAATTTCTTAGTTCAAATCATTTTTAAATTATTCATACCTCATGTAACAAGTTCAGTTTTGATAATCTTTGGAGGTTATGGTAAGTCAATTTTGTACAATTTAGTCGATAATTTTGTTTAGTTTGAAAAATTTTTCTTCTTATTTTACAATGTAATCGTAATCGATGCGTGCAACTGAAGAATGGCAATAACCATGAAATAACGTTATATTGTACTTCGTATTACGAAATTTTCATTTTTTCAAATTTTCTTAATCCAGACCTGTTATGTGTTAATTGTCTCCTTTTTAAATTTTTTGAATTTTGATTTTCTACGTATTGTATTATTCTTATATTTTTTGAATTTAACCATAAATACATACTAAAAACCACAAATTTACTTAAAAAAAAAAATTTTTTATTTTGAGTTCTTTTTCTAGTTTTACGCCTCACGGTTAAAAAACGTGGTAAATTTTTGAATTTTGAATTTTTTCAAAGTTTTTAGAAATCATATTAAGAGGGCAGTGCCTTCGGATTTCAAACTAGCAGTGCTAGGTAAACGAATTTCTTAGTTCAAATCATTTTTAAATTATTCATACCTCATGTAACAAGTTCAGTTTTGATAATCTTTGGAGGTTATGGTAAGTCAATTTTGTACAATTTAGTCGATAATTTTGTTTAGTTTGAAAAATTTTTCTTCTTATTTTACAATGTAATCGTAATCGATGCGTGCAACTGAAGAATGGCAATAACCATGAAATAACGTTATATTGTACTTCGTATTACGAAATTTTCATTTTTTCAAATTTTCTTAATCCAGACCTGTTATGTGTTAATTGTCTCCTTTTTAAATTTTTTGAATTTTGATTTTCTACGTATTGTATTATTCTTATATTTTTTGAATTTAACCATAAATACATACTAAAAACCACAAATTTACTTAAAATTTTTTATTTTGAGTTCTTTTTCTAGTTTTACGCCTCACGGTTAAAAAACGTGGTAAATTTTTGAATTTTGAATTTTTTCAAAGTTTTTAGAAATCATATTAAGAGGGCAGTGCCTTCGGATTTCAAACTAGCAGTGCTAGGTAAACGAATTTCTTAGTTCAAATCATTTTTAAATTATTCATACCTCATGTAACAAGTTCAGTTTTGATAATCTTTGGAGGTTATGGTAAGTCAATTTTGTACAATTTAGTCGATAATTTTGTTTAGTTTGAAAAATTTTTCTTCTTATTTTACAATGTAATCGTAATCGATGCGTGCAACTGAAGAATGGCAATAACCATGAAATAACGTTATATTGTACTTCGTATTACGAAATTTTCATTTTTTCAAATTTTCTTAATCCAGACCTGTTATGTGTTAATTGTCTCCTTTTTAAATTTTTTGAATTTTGATTTTCTACGTATTGTATTATTCTTATATTTTTTGAATTTAACCATAAATACATACTAAAAACCACAAATTTACTTAAAATTTTTTATTTTGAGTTCTTTTTCTAGTTTTACGCCTCACGGTTAAAAAACGTGGTAAATTTTTGAATTTTGAATTTTTTCAAAGTTTTTAGAAATCATATTAAGAGGGCAGTGCCTTCGGATTTCAAACTAGCAGTGCTAGGTAAACGAATTTCTTAGTTCAAATCATTTTTAAATTATTCATACCTCATGTAACAAGTTCAGTTTTGATAATCTTTGGAGGTTATGGTAAGTCAATTTTGTACAATTTAGTCGATAATTTTGTTTAGTTTGAAAAATTTTTCTTCTTATTTTACAATGTAATCGTAATCGATGCGTGCAACTGAAGAATGGCAATAACCATGAAATAACGTTATATTGTACTTCGTATTACGAAATTTTCATTTTTTCAAATTTTCTTAATCCAGACCTGTTATGTGTTAATTGTCTCCTTTTTAAATTTTTTGAATTTTGATTTTCTACGTATTGTATTATTCTTATATTTTTTGAATTTAACCATAAATACATACTAAAAACCACAAATTTACTTAAAATTTTTTATTTTGAGTTCTTTTTCTAGTTTTACGCCTCACGGTTAAAAAACGTGGTAAATTTTTGAATTTTGAATTTTTTCAAAGTTTTTAGAAATCATATTAAGAGGGCAGTGCCTTCGGATTTCAAACTAGCAGTGCTAGGTAAACGAATTTCTTAGTTCAAATCATTTTTAAATTATTCATACCTCATGTAACAAGTTCAGTTTTGATAATCTTTGGAGGTTATGGTAAGTCAATTTTGTACAATTTAGTCGATAATTTTGTTTAGTTTGAAAAATTTTTCTTCTTATTTTACAATGTAATCGTAATCGATGCGTGCAACTGAAGAATGGCAATAACCATGAAATAACGTTATATTGTACTTCGTATTACGAAATTTTCATTTTTTCAAATTTTCTTAATCCAGACCTGTTATGTGTTAATTGTCTCCTTTTTAAATTTTTTGAATTTTGATTTTCTACGTATTGTATTATTCTTATATTTTTTGAATTTAACCATAAATACATACTAAAAACCACAAATTTACTTAAAATTTTTTATTTTGAGTTCTTTTTCTAGTTTTACGCCTCACGGTTAAAAAACGTGGTAAATTTTTGAATTTTGAATTTTTTCAAAGTTTTTAGAAATCATATTAAGAGGGCAGTGCCTTCGGATTTCAAACTAGCAGTGCTAGGTAAACGAATTTCTTAGTTCAAATCATTTTTAAATTATTCATACCTCATGTAACAAGTTCAGTTTTGATAATCTTTGGAGGTTATGGTAAGTCAATTTTGTACAATTTAGTCGATAATTTTGTTTAGTTTGAAAAATTTTTCTTCTTATTTTACAATGTAATCGTAATCGATGCGTGCAACTGAAGAATGGCAATAACCATGAAATAACGTTATATTGTACTTCGTATTACGAAATTTTCATTTTTTCAAATTTTCTTAATCCAGACCTGTTATGTGTTAATTGTCTCCTTTTTAAATTTTTTGAATTTTGATTTTCTACGTATTGTATTATTCTTATATTTTTTGAATTTAACCATAAATACATACTAAAAACCACAAATTTACTTAAAATTTTTTATTTTGAGTTCTTTTTCTAGTTTTACGCCTCACGGTTAAAAAACGTGGTAAATTTTTGAATTTTGAATTTTTTCAAAGTTTTTAGAAATCATATTAAGAGGGCAGTGCCTTCGGATTTCAAACTAGCAGTGCTAGGTAAACGAATTTCTTAGTTCAAATCATTTTTAAATTATTCATACCTCATGTAACAAGTTCAGTTTTGATAATCTTTGGAGGTTATGGTAAGTCAATTTTGTACAATTTAGTCGATAATTTTGTTTAGTTTGAAAAATTTTTCTTCTTATTTTACAATGTAATCGTAATCGATGCGTGCAACTGAAGAATGGCAATAACCATGAAATAACGTTATATTGTACTTCGTATTACGAAATTTTCATTTTTTCAAATTTTCTTAATCCAGACCTGTTATGTGTTAATTGTCTCCTTTTTAAATTTTTTGAATTTTGATTTTCTACGTATTGTATTATTCTTATATTTTTTGAATTTAACCATAAATACATACTAAAAACCACAAATTTACTTAAAATTTTTTATTTTGAGTTCTTTTTCTAGTTTTACGCCTCACGGTTAAAAAACGTGGTAAATTTTTGAATTTTGAATTTTTTCAAAGTTTTTAGAAATCATATTAAGAGGGCAGTGCCTTCGGATTTCAAACTAGCAGTGCTAGGTAAACGAATTTCTTAGTTCAAATCATTTTTAAATTATTCATACCTCATGTAACAAGTTCAGTTTTGATAATCTTTGGAGGTTATGGTAAGTCAATTTTGTACAATTTAGTCGATAATTTTGTTTAGTTTGAAAAATTTTTCTTCTTATTTTACAATGTAATCGTAATCGATGCGTGCAACTGAAGAATGGCAATAACCATGAAATAACGTTATATTGTACTTCGTATTACGAAATTTTCATTTTTTCAAATTTTCTTAATCCAGACCTGTTATGTGTTAATTGTCTCCTTTTTAAATTTTTTGAATTTTGATTTTCTACGTATTGTATTATTCTTATATTTTTTGAATTTAACCATAAATACATACTAAAAACCACAAATTTACTTAAAAAATTTTTTATTTTGAGTTCTTTTTCTAGTTTTACGCCTCACGGTTAAAAAACGTGGTAAATTTTTGAATTTTGAATTTTTTCAAAGTTTTTAGAAATCATATTAAGAGGGCAGTGCCTTCGGATTTCAAACTAGCAGTGCTAGGTAAACGAATTTCTTAGTTCAAATCATTTTTAAATTATTCATACCTCATGTAACAAGTTCAGTTTTGATAATCTTTGGAGGTTATGGTAAGTCAATTTTGTACAATTTAGTCGATAATTTTGTTTAGTTTGAAAAATTTTTCTTCTTATTTTACAATGTAATCGTAATCGATGCGTGCAACTGAAGAATGGCAATAACCATGAAATAACGTTATATTGTACTTCGTATTACGAAATTTTCATTTTTTCAAATTTTCTTAATCCAGACCTGTTATGTGTTAATTGTCTCCTTTTTAAATTTTTTGAATTTTGATTTTCTACGTATTGTATTATTCTTATATTTTTTGAATTTAACCATAAATACATACTAAAAACCACAAATTTACTTAAAATTTTTTATTTTGAGTTCTTTTTCTAGTTTTACGCCTCACGGTTAAAAAACGTGGTAAATTTTTGAATTTTGAATTTTTTCAAAGTTTTTAGAAATCATATTAAGAGGGCAGTGCCTTCGGATTTCAAACTAGCAGTGCTAGGTAAACGAATTTCTTAGTTCAAATCATTTTTAAATTATTCATACCTCATGTAACAAGTTCAGTTTTGATAATCTTTGGAGGTTATGGTAAGTCAATTTTGTACAATTTAGTCGATAATTTTGTTTAGTTTGAAAAATTTTTCTTCTTATTTTACAATGTAATCGTAATCGATGCGTGCAACTGAAGAATGGCAATAACCATGAAATAACGTTATATTGTACTTCGTATTACGAAATTTTCATTTTTTCAAATTTTCTTAATCCAGACCTGTTATGTGTTAATTGTCTCCTTTTTAAATTTTTTGAATTTTGATTTTCTACGTATTGTATTATTCTTATATTTTTTGAATTTAACCATAAATACATACTAAAAACCACAAATTTACTTAAAAAAAAAAATTTTTTATTTTGAGTTCTTTTTCTAGTTTTACGCCTCACGGTTAAAAAACGTGGTAAATTTTTGAATTTTGAATTTTTTCAAAGTTTTTAGAAATCATATTAAGAGGGCAGTGCCTTCGGATTTCAAACTAGCAGTGCTAGGTAAACGAATTTCTTAGTTCAAATCATTTTTAAATTATTCATACCTCATGTAACAAGTTCAGTTTTGATAATCTTTGGAGGTTATGGTAAGTCAATTTTGTACAATTTAGTCGATAATTTTGTTTAGTTTGAAAAATTTTTCTTCTTATTTTACAATGTAATCGTAATCGATGCGTGCAACTGAAGAATGGCAATAACCATGAAATAACGTTATATTGTACTTCGTATTACGAAATTTTCATTTTTTCAAATTTTCTTAATCCAGACCTGTTATGTGTTAATTGTCTCCTTTTTAAATTTTTTGAATTTTGATTTTCTACGTATTGTATTATTCTTATATTTTTTGAATTTAACCATAAATACATACTAAAAACCACAAATTTACTTAAAATTTTTTATTTTGAGTTCTTTTTCTAGTTTTACGCCTCACGGTTAAAAAACGTGGTAAATTTTTGAATTTTGAATTTTTTCAAAGTTTTTAGAAATCATATTAAGAGGGCAGTGCCTTCGGATTTCAAACTAGCAGTGCTAGGTAAACGAATTTCTTAGTTCAAATCATTTTTAAATTATTCATACCTCATGTAACAAGTTCAGTTTTGATAATCTTTGGAGGTTATGGTAAGTCAATTTTGTACAATTTAGTCGATAATTTTGTTTAGTTTGAAAAATTTTTCTTCTTATTTTACAATGTAATCGTAATCGATGCGTGCAACTGAAGAATGGCAATAACCATGAAATAACGTTATATTGTACTTCGTATTACGAAATTTTCATTTTTTCAAATTTTCTTAATCCAGACCTGTTATGTGTTAATTGTCTCCTTTTTAAATTTTTTGAATTTTGATTTTCTACGTATTGTATTATTCTTATATTTTTTGAATTTAACCATAAATACATACTAAAAACCACAAATTTACTTAAAATTTTTTATTTTGAGTTCTTTTTCTAGTTTTACGCCTCACGGTTAAAAAACGTGGTAAATTTTTGAATTTTGAATTTTTTCAAAGTTTTTAGAAATCATATTAAGAGGGCAGTGCCTTCGGATTTCAAACTAGCAGTGCTAGGTAAACGAATTTCTTAGTTCAAATCATTTTTAAATTATTCATACCTCATGTAACAAGTTCAGTTTTGATAATCTTTGGAGGTTATGGTAAGTCAATTTTGTACAATTTAGTCGATAATTTTGTTTAGTTTGAAAAATTTTTCTTCTTATTTTACAATGTAATCGTAATCGATGCGTGCAACTGAAGAATGGCAATAACCATGAAATAACGTTATATTGTACTTCGTATTACGAAATTTTCATTTTTTCAAATTTTCTTAATCCAGACCTGTTATGTGTTAATTGTCTCCTTTTTAAATTTTTTGAATTTTGATTTTCTACGTATTGTATTATTCTTATATTTTTTGAATTTAACCATAAATACATACTAAAAACCACAAATTTACTTAAAATTTTTTATTTTGAGTTCTTTTTCTAGTTTTACGCCTCACGGTTAAAAAACGTGGTAAATTTTTGAATTTTGAATTTTTTCAAAGTTTTTAGAAATCATATTAAGAGGGCAGTGCCTTCGGATTTCAAACTAGCAGTGCTAGGTAAACGAATTTCTTAGTTCAAATCATTTTTAAATTATTCATACCTCATGTAACAAGTTCAGTTTTGATAATCTTTGGAGGTTATGGTAAGTCAATTTTGTACAATTTAGTCGATAATTTTGTTTAGTTTGAAAAATTTTTCTTCTTATTTTACAATGTAATCGTAATCGATGCGTGCAACTGAAGAATGGCAATAACCATGAAATAACGTTATATTGTACTTCGTATTACGAAATTTTCATTTTTTCAAATTTTCTTAATCCAGACCTGTTATGTGTTAATTGTCTCCTTTTTAAATTTTTTGAATTTTGATTTTCTACGTATTGTATTATTCTTATATTTTTTGAATTTAACCATAAATACATACTAAAAACCACAAATTTACTTAAAATTTTTTATTTTGAGTTCTTTTTCTAGTTTTACGCCTCACGGTTAAAAAACGTGGTAAATTTTTGAATTTTGAATTTTTTCAAAGTTTTTAGAAATCATATTAAGAGGGCAGTGCCTTCGGATTTCAAACTAGCAGTGCTAGGTAAACGAATTTCTTAGTTCAAATCATTTTTAAATTATTCATACCTCATGTAACAAGTTCAGTTTTGATAATCTTTGGAGGTTATGGTAAGTCAATTTTGTACAATTTAGTCGATAATTTTGTTTAGTTTGAAAAATTTTTCTTCTTATTTTACAATGTAATCGTAATCGATGCGTGCAACTGAAGAATGGCAATAACCATGAAATAACGTTATATTGTACTTCGTATTACGAAATTTTCATTTTTTCAAATTTTCTTAATCCAGACCTGTTATGTGTTAATTGTCTCCTTTTTAAATTTTTTGAATTTTGATTTTCTACGTATTGTATTATTCTTATATTTTTTGAATTTAACCATAAATACATACTAAAAACCACAAATTTACTTAAAATTTTTTATTTTGAGTTCTTTTTCTAGTTTTACGCCTCACGGTTAAAAAACGTGGTAAATTTTTGAATTTTGAATTTTTTCAAAGTTTTTAGAAATCATATTAAGAGGGCAGTGCCTTCGGATTTCAAACTAGCAGTGCTAGGTAAACGAATTTCTTAGTTCAAATCATTTTTAAATTATTCATACCTCATGTAACAAGTTCAGTTTTGATAATCTTTGGAGGTTATGGTAAGTCAATTTTGTACAATTTAGTCGATAATTTTGTTTAGTTTGAAAAATTTTTCTTCTTATTTTACAATGTAATCGTAATCGATGCGTGCAACTGAAGAATGGCAATAACCATGAAATAACGTTATATTGTACTTCGTATTACGAAATTTTCATTTTTTCAAATTTTCTTAATCCAGACCTGTTATGTGTTAATTGTCTCCTTTTTAAATTTTTTGAATTTTGATTTTCTACGTATTGTATTATTCTTATATTTTTTGAATTTAACCATAAATACATACTAAAAACCACAAATTTACTTAAAAAATTTTTTATTTTGAGTTCTTTTTCTAGTTTTACGCCTCACGGTTAAAAAACGTGGTAAATTTTTGAATTTTGAATTTTTTCAAAGTTTTTAGAAATCATATTAAGAGGGCAGTGCCTTCGGATTTCAAACTAGCAGTGCTAGGTAAACGAATTTCTTAGTTCAAATCATTTTTAAATTATTCATACCTCATGTAACAAGTTCAGTTTTGATAATCTTTGGAGGTTATGGTAAGTCAATTTTGTACAATTTAGTCGATAATTTTGTTTAGTTTGAAAAATTTTTCTTCTTATTTTACAATGTAATCGTAATCGATGCGTGCAACTGAAGAATGGCAATAACCATGAAATAACGTTATATTGTACTTCGTATTACGAAATTTTCATTTTTTCAAATTTTCTTAATCCAGACCTGTTATGTGTTAATTGTCTCCTTTTTAAATTTTTTGAATTTTGATTTTCTACGTATTGTATTATTCTTATATTTTTTGAATTTAATAAAAGTGCGCTGTCACGCTGTCAGACAATTACACAATGGATTCTTATCTAATAAATTTAAGAAACCATCACAAGTATCTTTCACATATTATACATTATGTTTTCTACTACTAAATTAAAATATTGTAATTGTTCTACATATACAAGTATTGTTTACAAGTTTTACAACGAACAATAATTTTCATTAAAACAAAATTATTTATATAAATTATTAATGTAGGTATTCGATAATTTCCCCAAGTTAACAACCTAAATTTTTATAAATTTATGTATGTGCCTACTTTACTTTCAATTTGAACTGAATAAACTTGTAAACAACATTTGTTTTCGTTTGTTATTCTCCTGCAATTTCAGTATTGGACTGATATAGCCTCCATTACTTGTTAGCGCTCCAACTTTCCTCCTTTCTCCCAGTTTTTATAGCAGAAAAGATTTTATTGATTAGAAAACCCCCTAGAATTCAAACCCAAAACTTTGGCTCTGCATGTGTGATACCTCAAATCAATGATCACACAAAGAACTGATCTAGCCAGAAAGTTAATTTTACATTTGCTCTACAAGTGCCAAACATTAATCAGTGCATAGGCGATCAACTTAGAGTCACGATGACTTACTAGAGAGTATTCAAATGGGTATCCAGTCATTTGGCCGAATTTTTTTGGACGACAATCATTTGGCCGACAGTTTTTGGCCGATAAATCATTTGGCCGAACAGTTTTTGGCCGACAGATTATTTGGCCGAACAGTTTTTGGCCGACAGATTATTTGGCCGAACAGTTTTTGGCCGACAGTCATTTAGCCGAACAGTATTTGGCCGACAGTCACTTGGCCGACAGTTATTTGGTGGCAATTGCAGGATGGCCGTGTTAGCACGTATAGTCGAGGAATATGGTCCTGACTATGAGCAGACCAATAGAAAGCAACGTCACCCAAGGACGAATCTAATAAAAAAACTAATACCGTTTCTGAACGACGCGGTATTAAAATTATCCGCGTTAATCCTATCCGATTACCTTTTGTTATTTTCTATATAAACAATTATGTAATTAAGAATCAGTAAGTAGAAAGAATTAGAAGAAATTATAAGTATTAGAAGAAAAAGAAGAAATCAAAAGTAAATTAAAATTATATCAAATATGCCTTTGGAATATGTCGAAAGCAGTCGTGGAGTTAAGCAGCTTTTACATAATGGATTTCTGTTTACTCGCGATAAACAAGGTGGTGCAAAAATTTATTGGAAATGTGCCAAATACAACACTTCAAAGTGCAAAGCAAGAGCAATCACTGAAAACGATGAACTTGTTGGACTTAGTGGCACTCATATTGGTCACACGGTGGAAAGTAGTGAAGTTGCAGCAAAAACTGTGCTTGCTAATATTAAAGAAGTGGCGAAAACTTCAAAAGAAAACCCCCAACAGATTCTGGCAGATGCTACTCTAAATCTTGATACAGCAGTGGCCCCACATCTTCCTTCCACCAACTTGTTGAAACAGACCATTCGCAGAACTCGTAATAGGAATGGTCCTGCTGTTCCAACATCTCCTAACAGCCTGACTGATTTAGTGATTGAAGGAGATTACGGAAAAACTGGCAAAGGAGAGCCTTTCTTACTTTATGATAGCGGACCCAGTGAAAATCGGATTCTTATATTTAGTACCGCAGAAAATTTACAATTATTGGCTGATTGCGATCATTGGTTTGCCGATGGGACATTCAAGTCGGCCCCATCACTGTTCTTCCAACTGTACACGATCCATTCTATCAAGTATAAGGTGGTAATTCCGTCTGTGTTTGTCCTTCTTCCGAATAAGAAGGAGGACACTTATATTAGAGTTCTAGAAGCTATGCTAAACTTGAAACCCGAGTTAAAACCTGTAAGTATTATGACTGATTTTGAAATTGCTCAGAAAAAAGCGTTTCAACGTGTTTTTCCTGGCATCACCACGGATGCTTTTTTCATTTTAATCAATGTATTTGGCGTGTAATACAGGCTAACAATCCTATTCGAGTTCGGTACGAAAATCTGGCTGATCCATCGTTTCCCTTAAATATTAGAAAGTTGGCGGCTCTAGCCTTTGCTCCTCAAGAGAATGTGGAGCTTATGTTCGAGAATTTGCTGCAAACCGAATTTTTTCTGCAAAATGAAGAAATTTTAAAACCACTTCTCGATTACTTTGTGTAATGTACTACTTTGTTTTTTTGTGTATTTTAATAATAATTTAATATAATTTAAATAAAACAACATAATTTTACAAAATATTTATTTATTTACCAAAAAAATAAAATTTATCGGCAAAGTGACTGTCGGCCAAAAACTGATCGGCCAAATAACCGTCGGCCAAAAACTGTTCGGCCAAACAATCTGTCGGCCAAAAACTGTTCGGCCAAATTATCTGTCGGCCAATTGATATGTCGGCCAAGTGATTTATCGGCCAAAAACAGTCGGCCAATAGAATTCGGCCAAATAAATTTCGGCCAAATGACAGTGATTCATAAAAATGAATGGGGTGGTTTCCAGTTGCCTTCCCCATTACACAGACCGATCTTGAACTTTAAATTATAGCAGTATACCATACCCAACGCAATCAGGATTTCCCGTTTTCTAGTTGGCCAGTATAGGCTTTGCCCTCTACAATTGATTAAAGAATTCTTAACAAGATACGCAATGGCCGAGTTAAAATGTGTGCCCCCCGTATACTCACCTATCCTTCATTTTACCACAATAATACTCCTAAAGTCCAATCAATATCTTAATTAATTATATTTCTTAGTAAATCATCTTGGCTTTGACCTAGTTGAACACCTACGCAATACATAGTTTATTTTCTCACATTTTTGCATTTGTTGCCGGCTCGCCATAAACGATTTTAATTTATTATTTATATTTTGAAAATATAATCTTTATGTACGTATGTATATGTTCGCATAATAATTTTAAATAAATCAAAACTGTTATTTCACGCAAACATTTCAATGACTTACAATTATTTAGTTAAAAATTACTAAAAGATGTATTTAGCATTGGAAGATCTTAAGTTTCCCACATCAGACATTAATTCTATACGTAA
This sequence comes from Cantharis flavilabris, assembly GCA_949152465.1. Taxonomy (NCBI): domain Eukaryota; kingdom Metazoa; phylum Arthropoda; class Insecta; order Coleoptera; family Cantharidae; genus Cantharis; species Cantharis flavilabris. Next base: position 32,882,240 of record OX424438.1, on the reverse strand, counting down.
ATCGCAAAATAGCATTACTCGTAGCTGTCGCCACTCGTTCTGCTATATTCTTAATCATTATAGAGAGATACCGCTGTAATTTCAAACACAAAAATAATTAAATAAAAGATAAATATTGTGATTAAATAATTCATAATATATATCATGAAAGGTAAGCGAATGTAAACAGGATATCCTGAATATATTATTATCTACAAAAACAATAATAACAGTATCGATGTTATGTTTTAATTTTTAACTGCAGCCGAATAACTATATATAATACTGCCGACCAAAAGTTGAGAAATGTTCGTATATTTATACATTTATTTTTGCACCTTTTTGAAGACTTTTTGATACTTCAAAATTGCATTTTCAGCAATATTTATTTGGAAATTTTTTCTTGAAAATGTCATTTGCTTAATTTTTGTTTATATACATTTTTACTTTCCGAACTTAGAAAATAGAAGGAAAGTATTGTAATCTGAAATTGGAAAAAAAATTGACCCCCATTTTTCTATTTTGTTTCTCTTTTGTCTCTCTCTTTGTAACTCGTAAAACTCGCTTCCAAGATACAGTAAGTTAAAAAAGACTCGGTAAAATACAAAAACTATTGTCATCTGTATCTCAGAAACGGTACAATGAAATAAAAAAATGAATAGGCATCTTTGCTTGTAAATTTCTTTTCCGACATTTTTGTTCGTATACGTTTTTCAATTTTGTGTCATCGTTTCTGAGATACAGATGATAATATTTTTTTGTAGTTTACAGTTTTTTTTAACGCACTGTAAAACTGTAACTGTAACTTGGAAATGGTGCAACAAAATAGAAAAATGTATATAAACAAAATTGAAGCGAATGAAATTTTCAAAAAAAAATGTCTAAGTATTGCTATAAAAGCAATTTTTATGTGTCAAAGTCTTCAAAATTATACAAAAATAAAACGACTTTTTCCAAACTTTTGGCAGGCAAACCTATTATTTATTATTTTGTTTATATTTTACTTAATTTTAATTTAATTACCTCTATTAACCAGTGAACAAGTTGGACAAATGGGGAATACACAGATGCATCCCTGACCTTCTTCACTACTAGTACTGATAAAGGTGGTTTGTACCATGTAAGTCTTTGACTGGCTGGATCTTGAATGGTCCTTAAATAAAAAAAATTATCATTAACATTAATAATTTAATTGACAATAATATGTTAAAAAAATTGGTTTGGAGTGAGATTGACCACAAAAAATATATTGAGATAATAATAATTATTGTCAAAAATGTGAACAATATCAAATCTGCACTACCCGTTCATGTCAATCGTGGGGCTAAACTAAGATATTATGTCGAGTTTGATCTTCAAGGATATAATCCCTGCTCTTACTTAATCTACGTTCATTGCAAGTCATTGTTGTTAATAATAAAGAATATACCAGAAAAATCGTAGCATTGTCTAAATTCGAGAAAACAGTAAAAATCTGGTGGTTTCAAAAATAACGTTAGCTCAGTTGTAAGAATATAAAATTATGCTGAACTTGGAAGTCACAGCCAGTGACTGTGTGTGCTTTCTGATAATTCTCATTGGAGATCTATAGCCTAATTACGATGACCATAGCTCATTTATAAATACATAGACAGGCCTTAAGGTTTTTATCCCCATTTTCTCATTGATTACGATTGTTATTGGTTTGGCCATTTAAAATAAAAATATTTTATTTTAAGAATAAACACTACTAACCGCAATTCGTCGTTTTCCATAGCACTCATATTGCTTAAAAGCGGCTATTTTGTTTTTACAATTTATCAGCGATTAATAACAAAAAATATTAAGTACTGGGGATCTTTATCAGACGCGAAAAAAAATCTTTTTCCGTTAATATCATTTTCCTGTTTATTTTGACGTTCACAACAGGAAGAGAGAATCTCAAAAAAATTATTTATTATGTTATTTCTGTATATTCGTGTGTAAAGTCGTTATCTCGTTATCCGCAATAATACTGGGTGTTCGATATTCGATCCTCACCACGAGATCTTGATTATCTGAAAAATTTTTTCAGACAAATAATTTGATCGATCATTTTTGATTTTAATCCCGTAAATTTAAAACCGATAAAACTAAGCATTCAAACGACAACTTGTTTATGAGGAATCTAAATATGCTATTGCATTTGATAACAGAGAACAGAGAAATAAAATTTTTCTTATGGGACTTATCGGACTATTATTTTTTAATGCAGACTTTTCCTTTGATTACGATGATACATATATTACACATGACGATTTATATTTCAGTCAAAATTTTAAATTAAGTTCTTTGGATTATCATTTACTTTTCTATTGTTCCTTCATATTTTTTATGATAAATCTAGAGAAACGATTTTAGTTATACTCGGACGTAAAATGTCAACTTTTTGAGCATCTTCAATAATTTTCTGTTTTGTTGCTTCGTTATTTAATGTATATGTATTTTTAAATGAGTAACAAGAGCAGCAACGCAGAAACTGAAAAATTAAATTGTGATTTTATAGCCAAAGCTATTGTTTAAAAAAAGCGAACAATTCAAAATTTTGACCAAAGTAAAGAAATCCTGCATTCAAAAATTAAAAAATCCAATAAGAAAAACCACAATTTGTCATTGCTTTTCCGCTATCTTATGTTAGATAATTATAGTATTAACAAATGCAATGGCATATTTGAATTTTCCAGAATAGTGAGATTAAAACGAATCCAACAAAATTTTATTGCGTAAATCACTAGTAAAACATCACAAAAATATGTTCCTGAAGAAGACCAGTGCAAATTATCCCCACATTGAATATTGTAAAGGATATAGAGGGTATTTTACAGAGACCAGATCCTGAAGAAGAAGAAGAAGAAAACTTCGAAACTTTGATCAATAATAATAATTGTTTTATGTTCCTGAAGTTTCAAACCAACATTAAAAGTTGAATGTTAAGTTTTGTATCATGTATTGGATTGAAAAAATTAAAAAAATGTTTGCTGTGTTATATTTGCTGCGAAAAAGCCAAGAGTTTGCTGTATGAACCAGGAATAGCAGACTAACAGAAGATTACAAAAAGGATCCAAAAATTATTAGTTGTGATCATACTTGATACATCTACTTCAATTTACTCGAAACTACAATTTGAAAGTTGACAAGCGCAATTACTCAAAAAGTAGAAAAGCAATCAATTTTGCGGATTCAGGTATATAATTAAATTCTATCGTCGATGAACCTAAAAAATTTAAATTTATACCTGAAAGTTCAACTGCAATTTACTCAAAACTATAATTTGAAATTCTGCTATAATGATTACTCAAAAACTAAAGAAGAAATCAAAATTTTATAAAGTAAATTAATATTTATTACACAATGAAAACAAAAATTTGCTAATCAAAAATTTTTTACCAGTGTTTTAAGTTCATCGTATATGAACGAATATGCTTGCACTTTGCTGCATTAAGTGCCAGCTTATTTCTCGAACACCAAAAACTTAATCTATTCAGATCCGACTGCACCCAGGCAGCAGACGTACCGTCACAAATCTTGGCAGAAACCTTCATGTCGTCAGCATACAGTAAGACATTGCAATAATAAAAACACTGGACAATGTCATTTATGAAAATGATAAGCAATAACGGTCCCAAGTGAGAACCCTGAGGAACGCCCGACGTAGCTACAAAGGCCTTCGATCGAAAACTATTTATTTTAACAATCATAATCATATCAATGAGGTAGGTGCAAAGCCAACGCCAAAGAGACCCCCTAATTCCAACCACTGCTAATTTGGACAATAATAACACATGATCAACTCGATCGAAAGCTTTCAAAAAATCGGTATAAATGGCAGCAACGGTGGTGCCCTCCTGGAAAGCTTGCATAACAAAATTCTCAAACAACAAGAGGTTCGTAGTTGTAGATCGCTTAGAAGTGAAACCGTGCTGCCCATCGCTGATAACATTTTTCAGTGCTGCGGAAAGAATAGCATTCACTAGGCTTTCAAAAATCTTAGGGATATGCGACAAAATCGCTATTGGACGGTAATCCTCGACAGAGCCCTTCGAGTCCGACTTAAAAATGGGAACGATATAAGATCCCTTCTATTCATTGGGAAAAGATCCCGCAGAAAGTGAAGCATTAAATAGCAGCCATAAGGGGAATGCAGAAATACGAGGAATGATGCAGTTTTCTGCATTCAGAATTATAATCGTCTATATCTGATGAACTCTGATGAATTATAAATTAATTTTTTTTCAAAATATTGATGAAAGAAAAATTGCGCGACCTTCCTCTCCTTTAACAGACTTGGTATCCCTTGAATCTTAAAATAACAATATCCCTAAAACCGATGATTCATATACTAGCTTTCTTTTATCTTATAGCCAGCTTGAAAATTAAAGCTTCCCTTAAAATTCACTATAAAATCGGCTGTTAGTCTGTTACTTTAAAAATTAACATATTGGATCTTATGAATAAAAATGAGCATGTAGTTTATACTGCAATTTTTGAAGTTGATACTTCAAATGATATGAATAAAAAACAGGGAGTAAATACTTACCTTTAATAATTACTCTTATATACATATTTGGTAAGTATAATCTCACTTTTGGTAAGAATAAAAGTTAGTTGGTGCTTATTATAAATGAATAATTACTTGCCATTTGATGACTCTGGTTGTTAGCAAACTCATGCAGTATTATGGATCAAGTTATTCCAAATTTAAGTGGCAAGAAAGTGTATAAATGTTGAAAAATTAATTGTGATAGTGATTACAAAGTTTTGTACAGATTGGATAAAAATAAAGTGAAATGATTAGCCAATTATTTCTTGAGCGAAGGTACAGGAGAACGTAGAGGTAGTAAAATATTCAAACTTGATAAAATGAAAATATTTTTGAGATATATTGCAGATCCTGGTTTTCAAGCAGGAGTAGCAGAAGATATAGATATTCATCATACTTTCCGTATCTAAAATTGTGACAGAAGTTATAGATTTAATTATTCAAAAAAGTAATTACTGGATCAAATTTCCTGAAAAAGAGCCGCAGATATAACCATAAAAAAGAAAATTGGTAAGAAAAATACTCTTTTCCATGTTCAGTAGGAGTTATCGATTGCACTCATGAAATTTTAATTTTACAATCTTAGGAAATGTACAAAATTAAAGAAAATCTTAAGAAGTAGAAAATTCTAGAAAATCTTAACAAAATATTCAAAATCTAAAAAATTGCGGGATCTTAGGAAATCTTGTGAAGTGGGGAATCACAGAAAATTCTAGGATATTTTAGGAAATCTAGATAGCTTAGAAAAATCAAGGAAATCTCAGAAAATTGAAAAATAAAAAATTTTAATAAAATTAAATACGGGGGGGGGGGGGGTATTTATATCCACCCTTGTTTGGAAGGAATTCATTGAAAATCACTGGCTTTGCATGGAAATCGTCGGAATTCCAAAATTATTGTTATATAAGTTATTTATTATTTTCTTTTATTTTTGTCTCTTATAAAAGCAGAGCCTCCGTTAACAACTTCGCACACGGGTTCCTCGCCTGCTTGTTACGCCACTGCTTCTTGCTCATACTCTCAATTGTGTTAATACGTAAAAATTACAAAATTTCATTGAAATATTTGATTTTATTGCATACTACTTACAATTATTATTAGTTTGCATTAATTTTTTAATTTTAGTTTAGTAGATTAATATTTTTAATTTCATAAGTATAGTAAAGTAGTATTAGTAAATAATTTATATAGATAACAAAATAGATACCAATACGTCACCGAAATGTTTAAAAAGAAACATCTTTCAAGATCACCATATTAATAAATTTGGTTAATTCTTTAGTTCAACTAAAATTTAAAAAATACTGAAAACTCCAGAAATTTCGTGACGATTCTTAAGAAATGAATCAACTAAAATTTTAATTTGGATTAAAATATATAACATTAAAAGTTACATAAACGATCTTGATAAAATTTTGATATATTATTTAAATTAAGAGTTTATGACCTTTCTTATTTGTTCAATTTAGTCGTCCTTTCATTGTTGGACTTCATCTAATTTCACAATTTATTGTGAATCTGTTCCTTACCCCATTTTTTCTTTACACAATCCCACATTGTCCCATTTAAAACAATTCCTCCTAGCTATTATTATTGTTTTTCAACGTGAAAATCGAACACAACACTTTAAAATGTGCAATTTTTTAAAACAATATTCAATTTTACCTCACACCCATTAAAATTAAGTAACTAAGTAGGCTAACAAAGCACATTGTCCTTTTTTGCATTTTAAAAACCCATCACGCTAGGTTTACATGATAACGTAAACGTAACTAAATGATAATGCAAAAACCTTTAAAACTGTCATTAAAATCCTTGAAAAACGTAATATTTTTAATAATCGGTACAATTATTATCGATGATTAAGCCGATGACTTAATCTGCATATTAATTTTGTTTTTAAACTTTTTAAAGAGACCCCACAGCAGGTTTATTTTTTAATTTAAAATAATGCACATAAACTTTTTTTAATGATTTTATAATTGCTTTTATTTATATTAAAAAAACCTGTTTTAAATTATTTAAATAATTTGCTCATCACCTTGAAGAGCACATAATATAAAATATTTTTTTGGAACAATCGTTTCACCTTGTCGATGTCACAAATGATGAAACAATTTATTAAAATAAAATAGCAATTATTATGTAAAAATAATTAAAATATATTTACCGATAGTGATAAAAGTTAGAATGAACATTTTTCACTTCTAATTCGTAATTTTTAATCACAGCACAATGTTCCGTCATAACAACATCTCCACTAGCAACCATTTTTTAAATATTTAAACCACCATCACCGATAAATTCTGGATAAGATATTTTTGAAAAATTCTATTGAGAATGACATGGTGAAACTTGCGAAAAGAAAATTCTTTTATGTACGAAAAATTAAACGCGGCACTGCACTACATTAATTTTGCCGGAAAAACAGCTATTATAGAAATTCACGTATCGACGACTACTAAATTTTAATTAAACATAGCATTTAAAATAAACACTGATAAATCCCCTCCACGCAGTTGATATCAATGTAAACTCATCGTATTCACTTGAAATTGGTAGTGTAAGTAGTTATTGTAGGTAAAAATGTCTTATTTAAAACGTAAATAAATAGAGATCAATAACAAAGTGAGTAAATAAATTTATATAAAACCGATTCGATCGCGACACTATCAGTCGATGGTACAACATTTGTTTGTAAAGAAACTTTTTGGAAATGGAAGTCAATATTAATTTAATAAAAAAAAAAAATATTCGTTCTATTTGGCGTTTTAATCGTCATCTTTCACCTCAATTTCGACACACGTAATTAGAAAAGTGGAACACCATCATATCATATTCACTGGGTATTAAAAATTGTGAATTATTTTGAAATTTCACCCAGATAAAAATTTAGCACGTTATCATTAATTACATACCCACAAGGTAATTGGTGCACCGAGGTTCATAAATTTGTAACGATTTTCTTACGATATATTCAATTATTAATAATAAAAATAAGCGTGACATATTTTTTCGAATTGAAAAAGTAACACTGAATTTGTTGCGGGCTAAACCGATTAGGTTAAACCGCAAATTTTTTTAATACAGAACTCCGATAAAATAAAAATCGTTGTTCGTAAACGGGCATTTCCACTTCGTCAATTTCCATCATTAGCCAACATGACTCGATAAAGGTAAGTTTTTACAATAATAATGAAAACATTTTTAAAATTAACCCTGGAAAATTAATTTGAAGTTGATAAAATTAATTAATCAACGAAGATCAACGATGAATGGAAATATTTCCAGTTAAAATTAACCAGGTCAGTTACTCAAATAATACAAAGTCAATGCCCCCCCTCTCTCCCAATACATTAGCGATTTGTTTTTCAGGTCCAAGGACAACCATAAATATCCTTCTCCATATTAATATATTCTCCAATCAAAAATTACGTGCTTCACATTTTATTTTTAAATGAGCTTAATTTGCAATTTTCAATGCCAAAGCTTTCAATCTCTAAACGAAGGAGGTCAATCGGGCTCGTCTCGCAATATACTCCGCAGATTACCGATGCGAAGCTAACTTATTATTATCATCATTAGTAATTAATTAATCAAAATTTTGAGCAATAAATCCAAAGCATCCAATCATGTTGTAGCATTAGATTCTAAAGAGTATGATTACTGGACAAAGTATCTCCAAGAGTAGACAGCAATTTTGGATCAAACAATTTAAATCGAGTTGCTAGAATTTTGCACTTATATTATGTAGCATAGAATTGTTACTAATTCTGTTAATTTTCACCCATCCACTGTGAGGCAAAAAATATGCCAAGTATGGTCAGCTTGTATCACATTCAAACGGTGGGATGAAGTCAAGGGAAATTCTTACGATCGATTTTCCGATAATACTTCATAAGAAAAAATCAGCTCAATGGAAATGGCAGATACTATAGAACGAATGGCGAAGCTAAAAAAAATGAACCAGGCGAAAGCGCTGCAGTTCAGACCAAAAGCGAACAAGAAAAATATATATAGGTAGATCGCAACAAAACTGGCATGAACTGGAAGATTTTAGAAAAAACTTACGTCTTGCAGAGGACAAACTTGGTTACCTACATGATGATGACCTTATGCGACAGCAGTTGATAGCGTTAATTACTAGCCTAATAACCGTCTGCAAATAATAGTTCTTAACTTTTTCAGAATATACTTCAAAACTGTATATTTTCTAAATAATAAAAGTGAAAAACGGTACTGCCCATTTATATTCCACTTAGGATGTGGAGACACTTTCTTAAAACTGTAAATGGTCATATTTACTAAAACGAATGACCCAATTTAAGTCGAAAGTATTAAACTCTCATTAATAAAAACGTAAAACTGTATTTGATCATTAAGAGCAGTCTATATTTGCAGAAAACCCATCTTACAACTTCGAACGTTAACAACGCCACAACTTGGATTATAGACATTGTAGAGTTGCCACAAGATTTAAGCGAGAAATAAGTGAAAAAAGTGTATGGCAATTTTTAAAAAAAGTGACAAAAAGTGTATAAATATTTTCATTTTTTTTGTAACTTAATAATTTTATATTATATTTTATTAACATATTATATAAGTTAGTAGTTAACTATCAGAAGGATTTGCTTTTTTACTGAAGAAGTTGGTTATCATTTGATCTTTACGCTTCAGTGATTTATTCATAGTTTCGGAAGACTTTCTTAAATTGACACCACCATCGACAGGGGTTTGTCGATTCTCAATTCTATATCGTCACTTTTTCGGCTGATGAGAGATCTGCTAGTATATAATTTTAAATTCCTTAGAAATCAGTGAATTTTTTGGAAATAAGATGAAAATCTTTGGAAATCGTAGAAAATTTTTGGAAGTCAATGTATTTCTTCGGCAATTTTGAGAAGCAAAAAAAGTGGGAGAGCCAGAAAAAAATCTCATTCAATTTTAAAATCGTGGAAGTACAAGACAAAAAGTAGAAAAGTAAATTCTTCTGTCTGAAAATCCTTGGAATTCCTTCGAGATCTTTTGATATTCTTCAAAAATCTTTATAACTAATCAGTGGTGGACGATGACTTTTTCTGAGAAAAAACTTTTTTTTTTTGGTAAAAAAAAACATTACCTTATGAGTGATAACTTAAAAACATATGAGTTCTAAGAAGTGTGCATTTAGTCCACTGCATTTAGGATTTTGATACGGAATAATTATATCCTACAGTTTTTGCGCGTTTTCATAATATATTATGGTGTCCCGAATAACGTCTCAAAAGTCCGAAAGGGAGGGGAAGCTCCGCCAAACATGTGGCAACAATGTAAAGGTGCTCTAAAACGGCCGCCAGCATCGTAAGACCTCTATAAATCCGCCACTGTAACTAATTTTCTATTACGATTTATGTATGTAAGCGAAAACTCGATTTCTACTCCCGATCGTGTAAATGTAAATGTTTTAATGAAAAATTTTTATTACTTACATAACCATGGCCGAAGATTTCATTATTCGCCCACATGGTCCAAATTGTTGAAAAGGTGATGGTGCATTTAAAGATCTCGTGCGCCTGAAAAGAAAATGAAGATCAAAATAATGTTCAACATTCGTTATAAATCGTAATTAATTTCCTAATTCAATACATCATGTCATTTGTCAAAAAATACAATTTCTTTGATTTTTCCGTTAAATAAAGTTTTGCAGAAAAATAAATTTTGAAAATGGGTAACCAGTAAGCCAGTCCGGTGGAAAAAAATCCCATTCCGTTCCTGTAGTATAGTAACAACAAGTTTCAAAAATTATTATAATCTGAACAAAAAAATAGCAGAAAATATTTTGACTGAATATTTTTAATAGATTAGCAATTTTTACTTATGTTCGGTTCTTAAGACCCCCCCCCCCCCCCCCACACAAGTACAATGACGATATAATATTATGCATAGTATGCATCGTTTGGTTACTAATATATCCAAACGTCAGAGTTTTCTATGAATATTCCTAATTGAATTTTTATTATTAAAATTTTTTGAATATTTTAAAAATAAGTACCTTAATATAAATTTAAATTAAAAAAAACTACACGATTAAAAATGTATTAATTTATTAAAACAAATAAAATGTATATCTATAGTATAATAATATTTAGTAAATTTTAATTAGTTATTACTTCTCCATGTTTCAAACTAATTATAATTTACTAAATTTTTAATGACGTAAAAAAACAAATACTGAATTTAATTCTCTTCTATCTTCTGCTTCTGGATTCGAAAAAAAAGAGTCAAGTACAAAATGATTTTATAAGAAAGATTGCTGATGACCTACTTAATTTAAAAGGTCAATCGATTAAATGAGCACTAATCGTTTTAAATAATCGTTGGTATAAAAAATAATAGTTGAATTAAGCATTATAAAACATGTTTACTAAGTATTTATAGTTAAATAAACTTTATAAATTTACAGTGTGTCCCAAAATAATGAGTTATCCCTGAATTAACTCTCCTAAAGAGTAGTTCTTTTTCTATGGCAACTCATATTTTAAGTTTCTATACGAAGTATAGTAAGAAGCCTTAAGTTCTGGTCCCGTGTCCATCTGTCTGTCCGCATGTTTCAAATTTAGGAACTATTTTCATAAGCTTAACTAACTAGAATTTGAAACACGCGGGTGGACAAGTACGTCATAATTAATAATATATTTGAATAATAACTATTTATTGATAAATAAACAACAAGAATTGAAAAGATAACTTAATAAGTAACATTTTGAGATATTTTGAATAAAATAATAAACGATTTAGGTAACATCTATATTCAAATCAATATTTTTCAAATTTAACCAGAAAGGCAGCAGTATAGAAGCCTAACAACTGAGGTCATCCGAGTTTCACCTTGTTTGTAAAATCTCTCGGTTTATTTTAAAAGCAAATTAATTTGAAAGCGTACTCGTATTATTTTATCGTGACAAATGGGCGTCTCGTGACAGTAAGCGGTCGTCCACAAATGATGTCTATGACTAGAAGGCCCTCTTCTAATGGACAGTAAGCAGTGTGTAGGGGGGGGGGTCGAGCCAAATCTCACGTGGGGGAGAGAGGGGTCTCGGCAAATATCACTTAATCTTTTTGTCTAAACTAGTCTTAAATAAAAATAATTAAACAAATTATGTTTTTTTTAATAAATTCAATGCAATCAAGCATAGATTAACATATTTATACTAAAAATATGTATTTTAAAAAATCTCACGTGAGATTAGGAGGGGGAGGAGGAGATCGAGCAAAATGTGACGACATCTTACCAAGGAGGGAGGAGGGTCTAAAAATCACCAAAATCGCCTCACGTAATTAATAGACGCCCCCGAAGGGGGGAGGTCACAAAACGTGACTTGTAAGTGTGACTTAGGCGAGTGTGGTCAAATGTAACGTCTGCATAAAAATCTTATTTGAAATTTAACAGAAATATGAGAGTGACCACAGTGACGGCGCCAGAGTGCCAGCGCACTTGTCCACTCTGTTGATTGGAGTGCCCACCCAAATTTTTTAGGTGCTTATTTCAATAATGTATTTTTTTTTAGTTTATTTATAAATTTTATGTGCTCCTGCCCACCCCAAATTTATTGGGCCCAATTTGTGCCCACCCATTTTAAAAATGCCGGCGCCGTCGCTGTGTGACCATCGGACGTTCCTGGGGAGTAGGACAAAACCTACTGTGACATACAATATCCAAATTACAATTCGATCAATTAACATCCAAATTCAGATCCAACTTAACCAACTTCCAAATCTTCATTAGACACAATCTAAATAATAAATTCTTACCATAAAATTCTTTATTTGTGGAATTAACTAATTAAATCGCATAATTTCAAATTAATTTACCAAAATATGCCAAAAACTGGCCAAAATGTTCAAAAATTACGAGAGCGTGGTCATAGATAAGAAAGAGTAAGTAAAGAGTGACAAAAAGTCCCTTCCTTAACAAACATTATTGCCAATTTAAAAATTCTTTCGCGCGTTATTACTAAATTTAAAAATTATTTACAAAATTAAATAAAATAACAAAAAAAACAAAATCGAATTCAACAAAAAAAAATTAAATTGATGTTTGAAACACCACAATAGATAAACTATGCTTATTACTAATCAAGTTAAGAAATATATGAAGCATTTCAAATTTCAGATAGGCGCGGGAAAACAAGTAACCTAGCAACCACATGACCGTAACACGTGGTTTTAAAGGTTAACTGTCAGTGGTAAGTGACTGCTTACAATGATGAAGAATAAAACTAAAAAATGTTATTAACCTTAATTTTATGCAATAACAATTGACTTACGGCCAAGTTCCCGAACGTCGCCTTCTCCTGGAACGAGTATCCAGTAATTCACCATTAGCAGTGAAATCATCTGAGGTATTTTCTACATCTTTATTATGTAAACATGTTAACCTATATTCCAATTTGTCGGCCTTTCTGTACTTGTGCAAAGTCGATAAATCCACATCGGATCCAGCCCATAAAGAGTCCATCGTCAAAAATTTATAAAATTATTGCACAAAGCTAAGGTATCACAAAAATTAATCTGTCACGATTTAGGTTAGATTACTACTCCAACAAAAAAACGCATAAGCTGGTCACCTATAACAACACGACGTATGTGAACACATTTTCCGAGAGATATAGAGATAATTTTTATTAATTATTGTTGGAAATTTATAATATAACAACTAGGGTCGATTGTTGACCTTCTTCATGCATGTTGATATTCTACACTAAACACATCGCTTTTGCGCGTGCGTGCATGATTGTCATTAACTTGACAATAAACTAGTAATTATTTAAAAGTTATAATAGGTTATAAACTAAGTATTATCAGTAATCAATGCGTAATTACTCTTTTTGGATTATATTTTTATCTTATCTTTGTTTTTTGTCAAATAAAAAATTTACTAGCATTTTTAAAAGTTACCGCCGGCTATTTAGCAATAATAGTTTCAAAGTTGTTGACGACGTTCAATGTTATTGTTTTTCATTAATTAATATTTATAATTATTATTATTTAGATCTGACAATAAGATTTTTTTGGAAATTAAAAATAAAAAGAATGCGATGGCCGGGAATCGAACCCGGATCAACTGCTTGGAAGGCAACTATGCTGACCATTACACCACCATCGCACATATTCAACTAATCACAAATTTATTCAGAAAACGAACAGGCTTTATTCTATATTAACAATATATTTTCAATTTATTATAGAATAAATTAAATAAATCATAATTTCTAATTATTCCGTGTCTAAATAGAGTAACCGTAACCCCAATATTCCCTTGGTAGAATAACTTCTTAAAAATTAAATATAAATTATAGTAAAATAATATTTATAATTAATATTGTTAATAAAAAACATATTAATCATTTTAGTAAATATCTAATAAATGGAGAACTTAATTGCAAGTGTGAAATAGCCTACGTTAAGCCAGTAAAACGGTCTAATTTAATGTATCCGGTATGGTCTAGTGGCTAGGATACCTGGCTCTCACCCAGGAGGCTCGGGTTCGATTCCCGGTACCGGAATTTTTTTTGCAATTTTATTTAATTGGTTTATTTAAAATTAATAATTGATTTTACATACAAATACAAATTTTTTTTCTCCTACTCGTTGGATTGCGAGGCAGATCCAAACATTGCAGGATTCTGACTGGGGTAGTAAAACTGTGGTGATTCCTGTTGTAGCTCGCAAAACGCTGGCGATGGTAATGCTGATGCGATCATCGATGGTGGCATGAACGAAATGGGCGGTTGCAAGTTTGAATTTATATTGAAATAATTATTGCTTAATTCTGGAATAGGCATTGGCAATCCGGGAACTGGTTTTAACGAATTGTCATTTGGAATTCTCTTCGATTGATTTTCAATACCTTGAGAATTTCCCCATTTAATCGTCAATCTCCTGCCACCTAGTAACAGTTTATTGAATGTTTGTTCGGCTGCGTTCTCAGCTGCTAAACGTGTGGTGTACTGGATAAAGCCACATTGTTTCTTTGGAATTAAATTGATGGCACGAATTTCACCATATTGATAAAAATGAGTTCTGATGTCCTCTTCAGTTAAGGTTCCTAAATTACCAATGTATAAAGTAGTAATAGTTAGATCACCTGGAGCTGGCAATGCGGGCATATCGGAAACCCTTTTCATCAATTTTTCTGCAACTGGATCGTTAACGCCATAATAACGATCTCTAATCTTTTGATCGCTCAAAGGATTGTCGGCATCTGTAGGTTTCTCGTGCCTATATGGGCACTCTTCTCCTCTTTTGCACTCCCCTTTAACCCAAAACGAACATATATGGGGACGATTTCTTTTATAATAGGGTGCAGTCCTCGCCAAACGATTCAACGTATCGTTAGATCTACCCGCATTTGGACCTAAATTCGAAGGTAAGTCGGTTTTCGAAAGACCCTTTTCCATGTTTTGTATGTAATATTCTTTATTGACATCATTCTTCGGCACGTTATCTTGTACTTGCAGTATAGAATCTCTAACTTGAGTTGGCAAACCATATTCCAAATCGAGTAAACAAGTTTGGCACACATTTTTCAGTTTGCTACAAGTTTGGCATATTTCGGTTTTCTTAAAACGCATTTTTTGACCTGGACACCAACGAAATGTGGTGAAAGGTCGGCTACAAATTTTGCACTCTTTTCCATACTTTTCCTTCATCATTCTTACATAGGGATTGTCACCCAAACAAGTCTGGCAAAGGATTGGAAAATCTGAATCTTCCCATTTTTGTCTGTTATAGGTGTTTGTTGTCTTTGACATCGCCATTTTAAAAAATTCTATTGAGAATTAATTCAAACTATAAAATTTAATATAATTTAAAATTTCACTTGCACGAACCACAAAATTATATACATAGGTGTATTATATAATATCTAATTACTCAAATATTAATATATTATAAATTTTTAAGTTGGTATCTCTAAATTTTAAACTGATTAGTTTAATGATCAATAACACTATTGTTTAGCAAATTGGCAAAGAGTATGTATGTAGGTATATATTCTTTGAAATTGGTAAGTATGAATTATTACATACATTAATAAAAAAAAAAATTTCCTTCGAGCCGGATTTGAACCAGCGACCTATGGATATCAGATTACGTATGCCAACTACAGTCCACCGCTCTACCAACTGAGCTATCGAAGGCTGTTGAATTCTTTTTAATATAAAACACTCTCAAAGAGAATTAACATAGCACAATTAACAGTAAAATTGATAAATAAATATTTAATCTAGAAAATAAGCAATTAAACCAAATTTACATATTTCGTCTTCAAAAAGTACTTTGTTATTATAAAAATATTTCTACATTTTATTTTTATTTATTTTATTGAATTCCATATTCCAGCACTGCAGTCAGGACAGGGTTATAAAAAACATGTTTTTTTTTAAATAAAACAAAACAAACGTTTTTTTTACGTTTAAAACAGTTTTTTATTACTTTAGACAAAAAAAACATGTTTTAAACAGGAAAACATGTTTAAAACAATGTTTAAAACTAAAAAAATTTGTGCTCTCATCTATCTTTAAGCTCTATACTACTATTAATAATTATTATAAGTTAATAATAAGTTAATAAAAGTAAAAAAGTTAATAAAAATAAAAATAAAGAAATTAAATTATTATACTAATAATTATACAAAACATATGGTTTCGGCCATATTGAAGTACAATCTTAGTAAGTACAAAAAAAGTACAAAAAAAAGTACAAGTACAAAAAACACAAAAAAAACAAGAAACAAAGTTTCTAAATTGTTTGTTTTTGTCTTACCACAATATATAATATAGATCTCACTCATTTTGTTCACAGGGTTGTCGCAGGTTTTGCAAAACCTCCTAGTAACGCCACTGGGTTTTTAAAAATTTATTTTGGGCTTAATATTAATGGCACAAAAAAATTAAAAACACCAATCTCATTCTTTTTACACAAACTTTCAGCAAAAAAGTTGCAAATGCAAAAAAATTGCATGAGAATTCCTCATTGAGAGATGATGTTAGATTAGAACTGTGTAATAAATTTGGAACAGAAAAAGCATCAAAGTTTATGTCCGTTATGAGAGCCCAAATAATAATTCTTCAATTTTTGAAGAAGATTGAAGAAAACATTAAAATTTCTTTTTATAAATTTTAAATAAATTATTTATAATCTTAAAAAAAATTCAAAAACGTAAAAAAAACATGTTTTAAACTTACACAGAATTAAACACCCGTTTTAAACGCATTTAAAACATGTTTTAAACAAAATGTTGTTTTAAAAGAATTTTGTTTTAATCATGTTTAAAACACCTTGTTTAAAACACCTTGTTTAAAACACCTTGTTTAAAACAAAATGTTTTAATCATTACAACCCTGAGTCAGGGGCAGAATTATCAAAGTAGAATTTATCAAGGCAGAATTATCCCCCGGCTAGAAAGGCCCAAAATTCTGCTGTTATCTTTCCAAATCTGTTTAAAACAATTCGCTAGTTGGATATCCCAAAAAGCGTACGCCGCGCCATCTTCTGGTCAATTATGGCCAGATTCTCACCTAATTTATGCACAAAATCACCGCCTAGGCGGCGGCACCATAGCTGTCCAACTAGCGTATAGTATGCCGAATGGAATCTTACTGCATTATTGCTTACACAATTAGAAGTGTAAAAACAACAATCAGCTGCATTTGTAGCGGTGGAAAGACCGTCAGCTGATGCAGTAAATAGTAAATACAAACAGATAAGTTTTGTTTGTCTCTCTCAAGCACCGACGATCAGTGTCGAATCGACGAATCCAGGGGGTGCCTGGGGGGGGCTATTCCCTCTCCCTGGAGACTACAAAATGCCTCCCCCTCCCCGAGGGAATTTATAGAAACATATAAAAATTTAAAATAATAATTTTAAATATAAAACGCAATATTACATTTTGAAATAAAACCAAAATAAAACCCGAAAGTTTTATAAGCCCCCCCCCCCCCCCCCGGGGTAAAGGTCTGAATTCAACATTGCCGACGATTTTAGTGGTTATCTCTCTCTCTCGTATTCTTTTTTTCGTGCGCCACACTTCTCATTTCTTTTATTTCTATACTATATTCGGTCACGTAGACGGCCGATGTTCGCATCAGTTGCTTGTAGCTTGTAGGAAGGGTGGTGCGACGAGAAGTAGGGCGCACGAACAAAAGAATACGAGAGAGAGATAACCGCTAATATCGTTGGCAGTGTTAAAATCAGACTTTTACGCCCGGTGTGCGATTTTTGCACACATCGTGCAAAAACCTTCGCACGCCCGTATTCACCAACGACAAATAACTTTATTCTATGATTAAAAATTGAACTGACCAATAGAAAACGCCCACAAGTACCAACAAACGTTTTTCTGAGAAAACGTTTATGAATGAAAATTTTAAAACTACTGATTGTAATTATAAAAAATTATGATCAATTATTACCAAGAAGAAAACTGAAAATTCTTAGAAAATAAAGTTTTTATTTTTTTTTAGTATGGCGCACCACTTCGAATGAATTGAAAAAAATATATGTTAAGCCCGCCTCACACGACGCTTGTTTTGCTGATGGATTGCTTGCTTGCTTCGCTGCTGGCTACGGTGCTGGCTGCCCTGCTGGAAAATGACGTCACTGCTGGCTTGCTTGTTTGTTTTCGTGCTGGATTTCTGTGATAGAACTCGTGCTATTTTTGCTGCTGGTTTTCGTGATGGATTTCAGCGCTAACCAATGAAAAAGTCGCGTCATATTCGTAAACACGAGTGGTATCGAGATATGTCGAGTTTCGCCATACCTACTCTACTACCTGTCACCAAATACTATAGATAAGTTATAATCCTTTCTATAGTATTTGCAGTCACTACCTGTGTGCGGATTGAAACCACGAAGTGCGTGTGAAGCCAATCAAGCACAGAAACCATCACACCACCCAGCTGCTAGAAACCCAGCAGCCGAACAAGCAAGCAATCCATCAGCAAAACAAGCGTCGTGTGAGGTGGGCTTTATATACAAGGATATGAAGCTTCTAAAAAAAATTATTTTATAATTTTGCCCAAATCACAACATAGTTTAAAAAAATATTTTTAAATAAAAAAAATATTTTTCACTGGATAATGAAATCCAATCAGGTGGTTATTTTGTCGTGAGGTGACCTTTATATACCCCTTTAATATCCTGAAATTTTATCAAAATCGATTAAGCCGTTCTGGAGTAAAAAAAATTTTTCTATTTTTTAGAATATTTTGATTTTCTCGAAACCCCCTTGAGTTAGAGATCTAAACATTTCAGGATCTTAGTATTTTATTAGTACTAATATATGCCCAAAGTGGCGATTAAATATTCCCCGGGGGCAGTTTCACCATGCTTATCCTCCTATGCCCTTGCATTATATTCCGTCGAGTGGTTTTTGAATTACAGTGATCAAAAAAAATTTGACAAAGTAAAGTTAAAAAACAACATAATAACTTCGTGTTATTTGTCTTATAAAACAAAATGCGAGTTTTTTACACACCAATGACTCTACCTCTAACCCTTTAAGTCCTTCTTTCAATTATTAAAAACTTGGATAATAATTTGTCTTCTAGTGATTTCATAAAAAAAATCGCCCGAGCAGGGACTTGAACCCTGGACCCTTGGATTAAAAGTCCAATGCTCTACCGACTGAGCTACCCGGGCTATTTCAACTTCAATTCAAATTTTTATGCTTTTAAGGATAAACGTTAATATATGATTATCTGTATTTATTTCATAATTCTTAATTCTAGTACTTGTAGGGATTTTTATAGAATATATTCTATAATAATACAAAAATAATAAAATACGGAAAATTTAATTTTGTGAAGAAAATCAATCTTTTATTCCCGAAAGAACCTCGCTCAAAGTGGAATGTGAAAATTAAACTTACCGAAATGCCTTTAACTTTTCTGCTTTCTTAGCTAAATCAACAGTTGGAATTTCTTCTTTTTCAATTCGTACGGATTTCTTCTTGGCCCTTTCTTCTTCGACAATAGCTCGAGCCAATAGTAAATCCTTTTCGTTCATTGTAGTGATTTAGTTTCTGCAAAAATTAGAAAATAAATTATTTCAAAATTGATCTATTTACTTGCTACTCTGAAAATCAGTAGCATACGTAGAGATCATTCAGGAGGTCATGTCCCATACAATAGTGCGCAGAAATGATAAAATTCGTTTTAACAAAATAAATACAGTCCTGAAAATATCGTTCTTTGTTGACGTTTTGCTTTGACAGATTCGCTATTTTCGTGCTTTTGATTATTAAATGATATTAACATTATTTGATAATTTAAATAACAATCAGCCTTTTTTAACGCAATTTGAGTATTTTTATTATACTGAGGTTAGTACAAACAACATTTTAATTTAAAATCGTTTTTAAACGAAAATTTTATTTTTAGGTTAAACTACTGTGTGCATCACTAAATCTTTTTTTACATCTATTTGACGAAAACGTTTATTATTTTATTGTGGTAGGTAATGCATAAACAAATTAATTTAACATCGTTTTTTAAACAAACAATATTTTTTACAGTTAAAATTCATTACTAATATGAATAACCGTAAAGTAGTTCATAGTCAAGGACGACAAATAATTTATAATGTCATTCAATATATTATGAATAAAGAAAAATGCAAAGGAAATATTTTGTATGCAAAAGTGTCATCTGCAACTGGAGTTTCTTATAAAACTGTTATAAGAATAATGAAGGAAGGAGCTGAAAATCCTCAACAAGCCAAGTTTTCTACTCCCAGGAAAACTATTAAAATGCCATCCCCAAAAACTACAACAAGCCAATTTGAAGAAGATGTTATTAGGCGTATAATTCATTCTTATGCGACTATACATAAAAGGCGACCTACAATGAAAACTGTGTATGAAGCGATGAAAAAAGATCATGGCTTTTCTGGATCGCTTTCATCATTTCGAATTGTAGTACATAGGATTGGTTTTAGGTGGAGAAAATCCCCATGTAATAAGCAAATACTTGTTGAAAAAAGTGATATTCGAGGTAAACGAGTTATGTTCTTAAGAAACCTTATAAAATATAAAGAAGAAGGAAGAAATATTGTTTATACGGATGAAACTTACATCCATAGTTCACATACCGTTCCTAAATGTTGGGACGATGGAAGTACTAACGGTTTAAAGACCCCAGTGTCTAAAGGACAACGATTAATTATTGTTCACGCTGGCGGTGCAAGAGGTTTTGTTACGAGGGCCTTATTAATATTTAAATCTGGCTTTAAAACTGGAGATTATCACGATGACATGAATCACAAAAATTATTTGAAATGGTTAAATGAAAAATTAATTCCAAATCTAGAAAAAAATAGCGTTTTGGTTATTGACAACGCTTCGTATCATAACGTTAGTATTTTAAAATGCCCTACGTCTTCATGGAGAAAAGGTGCTATGCAGCAATGGTTATCAGAAAGAAGTATAATATGGCAAATCAGAGATACAAAAATGGATCTGTATAATATAATTAAATTACACAAGCCACGTAATAAAAATTATGTAGCCGATAAACTTTTAGCCGAACATGGCCACGTTGTATTACGGTTACCACCATATCACCCAGAATTGAACCCTATTGAGAAAATTTGGGCGTTGGTAAAAGAATCGTGTTGCCGCACGAAATACCACATTTAAAATGGACGATGTCCGAAGATTGACTGAAGAAGAATTTAATAAAGTCACAATAGAAGATTGGCAAAATATTTGTCGCCATGTAGAAGCCACAGAAAAAGAATATATAGAAAAGGAATATATTATGGATGATGTAGATGAACTCATTATTAGAGTAAATTACGAAGATGAAAGTGACAGTTCAGATTATCTGTCTTCGGAAGATGAAGAAGATGATGAAGAGTTCAATTTAGAATGTGAGCCCATCTTGTAAAGATAAAAATAAAAAAAATCAATTACTCGGCTAATAAAATTTACTTCGATGTGCGATTACTCACTTTCTTGTTCGTTATTATTTTATTATAATAAAAATAATTTGTTTTACTTGTACAATAGTATTTGCTTGTACTATAATAATAAAGTTTTACAATAAATTACATTCCTATAGTAATCATTTTATTTTTTCTATAATTAGTTTTTCTTTTCTATAATTATAATGAAAATAATGTTCAAGTCAGATTTTTTAAATTTTCGCGCCAAGCTGATGTTTTCATTTAACATTTATTCTTATGTATTTTGCCCGTTTCGCGCATTGTATGAGACTTAAGCTTCTGAACGAACTCTACAACAGCAATTGCTGTATTTAACTCAGAAGTCAATAAATTCGTATACAAAAAAATTATACTAATCTAAACCTCTAAATCTAAATCTAAACCTTGAATAAACCAAAAGGAAATTGATAAAATTTGGTTACTATATAACTGCCAGTCAATGCAGTGACGGATTTAAGTTTTTAAAAGTCGTAGGTTTTGAAACCCTATCTAAAAATATTTAATTTTGATATTATTTTGGCCCACTCATATAGAACAAGTAACAATTGCTTAAATCAAAAAGTTTGCATTTGCAAAAGAATTACATTTCGTTGGTTTTCCACCCGCTAAGTGGGTAAATCAATTTATTTTTTTGGGATCTTATATATGCTACTGAATGCTATAATGAAGATTTCCAGATATAAATGACTTACCTACTTACTCATTAAAGTGGGCCTCAGACTGTCTATGAAAATTTTTTCACATACTCTGAAACCAGTCCGCCACTGGAAGCTTTTAAGACTTGATTACATGTAAAATGTTTTAAGAAAATGTATATAATCACAAAATGACATCTACACTTCAGGTTTTACTTAGGAAATATCTAATTAATTAAAAATCCCCCCCCCCCCTGCTCTTTTAATAATATAATTGGTATAACTGTAGGTATATTTATAAGATGAAGGACTCCCAGTGCAAGGTCGATATTATCAGTGGACAAAAGGTATATCGTTGCAATCCCTACAATAGGACTGTAGTAGGTATACCTATCGCTTTCAATTATTTTTATGTTTTTGAATTGTCTTGGTGGCTTAATTAACCCTCTATTGCATAGCGTTCTCAAATGGGAACTTCATTACCTTGAAATTTTCTTGTGAAATTTCCTATATGCATCATAATTTAAACGTTCCACGGTGTACCAGAGTGGAATCCAAAAAAAATTCATGCAATAGAGGGTTAAAATTACTTTTGTCCAGCTAATAATAATTACCAATAAGTACGAAACATAAATATGTATAGCATACGAAAACGAGTTACTTACCTATATAGCAAACTTTACGTACCTACTAAACTTAACGCATAAGTAGATGGATTTTAGTCAGTTTTTTCAAATATTAAAAGTCAAGGACTGCAGTAACAAAAGTAAAAAATAATCAATTCATACTTAAGTACAAACAATAAGATAGTACTTTATCAGTAGCGTTACTAATACATTTTTTAATGCACTGGTTAAAACTCAAGTTACAAATCAAACTCGATACCGGGTTGAACTTCAGTTAGCACCAACAGGTCTGAGACACCACCCTCTCTACCATTTACAAAGATATTCGGGAATATCATTCGGGCCCTTCATTGCAACTGTTTTTCCAAAATTGGTCTTATTCCTTTGTACAAAATTCTTCACTATCAAAATAGAAAGTAACACTTTAGTGTTATAGTATTCTTTGACTTAGAAAAGAGAACTTTTACTGTTATATTAAAAATGCATCTGATGAGTAAGAATGGAGAAAAGGGATTAACTGATGCATCTCATCCTCATCCCATCTTGATATCTATTGATTACAAATTTTAATAATTTGTTCCAATTTCCCCACTCGATATAATTATAATAGTTTTCAGAGCTTTTTTATCAACAGACCAAGTTATACTATGTAAGGTACCTGCCCCTAATAAGGCCTAGCTAAGGGACATTTGCAATAAAATGAAAAATATCCAATTTAATCAACATGTTTTAATAATAATCATATTTTTGGTACATTTTCTACAAAATATAAACGAAAAATGGTAACTTGTACCATAGACAAACACAAAATTAAATATTTTTAAAAACCTTGCCAGTAGGCTTTATTTTAATATGGTACCATAATAAGGCCTATGGCTTTAACATACTTAAATAATAAAATTATACGTAATATTATTTGGTATTTGAAATCAATAAACACATAAATGCAACAACTAAACATTCTTTAAAAAAAAGTATTAATTACAACACCTCTGACCACGTGGCTCGTTTAGGAGACATCGGCCCGAATCACTAAAAACAACGCTCAATGATTTAGTACTAAATTACTAAATATGCCTACTAATTATTTATATTCGTAATATCTCAAAAGTACTGTAAAATACATTATAAAGCAAACAAACTTTGATACCATAGTAAGACTATGGTAAATTTAGTAGGCCTTAATAAGCGCACACCACTTTATGTAAGAAAAACAAAACAAAAAATATTTGAACCACGATACGATATTCAAATTTTTAAGATCATCGAAGCACGTACTTATAAAGATAAAAATTTAATTTTATATGGCTAACTGTGATATTACAAAAAATATTTAAGATTTATTTGAACCGATTTTTATTATTTGGGGCTGCACGGTCTCACTTTATGATAAATGATGTAATACTGGGGGCTACAAATGGGAAATTTAACTCCCGCAAAATTTTAGCAACTTCTACATGCAATAGGTGTCTGTAAGTGTGATATTGAGCGAGGGAGGTTATTTTAAGTACGATTTTTGGTCCTTAGGCCTTATTAGGGTATAGGCCTTATTACGTGCAGGTACCTTACATATTAATTAGATTAACGACAATTTATTTATTACTACTTTTTATTTCCTGTATTTTAAATCCAGTTGTATTTATAACTAGCACAGAGAACCTCCCTTTAAGACAACTAACATTTTTTTAAATATTATCTTTACACCTTTTTCCCAAGGTTACCTGTTTTTAATCTTTTGAGCAGAAACATTACCTACTTCCTTTTCCATATTTAAGTTCCTCACTAACAAAGTTCTACTACTAGTAATAACAAAGTAAAATAGGACTTGGGCTAAAAGCCTCTTTGCTAATTTTTAATCGTGAAGACTTCATTTCTCATACCCCTTATTATGCATATCCCTTTTTAGGCTTATCCTATATATTTTCTAGGACTGGGAAACTGGAATTTCGAATATTCAAATATTCAAACTTCTAGTGCTGGTTGCAACTTGCAAGTTTCAATGTACATTTCACTGCAATTTATTAATTCTCTTTATTGGTCAAATGTGAACTTAGTGTGCATTTACTACCTCACCATAACCACAACTAAAACTGGAAGTTTTTATATTTATTTTTTATATTTATAATATAATATTTAATAACAAAATACTATTAATTTTGTAGTATGTATAATGTACTAATATATTATATATTTCCAGATTTTTTAATTTATAAAAGTTTAAAATTGAGTTTGCTTTTTGGATCCTTAAAAGTCCCAAAAGTCCCAACTCCAGCTTAAAGTGTCGTACATGTAGTTGTTACTTATTATGCAGACAAGGCTTTATGGTCGGCTTTGAAATTTTTTATTGGGTCATTTCGCAATCAATAAATCTGTCGCTATAATTTTTAATTGTGGGAATTAAATCAATTAGTATCATAGCCTCGCCCAACATTAATACTTTTAAGAATATAATATAAAATATCTTGTCTCGAGACTGAAGCCTAAAATTAGTATATACATAAAAGTCACAATTTTAAGCTTTTGTGGGACGAAATTAAATGGGTTTGGATAATATATATTATGCGACAAAATGAAGAAGGAAAAATCTAATTTTTTAATCAGTTGCAAAACATCCAGTTATATTAATTGAATTAATTTTTTATAAAAACATTTTGCTTTAGCCTCAACAGTCAGGAACGAATATCCTCAGCAGTTGGTAAATCCACAGGTAAGTTGGCACAAGCGTCCGTTTTCACAAATCACTTACCTATATTACGATTATATATTATTAAAAATGAAGTAAAAATGAAGTAAATAAGCAAAAAAAAATCATTTATATACCAAATCCTGGAAGGTTTCTCTAAAGGAGAAGCTAAAATAAAAAAAAGTTAAAGTTGGATAATTGAGGAAACGCATATTTTGAGTGTAAGTGCATATTTGCTAGTTTATTGCCTATAAATGCTTATTTCCTTATGTTGGCATATATTTTGGATATTCAGCAAATTAAATACAAAATTTTTGGATGTTTGAAAAGATTTAAGGGTTTTTTTCAAATTTTTTGCAGCATTCAATAAACTTGCGCATACGTCCGACACCTTCAAATCGTTACAGAGTTTCCACTAAATTTTCAAAATCAATTTTGCCTGACTTTTTCAGGTTTTTCCTGAAAAAGAATAAAAATAAAAAAAAAGATAAAAATGAAAAGGCTAGGAAAAATCTTAATTTTAAAATTAAAAAAAATTTAATTTAAAATTTTTAAAAAATTTTCATTAAATTGTTTTCCTTGACTGAAAATTTAATTTCCCTGACTTTTCCCTGACAAAATTAGGGAAATCTTAAATTCCCAGACTTGTCCAGATTTTCCATGTTTCCAAACGAGTTTGAATGCTGAGTTCCGTTAATATTTTTTTGTAACGCTCTGTATTATACTATTATTATTTAAATTTTTAAATTATGTAGGACCGGTAGAGTGTATTATCATTTTTATTAAATTGGTAACCCATAGGTATTAAGGTAATAGCTATAAAGAACTTGACCGGTCAAGAATAGTAAAAAATAAATAAATAAAATATTAATATATAAATAGTACGACTTCGCAAATATCTTTTATTTTTAATTCTTTAAAAAATTTTCACAACATGTTTCGTATGAAGAATCATACATCTTCAGGTGTTTAATTAAATTTAAAATGAAATAAATAAAATGAATTCAAAAAATATAAGAATAATACAATACGTAGAAAATCAAAATTCAAAAAATTTAAAAAGGAGACAATTAACACATAACAGGTCTGGATTAAGAAAATTTGAAAAAATGAAAATTTCGTAATACGAAGTACAATATAACGTTATTTCATGGTTATTGCCATTCTTCAGTTGCACGCATCGATTACGATTACATTGTAAAATAAGAAGAAAAAATTTTTCAAACTAAACAAAATTATCGACTAAATTGTACAAAATTGACTTACCATAACCTCCAAAGATTATCAAAACTGAACTTGTTACACGAGGTATGAATAATTTAAAAATGATTTGAACTAAGAAATTCGTTTACCTAGCACTGCTAGTTTGAAATCCGAAGGCACTGCCCTCTTAATATGATTTCTAAAAACTTTGAAAAAATTCAAAATTCAAAAATTTACCACGTTTTTTAACCGTGAGGCGTAAAACTAGAAAAAGAACTCAAAATAAAAAATTTTAAGTAAATTTGTGGTTTTTAGTATGTATTTATGGTTAAATTCAAAAAATATAAGAATAATACAATACGTAGAAAATCAAAATTCAAAAAATTTAAAAAGGAGACAATTAACACATAACAGGTCTGGATTAAGAAAATTTGAAAAAATGAAAATTTCGTAATACGAAGTACAATATAACGTTATTTCATGGTTATTGCCATTCTTCAGTTGCACGCATCGATTACGATTACATTGTAAAATAAGAAGAAAAAATTTTTCAAACTAAACAAAATTATCGACTAAATTGTACAAAATTGACTTACCATAACCTCCAAAGATTATCAAAACTGAACTTGTTACACGAGGTATGAATAATTTAAAAATGATTTGAACTAAGAAATTCGTTTACCTAGCACTGCTAGTTTGAAATCCGAAGGCACTGCCCTCTTAATATGATTTCTAAAAACTTTGAAAAAATTCAAAATTCAAAAATTTACCACGTTTTTTAACCGTGAGGCGTAAAACTAGAAAAAGAACTCAAAATAAAAAATTTTAAGTAAATTTGTGGTTTTTAGTATGTATTTATGGTTAAATTCAAAAAATATAAGAATAATACAATACGTAGAAAATCAAAATTCAAAAAATTTAAAAAGGAGACAATTAACACATAACAGGTCTGGATTAAGAAAATTTGAAAAAATGAAAATTTCGTAATACGAAGTACAATATAACGTTATTTCATGGTTATTGCCATTCTTCAGTTGCACGCATCGATTACGATTACATTGTAAAATAAGAAGAAAAAATTTTTCAAACTAAACAAAATTATCGACTAAATTGTACAAAATTGACTTACCATAACCTCCAAAGATTATCAAAACTGAACTTGTTACACGAGGTATGAATAATTTAAAAATGATTTGAACTAAGAAATTCGTTTACCTAGCACTGCTAGTTTGAAATCCGAAGGCACTGCCCTCTTAATATGATTTCTAAAAACTTTGAAAAAATTCAAAATTCAAAAATTTACCACGTTTTTTAACCGTGAGGCGTAAAACTAGAAAAAGAACTCAAAATAAAAAATTTTAAGTAAATTTGTGGTTTTTAGTATGTATTTATGGTTAAATTCAAAAAATATAAGAATAATACAATACGTAGAAAATCAAAATTCAAAAAATTTAAAAAGGAGACAATTAACACATAACAGGTCTGGATTAAGAAAATTTGAAAAAATGAAAATTTCGTAATACGAAGTACAATATAACGTTATTTCATGGTTATTGCCATTCTTCAGTTGCACGCATCGATTACGATTACATTGTAAAATAAGAAGAAAAAATTTTTCAAACTAAACAAAATTATCGACTAAATTGTACAAAATTGACTTACCATAACCTCCAAAGATTATCAAAACTGAACTTGTTACACGAGGTATGAATAATTTAAAAATGATTTGAACTAAGAAATTCGTTTACCTAGCACTGCTAGTTTGAAATCCGAAGGCACTGCCCTCTTAATATGATTTCTAAAAACTTTGAAAAAATTCAAAATTCAAAAATTTACCACGTTTTTTAACCGTGAGGCGTAAAACTAGAAAAAGAACTCAAAATAAAAAATTTTAAGTAAATTTGTGGTTTTTAGTATGTATTTATGGTTAAATTCAAAAAATATAAGAATAATACAATACGTAGAAAATCAAAATTCAAAAAATTTAAAAAGGAGACAATTAACACATAACAGGTCTGGATTAAGAAAATTTGAAAAAATGAAAATTTCGTAATACGAAGTACAATATAACGTTATTTCATGGTTATTGCCATTCTTCAGTTGCACGCATCGATTACGATTACATTGTAAAATAAGAAGAAAAAATTTTTCAAACTAAACAAAATTATCGACTAAATTGTACAAAATTGACTTACCATAACCTCCAAAGATTATCAAAACTGAACTTGTTACACGAGGTATGAATAATTTAAAAATGATTTGAACTAAGAAATTCGTTTACCTAGCACTGCTAGTTTGAAATCCGAAGGCACTGCCCTCTTAATATGATTTCTAAAAACTTTGAAAAAATTCAAAATTCAAAAATTTACCACGTTTTTTAAC
This sequence comes from Cantharis flavilabris, assembly GCA_949152465.1. Lineage (NCBI taxonomy): Eukaryota > Metazoa > Arthropoda > Insecta > Coleoptera > Cantharidae > Cantharis > Cantharis flavilabris. The sequence continues at coordinate 32,853,188 of OX424438.1, read as the reverse complement.
CGTGAGGCGTAAAACTAGAAAAAGAACTCAAAATAAAAAATTTTAAGTAAATTTGTGGTTTTTAGTATGTATTTATGGTTAAATTCAAAAAATATAAGAATAATACAATACGTAGAAAATCAAAATTCAAAAAATTTAAAAAGGAGACAATTAACACATAACAGGTCTGGATTAAGAAAATTTGAAAAAATGAAAATTTCGTAATACGAAGTACAATATAACGTTATTTCATGGTTATTGCCATTCTTCAGTTGCACGCATCGATTACGATTACATTGTAAAATAAGAAGAAAAAATTTTTCAAACTAAACAAAATTATCGACTAAATTGTACAAAATTGACTTACCATAACCTCCAAAGATTATCAAAACTGAACTTGTTACACGAGGTATGAATAATTTAAAAATGATTTGAACTAAGAAATTCGTTTACCTAGCACTGCTAGTTTGAAATCCGAAGGCACTGCCCTCTTAATATGATTTCTAAAAACTTTGAAAAAATTCAAAATTCAAAAATTTACCACGTTTTTTAACCGTGAGGCGTAAAACTAGAAAAAGAACTCAAAATAAAAAATTTTAAGTAAATTTGTGGTTTTTAGTATGTATTTATGGTTAAATTCAAAAAATATAAGAATAATACAATACGTAGAAAATCAAAATTCAAAAAATTTAAAAAGGAGACAATTAACACATAACAGGTCTGGATTAAGAAAATTTGAAAAAATGAAAATTTCGTAATACGAAGTACAATATAACGTTATTTCATGGTTATTGCCATTCTTCAGTTGCACGCATCGATTACGATTACATTGTAAAATAAGAAGAAAAAATTTTTCAAACTAAACAAAATTATCGACTAAATTGTACAAAATTGACTTACCATAACCTCCAAAGATTATCAAAACTGAACTTGTTACACGAGGTATGAATAATTTAAAAATGATTTGAACTAAGAAATTCGTTTACCTAGCACTGCTAGTTTGAAATCCGAAGGCACTGCCCTCTTAATATGATTTCTAAAAACTTTGAAAAAATTCAAAATTCAAAAATTTACCACGTTTTTTAACCGTGAGGCGTAAAACTAGAAAAAGAACTCAAAATAAAAAATTTTAAGTAAATTTGTGGTTTTTAGTATGTATTTATGGTTAAATTCAAAAAATATAAGAATAATACAATACGTAGAAAATCAAAATTCAAAAAATTTAAAAAGGAGACAATTAACACATAACAGGTCTGGATTAAGAAAATTTGAAAAAATGAAAATTTCGTAATACGAAGTACAATATAACGTTATTTCATGGTTATTGCCATTCTTCAGTTGCACGCATCGATTACGATTACATTGTAAAATAAGAAGAAAAAATTTTTCAAACTAAACAAAATTATCGACTAAATTGTACAAAATTGACTTACCATAACCTCCAAAGATTATCAAAACTGAACTTGTTACACGAGGTATGAATAATTTAAAAATGATTTGAACTAAGAAATTCGTTTACCTAGCACTGCTAGTTTGAAATCCGAAGGCACTGCCCTCTTAATATGATTTCTAAAAACTTTGAAAAAATTCAAAATTCAAAAATTTACCACGTTTTTTAACCGTGAGGCGTAAAACTAGAAAAAGAACTCAAAATAAAAAATTTTAAGTAAATTTGTGGTTTTTAGTATGTATTTATGGTTAAATTCAAAAAATATAAGAATAATACAATACGTAGAAAATCAAAATTCAAAAAATTTAAAAAGGAGACAATTAACACATAACAGGTCTGGATTAAGAAAATTTGAAAAAATGAAAATTTCGTAATACGAAGTACAATATAACGTTATTTCATGGTTATTGCCATTCTTCAGTTGCACGCATCGATTACGATTACATTGTAAAATAAGAAGAAAAAATTTTTCAAACTAAACAAAATTATCGACTAAATTGTACAAAATTGACTTACCATAACCTCCAAAGATTATCAAAACTGAACTTGTTACACGAGGTATGAATAATTTAAAAATGATTTGAACTAAGAAATTCGTTTACCTAGCACTGCTAGTTTGAAATCCGAAGGCACTGCCCTCTTAATATGATTTCTAAAAACTTTGAAAAAATTCAAAATTCAAAAATTTACCACGTTTTTTAACCGTGAGGCGTAAAACTAGAAAAAGAACTCAAAATAAAAAATTTTAAGTAAATTTGTGGTTTTTAGTATGTATTTATGGTTAAATTCAAAAAATATAAGAATAATACAATACGTAGAAAATCAAAATTCAAAAAATTTAAAAAGGAGACAATTAACACATAACAGGTCTGGATTAAGAAAATTTGAAAAAATGAAAATTTCGTAATACGAAGTACAATATAACGTTATTTCATGGTTATTGCCATTCTTCAGTTGCACGCATCGATTACGATTACATTGTAAAATAAGAAGAAAAAATTTTTCAAACTAAACAAAATTATCGACTAAATTGTACAAAATTGACTTACCATAACCTCCAAAGATTATCAAAACTGAACTTGTTACACGAGGTATGAATAATTTAAAAATGATTTGAACTAAGAAATTCGTTTACCTAGCACTGCTAGTTTGAAATCCGAAGGCACTGCCCTCTTAATATGATTTCTAAAAACTTTGAAAAAATTCAAAATTCAAAAATTTACCACGTTTTTTAACCGTGAGGCGTAAAACTAGAAAAAGAACTCAAAATAAAAAATTTTAAGTAAATTTGTGGTTTTTAGTATGTATTTATGGTTAAATTCAAAAAATATAAGAATAATACAATACGTAGAAAATCAAAATTCAAAAAATTTAAAAAGGAGACAATTAACACATAACAGGTCTGGATTAAGAAAATTTGAAAAAATGAAAATTTCGTAATACGAAGTACAATATAACGTTATTTCATGGTTATTGCCATTCTTCAGTTGCACGCATCGATTACGATTACATTGTAAAATAAGAAGAAAAAATTTTCTTAGTTCAAATCATTTTTAAATTATTCATACCTCGTGTAACAAGTTCAGTTTTGATAATCTTTGGAGGTTATGGTAAGTCAATTTTGTACAATTTAGTCGATAATTTTGTTTAGTTTGAAAAATTTTTTCTTCTTATTTTACAATGTAATCGTAATCGATGCGTGCAACTGAAGAATGGCAATAACCATGAAATAACGTTATATTGTACTTCGTATTACGAAATTTTCATTTTTTCAAATTTTCTTAATCCAGACCTGTTATGTGTTAATTGTCTCCTTTTTAAATTTTTTGAATTTTGATTTTCTACGTATTGTATTATTCTTATATTTTTTGAATTTAACCATAAATACATACTAAAAACCACAAATTTACTTAAAATTTTTTATTTTGAGTTCTTTTTCTAGTTTTACGCCTCACGGTTAAAAAACGTGGTAAATTTTTGAATTTTGAATTTTTTCAAAGTTTTTAGAAATCATATTAAGAGGGCAGTGCCTTCGGATTTCAAACTAGCAGTGCTAGGTAAACGAATTTCTTAGTTCAAATCATTTTTAAATTATTCATACCTCGTGTAACAAGTTCAGTTTTGATAATCTTTGGAGGTTATGGTAAGTCAATTTTGTACAATTTAGTCGATAATTTTGTTTAGTTTGAAAAATTTTTTCTTCTTATTTTACAATGTAATCGTAATCGATGCGTGCAACTGAAGAATGGCAATAACCATGAAATAACGTTATATTGTACTTCGTATTACGAAATTTTCATTTTTTCAAATTTTCTTAATCCAGACCTGTTATGTGTTAATTGTCTCCTTTTTAAATTTTTTGAATTTTGATTTTCTACGTATTGTATTATTCTTATATTTTTTGAATTTAACCATAAATACATACTAAAAACCACAAATTTACTTAAAATTTTTTATTTTGAGTTCTTTTTCTAGTTTTACGCCTCACGGTTAAAAAACGTGGTAAATTTTTGAATTTTGAATTTTTTCAAAGTTTTTAGAAATCATATTAAGAGGGCAGTGCCTTCGGATTTCAAACTAGCAGTGCTAGGTAAACGAATTTCTTAGTTCAAATCATTTTTAAATTATTCATACCTCGTGTAACAAGTTCAGTTTTGATAATCTTTGGAGGTTATGGTAAGTCAATTTTGTACAATTTAGTCGATAATTTTGTTTAGTTTGAAAAATTTTTTCTTCTTATTTTACAATGTAATCGTAATCGATGCGTGCAACTGAAGAATGGCAATAACCATGAAATAACGTTATATTGTACTTCGTATTACGAAATTTTCATTTTTTCAAATTTTCTTAATCCAGACCTGTTATGTGTTAATTGTCTCCTTTTTAAATTTTTTGAATTTTGATTTTCTACGTATTGTATTATTCTTATATTTTTTGAATTTAACCATAAATACATACTAAAAACCACAAATTTACTTAAAATTTTTTATTTTGAGTTCTTTTTCTAGTTTTACGCCTCACGGTTAAAAAACGTGGTAAATTTTTGAATTTTGAATTTTTTCAAAGTTTTTAGAAATCATATTAAGAGGGCAGTGCCTTCGGATTTCAAACTAGCAGTGCTAGGTAAACGAATTTCTTAGTTCAAATCATTTTTAAATTATTCATACCTCGTGTAACAAGTTCAGTTTTGATAATCTTTGGAGGTTATGGTAAGTCAATTTTGTACAATTTAGTCGATAATTTTGTTTAGTTTGAAAAATTTTTTCTTCTTATTTTACAATGTAATCGTAATCGATGCGTGCAACTGAAGAATGGCAATAACCATGAAATAACGTTATATTGTACTTCGTATTACGAAATTTTCATTTTTTCAAATTTTCTTAATCCAGACCTGTTATGTGTTAATTGTCTCCTTTTTAAATTTTTTGAATTTTGATTTTCTACGTATTGTATTATTCTTATATTTTTTGAATTTAACCATAAATACATACTAAAAACCACAAATTTACTTAAAATTTTTTATTTTGAGTTCTTTTTCTAAATAAAATGAAGTGAGCCTCATCCTCAAAAAGCTTTATTTCAAAAATATTCCATTAGACGTCATACTTTTAGATATCTGTTGAGTTTGATTTTAAATGTGTGTATTAAAATTGCCCAAAACAAAAGAATAAAAAACTTTAAAACATATTTAAGTGCTTATTTTGAAGTTTTTAGAGCAAATTTACCTGCAAATATTTTCGTGCATATAAATCCGGACCCTACTTATTATAAATAAATTTTCTTTGTTTTTAGCCACTTATTTTTTAGAGTGAATATGAAAAATTAGCTTTTGATTTGATAAAATATTTATTTTTGTATGCAACAAAAAAAACCCTTTTCCCCGTTTAAAGATTTTGATGAATTTATTTTTCGTTAATTTGTATAGCTAATATGTATTAGTACAATACAAGTACTAAAAAAATTTAAAATGCTAGAAAGTAATAAAACTAAAATTCCATTAACCAGTGGCGACCTAAAAAGAAGTGACATTATTGAACTAAATCAAAAATTTCCATACCGAGAAGCTATAGGAAGTTTATTATACTTAAGTAATAAAACTCGACCAGATTTAAGTTTCGCTGTTAATTACGTAAGTCGCTTTATGGAACAGCCAACAAGAAGTGATGTCAATAACATTAAACACATAATGAAATATTTAAATGGAAGTCAAAATTTTGGAATAAAATTTTACAGCAATAAAACTGATGAACTAATAGCATATAGTGACGCAGACTATGCCGGTGATCTAAAAACAAGAAAAAGCACAACCGGGTATATTATATTTTACAACGGTGGGCCAATTTCGTGGTGTTCGCGAAAACAGCCAATAGTGGCGTTATCAACCAGTGAATCTGAATATATTGCTGCGGCGGATTGTTGTAAAGACTTAATATATATTAAAAACTTAATCGAAGAGTTAAAATCTAAAAGCATAAGTGCAGTGCTGAAAGTTGATAATAAAAGTGCAATAGATTTAGCGAAAAACGGGACTATGAATAAAAGAAGTAAACACATAGATGTAAGATTTCATTTTATACATGAAAAAATTTTAAGTGGAATTGTAAAAATTGAATATTGTAACACTACAGAGCAAATCGCAGATATTTTCACAAAGCCACTTGAAAGTATAAAGTTTGTAAAATTTAGAGATAAATTCATGTTAGAATTGTATAATTAATAATTGTTAGATTTAAAAATTAAAATTAAGATGTTTTTTTGTTTATTAATTAAATGTAAGAATCTTTCATTTAAAGGGGGGTGTTAAGAAAATAAATAAAAGATTAAAAATGTTTTATAAAAGCAAGTTATTAAAAAATGGGTTATAAGCTTATATGAGTAGCATAGTTTAAAAATAGTTTTTTATGACTTTTTTGTAAGACCATATAAGTGGATATATTATTATTTTAGGAGTAGTCGTGATTCAACACTCGTAAAGTAAAATTAAAACTTCACTACGAAATACTACATTATGGCAATTTAATGTAATGTTTAACTTAGTTTATATTATATTAAATATATACCTTTGATATAACTGAGTATAATTCATTAATAAAACCCAACACATATTGTAATGAAGTAATGATATTTTGTACTTGAGATTAGCTTGTGCTGAAGAGAAAAGCTACAATGCATTATTATTTGCAAGTCTTTGCTTCTAACCTTGACATTTCAAAATTATTTAAATTATTGTTTGTTTACTTTTGCATCTGCCCAAACTAACAACATTGATATTATGGTTTGCTTGTAAATGTAATTTTACCTATTCTAAAAATATATTTAACTTTAACAATGGGTATTATTTATTTTAGGTACGGAAATACATAAAACAAAAGGTTGTAGTAGGAAAAATCTCGATAAAGTTTACACGTTCAAGTACGCACATGACTGTTAAAAAAATGACATCATTATTTTGTAATAGTACTTGCACGTTTCTACAATTTTGACTAATTTTTTTAATTAATCGGAAGTCTTTTTTTTTATAAAATTGATATTGCCAATCTAGATGAAATATTTTGTGACAGGTAAAAGAGTTGAAACTTTTTTAATAATACGCACTACGCAAAACATATTATTATGACATTGGATTATAATATAATAAAATAAAATTATTATTAATTTAACAATAAATAATTACGTCCGAATCAAAATTGCAAGGCCACAACGACTGAATAAAATATCATCTTAAATCACCGATATAATTTTGATTGATTTGTACATAAAAATAATTTCAAGTATTTTAAAATGGAAGCTTTCGTAAATTTCGAATTAAAAAATTAAGCATTATCAAACTTCTTTTAAAAAACTGATCAAGGTTAATTATTATTAATAATATAACTCAACCATGACCTATTTATAAAAATCATTCTCTAATTTGTAGCGACGCGTCTAGTGTAAACTTAAATTTTGGAAAAATAAACACAAATGAATTACCAATTGCTAGTTAAAGAGATCCTAAGCCACAAAAGTTCACTACACAAAATATACAAATTTTATAGAAAACTTCAAATTGTGACATTTAAATAATTAAACCGCACCTCACAACGCGCTCAGAATTGAACTGACAAAAAGACCGCTTATCATTGAAAACAAAACAGCCGGTGAATGGTGCAGGTTTAAGATTTATCAGTCAAGTTGATCGGCCATGAAAACAATAAATCTTTGCTAAATAGAACTTCTTTAGATTGGATACAATATTATTTTATTACACTTTCATAACTTATTTTTTAAACAAATTTATTAATTTATAAAATATCGAAATTTGAAATATTATACCTAATAGGTAAAATATTTTATCCAGCAGAATACAATAATTCATATAACAATCAAATATGAAAGATTTTACGTATTCCTATTCGTTGTCCACTCTGTACAATAAATTTAAACTTAAAATTAAATATTTCGACCTCATTTCGTAATTCTGTACAGGCTACAGGGTGCGATACAAAAACTGGGAATATAAGTTTTAAAAAAAATTAAAAATATTCTGTTGTTCCTGAATTGAACATTTTAAAACAAAATGAACAAAGTTTCGCGTATTTTTTGGCAAACGGAAATTTTTTTGCTCTTTGCTATCCCTTTCGCGGATCAAAGTGCCACTTTTATCCCACAACTTAAAAACAAAAAAGTGAACCATCCAACAATGGGAGAAAAAATAGGTGGACCCTCCTATTCTCAAAAATATATTTTTGGTAATTAAAAATTTAAATATACTCGGATATGCAAAAATTATTAATAGTAGTTTTATGTAAAGCGGGAATAAAGTTACTTTTACTTGGTGGAGTAATTTTTATATTCGTCTACGCTTCTTAAACATAAATATTTCTCTCGTAGAGAAAAGTTAAACTTGGATCTCTTGTATAGTACACAACACCGTTTTATTTTTTCAAAATTCTTTGTAGGTAGGTTGGTAGGTATAAACCTATAATAATATATTCTTTATGAATATCATAAAAGTTCTTGCATTTATTTTAATGCATTCAGATCAATAACTTTTACATATTAATTAATCGATCTTTCGGGTTTATTGTTTATGAATTTTTACTTTCCCCATATTATAATGCCTATTTTAAAAATCGAAATTTTGATATTAAAATGTTTCTTATCATGCCCCGATAAGATTTTGATAAATTTTAGTTCGATCTTAGATGTTAGTCTGTATGTCAGTGTGTGGTTGGGGTATGAAAAATAGTATCAATCGCACAGGTTTTGTATATTAAATTAATGGTCAAATAATAACTGTTTAATATATATTTTGTTGACAATCTATTAAATTGGTGTTAAATAGAAATGTGTTTTAATTTTCAATTTTTATAAATTAATTTCATATTTAGATGTTTCAAATAAGAACCAAAAAAAAATTAAACTCTCAAAACTTAATTAATAAATATCCGTTATCATTAGCAATAATTGCAATTAATAATTAATTAGCGTATAACTACAACGTTACCGAATTAAAGAGTTTTTAATAAAATTAATTTTTTATTTTATTTTTAAAATTTATTAATACAGCAAAAATTGTACTCATTACCTTTACGATTGGTTGCTATAAGTATGTAATTAAGAAAGGATGGGCATTGTGATTATTAATTTTTAGTTTTGTATTTGTTAACTTATTTTTAGAACGCCCATTTTCATTCATTTATTATAATTTTGATTCTTTTATGACAGTTTTTACTATAAATTTATTATTATTTTAGGTTATTAAATATCCTTCTTATAAATTTTATAACAATAAAATATAGAACACTTTCCTCGAGAATAAATATAATATTTTATTTTATTTTATTTTAAACTGATGTGCTGAAGAAGACGACTGTCGAAACTAGTACCTAGCAGTGGCGTAAATAAATAAAAAGGCGATTAGTAATCCAAAAAAAGGCGCTAAAATCATGTTTTTTAGAGTAAAAATTTGTCTCTTACCAGATTTATCACCCCCCAAATTCAAATCCTATTTACGCTACTGGTACCTAGTACCTACACATTAAAAAATAATAATATATTTATTTTCGAGAAAAGTGTCCCATATTTTATTTTTTGATATTTTAAAATATATATTTTCAAATTTTGAGTTTTTTTTTTGTTTTCTAAACCTTTCATTCTTCTCATAACGCTGCTCCGACTGATACCTTCACTGAAAAAAATTTGTAGCAATTTTTACTACAATTGTAGTACAAATTACTACAATTTATAATAGATAGTGACATATATACAAATTGTAGTAATATTCTATAAAATTTTCTAGTTAATGTTCTACAAAATTGTTGAAGATTCACTAATAAATTTTTTTTTCAGTGTATTTACTATATTATTGTAGTACAAATTTTAAATATTGTAGTAATAAATGCTACATTTAATTCCTACAAATTTTAATAGAATATTACTACAACGTTTTCTAAAACTTTCAACAAATTGTCTAAATAAGTACAATTTTGTAAAAAATTTTCATAATGGGTTTTTTCAGTGTAAAAAATCTGAATAATATACCACTTAGGTAATTGAGTTGCACACCAATCGAGTTCCACACCATATTTATTCACTAAGAGAGGGATTATCAAATCGCGGGCCGCCGACCTATTTTGTACGGACCATTTTTTTTAATAAATAAATTTAATAAATTGGCAGCAAACGACATACAATATTATCTAAAAAGAGGTGGAAAAACTAAAAAAGAGTCATCGTCCATCTACCCACCAAACCGCGACAATCTTATACATTTTTTAAGCAGAACTCCAATAAAACTAATAATAATAATAATTGTTTATTCGCTGTCAAAAAAAATACACAGCAAGTCGAATAACACAGCAAAACAAATACACAAGACAGACAAGTCAATAGAATATCTCTTTTCTTTTTTTTTTAACAATATTTACATTACAAAGGTACACCACGATCACAACAAAAACATCGGGGCAGCAAGTCCGCAGACTCCTCTCTATCTGTCTGTCACGACGCACTCACAACCCGCTTTCCAAAAACTCCTGTATAGAATAATACGCTGCCTCCATGAGCAGCCTTTTTACCGATCTTTCAAATAGTTTCGCACTTTGGGCTTTAATTTTGTTAGGTATTTTATTATAGATTTTAGTTCCCCAGTAGTCCAGATGTTGTTGCTTTTCTTCAGTCTATGATACGGAGTATGCAAAAGATTTTTTCCTCTGGTTATATTGGTGAATGTCCTCATTTGTGGAATGACTCGACTCCGTATGGACCTGCTTAGCACAAGATAGCATGTACACCGAAGGCAAGGTAAGTATTTGTTCACGCTTAAAAAACTCTCTGCAGCTATCTGCTTGTCTTAAGCCGCACATAACTCGTATCGCTTTTTTTTGCATGATGAACAGCCTCTTTGCGTCAGATGCTGTTCCCCAGAACAGAATGCCATACGTTGCGACACTGTGGAAGTTAGATTGGTGATCCCTGCACTAGGAGGTCAGAGCGGCTGATATTTGCCAATTTTTGCATTACATTACACAATCTTTGCACAGAACACTCGAAACACGTCTACAGATACTTCTGCTCAAAATACTGAACAATATAGGAGTAGGAAATAAAATAAAATATTTGTAGATACTTTTCAATTATCACCACAGATACATATTTTACAGTGGATGTACAGTAGTACATTATTATTTTTTAATTTTACTTTGAGAAAAGGAGTTCTAATAATTTCAGTGTAATTTCATTATCAATCGATTATACACGTAAATCTTGGGTTTTTGAAACTGAAGGACCTGCAGGTGTACTCTCCTTCCTTAGTAATTATGTTCACAAACAGCTAAAGACATTTTGTACATGTTTACTTTGTTCATGCCAGCATTCAAATAGCACTCTTTGTCGAATAAAATGACGTATTTTGCATTGAAATATATTATATTCGCTGTACGCACATGGTTCATCTATACCTTTTCCAGATGTAATTCTGATAAATAAATAAAAACGTCAACTGTAATTAAGATTTGTCAACTGATATTTAGAAATCGTCAAGTGTAAAGTATCCAACTTCATTTGAAGTGTCGGTTAGAATGAATTAAAAAAAAATATCAATTTCGTTGTAGGCTTTCTGAATATCGGTTAACAAATTCGAATTGCACTTGATGATTTATAAATTACTAATGGAAAAGATGAAGAAGACATCTTTAAAAGTTTAATTTAATATGCAAAAAAAAAGAAAACGAATTTTCTAAAAGTTTCACAATGTTTTCAATCAATAAGCTTATTTGTTCAACTTTCATAGATACAATGAAGAAATTTATAAATACAATGATTCGCACAAACTATAAAAATAAACCTGAAAAGGAAATCTGAAATAAATTTTTTATTTACTAATTGGAACAATGCATGCAGTGGCGGATTTACAAATTTGCCGCCCCTACTGATCTCTGAAATTCGATATCCGAGTTTGCAATCATATTAATTATATGTATTCTTTCAATGAAATCGTAACTTTATGATTTGTGCTCTATCGTCTTCATGATTATGAACTAGGGGATCGTTTTCTCTATGTATATAATATTTTTTTTTATTTCTGTAAAACAAAAATTTTTGGGCCAAATTTGCGGTCCTAGACGTTAGCATACTCAGCCTGTTGGTAAATCCGCCACTGAATGCAGGTGCTGTCAAATGCCATACACTCTATACAGTGCATAGGCAATCACTTAGCTATTATGCTTTCTTGATGAATTTAATTGATGAGGTGGTGTCCCGTTGCCTTCCCCATAGCCCACAGATCTATCTTGGCGTTTGGATCGAATCAGTGTATTCAACACAACCAGGATTTGAACAGGGTTACCCGATTCACAGTCGGCCGGTGTAAGCTTTACGCCATACTACTGGTTTTTGTCAAGTAACAAGACAAAATATTGATCAAAGAAGGCAATTTCTTATTGCAGACAATTAATTTGTTATTCATTAAAAGATAATTTTCAATCACTTGTTTAAAAGTTCATCTAATTTATTTAAAATAACAATTTTAAATTTTAGTAAGTTGGTTGGTGATAATTTATTCATATCCTCTAACAAACTTGCTAAAAACAATTCGTTGGAGGATTTCTCGTAGCTTGAAGAAGTTTCTTGTTTTCTTTCCAAGTGGCCTTTAAACTGGTCGTCTAAGGAATTATCATCTAAAATAATTAAATTACTTGTATACATTAGTTACCCACACTGAACACTTACCATATGAATAGGAATTCACATCGTCTTGCAATAAAAATGATGTTGAACAATTATTGCAAGATGACTGTGAGGTTTCATTCGCACTTGGAACTACATTTGATGTAGAGCTATCATCCGCCATGAACGGTTCCAAAAATATTAGCGAATCAAAGTAAGCCCACTTTTTTATGGATTTGTTTCCAGGTTCGGATAATAAATATTTTTCTCCTCTCCTGCTTTTGTAACCAGTTCTCAATATTTGCCATTTTTTCCGTAGTTCATGCTCTAAGATATCAGTTTACTTAAGTAAATAATGTAATTTCAAGTAGTCAAATTTTCTTACCAGTTCTGTTTTCAAATTGTTCGCTTATTTGACGCCATAGGGCATCTGTGTTGTTTAGATTGGAATATCCAGAAGAAGTAGTATCATACAACTCGGGTCTCTCTTTCACGTAAGATATTAAACGGCGGATTTCGATGTGGGACCACTTCTTTTCACCCATTTTTCTTAAAATTCTTGTAGGTTATGTAGTACAACAAATATCGTTTGCTATAAATTTGAATTTGGTGTTTATCTTTTCTGAGGTGTTTTGTGACTCCATCTAGCTTCCTAATCATCCTCTGTTCTGGCTCATAGCGTCTGCGCGTCTGCTTGCGTCTTTCATTTGCTATCTTTGCTATCGAAATAATATGTTTTGTGATCGAATGTTAGAAATTAGAAAGCAAAAATTGCTTTTTGAGCTAATTCAATGGCCAGTGTGAAACAAAATTTTAAAGCAATAATTTGGGGGCATCGGTATGTATTTGTTTTTGAAATGTATAGTTTACTGTTGCAATAATTTTCGATCAACCATGTGGTTGAAAATTGTCAATTCTAACCACATTCTTTTTATAATTTCCAACAATCATATAAGTATCGATTTTCAATTTCATAGTTTTTCAAACTGAAGAAAGTGGATGTTCGTGAAATGTGGAAGAACATACGTACATCAAATTTGATCACACATCAACGTAAGTATTTTCTATAGCTATTTTTCCATTTTTTAAACCTACAATGATGACATATTTTTACTAGAATGATTTTTTTGATTACATAATGGACGTAATTCTGAAATTTTCTTTTTAGAAATAGTTGAATTGCCTATATAATTTATGATTAACACAAGCTTTTATATTTCAGACACGAATCGGAATAACGTTCTCTCAGGAATATGAGTATTGATTTGAGTAAGGACGACTTAACGAAAAATAATTCTAAGAGGTAGGCACCTTTCCCCCCTCAGAATTTGTTTTTCAAAATGCAATGATGACATATTTTTATGAGAATGATTTTTTTGATTACATTATGGACGTAATTCTGAAATTTTCTTTCAATTATTCATTTTTATCTTAATATCATTTTTAACTAACACGAGCTTTTTATATTTCAGACCATGATCCGGAATAACTTTTCTTAAGAGTAAAAACGATTTAATGAAAGATGATTTTAAAAGGTAAGGACCATTTCTCCCCAGAATTATTTTCTACTTCCAATGATGACATTTTTACGTGAATGATTTTTTTGATTACAATAAGGACGTAATTCTGAAAGTTGCTCTTGAAACATTCTTTTCACTATTTTGTCATTTTTGAAAATAACCATTTTTAAAATTTTAGGTGTTTGTAAAAGGATACCATCGATAGTCGCAGAGAGAAAACGTGAAAACTTGGTCGAAGAAATCACGACTAAAGAGCAAAAATTTAAACAAAATTTTGTTGCAGACATGGTAGAAGGAAGATTTTAGCAGAAGCAAAAGTTGCAGCAAAATGTATACAAAAAAAGGAGATGAGGAAATGACTGCTACCTATCTGACTAAACAAGAATAAAAAGAGGAATTATCAATATCGCTGCGTGACTTTGAAAGATCCTAGTAGAAGAATAGAAAAATTTAATAAATTAAATAAAGGGTCCTTGATTGAATGAGCTTTCGACATAGTTTATTGCATTGCTTTTTATTATTTGTTAATAAGGAAAGTAAAAAAATATACTCAATAATAATTAACTTATAAATTTAATTTTCAAAACACTAATGAAATACAAAACAAAAAAATTAATAAACCAGATTGTTTATAGAATGTTTTTCACACACAAAAATGGGAATATTGGTCTTTTAAAAAAAATCGTTGCAAAAAATTCTTAGCTTATCATTAATTATTGGTAAATGTCAACACCAAACACTTTATCAGGAAAGTTATTTTTTTTCTTAATATGGATTTTCGATAACCATTAATTTTTTTTATTAAAATCATTAAGAGGTAAGAACTAATCCCATATAATCGATTTTGTTTGGTATAATATTAATAATAAAAAACAGTCTTGCACAGCTTTTATAATTTAATCCAAAACTCCTTGAATTTCCTTTTTAACTTGAATTTTTTTTTAAATTTTGTAAATAGAATAAAAATCTGAAGTCCGTTTGGCGAAGATATACAAATTTGACTTCTAATTTCAATCAACTTGGACTTACTATTTTTCCCTTATTTAAAATTAAAACTTCAACAAATAATCATCTCAAGTAAAATTATGTTAGTTAAAATTTATTGGTGAGATTTAGTTACCAGAAATCTCAATATTAAGATTTGTGTGCTGATAAAAAATTATTCAGATTACTTGGGATTGAAGTTAGTCCCCCGATTTTGGGGTAAAATTTGCCAAAAGAATTTCATACTCTAACATTCCACTATAAAAAAATACTAGATATACTAGAAATATAAAAATACTAAATATACTAGCATGCACCAACTTCAAAATTTTAGTCAAAGACTTTTTAACTTGAACTTTTAAAGATAATCTTAACAAAATAGTAGATTTCAAAAATTCAATGGGTTAATGTGATTAATTTGAAAAAGTTATTTACATACAACAATTTTGGAATTTATGGAATAAAAATTAATTAAATTTATAAATCTTAATTTGTGAGAAAATAAACAATAAAACTTCAAATAACAAGTTAAATTCAATGATATGAAATTATATTTTTCATAGAAAGCAGATTGTGAATGGTCATGCTTCTCGCAGCTTTTGTGTTACGTCTGGAGTTGGTCAGGGATCCCATCTGGGTCCTATTCTTTTCTTGCTGTACATTAATGGTGTGGACTCTGTGATAAGATTTTGCGAATTTCTATTATTCGCTGATGATTTGAAATTATTTCGTCTGGTTTATTGCGATAGAGATTGTGAACTTATACAGAGTGCTCTTATAAGACTCCAAGAATGGTGTGATCTCAGTGGTCTCAAACTGAATGTCAGGAAGTGCAAAGCTATGAAATTTACAAGAAAAAAATGTAACACGTACTTCTCTTACTCGATCAACGGTGTGATCGTTGATTATGTTTATGAGTACAAGGACCTCGGTGTTATTCTTGATCCTGCTCTATCATTCCATCGTCACTTGAACTTGATTGTATTAAAAGCAAAGTGCACATTTAGCAAAATAAAAATAGAAACACGCCATGAAACGGGAAACTTCAATAGTTTTTGTATAGAAATTAAAACGAGTGACATGTTTTCTAAAGATATATAAAATTTCAATGACAAATCAGAAAAAAATACTTAGAAAAAGAGATTATTGTGTAGGAAATTCCTTGAAAGTGATAATAATAAGCGGCTTTTTGATCACATTATCCGGTGGTTTTTGTATGTAAACTAATTAAGGCAGCTAATTAATCTAATCATAAACTAATTAATCCCAGTCAAAATGATCACAATAACCGACTGATAACCTTATCCGTGATCACATTAAGCAGATTCTACTGTATCATTGAATTTAACTTGTTATTTGAAGTTTTATTGTTTAAAAATTAATTATAATTAAAATCAAATAATTATTAAAACTACTTATTATAAAAATATAATCGTTAAAAATTAAACAACCTGTACTGAAAAAAAGAAACCCCGAAGAAAAAGCACAATAAAAAAACTCGACTGAAAATGAAATGGATTTTAATAATTATTGTAATATACAAAAACGTATAGTACAAAAAAAATGAAAATTCTACAATTATTACGAAGGAATCATTCCTCGACTATGTTTCCATTGAGCACCACCCTTGCGATTGTGATTAGCTCTAGAACCTTTATTTGTCGCTTTATTATCTCTACTTTTTTTAACATCAATTTCTTGGCCTGGTCTTTTCGCTTTACCAGCTACACTTTCTGAATTTTTGAATTTAGCATTTCGACGAGCTTCGTATCTCGCTCTTACGATTGCAGGATCTTCACAGAAAGGTTTTGGACCGGGTTTCTGTTGTACCTGTAACTCTGGTTCCTCTTCTTCCGACGAAGACTCTTGGTCACTAAATAATTCTGGTTGTTGTATGTGGCGGTACATTTTTGAATCGTCTTCGGTATAATAAGAACCAGCTGTATCAATTCGATCGTCATAATCATCATCCATATCGTATTTGTTGGAAGCTCGCAAAACCAAGTTTTTAATGTCTTCGCTCTTTGCGTTCAATAATTCGTTGGCATCACTATAATCCGACCTTTTGCCATGATAACCAACCATTTTGGGTCCTTTCTTTGTGGGAACGTAATTAACATATGCTGGTATTTTCATTAACGACTGTTTTAATTCTGCAGGTAATTCTCCATCTAAAATTCTTGATATTACCACCTCTGGTTGATAATTCATTTCTTCTAAGCATTTCAGTATAAACGAGGGATCCAAATCTGGCAGCATCTCCGACACAGCTTTAATACATTCATCGATCTTGCTTTGAGCTGGTCTAGGCATTTTCTCCATTTCAACAATAATATCTGGCGTGTTATCGTCAGATCTTTTTATCATCACATATAATTTTAAGGCATCGCATACCGGCTCGGGTATAATTTTACTACTACTAGAAGCAGTAGACGTACTAGGACCGTTATGTTGTGGTACATTTGCATCTAAATACTGTATTAATGTATCATAAATGATATCCAATTGATCCATGTAGGGATTAAGGTTGGACGGGCAATAGCTCCTTTCTGAATGTTCTTCCATTTGAAAATCTTTTTCATCAGTTTTTACTATACTTGCAAGACTATGCAAAAGATAGTCAGTTTGTGTTTGGTCACTAAAGCTCAACTAAGAAAAATAAAGTGATATTTGAAAAAAAAAAAGTATGATGGAAAGGATACAAGTTTGGAATTGCATCATTAAATTTCTGAAACTCTGTTTCTATCGAAATTAAACTGGCATACTTTTTAATAAACATCTCTTCGTCCATAGCAATGGAGAGCAATCCTAAATACATTTCAAAATACTCGTCTCTGTGTTCACCTCTGAAACATCAATTTGATAAATTTTAGAAAAAATAGCAGACTCCTGAATGTAAGGGGGAAAACAAATGGATAGATTCAATTGAGGAGGATTTGAAACTTGTCGAGGTGGTTATACAGAATGAAAAAAAATAGGTACTGGACCTATATTGCCTGTAGCACTAAATTATTATATAAATCAGTCTTGACTCACTCGTGGGTTAAAATTTTGGAATGTAAATCTCTCGCAAATACATGGAACAGGGTAGCTAGCTGAATTTCTAAGTGTGTCGTCCAATTCCACGTTAAATGCTGCCATCTTGATGTCTCACTTTTTTTGCTTTCATTTTCTATTACCTTTTGAAAATCTGTATGTAATTTTTTATATACTTGTGGTATTCTAAAATCAAAATAAGTACATTTTTATTTAAAGTTTTAGTTAAAAATTTTATCAGATTAATTTACTTGTTTGGAATTTCTAGTTCATAAGCAACTTCAATTGCTGGTTCATATATACGAAGAAAGAAGGTTAAAGAAGATGTCAATTCCAAGGCATAAGAGCATAATTCTTCTAACCACGAAAGATCACGCATGTCACTTTTTTTTGATACGTGAAATGCGTTATTTATATTGAAACTACTTCCACTCAAGTTATCCATATCCTAAAAATATTCATTACAATTATGTTTAAAAAAAAACTTAAAGATAAATACCAGAGAAATGTCTTCGAGAACTTCGTTTAGTTCTTTTTTGTGAAAACTTGCATTGTTGTCAGTGAAATAAAACCTGATAAGTTGCTGAACAAACGGTTTATTACTTTGCAAATAAAGAAAGCATAAGGAATAAATGGACCGCACGTTGATCAGTTCACTTTTTCTTAAAAACTGTCGAACCACATCTTCTGGTAAATGTTCAGTCTGAAATGAAATTTATTAAAATGGAAATAGAAATAAAATTTTAATTTACCTCCGAGTGGTTATAGTTTAGAATTCTTTTATAAATAGCACATATATACGAAAATATTTCGTTGTATAAAGCTCTAAAGTTGGGACTCAATTTTGAAACTTCGTATGGTGGTAAAGCGTATTGTAGAAAATCTTTGATTGCAAATGTGGCACAATTACCTGACATTAAATTGCACCAAAACAAATGGTACGTGCAATTTGTTAAATATTTACAATAATTTAAAAACTTTTGGTTTTTCATTAAAAACATTTGGTTTTCTGAATCATCAAATTGTCCGAAATATGGTTGAAATTCTATCAAGCAATCATGTGTTTGTATCCAACACTTATCCTGTTGAACGAATAATAAAATATTACTGATATAAAATATTATACAGCAACAGGGCTTACCAAAGCTGATCTTTTCTCCACCTTTTCACGATAGCTATTTGAAAATTTGGATGATACATTTGAGTTGTTAAGTTGAGAAACCTAAAATGAAGTGTTACGTGCACCGAGAAGTAATAAGTCTGTGTACACTGCTTACCAACTGTTCGGGTGTAGTTTCACCTGAAGCTCGACTTACGATTTTATATTGTAAAAATAATTTATTTAGAGGCAACTTTTCTGGATTCTAAAAAATTTAATTTTTTATTTATAAATAATCATTTGAACTATGTTTACCTTAAAGAAATCCTTTCTATTGCAAATTATATCCATGCTTTCACTCCACGACACAGTAATGTATGAAATTTTAATTAAACAACAATACGCAACAATGTACTATCTGTCAA
The DNA here is from genome assembly GCA_949152465.1 of Cantharis flavilabris. Taxonomy (NCBI): domain Eukaryota; kingdom Metazoa; phylum Arthropoda; class Insecta; order Coleoptera; family Cantharidae; genus Cantharis; species Cantharis flavilabris. Next base: position 32,833,547 of record OX424438.1, on the reverse strand, counting down.
ACTTATTTTAGGTTATGTAAAATTCTAAAATTGCGGTTGCCAACAGTGAATCTCAATTTGTTTACATTAGTAACTAAATTTGAGATTTTAAATTTGCAATAACTCGAACACTCGAAAAAATATACCTCCCTGAAATTTGTCGTAGGAAGCCATATGCAATATTTGTGGTCCACTTTGTGCAAAACATTTTGCAGGGGGAAATACATATTTTTGTTAAGAATTTAGTATATTTTTAAAATTTGAACAAAATCTAGTAAATTTTGTTAGTTTTTGACGGGTCAGGCAGAATCGCACACAACATTTTTCATAATTTATTTATAATAATTATTCAATATCATCATACAATTCTTGTTTTGTATTTTCATTTATAAATTTTTCTCTGGTGTGGATAGTAAGTGACTGCGAAATCAAGCTGATTTTTTACCTGCCGTACTATCGGAACACTACAGCGACTGCTGAATAAATTAATACTATCTTAAAGTTTGCCGAAACACTTGAAAACAACCTATATAGTACAGCAGACGAATTAAAATTTTAATCATACTTTAATCTTAACTCACCTTTGTGAAACCAGGAATAGGTTAATACTATGGTGGGCAGTAGAAAGAGTACAAGTCAAAAACGGGGACTTGACTTTAAATAAAAAAAACTATATATTATACAAGTCAAAATAGGCAACTAAATTAATTTTTAAATAATTTTAGAAATTATCTAATATTATTTAAAAATTAATATAGTTGCCTTTTTCGACTTGTATGTCGTCGGCTTACAAGGAAAACACACTAAGTCAAAAATGTTAGAATTGAGATAATGAAGTTAGAAGTTTTTATTTATGTATGATTTTTTGTGGGTTAGTGAAAAACTTAAAACTGTAATTTTAGTTTAGCATGAAATTTCATGACTTAAAGGATTTTACCAGTCAATAGAATGGAAGAAAATATATAGGATAGTGTCAATAAGTCAAAAATGAAAAAAACTGACTTAGTGCGTTTTCCTTGTAAGCCGACGATATACAGTTTTTATTATCTATAGTCAAGTTCTCGATTTTGACTTGTACTCGTTCTACTGCCCACCATAGTTATAATTTGTTAACATAATGAAAAAAATCCTTGCTCATCCCTAATGAGATACATGCATTCATAGTACCTGATACATGATTTATATTAGTGTGTAACCCTGATCTTTTTATAAACTAGCTAGAAATTATTGCCAAAGCTACTATGTCTCATGAAGTTTGCCTGGATAAGCATTTGGTGCTGAGTTACTTCCATGCAGACCCCATTTTTGCAATGTATTCCTGTTTGTAAAAAGTATTGTTTACTCAAATTTTTTCCGAGCAAATTTAGACGATTTTTAGAGTCGATTGATAGAAAAATAAAAGTCGGTTTTTGGCACGAAGCCATCACTTTATTTTGTTAATTGTTTTGATATCTTTTCAATACTTTATGGTTGAAATAACACATTGATAGAGAGCAGATACCATATCAACAAGTACGAGTCAACACATCGTAACAATCGTTACACACACTGCCTACTTACAAAAATCTCTAGTACTGACACCATCCAACACTAATTGTCATTTTAAAAACAATGATTTAGAAAAGAGAAGAAAGGTGTCTATCGGTGTTGTCAGTACAAAAGATTCCATTTTACAATATTTTAATATTAAGCAGTAAGTAAATTTTGTACAAATTTACTCAAGCGTTGGTTCCCAAATTCAAATAAACTCTACAAACAAGTAATTTTATTTTAAAAAAAATTATTTAAAGTAACCGTCGATGCATGTAAAACAAAAATATTCATTTGTTGTAAAAAATAATAAATATGGCAAACAAATTACAAAGCTTTTAAATAAAAACGTTCATCTTTGTTTGTCTGAAGAATTCCATTTGTTGCGTAACACACAACCTTAATATAAATATACAGAAAGTGCGAGACAAAAAAATTATTCTCTGCGATTTACAATTTAGAAAAATAAAATAAATCTTTCAAATACTTCCATCACATTTTACAAAATTCAAGAATTTTCAATAATGAAAAATAAATTATCACAGAAATTTAGCAAAACGGAAAATAATCCCAAGTTTTTCTTTCATTTTTGATTAACACAGTTCACGTTTACCTCAGTTTTAATAATTTAAGAAATAAAAAATAACAATAAAAACAAGGTTTTCTGTTTATTTTACAAATAAACCTACGATTTTTTACAGAACTGTGTTAAACGGAACGAGGACTGAAGAAAATCTTAAAGAAATGCAAGCGTTTTCTGTATTAAATATATCAAGTGAATAGGACTTTCACACTACATTTGTAAGTATAATTTTTAATTTGGTGCGAATCATTATTTAAAAGATCAAAAACTGCATGAGTTTTTTGTAACAAATCGTTACCTTACAAAAATGTTTATAATAACAACCAAAAATCGACTAATTCAATTGAAAATTAAAAAAAACATCCTTAATATTAAGTACAAGACTAGGACTTGGTTAAAAAATAAACCAATTTAAATTTGGCAAAAACAAAGCATTCTCAAAGAATAATAAGAAAAGAAGTTTATTACGATGGCAACAATTTTTGTATTTCACCTATTATTTATGCAATTTAAAAATAATAATAAATCATTTCTTTTAAATCATTTCACGTTCTTAAAGTAAAATACTAATAAAAACGATAACAAAAATGCAAAATGTAAGACTTACATTCGAAAATAATATTAACCAATTCGTTTAGAGAAAAAAAACAAAGAGCTAACGATTTTTAATGTCAGAAAACAATGAACTGACGTAACAAAAAATAGAACACTTAGAGAGAGATCAAACGTTGGCCATTAGTGAGCAGTCTACATCAGACAAACACAAGATCAGTACCATTGTGCAAATAAATAACGGGAAAAAGGTACCGTTTTACAATTAAATATCACATTTAAATAAGCTAACGATACGCGACTATGACGAGATACGCAAAAAAGAACGCCGATGTTTCTTTCACAAACTAAATTCCAACTGGTGTTTCATAAACACCAATAAATATTTAAAGGTCATAATGAATAAATTAAAAAGTAATAAACAAAAGAATCGCGTGTGAAATAAACAGCAGCTTAAACAAACGTACAATTAAGTTAACCATGTGGAGTACCAAACTAAGCTTCGGTGGAAGTAACGAGAGAACCTTTTGGCGTGTAGGCCGTGGCGTTTGGATCGAGAGTTGACCCAGGTGGGCTTTCAGCCAGTCGTACCCGTGACATGGTATTAGAAGGCGTCGGAGGAGTACCAAATGTGTCGTTTGGCATCACCGCTAGAACTTGTGCTATTTTACTTTTCAATTCGTCTATTTCTTTTTCTTGAGCTCGATTTAAATCTAAAAGTTTTAAATTATTAAAAATCACTACAATTCACTACAAATCACTAAATGGTTAAGTAAAACTTACTCTCGCGTATTTCAAGCTGTCGTTTAGCTTCTCCGAGAGCACTAAAAAGATCTAATTTTATGCGTGTTTCTGCAGAAAGTGAATTTTCCAGATGTGTATTTTTTTCTTGCATAGCAGATAAAGCTGACATTAAAATATCCGTGTCATGTAGTTGCTCTACCACTGCAACATTTTCACGTTCCAATGTGAGGATACGTTCGTCCGCCCATCGTTGAGCTTTTCGACACTCTGAAACTTCATTTTCTAAATCCCTTCTTCTGGCTTTACACGTTTCTGTACATTCGCCTCGCGACGATTGAGCAGCCACCTATAAAAATATAACATAAGTAAATTTACGCTATTAATAATAATAAAATTGTGAATCCCCTAAATACATAGTTAAGCAATATTAATAATATGTTTTACACAGAGTTTAATTCAATAGTCCAAAATCCCGAAAATAGAAATAAGAATTTATTAAAATATGGACGAAAATAATTATTTAACAATATTAATAATAATAAAATCTTCTTCTTCCACTTTTAGGCTAGAATAAATCCTGTTTGCCTTGACCTTGGGCTGATTTCTATCGAAGGCAGAGCCAAAGTCACACGTCTGTGAGAATATTAATTGTTTTACATCTGAGGCAGCTTGCTGGGCTCGTTAATTACAGTAGAATCCGCTTAATGTGATCACTTCGGGCCAAGGTCATTTTAATAATATTAACTGATAACTGATAACAATTAGGGAAATTTAGAAAAATGCGAATTTTAGAAAACTTCGATTAGAACAAGATAGAAGAAAAACAAAAAAAGAAAAAGTGGGCCGTTTCCAAAAAAAATGATCACAATAACCGACTGATAACATTATCCAAGATCACATTAAGCGGATTCTACTGTATTAAGATTATCAATGGATTGATGGTTTAAGAAGTGAACTAAGGTTACCTGGTTCATCGCCGCATGTTGATGTAGTAGGTGTAGACTTTATGCCATACTGAGCTGAATACATACCGAACCTTTACTTTGTAATATAAACGTTTACCAGGCTTTTTAAAGCCTCTTAAGTGATCCTCTGGTTGAAGAAAACTATGCTTTTAATATGCCAAACTATTTTGTGTGTTTAGTCATTCTACTTAAAATTTGACACAAATAATGTCCTTAACATCTGATGAGCAGGGACGTTTTTAGGCTTTAAGCCGCCTTAGGCTAAAAATCGCCCCCCCCCCCCGGCTGTGTGTTTTGATTACCTATGATTATTTACTAAAAGAGACATGTTTAATTAAATTTCGAACATATGACATTTTAAATTTTGGGATTTTTAAACTTTTCAGGCTTTTCGGGATAGCAGATCGAGGTGTCGTCTAAAATTCCTGGAATGCTTTAAATTTCTGGCGCCTCTTAGAATTTGGCGCCTTAGGCTTGAGCCTTTGATTAAAGATCTTCAACAATGAAAATTCATTGATGCCACAATGTTGAAAATCCTTAATCATAGATTAAATTTTAACTATCCTTTATAAAACTGGGCATAAGAGATAAATCATGATGCAAAAAAGATTTCCTTTTCCTAAATATCTCACAAAATTTTGAGATATTTCCCCATAGATCTCATAAATTTCACCATATCTCACCCATATTTCCTACCATCTACCCCATACCTCACCCAGATCTCCCAAACATTTCCATACATCTCTTGCCTTTTGATCACACATCTCTCTCATGACTTACCCCTCGTACATGACTAAACTCAACTCTTATAAATGAAATACGTGTCTTTAGCTAGCTAATATATTATATTATGTACGTATAATATGTATATGGTTTATTTTTGTTATTAATATGTGATAATATTATGAAAAGTTTAAATTCTTTTACATTAATCTACTTTAATTACATAATGTTATAAGTAAGTTATGTAATTAAAGTAAATTAATAATACATAAAAATTTTTTAACTATTCAAGATATACCGGGGGCTGAATGAGTTAGCCGAACATAGGAAATTAACATGTAAAAACTTATTTATGCAAATTCCTGCTTCCCTAATTATTTTAGAGAAAAAATGAAAGACACAAAAGTAATACAGAAATATAAACTACCAATGATAACAGCATTAGATTTCATCTAACTTTTACCAAAGATAACTTTTACTTAAAAAGCCAAAAACTGCTTTTAAAATTGTTAAAAGTTTCATTTATCGGACTGGCCATGAAAGTTTCCATGGTAATATTTTGGAAAATATGTATTAAATTGAATTTATTACATGGCCAGTGCGATAAATGAAAATTTTAACAATTTCGAAAGCATTTTTTGACCTTTTAAGTAAAAGTTAGATGAAATCTAATGGTCTTATCATTTGTAGTTTATATTTCTGCATTATTTTTGTCTTTCATTTTTTCTCTAAAATAATTAGGGAAGCAGAAATTTGCTATGTTCAACTAACACATTCAGCACCTGGTATAGTATTTTCAAGAAATAAATAAATAGTGGTTAAATATGCGCATCAAATGCTGAAACCTATTTTAATTTATTTAATTTTCTTGTGTAGAAGAACTGTAGATGGTAAATTGTAAAAATAGTAAAAATGGTAAAACGATCGACTCTACAATGAAAAGTGAAAATATCAAAAAACGAGTTCTTTTGCATAGGACAAATTTTTGACGACAAATGACATTTTTACTCCTGACTGTTTTGTTATTTAAGGATTAAAAAACAAATTAAAATAGGTTCCAGCTATTAACTAGAAAGAAAAACAGAAATCATCTGTAGACGACTTTAGCGACACTGTAGACGCTGGAAATAACAAATAAAAAATGGTGTAAAAATACATACGAAGGAAGAATGTAATGAAATACTGTGAAATACAAAATGTAATCAGAAGTACATTGAGCTTGAAATGAAGAAAAACCAGAAACAACTAAAAAAGTTAGTAATGTCATTTGAGTTGATGAGCTGCAAATATTCAAAAATTGCGTGCTGACAGTGTACCATGCAAACCAATCAATCAAATTTTTATAAACCATTATTCATTTTAAATAAAAAGAATTTTTCTATCTAAAATTCGATTTACTGTTTTAGAACACCTTGCTATGTTGGCATATGCCTAGTTGTTATTTCCAATTATTTTTAGACTTTTTAAATAAGTTTCCTTTTTTTGATGTATCTCAAAATGGTCACTCATTCAAATGCGTATATTATGAACTTCCATCTAACGAGAACGGATATTTGTATTGCCTTTTTTCCCATAATTAAAAAATTTGTGGGAAAAGGTACATCGATACATTGACTAACTACAATTTATTATTAAACGTTAATAGATACTGTTTGTGTCAAATTCTTTCTTTGAAATGAATCACTTATTATTTTATTTGTTGCATTTTGTTATTTTGATTTAGGTATACTTAGTCTGGTTGAATTTACAAGGGGACCCCATAGTTGACCACCCACCAATTTCGACAAACTCTTTCCAATAAACTTTAAAAAAAAGTAGGCAACAACTTACAATTATCTAGCTATCAGCGTTCTGGTGTTTAAATTTGTTAGCACTATGCACCTAGATTCGCATCCAGCTGGCCACATTTTTATTTTTCTATTCACGTATCTATTAATTTTTAGTAAAACTACGTTGCTTACAACAAAGCTTGTGTGCGTTTTTTTTTGTTATAGCCCAACAAAACATACACATAAAAATAACATTAAATTATAAATTTTATAAAAGAAACTCACCTGAGCAGCTCGAGCTTCCTCTTGCTTTCTACTTTTTCGTTCTTGTGCAAGCTGTGCGTCACTATTCGACCTTAAACGTCTCTCTTCGGCCACTCTTCGTTCCAACGCACTGATGGCTTGTTTATCGGAAGCGCGAGCACTATTAGAACTTTGTAACCGATTTTGTAAATCTTCAACTTCTCTCTGTAGAGACGAAATTTCGCTTTTAGAAACTTTTTCACTTGTTGTTAAATGAGCAACTTGTAGTCTTAAGTCTTGTTCACTTTGTCGGCTATTTTGTAATTCTGTTTTTAATCGTTTGATATCGGTTTCGACCCTTTGCAAATATTCGGCAGCTTCCTTTTCTTTATCTTGTTCTTTTTTCTCTCTTCGTCTAGAAGGTCGCGTTTCGAGCTCCGGAACCATCAATTCTTCCACCCCCGGACCAGTAGGAGATCCGTTCAGATGTATGTGATTATTTTTTTGTTTATTACTTTCTACAGTGTTATGTTTTTCTGTATGTTTACTATGGTCGCTATCCAAGTGTTCTTTACTCTTATCTAGTGGCTTCCTTTGTGGTTTTTGACTGTGGTGATGATTAATGCCATTCGATATGTTACCGTTGAGTATATGGCCATTTTTTTCGTGAGATTGTCTATTTGTATTATGAAGTTTTGTATTATTTTGAGATTGTGTGGCAGGTACAATAGCTATGGACGAGCTAGAATCGCTCTGTAAATTGTTGACACTCGCGTCGAGTGGCGGTAACGCCTGTTGCAACAACTGTTGATAGAACTCATTCTCCTTGGCGACATCGCGTTGCTTTCTTTGTCGCATTCTATACCCAATGTACGATTTAAAACCGAACCCCAATGTAACCACTGGATATCCAATACAATGTGCCGCGAAAGGTCGACACAAGTCCAAATGACCTGGCATGTGTTTCACATCTCGCAACCGTATTGCTGCTTCCAAATATATAAACAAGATCCACAAAAAGATCGTTGGCGTACAGATACCTTTATCTGTATACCATACGTATTGAACCCATACGTATGTACTGGCAACAAAAAATAACCAGTGAACAGGTATAAAAAAATAGCACAGCATGTCAGATGTTAATGCAATACACACAAAAAACACTGAAAAGACCACACCCTGGTATTTAAACGAATCGTACACCGAACGTAAAAGTAAGTAAAATGGCCACAAGAATTCGAAACGAAATTCCAAAATAAAGTCAGCCAAAATCACAAAGGCCCATAAAATGAAAAATTTCAGGTACAACAAAGTGCTGAAACAAAAAATGTATTAATTTATTATAAACACTTTTACTTAACTATATAAACATCTTAAATATCCTAACTACCAACATTTGTATTTTTATGCTATAAGTTAAAGAATAAGTTTCGAACTTTATTAGTTCATCTTCGAGGATACAAAAATCTGGGTTGTAATAATGTTAACAAAAATTTACTCAACATTTCCTAATGTTTAAATAGCTGTTGCACTTCAGTTTAGAGGATTATATTTCGTTCTAGTCAAGTTCGACATAATTGTTGTAAAAATTGTTTTAATAAAATATCCCTCGATTATAATAATTTTTCAGGTCATATAATAATGAAGACAAAAAAATGTATTGAGTTGACGCGTTTATTCTTACAAGAAGAAGGTCAAGTGTACTAAATATTGTTTTTATTTATTTACATTTGAAAAAACTGTTTCAGGTATTTTTCTTAAGCAGTGCAACCAAGCGCAACCTACTCGAGCTGTTGGTATTTTATGAATTTTTTAATTTCAATTTTTCATGCACATAAAAAGAGGTTGCCAGTTTCTCAAAATAAAGGAGAACATTATTAAAATTTAAAATGCACGATTTGTGTTATACACAGGTTCTTCTAGTCTGTGGTCAAACAATAAAATAAAATAATGCAATACTAAATGTAAAAAGCGTTAGCAGCGCTTTTTAGCTACTGCAGGGGACCTAACTCTGCGGATAATAGTTACCAATACCTATTCAAAAGCTAATTTTTCAAAAATACGTATCCTTTTATTTTTAACAATACAGAGCGTTTGCTGAATATATACTATAATTAGTGAAAAAGAATAAATTTTATATAACAAAATCTTCTCTGGATGCATATAAACGAAGATTCACTGTAGGTATTTCAAATATTATTTTGATTATAAAATGTATTGTTTTAAATACTAAACAACAAATTTCAGTAAACAACGTCAAAACATTAAAATTTATGTAAAAATGGTTAAGTCGTAAGATACATTCATTCACATGAAATTCTTCATCCTCAATCAAAAATGCACTTTAAGAATAGCAAAGTTTTTAAATACCACAGTGGTGATACAGCAAATGTCAATTTAAACAACCTACCAATCTTTTAAGTTAAATTAAGAGCTCCAACTGGATAATTTCAAATAACGAGAATAATTAAAAGATTTTGAGTTTAGATAAACTCTATTCTTCATTTTCTTTTTCTAAAAAAGGAAATAAAAACATAAATAAAAGTTAGGTAGATATTTATCACAAAGTTTAAATTTGAATGTAAACATTAAATTTCATTTTCTAACAAAAATATTTTTATTTTGATACCTATCTATTTAAAACTTTTATTTACAATGAAAAATATTTGTTTCACTTCAATTAAAATACCGAATGAAAGGATATTCAACGTCATTTATAGCTAAAAGCCATATTATGTAATAACAAAAAATAAATGTATTGGAGGCTAATTTTTTTAAATTTACAAAAATATAAGAAAAAATCTGCGCATATGGTTCGAGAGCTACATTAAGAAATTACTGTTAAATTTTCTACCGTGCTAGAAGTTGTTAATGCTATCATAATATAAAACCTGAAGAATCAGAATACGTCCATGAGTAATTTGCATCTCAGTGGCCCAGCATACAAATTAGTTTCTGAAATTGGAGGATATGGAATGCCTGTTTATGCAATCATTACTAATGAATTTTTTTAATTCAACCTATATTTTGATTTTTCCTATAAGCAAGGTTGTGGGTTGGCGGTTAGAGCGTTAGATTGTTATGTTGATACTGTAGTTGTGGATTCAAACCACAACCAAGTACTACATCGAAATTTTTCGAACTGGGTCTCCCTCCCAAGGTGCTGGCAACATCTTGGAGGTATTAGGTATTAAATATGTGTCTGTAGGCAACTTTAGAGATAACAGAGAAGGAACGAGGAAGCAACGCATGCTGTGGATACTCAAGTATATAGTATAATATCTTTCCTGTCTTATTTTTTTAAATTAAAAAAAAAACGATTTTTCGAAAGTGTATAAAATAGTAGATACTTATAATATAAGTACTCATTATGAGATGAGTAAAGTGATTATTAATTGCTCGTGTTTTGTACGTTTATGCACAAGCATAATTTATTTAAAAAAAATATTTATCAAATAAATGTTAAGCAACAACTTCATTATTTTTGGTAATTTCTCAATTACATATACATCATGCATGTAATTATACCTTAATTATAATTAACGTTTCACCATACTTTATTTTACTCAACATAATAAATACTTTAAAATTTAAATAAACTACACAGCTTATTAACATTAATTGTCACAAACTTGTTTATTATTTATCATAAGGTACTTAGTTAGCAAAACAAAAAAGACTAACAACAAATACGCTAATTCGAAGACAAAGATAAGAAAGTTTTAGTCGATATAATTATATGGTCCGACTTTTAATGTTCGTAACGTTAGAATTTTGCAAATTAAAATATTCTTTTTTGCAAAAACTAGAATGTAGACTAAAAATAATTTTGTATAGAATGTATGTTGTAAAACAAACATAAGGAAGTAAATGCAGAATGTACCTTAAATGTCACAACAAATTCGTAAAATTTGCATTAATTTTTAATTCTTTAATGAAAACTACCTATAATTTTAATCAACAAAAATGGTTAACCTTTACTACATAAATGCTAATCTGTTATGCATACAGCTGCCTTCATATCTTAAAAAATTATGGCAGTTTATAAGTTTTCCATATAAATTTAAATTATTTGGATTTACATATTACTTAGAAGTGCAACAAGGCATCATCTCGTTGCATCATATTGCCTGCTTATAAAGTGAAATATAATTAAAAACTGCAATTTGAATAATTAACAAACTATGTAAACACAAAAATATAAAATTAATTATCAATAATTCATGGTAATTGCCAAGGAAAAAGGAACGAAAACAAAGTGTAAAAGTAATAAAGTTACATGTCATGAGTATAAAATTTATATGAAGCTAGTTTTTTTTATAAAATAAATAATTTAAATTTATTTATTATTAGCAAATATAATAAATAATTTAAAAATCCAAAATTTGTTTAACATTTGACAGGTTAAAAGCTGCCTAACCTCAACAATACACTGACAGCTGTCACATATATTGATCTAAATTATAGGAATAAAATGTAATCTGGCCAAGTAGCTACTATCATTTCCCAACAATTAAGCCAAGTGAAAATTTTAAATTTTCAGAAAATATAGGGGTAACAGCCATTTTGAAAGACATATGGGTTAATTACGTTAAGACTGTGACAATTCATATCAAGTTTTGACTACTTCTTCACAGTCTAACCCGGAAACATACCTTCCGTAAAATCCTTCTGTTATTTTGTTTCGTTTCAGAGGTCTTCTCATTTTGCTGATATCAACATTTCGTCTCTTCATAATTCACACTAACCAAATGCAATAATTTTTATTTTAGTAACTTCGCATACGCGCTGCTCAAAAAGCGCGGCTGTTTCATGGATTTTCGTCACACAAATCGCGATTTTTGCGGTAAATGTCTTTTGTTGTCAACTTGATCAACACTTTATCCGCATTTCGCTAGAGGACTCTTTACCCCAAAAATTCAATCAAATATTTACGCGCTTCTATTCAAACTTATATAATATAAAATTACGTAGGATGGCTTATATTAAAATGATTCAATCAAATTTCGCATATAATTTGATGCAGTGTAATTTTTATTAAATTATATTATAAATTTATTAAAAATTTAAAGTAAAATAGAAAATTTATTGGCTATGCTGAACATCAAAAAAAATGCTTTGATCAATACAACTTTGTTCCAAGTTGATACTTTCGATACCCAAAACAAATATCTAAATTGTCAAAATTCTCAATTTGGAAAATAAATTCGACACAATTTTGAAAAAATCATTATACCAATCAAACTTAATCAGCTGCTGTAAAGTTCTTGCTTAGACCTAAAGACATCGGCCGAGTGTTTTTCCTTACCTCGTTCTTTTTACGGAATTTACAGATTCTCTCTTGTAATCCTAAAGTGATGAGTAATAAAAATACAAATATGATCTTATCCTGATTCGGTGGCGATTCATCGACTTATTCTAGACGACATGTTATGAACTTGGCCATCACACTTTCACAAATTAATTTTACCACTCATGGAAACTCTTAAATGTTCCTTTTAATTAATTTTAATAAAAATATTTGATGCAACTGAAATTAAATATTTCGTTTTATTTTTGGGAACCAATCGGCTAGTGTATGATCGCTAGTTGAGTTACAGAGCGGAAATTCCGTGTTCAAATCATAGACTTGACAAAATTTCTTAACTCGGCCTGCCTTCCGATGCACATTGGAACGGTATGGATTTGGTTCTATATTATTTAATGAAAGCCAAGGGAAAAAAATTTCTATTTGGTTTAGACAAAATATTTAATTCCAGCTCAGTTGCATGGAATCTCTGTGTTTTTTGCAAATTATTTCGGTGGTTTGCTATTACCATGTGAGATAACAATATATCATTTTATATATATTTATTATAGGAAATTTTTACTTTGAACACAATTGCGGAACCTAACTTACCTGGGTGAGTCAAGATTAGATGTCACCAGTCTACCTTATATCTCTCATTTAAATCGCATTTTTAATTTTTAGCTTAAAAAAAGTTGTTGACATCTAATGCAACTTAGAATAAACTAATTACAGTACAGTCTCGGTAATCCGAACACAATTCTATCTCCAGTCATCCGAACAAAAGAAGAAAAACTCAGTACTCTGCACAAATAGTTATAATCCGAACTCAACTAAGTTGTGATTATAACAATTTATGCGGACTACTAAGTTTTTTTTTTCTCGTGTTCGGATTACTGGATATTTTGTTCGGATTAGGGTGTGTTCGGATTAGCGTGTGTTCAAATTATCAAAACTGTACTGTATTTGATAATAATGAAATGTCTTTCAGAAGAGACTAACAACTCTTATGCCCATACTTGAGTCAGACTTAAGTATGAAATTGACCAATCAAAATAAACAATTTCGTACTTAAATCGTGCTCAAGTTTTGCTCGACCCTAGCATCGACTATAGGTACATGTATAATTAACTGACCTGATGAGGCTAAGTCAATATTTTTCAAATTTAAAATTTAGTAGATTTTTGATGGGTCACAGAGAGATATGTATGTCCCTTATTGGGACATATTCTTGTGTTTCAGTTATGTTAGATGCTAGAGTAGACAAAACTGAAAATTTACTCAAAATTAAACTTCTGCTGGTTAAACTTTACTCTGGCTCTCCAGCAAGAATATATTATCATTCTTTATGATTACTGACATCATATCAATTTATTTTACCCCCAGTTGGTCTGTATAGTGTATATTCCAGTCAATAGTTAACCAGGAGTATGTACTCGTGTGCCATCATGATAGTAGCTGGACAGTACAAATCCCCAACTTTCCAACTGATGAAAAAATAAATTTATCACTTCAAGGTAGGCCAAACAAATTTTAGACGAGCCTGAGTCCCCCCTCAGTTGACAGGCACTGCTAAACTATGACAGTCTCTGCCTCAAGACCCTTTATTTAATATATCAGAAGCTCTTCACAGCAGCTTCTCACCCTGTGTATATATTTTTTAACACGTCTGGGAGTGGAAGTTGAAGAAATAAGTAAATAATTAATAAATTATTAAAAAAATTAAGGCTGTTGAGCAGCTGCCTTCTGATCTTGTCAGATGTTAATTTATTATTTAACATCTATTACTTTTAATAAGTTATAACGCTCTTCTGATTAGTCGACTGAAAAAGTTTAGTTAAACTATCAAAAGTTGACTGATGTTTTCGGATAGTTCTTCGATGTCAAGTATTTTAATTTGAATTCAAATTTACTATTTTGTAAGAAATTAATTATTACTATTTTATTTTAATTAAAATTCCTACTTTTATTACCTACCATTTAATGACAAAGAAAAGTGTTCCTACCAAAAGTATATATTATGATAAATTACGATTATTTATGATCTTTGATGGCACAAAATTATTAGGTAGGTACTCTTTGTTGTAGTTTTAAAATTATATTTAAAAATAATGAACTACAATAAAACTATACAAACATCCTTATTGACAACCGGGAAACGGGTTTGTTCTATTCTTTCTCATTATAAATTGAATTTTTCTATCCATATCTTCATTGTAAATAGCTTTACATTTTTCAAAATTGATTCTACGACGAAACTAAAATTGGAACAATTCAAATTAATTATTATTCACTGCTTAAATTAGAAATGTACAATTTCATACCTGAAATGGTTTTTCATAGTATCGTGTTCTTCGGAATTGATCCAAAATATCTTCTTTACCCAAAATTCGGTTTAATATTCTAAACGCAGCCTCCACGTCGTTATTTTGAACAAAAACAGTTCGAGCTATAAATTGTACGTGTCTCATTTTAATGGATTACTTTATTTAAATATTTTTTCCGAAAAAAATATAACAAAATTCGAGGTTATGTAGGTTGCGATGTAGGGATATTTTCGGAAATTGTTTTAGTGATTTCCCCAGATGTTTATTAAAATGTCACAATTGTGATATTTTTTGGAGAGGTGGCCGTCGATATATAGATATTTTCCGACTAATAAGTTTTAAAAAGTGAGTTCCTTCAACCGTAATTATAGTTACATTAATAATTTTTACTTGAATATAAAATATAAGCCTAATATTGTTGTAATTTTAATTCAATGTGGGTAATATAATTAAATATAAAAACGTGATTTTTGTCACTTCATCTTCTTTGTAACCATTTTTTTGATTTTTTTAGTTTTAACGTAAAATGGGTAAAAAGAAGCGACAAGATGAACCCAGTTTTAATAATTCGGACGGGTCCACAGAATCTTGCGACGAAAATCAAAACATGGCTGTGTGTTCGCACATTAAGAGAGGAATCGACTTAACGAAAATAAAGAAGGTTTTACAAAAGATCGATTTTACCTTGGAATGTGAAGAATGTAAGAAGAATAATTTAACAGAGTTGGAAATGGATACAGATTACGAAGTCGATTTATCAGTTTGGATGTGTTTAAAGTGTGGATATCAAGGCTGCGGTCGTGCAAAGAATCAACATGCGTTGAAGCATTTTAATACGGATCGTTCAGATATACATCCTTTATGTCTTAATACTACAATTTGGACTGTTTGGTGTTACGTATGTGATAACGATGTCAATATCACATGTCGACAGCAATTGCTGCAGTGCGTTGAGTATATAAAAAAACATAGTGATTCCAAAAAGAAAAATGACGAAAATATGCCGTTGGGAGATGATAAGGTAAAATATTTGAAAATAATTGACAAAAAGTTATAATTTAATTTTTACAGGATGTCAACTTGCTTCCCGATAGAGATTCAGATTTTATCATGCATGGCAATGGAAACATTAATTTACCAAGAACCCGTGGTTTAAGTAACCTAGGAAACACTTGCTTTTTTAATTCGGTGATGCAGTGTCTGGGACAAACGCCCTATTTGCTTCACCTGCTAGAAGAAACATCACAATCTGGCCAATATTTTCAATTACCCGGTGGGAAACTAGCTTTAGAGGAAAACGAATCAATGCTGCAACCATTAGATGGTAACTTATAAAATAAATTAAATCATCTAATTATTTACCAACAAACTTTTTTTTTTTAGGTACTTTAGACGATTGGGGTCCATTAACACGTCTTTTGGCTAACACGTTGAGCGAATTGGTAGGTGGTCGACCGGAAGTCTTCAATCCTCACATGCTTTTTTCAAGACTATCACATCGCATGCCCCAATTTGCCGGGGGTCACCAGCACGATTCGCATGAACTTTTAAGACATCTTCTTGAGGCAGTAAGAGAGGAAGATCTACGTCGATACCAATCAGTTATTTTAGAGAAATTGGGTAGGCTAATTATAATAACCACCGAATATATTTTTTATGAAAAAATTTCTTGTAGGATTTAGTAGAAAAACTGATCCATCATCCGTCGAAGGAGATAAAAAGAAAATTGTTAAATATTATGGTCAACAGGCTTCAGAACTATTGCTGCCTACAGAACAAGTTTTTCGAGGTGTTTTAGTTAGCACTTTGCAATGTCAGGAATGCATGCACACTTCTCGTCGTGATGAATTCTTTCTAGATTTAAGGTATGTTCTTTACAGCACATCAAGTTTGTTTTTCTTATTATTTTTTTATTACTTGCCTTAATATAGTTTGCCTATTTCGGAAAAATCAATTCCACCTGTACTGCGACGAAAAGCAGAGGAGACTGACGACCACAAGCCTTCCAAACTTCAAATTAAAAAAGAAAAACGAACTGTAAAGAAAAATAAAAAGCAAAAGAGTCGTAGTTATAATGACAACATCATGAATACCAGTTTAAGTCGTGACAGTTTATCTGAAGATAAAAAGAGTAACGATAATTCCGACAGCGAGTCTGATGCCGATGTCGAAGATAACATTGAAGAGAATTTCTTAAACAACAGTTCTTCCCAAAATAACAAAAACGAGCATCGTAAAGGTACAGAGTCTGGTTATAACTCGGACAAAGCAGATAATGGTAGTCCTGATTTAAATAACAGGGGGGATTCCCCAGATATGCGTGTTGACGATAGTGGGGTTCCTAGTCCAGCAGTTCAAATGCTTAGCGTTTCGTCTCCAATTTTAAATAGTGTAGATAACAATAGCCCATCGTCTAGCGAAGTTAACATTGAAATGAGTCCGATCTGTGGGCATAACAGCCCAGTGGAAGAGTAAGTTTTTTTTATAAATTAATAATAACAAATTTTATCGAGTTGTGTTAGATTTGCAGAAGATTACGATAGGCCAGTTTCGAGACTGTCATTTAATAAATCCCTAAATAATACTAACACCGATTTAAAGGCAGATCTAGAAAAGTTATCCCTCTTCAATGACACTGATAGTAAGAAAGCAGCTTTGTTTGGTGTGCGAGAGGCAACCGATAAAGACGTTGCTATGGACATGTATGGCGATGGGGCCTACGGCGGTTACGATGCTAATCAAGACGAGAAGGTATTTTATTTATTTCTTGATGCAACTAAAAATTTTATTACCTTTCTTATTAGATGGATGAAGATTGTGACACCGATCAGTGGAGCAGTACTATTATGCCACGTTATCAATGTGAAGAAGGCGAATGTTCTGTTCAATCTTGTCTCAATCAATTTACAGCCTGTGAATTGCTGACAAACAACAACAAAGTTGGCTGTGATGTGTGTACGAAACGGAATGGTGTTGCCAACAAAACTGTGTATACAAATGCCACAAAACAATTACTAGTGTGCAACCCTCCAGCCGTTCTCATCTTGCACCTAAAACGCTTTCAAGTAAAGAGCTGATTGAACTTCTAAGAATTTTAATAACATTTTTGTATTGCAGGTTCTCAGGTTTCGTTCCACGAAGGTTAATAAATTTGTCACTTTTCCCACATTACTGGATCTTGCACCTTTCTGTTCAAAAAGGTGTCAAAACTTGTCGACCTTTGAGAGCGGTCAGAAACAGGTGCTGTATGCTCTTTATGGTGTGGTGGAACACAGCGGTTCTATGCATGGTGGTCATTACGTTGCGTATGTAAAAGCGAGAGTACCTTTACACAGCCAAGATCCACGTTGGCAATTTCTTCCAAAAAATCAGAAAATAGATCAAAATAAAGAGAGTTGTAGGGGTGCAGAGGCGAGTCCTCAAGCGCCCCCCGGCAAGTGGTATTACGTTAGCGATTCATATGTTTCGGAGGTAGCAGAAAGCAAAGTTCTTAAAGCTCAAGCTTACTTACTATTTTATGAACGTATATTGTAATTGTTAGATTAGTGAATTAATTTTACAAAAAATAATGGCTTTCTAATTATTGTATTATGGTTTTCAATTATTTTGGTGTGTAGTAAGACAACCTTAAGATTTGTTGAGATATTTCATGCATTAAAAGGCGTCTTTTATAATATTAATTATAACTTATGTAATTTTCAACTGTTTTTTTATACATAATTAAATTTAAAATTTAGGTATGGTTTTTATATACCTACCATTCGTACTTAACAGCTCATTATTTTTATTACAATTAGTAAATTTTATAAAGCTATAGAAAATTTTATTTGGTATTTGAAAATATTATGTAATTTCGAGTAAGTTATAAATGGAGCGAGGAATTATATGCACAGGGACCCCGATATCGAGTATGCAGTATGCAATTTATGCATAAACACAAGATATTATGCAATTATAAATTATATGCCACATACAAGATAACGGGTTCCCTATGCATATAATTTCGCGCTCTAGTTATAAATATCAAAGTAGGTGAACATTTTTTGATAAAAATGAGTATGGGAACATTTTTAACTCGTCATTAGTTGAAGAACCTATTATAGACAATGCAGAAATTTTTTATTTTAATTTGGGTAGGTCAAACAGATTTATGTCATTTAATAATTAAATTGCCCAACTTTTTAACAAAATGTTATTTTGCTTTTAATTCTGTTATTGATTAAGAAGTTAAAAATATTTATTTGTTAAATTATAGGTATTTTGCTTTGAAATCAGTTATATAAAAATTTAGCTTATTGACTTTATATAAGTTGATTAAATAGTTTATGCATAAAACTTTTTCGTGTAAAAAGCAAGAAAAAGGAGAAACAATTATGGTACTATCTGATTGAAATTCATAAAAATCAGTGCTTATCAAGTTGCAATGTCTAATCATTAGATTACATTTGGATCAAAGTTTCATCTGGGACAATCAAGTTACAAACCAAATCAAAGACATCGAAAGCAGTAAGTACTGCTGTTTTACATTTTTGTCCTCTTTTTGGATGAAATAAAGCACTTCCAAATAGCTTTTGTGAATATTTGGAAATATTGTGCAAGAAACAGGAACAAAGAAAAAGTAAACTTTTGCAAACCAAAATTTATTTATAAAAAATAATAAGTGACCTTGCAGTTAAAAGACCAAATTTCTATTTTCATTTATAGATAATTAAATTGAAATGTAGGTATAGTTTTTATATACCTACCGTTCGTACGTATTTTAAGAGTTCATTATTTTTATTACTATTGTAACTTTTATAAAGCTATTGAAAATTTTATTTGGTATTTGTAAAACATTATCGAAGTAGGTGAACATTTTTTTGTAATGTAATCGAATTTTTAAAACTTCCCCATGTCGCCATTATTACAAATAATCGGTAAAGCTGGATTTATAGTTTGACTGACTGCAAACGTAGATGCACTGGATACGTAACAAACGCACTATAAAAAAATTGGCCATGTAAACATTGCATAACTTTCCCCATTAAATTTGGGTATAAAAATTATCGTTCAACCTCTTCTTTCTCGACCGCGAGAAAGTTACAGTTCATATCAAAAAGTTGAAAAATTTGAAAACCAGTGTTGTAACCACACACACATACATATAGACGAACATTCAACTAAAATTCATCAAAAACGTATCAGGGCATGATAAGAAACATTTTAATACCAAAATTTCCATTTTTGAGTGGATTACAATACTTTCCCTTATACATACGTATGGGGAAAGTAATATTTTATTTTATTTCACAATAATTGTGAGATGAAAGTCACGCTGACATCACACAGAATTCTTTCTTTTGATTAGTGGGACCAAGAAACGCACTGTAAATGATGAAAGTTGGCCAACTCTTCCGCTCCAGTCCGTTTACGTTCATTTATAAACAAGAGTGCATAAATTCTATTGTTGATCTTTTTGCAGTGCGTCTACGTTTACAGTCCGTCAAACTATAAATCTAGCTTAAGGCATAAGGTTTATCCTGACGCTCAGGCCTACCCCCTTAAAGTGTGTAACGTAATTTATGAACGACCACTTATTTATGAAAAATTTTGCTACGCCTAAATAGTATGCAATTCGTCGAACGGTTTTCGATCTTGATAGTCAATTATTCTTAATCGCCCTATATAGAAACAAAAGAAAGTGTAGCAGAAAATTGTTAACCTTGGATAACGTAGCGCTAGCGCACGTAGCGGGTTGATATGGATCCGTGGAAGGACATTTCTGTTTCGTCACCAAAAAAATTACGAGAATCCGATAGCTTGCCCGAATTTGAAGATAACTTTAAACCTCTAGTTAGTGATACGTTGCCCGATTCGAAGGAATACTTGGCAATATTAGGTAAGGGTTTTAAAGGTCAGTTGTTTTTTTTAAATAAAAGTTAACCTGTATTTGTAGAAAACAAACTCAACAAATTAAAATCCGATCCGAACCTTCTAAAACAGCTGACCCAAAAACGGGAAGATTGTATGAGCCAACTTTTAAATAACTTTAGTTCCTGTGAAACGACCGATGATACGTTAGAAACACCTGTGGAAAATTCCACTATCCTAAGAACTTTTGCACCCGAAAAACAAGCTCTGACTCAAGGGGAATTAGTCGAATTAGTAAAATACGATCACTTGGTTGAAGAAGATCCTGAAAAGTTTAACAGAGAGACAAATTCAAGTCCTTAAGTAATATTGTAATTTTTTGAGAAAATGGCAACTTCTGTAGATTTTTCTAAAAAAACCTTGGTTGTTATAACCGGTGCTTCACAAGGAATCGGACAAACAATAGCAGTTGAATTATCAAAATGTCTCGGTAATGATTCTGTTGTTGTTTTGATCGCTCGTTCTCGTGGTGGTCTCGAAATCACTAAGAATCTGATATTGCAAAATAACGACAAGATTGTCGTCAAACTTCATAGTTTAGATCTTGCTAAACCGACGTTGGCGGAATTGGAGAACCTTTTTAGTTTCACTTTTGATTTCGAGGCCGCTATAATTTTCCATAATGTTGGACATATTGGAACTTTGAGTACAACTACCGAATTGATAGATCTGCAAACTTGGAGAGATTATTATGACTTGAATGTATTTTCTGTTGGAATCTTGAACGCAATTTTTTATAAAAAGTTGCATAATGTTGTTCCACGTTTGGTTGTGATTAACATTACTTCCTTAATTGGACGTCAGCCAACTCCCGATATGGCGTACTATAGTACAGGCAAAGCAGCACGTGAAATGTATTTTCGCATTTTTGCTCTAGAGGAACCAGATGTGACTGTCTTAAATTATTCTCCCGGCCCAGTGGACACTCCTATGCTGGATTTTGTTGTGGATAATTTAACAAATCAAGATGTAAAATCTAAATTTGTCGAAATGCAACAAAATAAACAGATATTAACAACCATCCAAACGGTTACAAAAATGTTAACCGTTTTAAAAAGTGGAGATTTCAAGTCTGGAGACACTGTTGATTATTTTGATAGAATTTAAATTTTCTTCTATAATTTAATTTTTCTATGTATATCATAATCGTAGTTACTATCCTATCAATTTTTCTTTTAAAAGTCCCAATATGTAGTTTGCTTTTTTTTTGGTTTTCAAAAACTATTTGGACTATTGGAAATGAATCGAATCTATAAGTCACGTTTCTACATTGGAATGTAGAAACGTGTCATTATTTGCTGTAATCTCATAAACTTGGATCTTATAAATGTAAAATGATGTTAAATCTACCAAAGCATACTCATCTGGAATTTTTTAAATACATACATCTTTAGATGTAAAAATTATATACAATATTTCTATATTATATTATGGTACATTCCAATTTATTGTATTTTTCACTTCATAAGTAGTATTTATATTTTTATAAAATTGTGATTTAACTTATTTTCATTCCAGATGTTCAACTTTCATAAAAAAGAACAAAAACACTGATTATCAAGTATTGTGATTTATACAAAAATAATTATTTTATGTATCACTTTTTTAATTGAAATATAAAAGGTATTAGGTATAATTTTGTAAGTTTTATTTCTTTGTTTCTTCTCTATATAGGTATTTTATGTAGTAGTAGTATACTATAACTTGTAAGGCTATAGGCCAGGTCGTGCCAACCTGGCCTGTTAGTAATAATGGTAGATGTCAGATTTGCTAAGGTTTTAAAATCACTTGAAACTTGTTTTACGTCTTTCACCTAAGATCATAACAAAAAGGAAAACTTCTGTAATTATAATTGCATTTGTAGTTGCTGGATCAAAATTTAAAATCATTTTAACCATTAAAAAATTAGATATATCCAATAATACAATTATGATGTCTAACACTACCACACATACTGACTCGTACTCATACACACTAAAATTTTCTAGATAACTGTTTTGCAGTAGGTGCGCTATTGAATTTCGTTTAGACGGAGCCGGATTTCTGTTGTGTTAGCAACATTTTATTGTAATTATCTGATAATCCCATTGAAAATTGTTATGTTACCATAAAAATAGTAACACTCTGGTGGAGTATGTGTAATTTAATTTTCTATTCTGCGGTCTAATTAATAGCTTACGTTAGGCTAACGGAGGCAAATCTCGGCCTGGAAAAATCTTGGTTATCCCTCATGGTTCGGATTCCAAGTAAAACTGTAGGTCCCCGTTCTGCGATCCGAAAGTGGATATCTTGATCTGGTTAACATATTTTATGGGCGAATATTCTGACAAAGGGGAAGTAGTTTTGCACTACCCTGTAACTTATTAAAAATAAATTGTATTTAAGATGTATTTCAACTTTTTGTAAAGAAAGCTTGCGTAACATCATTATTTTAATCATCAATACAAAGTTTTTCTAGTTTAATATTTATTTTATTTAAATTTTCAAGGTCTAACCCTAACCTTACTTTTCTAAAACGGTAATTCATTGATGTTTGAAAAATACTTCTACCATCTTCTACAGTTTATTAATAATAATGGGATATAAATAATTATAAAATTAACTTCAAATAGTAAGTCTTACAATTTTTATTGCTTGTAGAATATAAAGAAGCACAAAATGCGTTTGTAATTACGACAGTAATAAAAATATTCTTTTCGTATACCTACAAATTATTGTTGTCAGTTTATGTTTATAATTTCGCTCACTTCAAAATCTACCGATGAATACTTCCTCGCGAAGAAAATTTCAAGAAAAATCGAGGACCGTTCAACATCTGAAAATTGGCAATTTTTCAAAATATGCTTATAATTAACTTACGAGATGTATTTCATGGTTCTTATTCAATGTAGCTTAGCTTCGAGTTTACCATTCGATAGCTCTTGTAAAGATTATACTGATAGAAACCATGTAATCTTTTTTAGCCATAAAATGCTCTTCAATTTTTATCTTGTTACAACAACGTGATTAATTCATTACTCATACAATTACGTTGCAATTTTTGTTAACTGTTACAGAAATTCAGAAGAATAATTGACATTTGAATTAATGGATACGCCACTATTATTTCTAATAAAGTTAGCCTGGGCTTGTCGATATCGTTTACCAATCCTGATTACCTTTGCATTTATGGCTTTAGACATTAGAATGCAATTGGAAATTCACGTTCAAATGAGAAGAATTCACAGAAACTCGCAGCCTATACAGAACAACAGGCAAGGCGGAACACTAGCTCTCGATAATGCTTCCAATGGTAAACAAGTTTCTGTTTGTAGTGAAAAATTGTACATTTGTTGTTTTTCAGATTCAAGTAGTTCGTGGGTAACACTCGATGAGGAAGATGATGTGGATAGTGAAACAATGTATGGAAATACAAGAGAAAATTTAGAAAGCGTTAATGTGTAAAGTTTAGCAATATGGGTATTTATGTTGCTAAATTATGCGTATTTATAAGTTAAAATGTTGTGTAAGTATACTTCTTAGATAATTCCGTTTAATTAATAAAAAAAAGAAGATTTACAAGAGTTGATAATATTGATAACTTCATCATTATCCTCTCTGAAATAACTCATTCGAACTTGTATGCAGCAGATTGACTCTATGCACTATGATATGGGTTAGATGAAGAGCTAGCAACGGATGTGACTACCTCATTTCATAAAACTTAATTTGTAATTGAATATTTAACTTGTAACCCCTTTCTTCACAAATCACTCGTCTGGCTGCAAGCCATCTGAAGCCAAGGGATTAAAAAAATGATAAAATTGAACGACAGTTTAAACCTCATCGTTTATCCAAAATTATTGAGATCAAATTGTTATAAAGTATAGGCAGATGTGGAGGTAAAGGGACATGGGGAACCCACCAGATCCCAAGTAGGACTTGTAATGCTCGATCCCTGCAGCTGACCGCTACCAGATGAGTAGTTTGTGAACAAAAGGGTTGCAATTTAGATATTCATATAGAAATTAAAAAGTCTCATCTGTAGCCAGTTCTGAGACTAGGTATTTTCGCCTGCCGAGTGTAAGCATATTCTTTATTTTGCAAGGAAAGTAATACTTCCCTAACATGGAATATTAAATCGATGCCTGTAGAAAATTTCATCTTTCAATCAGCGAAGTGATTGAATTAAATATGAGAGTTAAAAAGTACTGGCATTTATTATATACGTTTGATACAAAATAGATAATTAAAATAATTGCATAATAAATAAGTAAATTAATTTATACAACAAATTCAACGACTATTAATAAATCACGTTGTTTAATTTAAGATACATCCATTAAAAAAAGTTTAAAAAAAAACAATATTTCTAACTTAATATAAAATACATCATGTCAAGACATCAATTTCTTTTATTATCATTTACATTTTTGTAAATTAATTTAAAAATATTAGATAATTTAAAATTACAAGTTTATGACGGACACACGCGTGCATGCATACATCAAAAGGACCGACAGCCTTTTTTGCTTTGCATTGGTTGGTGTGAAGGTAAACAGTACACATAATATAACAATATTACACGTGAGTAGCATAATCTGAACACGATAATGGACGTAAAATGGTGTTTCTTTTATCAATATGCATATTTATAGCATTGTATAAACTCTTAATATCCACTTTTGACCTGTAACAATATTAAATTGTTACTCTTTTTCTAAATTATGGCAACCAGGCTTACTTAGGAGATACCACACTTATGTCTCCTATCTCGGCTTTTTCGTGAGCTGATTCGACTAGAATTACATTTGCCGTAAGCGGGCGTTGCGGCTGTTGTTGCTGCTGCTGAGGAACTTCTTCTTTTGATTTTTGTGGAATTGAATCCCCAGTTTGGTTCAAAATTGACGAACTCTGTAATAAACTCGTTTAATATTTTCTTAAAAACAAACTAAATTTACAAATCATATGGAATCAATTTTATTATAGGTAAATATAACCCTAACAAATTATGTACTATTTTTTGCGATAAAATTAATATACAAAAATTGTAGCTATCAAAATATACAGCTCGATAAAAATAATAATTTTACTAAATTGTACTTTTTTAAATCTTATAACACTAAATGCTTGTAAACTATAAAATATTTTGACGTGTGGATAACGCCTTTCCTAGCAAATTTTCATTTCAAACATAACCGTGTTAGTCGTGTTTACAATGGAAGAATTTATGATTTGTTTAGCTAAGTAGGCCTTCCGTCTTTTTCTTATTTCTACTATTATTTCAATTTTGCATCCACGCGGTGGTCAATTTTGGCGCCATTTTTGTTCGTTACATGTTTCCTAGTTAGTTTCCTTTTTTTAACAGTGGGTTGTTGCATCGTGAAATAAAAGGCCTTCTTCCTCTTCACTCTAGCAATCTACACGTGTAACGTAATTAAAAATAAATAATTAAAATTCTAATTTGAATTATTATAAGGTAGATAGTTTTAAGCAATTAAATAAAACACTGCATTATTTTTTCAACACACCCCTCGTGTAGTTTACAATTTTTGGTGTTTCGATGTTAATGGTAACAAGTAGAAAAACATTTGGCTTTATCCAAAATAAGCAGTAAGTCTAGTTCAAACTTTTTAATGAGTCCTTCATAAGATTGTTGTGTCAGCCATGCTTAAGAAAGCAATTTTTTTATGGTATTTCTTTCTAAATTCTAAAAGTTTTCAATATTTTTAAAGTTATCGTAAATTTAAGTTTTATTATTAATTGTTAATATATTACAGCGTGACCCACAAGAACCCGGACAAACTTGTTTTATTCATTCCGTGAAAATCACTGAATTTTACCGATGAATATTCTAATATTCCGATTCTAAGAATAATAGAGATCATAAAAATAAAAAAAAAATCTAAATATAAGTTTACGAGTTACAAGACATCAAAAAGTCACAACGCAATTTTAACGTTATTTGAAGCTGGAAATGAGCAATGTGAAATTGTTCAAATGCTGCGCGTTCTTCAACAGGCCGTTTCTGATGCCATCAAACGTTACAAAGAACTTGGTAATGATGAAGACCGACCCGGGAAAGAAAAAAATGTTCTGTTAACACTCACCGAAATGGTAACATCATCAAACTTTGGATTCAACAAAATCCGAGACTCTCAATGCAAAAAGTGGCTCGTGGAACTGTAATCTTGCAAAAGTCGGTTTGACGAATAGTGAAAAATGAGGTTAAGAAGAAGCCTTATAAGATGTAAAAATCCCAAATGTTATCGGATGAAAACAAGCAAGTATGACTTCAATAATGCCGTGCTTTTCATCGCACCGCTACTCTGAAATTGAAAATTGAAAAAATTTCGTTTTCATTAATGAAAATTTTTTTTTCCAATCGAACTATTTCATAACCGTCAAATTAATAGGTATTGGTCAGAAGAAGCACCCGGACCTTCTGCCATCAAGGTCCAGCGCCAACATCCCACGTTTGTCATGGTTTGAGGGGGTAATTGTGCTACCAGTAAAATATCTTTAGTTTTCGCGGAAGAAGGAGTTAAAATCAATAAAGATACTAACCGCCGGAAAATTTTAGAGGCTGTAGTAATTCCGTGGGCCCAACAGCACATTTTTGACCAACATTGGACCTTTCGACAAGACTTTGCGTCTTTTTATAAAGCAAACACTACGCAAATATGTTGCCGAATCAATTTTCCTGATTTTATTAGTTCCACTGAATGGTCCTCGTGCTCATCAAATTTCAACCGAATGGATTCTGCTATATGGTCAACTTTAGAGACCAAGACCTGTGCAAAACTCGACAAAAGTTTGAGATCATTAGAATAATCCTTGTTTCAGGTATAAGACAAAGTATCCCTAAAAGAGTTACGAAAAACAGCCGATAATTTCATTCGACGTTTATAGTTTTGTATCCACGCAGAAGAGAGCCACTTTGAAAATATATAATTTATATTGTACATGAAGTCATTGTTTATCGTTATCTATTTCAAAAATTTTGGTTTGTTGCATCTAAATAAGTTTTTCTTTAAAAAACGTTTGTCCGAGTTCTTGTGGGTCAAGCTGTATGTATTTCACTACTAAAAATACTATTTCCCTTTGTCCCTAGGTTTTAAGAATACATTTCTGCCAACAACATTTTGTATAAACATAATGTACTGATTAAGGTGGATTCCAAACTTGAGTAAAAGCGTTGTTTGCATGTTCAACCTTGAAATCAAAAGAAATTTTCTACCACTAGATCAGCAGTTGACCGCTACGTCATTTTATCCAGCCAGCGACCGAAAGAGAAAATTATTAGAAATTAAGTAGAAAATCAGCTGCCACTGTGATTGCACACCTAGACCGATTCCCTGCCCTGCCATCGGCCACTGTGCATTGTGTCTCAGTGTAACACACGAAGTTTAGAATCGATTTGATCATTTCAGTGGTAATCTGTGCATAGTATTTGTGTAGTCGGTAATTAGTGTCGATATCAATATTTTATATAAAAAAAAATTAAAACCCTTCACTAAAATGACATTTTTTATATATTTTTGTAAATAATTAAACATAATTTAGATTTTAAGGAAATCATTTTTCGTCTTAAAAAAACGCTTTTGGTTATGTGGCCTTCTCCTTGAGTTAAAAAGTTTGCCTACTGCTGCGTTCTATTTACCAAAATCTAAGTTAATCTAACCTAAGTAGAGGGGGAAAAATCCAAGTTTGAACCTAGCATTTTATTTGTGTTTGAATTATAATCTAACCTTACGTTGTTGTTGCCCAGTCAGAATCATGTTAATGTTTACGTAATGTTAACGAACTGGAGCTTCGGATTGGTAGATCAGCAGAAATATGGCTTTTGATTGGAGCATTTGTTAACATTACGTAAACGTTAACATGATTCTGACAGGGCAGTTATTCCGTATATTTAAACTTATAACTTGTGAACATTTGACATAAACAACAACTTCGTTAAACTTAGTAACTAAGGTTGATATTTAGGTACCTACGAAACAAGCAAAAAATCTAACTTCCCCTCAAATGCTTAGTTGTAAATAGAACGCAATTTTGCTAACTTCATACTTCAACTTAGGTTAGATTAACTTGGTTTTCGGTAAATAGAACGCAGCACTGAACTAACAAATTACATGATTACCTGAGACGAGTCTGACATAATCGATCTTTGGCCAATTTGTATGTGCACGAAAAGGAGGCGTATGTTTAACAGTGAAAACAAGCCTTTTAACCCTATTATGTGTCCTAATTGACAATAAATGCGATGGAATCTCTCGGTTTTCATTAAATTTAATTGTATCAATTAAATCACTTATTTGAGAAACCCGACAAATCCATATATGACTTATATTTTACAACCGATTTTATGCCATCTTTGATTTCGAATATTTTTGTTTCTTTGTGAAAAAACTCTTTAACTACTACCCATTGACATTGAACAACTTTTAAAAAGTGACAATTGAAAATAATTAACAGTTTTTTTTTGATTATTTCAAAATTATTATTGTTATGGATTTATCGGGTTTCTCAAATAAGTGATTCAATTGCACTAATTGTTGTAAACTTGTAAATTTATTTCAAGCTTGCCACACCTGTTATGAAATTAACCAATCACGAATTAGGTTAAATTTTAATTCGATAATTCCTTAAGCAACTATAGGTCACAATATAATACTAATGCCTTTTCATAAAACTTTTAACAAGCCGTATACATAAAGAGAACAAAAATAAGGAAATTACTGATGCGCAACATTGTTTGGTTGCATTTGAAAAATGTAGGATGCTCAAATTATAAAATCAGAACCAGCCTTACGACCTGAACGTCTAAACAAAAAAAAGCAATTTTTATCCTGTTTTTGAAGTTCAAATTAGGGGGACTCCCTCTTTATGTAGCCTCCAAAAAACGGAGATGGATAGAATGAGAGCCAAAAGAAATTTTCTTAAGTCGACTTCCTCGGCTCAAAAATCAGGTAGTAATTGAGAGCTCTAACTACGAGGCCAATGACTACCTCCATCAATGTGACCTGGACCAATGTTCAGGTCATAGAGATCAAATAATGATCAAGAAGCAGCAATTAATAAAAACCTACTACTTTTATAATAATGGTTTGTTTGATTTCCCCCAGGTGTGGTTCCAGAATTATTGTTGTAGTAGTCTAGATTCCATGTTAAACTAAACGTTCGAGTATGTTAAAACAATTATTACAATACCATGTAAACCTGAAAGTTTGAACTATACTTACTGCAACACATACATCATGTCACAAGCAAGCTACATACTTTGAAAACTACAATTTCTGTAAACCATCCGTTATTTTATGTTTAAAATATAAAATTGATGCTGTAATTTTGGTGTTACTATCTGAAACCATGAGAAACTTGATCCATACACTTTCATATTATGATTTGTGCTATGTGTGCACAGTTAATTTGTATTAAAATCAACAAAACAATATTTGTTTTAACTAACTACACACGTAAAAAATAAATCATATATATCAAATTGAACACTAGAAGACAGGAATTCATAGTAACAGGCATGTATTTCTGCCTTAACTTCTATTTTTTCATTAAACTAATTTTTTCTAAACAGAGAAACTATTAGTAAATGAAATGAAAATTAAACTAATAAAACACACACTCAATCTTCTTACCATTTTCAATAATCTACATATCTATTGGCTAAACAGAAGCTAATGTTCCATTTATCTATTAGTACAACATGTTATTTGGCGTTAATGTCTAAATTATCACACAAACATAACACTCGTTAGCTAACGTAGACCTAAAATTTAGGCAAGGCAAATCTATGATCAAAATGGTTAGTAAAAGTACCATTAGATGTTAAAATTAAAGGACTGACAGAGATACTAATCCACATCAAACACCAGACTTACTGCGACATTGAGAACACAGACTTTGTAGAGTCGACAAAACGAAATTTCTTGCCTTTGTAAATACGTGTTACCAACATCAATACAAAAAAAGTTTACAGTTCACAGTAAATTAAATATGGCAAATGAATCAAAATTGATGATTTTGTTATTAGCAAAGAAAGAAAAAAATAAGCAAAAAAACAAGTACTTTACCTGAGTTATTGGCGGTGGTATCGCAATTTTAAGATGCACTTTTTGTTGGCACAAAGATTGCAGAATTTTTATACCTGTTGACAAAGTAATTTATATTAAAATTGAGATGACAAAAAATTCCTTTTCCGACTTACCTTCTGGACGACGTCTTTCATACTTACATTCCCAAGCATCAAACAACCTGTTGTAATACCTTGAATCCATAAAAGGTAAATATTTATATGTTCGAGAAGTTGGAAAAATTCGTTCAAATTTACCCATAGCACAAAATTCGTCTTCCGCTTGTAACAGGTGCCGTACATCGTCTCCAGTTAGATTAGTTAAAATTCCATTCAAATACTAAAAAAAGGGTAACAAATAAAAGTTGTAAAAACAAATTTTGTAATTTTACCTCTTCTCTATGTTCCGTCCGAGAAAAAAAATCATGTTTGACGCTTTCTTTCTTGGTAAGGTTAGTCGTATAAATTCTAGGATCGTAGCATGCAGGGTTTCCTTTGGTAGGTAGTTTACCAACCCGAGGAGGTATATGAAATTGTGCTAGCTCAAAAAGAGTTTTGACCAAGGGTCCTTTAACGTATTCATCTAAAGGCGATTGACTGTGCAAACTGGGAGAAATATTAACCTGAAGCAAATTTGGTCAAATTTTAAATAAGCACCATTTATAAAAAGTTACCTCCAATAACCAACACTTAAGTTGATTGTCTAATAAAACGTCGATTCCAAATAGTTCGTAACTATTATAACGACTGTTTAAGTTTTCGTCACATAAAGCCACAATCGATCCTTCGCCACTAATAATTGTTTTAATTACTAACTGTTGAAGATTTCTCCATAGCATTCTGGTGTCCGTTCCTCTTCTTTCTAGATATTCTAAAAGTTTTGTGATTGTCCATTTGTGTCCTTTACAAGCATTAGCGTCCTCATTGGCAGTGTACGCAGCCGACAATTTATTAATACTATAATTAGTTAAATGCATATATCTGTCTCTTAGGTTATCAGGATTGTTATCATATGGAACTAGAAATAGTCAAATTGAGGTACATTGGAATAAAAAAACAACTTCGATTACTCACCACTAGCAAATCTGGCTAAACCTTCGGGGTATAAATAGATTCGAAGAGGATGAAAACTAGTAACCAAAACGTACAGTCTTAAATCAAATTTACTACCATTTATGAGAAGAGGATTAGATATATATTCCTGAACAACTAAAGACATGCGTTTTGGAAGTTGAGACCACTTGTTTATTACCCTAATACCGGTACCTCTCGCAGATGCAGGCTAGAAAATAAAGGTTTTTTTGATATTTTTCAAATTTACATGGTAATGGTTGGATAAAAGACAAAATGAACAAAGTTCATTGCACTAGATGAAGTTGATGGTAATTTAATGATAGTTATGGTATTTTTTTTAAGATTCTGAGTGGAAAATATAAACTAGTCTAATAATCATCTTATTAATTTATTTTTCAATTTGAGCAAAAGTTCAACTTACCGGTTTTATAATGTATTTATCATTTTCATCTGCACTCTTATTGATCCAATGTTGTTTTAATAATTTTAAATCTTGCGGTAAGACATAAGTTTGAGGTAAAAAACCGAATCTAAAAAAGCATTTTTATTACTTAGTGCTCCCTGATCCAAAATCGGGTCAAGTCTGAAATTTCTTTAGTTAAATTTCCTTTTTAAGTATTCTAATATTTTTGGATAAATTTCAATATACAGTGAAACTTCCTTAAATCGAACTGCTCTAACTCGAATTATTCTATAAATTGAATTTTTTTTGGAAAATTATATAGGTTTGTCAGATATTTACGTGTAATTTTATCTCCATAACTCGAAGTTTCTCTAATTTGAACTCTTTTGGCGGTCCCTTGAGATTTGAGTTAGAGAAGTTTGACTGTATATTTTTTTACGCAAGTTAATCAGTTTTTGTTAACACGGGTCATCACTGACCCAATAGTATGATGTAAATTTCATGACAGAAGTTTCCATTAACTGTATCTTAAATAATTTTCAACTTCAGTTTACCAAAACTGTGTAAACGACAATTACATTTATTTTAGTATTTTTTTGGATTTACTTAGGTATGTATTTTATGTATTATATTTAATTTGTATTACCGGCAGTGTAGTATAAGATATAAATAGACATGCAACGAAGCGGGAGACTGAGTTTCAATACTTGGTCGCACCGACTACACTGTTGTGATCTAAAGCTCAATTTTCACCTATGGGCTATGCATCTAGCAAGGCTAGCAACCTACTAGAATATATGTAAAAGTGCTTAAAGGACCGTGGATGCCAAGTGTAAATTTGGTGCATCCCATGGCAAATAACAGGACGTAGTCCTAAATTAAGAAAATATTTAATTTGTAATGGTTTTTAACACAATAAAAGTAAAAATATTGTATTCTAAACAGTAGATCATTAATGGCCAGGTTTTGGTAAACCAACTTTGAAAATTATTTTTGGACAGCAAGCATTAACCCATTCACGCACGCATTTTTAATTTTGACTACAAAAATTCTTTCATGATGTTTTCTTTTAAAGCTAATTTTTCTGAACATTTTTAAAAAAAGAAAGTTGTGATCCGACCTATAGCATAGGAAATATAGCATGTCCAAAATAATTATAGAGATGCCATATCTCCTATGCTAACCCGAAAATTTTGAGTTTTATTACGTAAAAAGTGAGTTCATATTTTAGAACTTTCAGAATTCTTTCAGAAAAACCGACACCATAATTATTAAAGTAATTACAGAGTAAAGAAAACAAAGCTGAAATGAGGAGATTTGAAAGTTAGCTACGTGTTGACGACTGACATATTTCGAAATCGCTTAAAATCTTCTCAAGTTGATCGCAACATGCCAGCACCTCTCGAGTACATTTATAGTATGCTCATATTAGTGAACATCGGGCACTCAAGGTCATCCGCTCAAGTAACACCAAATTACACGCATTTAAAAGCAATGTCCATTATTATGGACGAAGTGCGCAAACGGGTTAAATTAGTGTGGATTTATATTAAAACTTACTCTTTTTGTCCAAATCTAGTTAACATCCGTTGAAAATTGCGCCACAAACGATCTTTACGTCCAATTTGGAATGTGCCAGGAAAATGATTTAACTTTTGAGTCTCTTTTAAAGTTTTAAACATTGGCGATTTCATATGTTTTCCCCAAGTGCCCACCCATTCATTTGATTCTAAAAAATAGAGTCAACATTTAGTGTGGCAAAATAACTGCTGTATTAGCAAACGTCATAGGTGGAGTTCAAAGATGGAATTGGGTTGGGGACATCACACAATTGGCTTATAAATTACGACGGAAAATAAAGGTTAGGATAAAAAATAATGCAAACCTCTCGAAAACTCACTTCTCACCAACCGAAATCCAGAATTAACCAAAGTTTTTCGAATTATTATCGGTGTGATTGTACTCAACTTCCATTTTAAATAGCGATTTCCATTTGGAAGCGATAGGGGTTTTTCTTCGTCATGAAGCAAAAAGCTTAAATATGGAGGTACATGCGGAAAAAGGCTTGGACGAACGGGCCATACAATGGCGTCACCAGAACCTAAAATTGCATTTTAAAAAACATTCAACTTTAATTTAAAAATTATTATAGTCACCTAATTTTGAAACTACTGCTGCAGTTTTATTACTGGATTGGTTTGACGAACTGTCTCCACTTTCACTTTCTTCGGCGGAATTATCATTTTTATTGCTATCTTCCGAGCCACTACACTCACTGGAAATTATAAAATAAAAGTCATCTACAACAGGCATTAAAATTTTTAAAAGTTTGTACAAATCAATGTGTAAACCTAGAAAAACAATTGAATTATGATATGAAGACTTGTACTCTAATTATAGAAAGTTAAATTGAAGGAACACCTTTAGGATGAAAATCGTGCCAAAATATGTCAACTATTTTAAATTTTAGTGTGATTCATTTTAATAACAATACAGCAAACGAGCATTTTCCTGAAAACGTCGCCAAATAAACCCACCTGTCAGATGTATCAGAAACCACGGCAACCTTAGAGTGATTGAGTTTTTTTGTGCGCGCTTTTTTAAGTTTAGCTGCAGCAGTAAATTTCGATTTTGTTTTCAAAGAGATTTTTGTGGAACTGCCCTTTAGGCAATTTCTTTTATTTTCCTCCTTGACTGGTTCTTCTAATCTACGGAAGTTCTTGGAAGCAGAACCTGGAGTATTGCTTAATTTATTGAAATCCATCTGCATATTTTCCTAAAAGTATAAAAACTTTTTATTAATGATACATTGCATGCACACGGCAAATCAATAGTAATTTGACACATCAAAAAAAGTAAATAGCCTCAGTCAAATTCATTGATTGCTTAACACGTTGAGCACCAGCACACTGTTATGCTATGTATCGAGACAATGCGTTGATGTCTCAACGTGTTCATAGAAATGATTTTTTAATAACGTAATTGACTTTCTTTGATAAAATCCGAAAGAAGAAATTTGATTGGCTGGTAATAAAACTACAGTGCCACCAACCCCACACCTAATCTAGTTAACTAAGTTCGGTTAAGCTTTAACTTTTAACATTTAACTAAAGCAAATAATACAAAAAAAATATAATATGTACATAAAATATAATATTTTACCAAAACTTCGTCAGATGTAAATTTAATTGTGATTAATTATTATTGGTCTTCATCCTACAATACTAGTATGAGCCAGAAAATTATAGTAGGGTTCTAAGTTTAGACTATAGATATGTTAAAAGGTAAAACTTAAAATGTTACCATTACCAACAAAAAAAATTTTAAATTTGAATTTGAAAAGGTTATACAAATTTGAACTTAAAGTCTCTGCAAATTTTGCTACTGGTGTGAAGTTGAGATTTTTTACATATGTTTGTCACTAACTACTATTCAGACTACAGGCTTCAGACAACAAAGTAAACTAGAAGAATTTGACTATTTTTTGGAATAAGAATAGGACTAACACACTAAATTCAAGTTTTGAAGAAAATTTTAAGAATATTTAGTAAACAAGAAAGAGGCAATGAAAGTATGGAAGAAGAGCTTTCTCATAAAAACGAAGCTTGCTATTTAAGTTCAACCGTGAAATCAAAGAACCTCTTGAGTTACTTGAGATAGGTGGTTTTAAAATTTCAGAAAGATATGTGCCCCACATGATTATTTCGAGGAACATTTTCAACAACAAACTTACATCGTTAGTTGTTACCAGTCAAGTTATTCAGTGCAACTAAGGTAAACAAGAACAAGGTAATGACAAACTAAAATAACTTAAACTTTTTATTTAAAGAGAAATTATTTAGTGATAACAAAGAATTAAATGACGTACGATATTTTTTAAAAGCATCATTTTATTTTGCGCCACATAAAATACTTGTGTTTTTAAATAGAACTTATGTAATTTTATAACATATTTCAAATATATGAAATTTGTTATGTTATTTTTAACAATGGCTAAATTATTGCTGAAAGTTAGTCAGATTTAAATTATTTTTCAAAATGAATCAAACAAAATAGCCTCGAACAATGTGGATGTTGACATTGTTACAAAACAACCAAAATATTGCTGCAGAAAAAATTTAAAAAAAAACTATTAATTTATAACACTAAAAACAAAAAAAATAGTATCTTATTTTATTGGGAGCTAATGTTTGACTTTTTGTGCCGAGTTTGTATAATTAATATTTATTGCTCTGAATAAAATGTGCTAATTTTTGAAAATGAAAAAATATTGATATGGTTAAGCGTCGTTCTCGGCCAATTAAGAGCGCTACTATCGCTTGTTCGCCGATTAATCAAGCTATATTCACAAATGCATTGTCAATGGCATCCACAGAATAGATAAATTAGATAGGCATCGCCCGTATTTAATAAATTATTTAAACTTTTCATGAATATGTAAATTATGACTTTTGTAAAAATAAAATTATATCCAATCAATACACAATCCAAAAAACTATCAAACATGCGGAGATGTACTAAGAAATATTATCCAATGAAAAACTAGCAAAAATAGAAGTTATAAATTTTAAACTGACTTACTGGATGATTCACTCATCTATGATATTACTCGTCGAATTAATCTTTTTTTTATTTATTTTTTATTGTCACCAGTTTTGGAATTGAACTACCGACTTTTGAGCAATTTGTTCAATTCGATCTTCAGTTTGAAGGATTTATCTGCTCCGGTATTGTAATATCTTCAAAGATTCACACCATAACTCGAATATTGACTTTTGGACCTTTGAACATCAGAGGTATTGTTTAATCGAATTTTAGATCAAGTCCTTATGTCTTCCTTTTAATGTTTTTGTTTTATGGATTTTAGTTTTATCTTGGATATTGTGCGCTTGTCTATTTACCGTTCCGAGGTTCTGCCGATTGTTTGTAATTTATTGTCTCGAAGACCAGTTGTGACCCGTCTGATATTATTGCAACACCATCTGCCGCTCTAATTATCGTATTCTCCATCAACAGCCGTTCAACTCCAACCTCCCAGGAAGTTAAGATAAGATCTGTTGTGTTCGTCAGATTTATTACTGATATTTTATTTTAAGATCATTATGATTTACTTAAATCATATTGGGCCATGCTTACTCTTACTATATTAGTTATCCATTATATACGGAGTGTTTTTTTAACTGCGTGGCGCTCAACTCACTATCTTTAGCTTGCTCTCGGAGCAATTTTCTTAGCAACACTCCGTATTCAGCACCAATAAAGATTAGAGCAATCATTATTATTTTTGTAGTTTCTTGCTCAGCACTAGCCTTAGGGAAAATTTCTTTATCGGGCCAGTAGCCCTGAGTTACATCTTTTTACTGGTTAACAAAGTTTACAAGATTTATAATTCAATAACAATGCGTACCATCACATTAGATAGTTTTTTTTTGGAATGTGTGTTTTAGAAACATATCTATAGATCAATTAAGACCTAAATGCTCAACGATATGATTTTATTATTATCAAAGAATAGGTCGACTACATTTTAAATATTTTGAATTTTTTCAAATTCAAATCTAAAGAAGATAGAAATGGGAGACGAAAATAATCATGTCACCAACAAGTCAGTCTAATTACAAGCCAAATTTTAAAATTAAGGGTTCAGAAAAATGCACCTAATATTTTTAAAGACTTTTATTAAAGTTTTGCACATAGACAGCTCAATTTCAGTGCATCTCAGGCGCAATATTGATATTATCTGAAGAGTAAAAATCAAAATTTCATGTCTAGGAAAAAATGCACTAGTAAGTTGAACAGTTATAGAGATACGGCTTTCCAAATACCCTAATTTTTAATGAAAATTGTATAATTTATATTTTTGGAAACAAGATTATAATTTTTTTGTTAAAAATTTTGTTTCATACACTTTAGATAATGTTAAAATTGCGCGTGAGATGCACTGAAATTGAGCTATTTGCAAGAATTTAATAAATAACTAAAAAAGGTCAAAAGAGATTAAGTTGAAATGCTTACAGCTAGGGCCCTAATACAGCTACAAAATTGTTCTATAGATACATTTCGACACCTCCTACGTAAACTATCGTAACCCACAAAATCCCAATTTTTACTTTTTTGCAGAAATTGACTGTACTATATCTAATCTTAATGTTACCAAAGCGAAAGTTGCAAAAATTATACCGATTCTTTTTTAAATTGCAAAAAAATACATTGACATTCCACTTAAGAGCATACACATTACAAACTTTAAAATGCTCTCCTGTAAAATTAAGATTTTGAAGATACGATAGTTTACGTAGGAGTTATCGATTTTTTACAGATGATTAAGTACAATTTCACTTATCTGTAGACTACTTGTGCGTCAGACGAACAGAAAAATAAATATATGTTGAAGACTGAAAACAATGTTGAAAACAAAACTCGATAGACTAAATCAATAATTATTTTATACTTTTACTCAGAATTTTATCTATTTTAATTTTGATATGATCTATTTCAGATATAGGATGTACAGAACCAAACTAATTTAAGATTTTGTGATTTTTAGGACCTTTCTCAACAAATTTACTCCTGTTCTGGTTTGAATCTGTTGTACAAAATTTGAGGTTTTTTACTGATACTAAAGTAAAAGGTTTAAGTGAAATAAATTTAATTTCCGAGTTATTTCCATGCAAAAGACCAAACTAATTGTAAACTAATAAGACACATTAAAATAAAAATGCATAAATATGCCAGAAAGTTAATAAAATATCTTACCCTGGCAGATAATGTTGGATTGCCGACAGGTTTGGCACTACTTTTGGTTGTGGAAGCAATAAGGTGATTGGTGTACGTAGTGTTTCTCAGACTTTTTAATTTTTCTTTAAGGAGTTCAACTTCTTTTAAATATCTTTCCTTTAAATTTCCTACTTCGATTTTTTTATCAAAAAATGTATTAGTTTCATAATGAATGTTGGACGAATCGCCGTACTGATGTGCTCTTTTGTCTGCACGATATTTTTCGATAATCGAAGGACCATGTTTTTCGGTAGACGGACCATGTTTTTCGACAGACGAAGCATGTTTTAAATGTAGTTTTGGTGCGGCATGATTTAAATGTGGCTTTGGTGAAGGTGTTGGTATAATTTTATTTGGATTAACTGTGAGATTGGAACGTGGCTGATGAGCTTCGCATATACGATACTTCAAGTCTGGAAGATTTTTGGTGGCAAAATGGTTGTACGGATTAAATGATGTTGAGATTCCGTTGGTAGGCTTTACTTTATAACCTTCATTAATTTTGGATAAGCTATCCATATGCAATGGAGTTTTTCTAGATTCTAAAGAATAAAGAGGAGTTGATGGTTTGACACCATTTGGTTTAATATTTTCTAATTTTGAACTCATTTTATTTACAATTCCATTAATATTCCTATTCGACTCCTCAATTCGAGGTAGCAATTTGGATATTCGATCGTGTCTATCAACCATACTGCCGAAATTTTGATCGATACCATTAAAATCGCCCGATCTTATACCATGCTCATTGTCTTTTAAATTTTTAACTGTGTGATCAATAAAATCTGACGGACAGCTTGACACTTTTATGGTTTGGCAATTGTTTGTTATATAAGTCGTGGGCAATTCACACAAATTTGATCTAATTCGACAAGATTCGTATCGCACATCTTTGCTTTCACATTCGAAATCCATATTTTCGCACTCCTCGCAATGCTCATCCCAATCGAACTTTTTTGATTCTCTACTTTTTCTCTTATTAAAATCAATTGTATCACTTTTTGATTTCTTTCGGGGGGATTCTTTCTCACAACTTGGACACCATGAGTCGTATGAAATTTTACAAAGTCGTTCTTCAGTCTTACAAGTGGGATACGATAAGGATAAATCGCATTGAGCCATTTTTATTTCATCTCTGGGAGCGAAATAATTTTGATTTGGCATCTGAAAAATTAAAATACAAAATCGTGAATAACCTAACTTATTTATTTAAAAAAAAACAATTTTATAAGTGGGGCTCTTTCGAAAATTAAGCACCAATTTAATACTTAAAAAAGAGCACAAGCATATTAAAATTTTATTACGCTAATGTAACATAAGAAGAAATGATCAATTATTTCAATTTCAAAATGGTGTTTATTGGAAAATAAGCTCAGTATTTAAATTTCATTTTACTTATTAAAAATTATATAAAAATTAAATAAACATTAATCAAATAATACTACTCGATTAGTTTACCTTATTTTAATAAAAGCCTACAACGCTATAACAGCATTTTGATAAAAAAATCGGTACAACTCTTGCACCTACGAACGGATCTTACGTTGATCGTTTAAACCGCGTGTAAAAATGATAATTTGTTTGCGAGCCACGAAATTCGCACCGATTGCCGTTTCCCTTAACCCGTGTCGAAGTTTACGTTACGTGCGTCGGTTTTAACACCGTCAACCAGAAAATATGGACGATTAAAAACCTCTTCTTGTATTTTACGCGCCAATTAAGATTTTAAAATTTTTAATAAATCAATTAATAAATTATTAAATTAATTTTTTTTATCGTAAAATTTAAAAATTTTATTTCGATAGCTAAATAGTTTTTAAAAAGCAATTTTTCGCATTTTACAACGTAGTTAATTTTTTATTCAAAGTTATTGGGATGGTTTTTGAATTAGTTTCAATGTTCATATCGCAAAAATTCGCGTGAGATCACTTAAATTAATTCGATAATTAAGAATTTAAAATATGATTAAATATTAGTATTAAATCTAAACGTTTTTCTTTGATTCGTAGATCCATTTTGTTTGAATACTTTATTTTAAAACAAATAAATTTTCAAATCAATATTTTAGAAAACCCAAAAATTGCACTAAACACTTTTCAGAACTAAAATGTTTTTAAGTTAACACATGTAAAATACACTGTAAGTATAAATTCGCAAACGTTTTCGCCATACTATAGCATCATCAGGCGATGAATTAGAAAGAAAATTAAG
This sequence comes from Cantharis flavilabris, assembly GCA_949152465.1. Lineage (NCBI taxonomy): Eukaryota > Metazoa > Arthropoda > Insecta > Coleoptera > Cantharidae > Cantharis > Cantharis flavilabris. Next base: position 32,792,401 of record OX424438.1, on the reverse strand, counting down.
AGAGAATCCTTTCAATATTGTTCGGGGTGGTGGCAAGTACTTTGAAAAAAGATAAAGGGATATTTAAAGTGATAACAAATAATGGGGAAAATTAAGCGCTCGAATAGTTTTAAATAAGGGGGGGGGGTGATTATTTATTAAAAATGTTTAATAATGGTGAATTGTTTAAATCTGATTGACTATTTAATAACAAAGGTGAAAATTTTAATTTATTGATCTCTAAGCTTCTAAAAATTCTTCTAAAACCCAAGAAGAAAAAGAAATAAATTTTGTTTAATTTCAATAAAATAATTTTGGCAAAACAAAAATTTGTTAATAAAAAAAAATTGATTTACTCTGAATTCCTATTAATTATTACTTATTATGATTAGTTTTCCTATAATTTTGTTTACTTTAGTAATTTTTTTTTGATTTTAATAAATTTTATTTTATTAAATTATAAATAAATATTTATTTGGATTAAATAAAATAATTTAAATAAAATGTTTCTTTTTATTAAAAAAAAGAAGTTATTTTATTGAGTGGCATAAAAGACAAATAAAGAGGGAGCCCCCCTCAATATTTTCGGCAGTAGGCAAAATTTATGAATAGCTGACAATACCGTCGATAAACTGAATTTTTTTAGAAATCAAACAAATTATTAGAATTCCTTTACAAAAATTTGAAAAGCTAAATCAACGGCTTTTCGTGTCCCCGAATCATTTTTTGAAACTTTCTGTATTCTGTATGATATTATTATTAAAAATATTTTATTTAAATTAAACAGAATTAACTTAAATTCCTTTTGTTTTTGTCGAGTGCTTCTGGCTCTTAGAAAAATAGAAAAAAGAAAATTATTGGGGGGTGGGGGGGCTTACATCCTCTGATAGCATTTGAAAAAGTAATTTCTTCTAGAAATTATTTCGGTACACCATTATTTCTGTAAAATTTCTATACCAAATTTTACTGTTAGTCCGCCCCTGAGATGATATTTCCGCAAACGCAAAGTGGGGGGGGGGATTGATTGAATAAATAAATTTGTTACTTCCCCAAATGTTTTAATTTCAATTTAAATAATGTTTTATTATTTTGCTTAAAATTACTTGAAAATTTATAATATCGGTCTTGCAGCATCCTGTAGATGTTATTAAATTTGAATTTCTCCCTTGAATTGTTGGCGTTTGCGCATTTCTCGTGAGATAGTGTTCCTCAATAAAATCGCCAAATTTCCAGATGTGGATTGAAAAAGGCGAACGAAATACAAAAAATGGAAGAATTAAAATTGACAAATGCTTTACAAAGATATTTTTCTGACTTTTTTGTATGTTGTGATGAAGAAAATACGGGAAAAGTAGCGGTTAATAAGGCGATAGAGCTCATTAAATCCGCGACGATTCCTCAGGACGTTTTGTCACAGGTAACCTTAAAATTATTTTCTTCCCTAAACAAATTCGACACTGTAAATGTTTAATTAGATTTCAGAATTATGTTGGAACGAAAATACTGTGTATTTAAATAGGAAACAATTTTATTCGGCCTTAAAACTAGTAGCAGCTCATCAGTCAAATATGCACATAGGAAGTGATACAATTACGACACCATTAGATTTACCCTTACCCAGATTTACATGGCCAAATTCTGAAACTCAAATTTCGTGTCCCGATCTAATAGAATTACAAACTAACGATCTGAACGAATACAGAGAGCATATCGATTTGACAAGTACAGATTCGGATTGCGAGAATAGTGATATGAACAGTACGCTTCGTACAGGTTCGCCCGAAGTGTCGAGCGCAGCTTCCGATAGTCCCACACCTACGAATAGTGTTCAAGACAAAAGTTGGGCCATTGGTGGAAATTGGCAAGGACTTGTTTCCGAAGAGCAAAGACAATTATTAGGTACGTAATCTCTACCATGTACACCAACAATATTTTGATATCGAATCTTACTATTATTTAGGTACAGAAGAAGAATCGTCCGACCGACACAGTAGTGAAGAAGATACAGAAGTATCAAACGAAGTGTGGACAATAACGCCAGAACAACGTGAATATTATAGTGCTCAGTTTCGTTCGCTGCAACCTGACACTACTGCACTATTGGCCGGACCAATTGCAAGACTATTTTTTGAAAAATCTCGTTTGCCTGTACAAGAACTCAGGAAAATTTGGCAACTTGCCGATGTAACCAAAGATGGTGCATTGAGTCATCAAGAATTTTTAACGGCCATGCATCTTGTTGTACTTAGAAGGAATCATATTGAATTACCCGATACTCTGCCGGGACAATTATTGCCAGGAAGCGAAACGCCTCATTCTATGAGTCCAGAAACCGAACCCATTCTATCACCTCAAACTAAAGATACTGCCAAAGAATGGACAAAGTTTGTTGATAGCCCGACCAATAGTATTTCGTCGCCGGGACCAAAACCGGTAAATTTTGATTTTCAAAAAGGTGCAGTTGAAAAGGATCCTAAAATATTGCACCCGGTTCCATTAAGGTTAACGCCCGAGTGTGCAAACATACACAACGAAGAACAACAACAGCAGCCAGAAAATTTGGAAGGTTATAGTCCTCATAAATTACTCGAAATTCAGCAACAAAATAGTTTAGGCGGCAATGCACAAAATGCACCTCAGATAAACGACATCAGAGGCATTCAGAGACCACAACCTAAAAAAATTAACATTCCAGGGCCAGGTGCCATTCCTCCACCTCCTCCTAGCACACAAACCTCCATCGATGAGGGTCCCGTGAGTTTGCCGGCATATCCACCTCCTAAAAAAGAAAAACCACCGCCACCACCTCCTAGACCATTTAAATCACACGGTCGCAGCTCGTCGTTAGATTTAAATCGCCTCAATAAAAATAATTATTTAGGCGCACCGCCATCTGTTCCGCCTCGTGTTAGTCCCAGTGCACAGGGAAGCAAAAAATTGACCAACCAAAATTCTGAAAGCGATTGTACAACCGAACATTCGGACATTCAATTTGCCAATTTTGAACATTTTGAACAGATAGAAAAATACGAAAATGTTCCGGAAGGAATTTTTCCTGGCGACGTTTACGAAGCAGAAAGGAAAAAGTTATTTTCACAATTTTCGGCTCCCGAAACGTCAGATCTTACGGATGCTCCACAAAAACACGGCGCATTTGAAGTTTACAGAAAACCAAAGAACCAAGAAAGTCCTCTCCCATTAACAGACCAAACAAAGTGGGAGCTGTTTCAAAAATTACAAGAACAAAATACGGTATTATTGAGATTGTGTCAAGAATTGAGTCAGGAGTTAGCGGATATTAGGGAAGAAAAAATGACACTAAAAGTTAGATTAGAGCAACAGCAACAATTGAAACAAAACGGCGGATAGTTTAATTTGATTGAAAAAGTGGTAGCTTTTGACTCTTGCACCATATTCTTGCTTTTTACAATAAATTATATTTAATATTTTTTAAAGGGCATTAAGGAAACTTGTGCCATAAACGCGAATCTATTTGTGAATGCAGTTGTGACCACTCATTAATTTATTATTTGTCAGTGGGAAAGTTACAAGAATTAAAATTTATTGAAAATTGCCAAAACGGTTAGGTTTTCGTTTTTTTATTCTCATTCGGGAGGCCCTTGAAATTCTAACACCAGGTGGGTAGTGCCAAAGATGTAAAATTTAAGTAGATTACATTTGGAAGTTTGGGACAATAATTAGTGTTAAGTAGGTTGGAGTATTTCAAGGTGCAATTTTGAAAACAAATTTTATAAATTAATTTTATTTGTTGATTTATATTTTAATTTGATGACTAGAATCGGATATTTCTGTATGTATATGCATCGCACATTTTTTACTTTGCTTCTTACGATGATCAATTTTAACAGTTAAGTAATTGTAACGGTAAAATTTTTCTAGCAATTTGTTTTGGCAGTACAAATGAAACAACAAAAACTTAATCAAAACATTTATCGTGATTTTTAATTGCCGTTATTTGTATATAAAAATCCTATACTTGCCGATTGGCATATTTTAGAAAATCGTCTTTAATGCACTTCAAAAACATTATGTTTGAACTAGGCTCTTTTTTCTTCGATATTTTATTGTACAAAAATAATAAAATTTAAAGAGTTACGGTGATAAAAATAATTCTCAAAATTTGTTAAAATTTTCAATAAATTTAAATGTTTAAAATTTTAATTTTTATGATTGTTGATAGGTATTGTTATATTTCTTCATTATTTCCAAATATATTTTTTGTGCATAGGTGTATTAAGACTGTATTTTAAATATTACATAATTTAAAAGCTGTCAGGTTTTCCTTTCCCAGCTTTCTCAATCAAAACTAGTTTCTTTTTCAGCATCTTTTTGCATCAAGAATATCTTCTTTACGGAAGCGATGATATCTAATAAATGACTTTAAATTCGTCACTTATGAAAATCTTCAGTGAGACTAAAACACATGTTTGTAGGGTCAGAAGCGGATAAAATATGTATCATATGTAGGAACATATTTATCAATCATCGGAAAGATGTTTATTTCATGTTTAATTGTTGAAAACCACAAGTTTCAAGTGTAAACTTGGTACTTATTAAAGTCAACTGAATTTTTGATTTAAATTAATTTTATTAAATTTATTTTCATTTTATTTTAATTATATAGATATATATTTTGTATTTTTCGTTCTTCAAAAGTTTTTACATTTGTTTTTGTAGTTTGCAAGATTCTAAGAATTTTGTTCGATTAACAGTTATTGAACAGCATTCCACTTGGAATTTTATTACTAATATTTGTTAGTCGCAGCTAGCTTGAATTTAGAAAAATCTTTAAATTGTATTATTTTCAAAAATTAACAAATATTTAAATTGCTACAATAAAGTTGACTGATAGAAAATGAAGTAAAATCAGTTGCAATAAATTTATACATTTACTGGGAAAATATTCCTTAGGTATTTCATAATTTCATATTATTATGCACATAAATTATTAAATTATGCAAATCGTAACTGAAATTAAAAAGTTGGTACACAGTAAAAACGTTTTCTTTGAACCAAAAAAACTATTTTTTTTTTATTTAAATAAATTTTTGTTGGACCAAAAATATTTTATTTAAATTAAACAAAATTTATTTTATTCAAAAAAATAATTCAAACAATAGTACATTGTCTTATTCGGATTAAAAGTGAAACTTTGTTTGACAAGCAATTTTTGTATTTGCGAGGCGGAGCGCTAGCGGAGACCATTGGAAATGGGTCTCGTCCATTTCGGATACGAGGGCTTTTACTGTAATTCGAAAATTAATTTTGAACTTGATACTTCTGCTGTCAATGAAGGAAATGCAGCAGCTGCTAAATTTTCAGGCACTACTTCTGAAAACTTTGTATTTTTGTAACTTTGTAATTTAAGATGGTATAAATTCATTTAGTATTTTCTTACTTACATACTATATGTATATCTTGGTTTTTAATAGAAAAGGCTTGTAAGCACGTGCTTTATGTTTTAAATTTATTAATAGGTAAATTAAATAGGCGCCAAATAGACGTAATCCGGCCCTGATCGCAATACTGTGTAATTTTATTATTGGAATTTAAATTTTACTTTCTAAAGCATGCAGCGACATTTCACTTCAGATTTCCGGATACAGGGGAAGTATAAAATTTCTAATGAGTTAACCTCAGCGAGAACAACAAATTTTATTACTTATAATGTAGTAATTATTACTGTTATATTATTTGCGAAATTATAATTTCTTTTCTTTGTTATTTTTTTTAACTTTTTGTTGTATATAGTAAATAGTTTCTGCAGGAAACTTGTGTAAAATATGAAAGAGAAAATAAATTAGAAGGTTAATAGATTTACATTCTATAATTCTTACAATATGGTTGATGTGTTAAATATAATAGAAGTTTACACTTTAACATAACATATACATTACGTTCTAAACGTATATGTTCTCGACATATTTGAAAAGCAAATCTGGCTTCGCCAGTGGATATGAACGTAAATAGGATTTTTGAAAATGATGACGGAGAGTCCGCGTTGTGTCTAATACTGTTTAATGAGGTCGAGATACATCTAACATGTAGATTTCTTTTTAGCAGAACATATTAATTAATTAATAATGAATATAAAAAATAATGATTATAAAAATAATGTACCTATCGTAGTTAAATAAAATATCGTTTTCTAACCTAAGCTTGATCGGCGCCGAGCTGTCCTGGCGCCGACTTGTCCTGGCGCCAAATTGTCCTGGCGCCGAATTGTCCTGGCGCCGAATTAGCTGGCGCCGAGTTAGCTTGGGACCGAATTGGCTTGTCGCTGAGTTAGCTTGGCGCCGAGTTGTCCCATCCCGAACATATACCTATAGTCAAAAATATATAGGTACACAAACAACTTTTAGAAACAATATGATATTTTTCTTTTTTTAACTTTTTCCAAAATTTATTTCTATTTTATTATTTATTAACCAAACAAAAATTTGTTTAAATTAAAGGAACTAAAAGTTGTAGTTTCAAACAAAATGGTTTTTTGGTTCAAAGAAAAGCGTTTTTATACTGTTTAGATTCCCAAATTTGGGAGTAAAATAACTGTGATACGACATTGTCTTCTTAAAGCAATGATTTGTTTATTTTTAAATGATTTTTTTTTCAAATTAGAACAGAACAGGAGAAGAAAAGTGTTAATATTTATATGGTATGGAGATATTATTATTTTTTTAAGTCAGCTGTAGGTTAGTGAATATTGATCTTATAATAAAATTTTTTGAATTTTTGGATTCAAAAGTACGTGGTCAAAACATTAGAAACCGATAATGTTATCTCATTAGCGATTGTAAAGTATAACTGTGCACTGAATATTTAAAAAATGCAATCAATAACATTGTGTAACCGTATTGAAAGTATAAATCTCCTTGCAGAAATATTCCATACTTAGTTTCATGGTGTCATAATTATAATAGTGATTGTTGTTCTATTTGAAAAGTTTTCGCAAATATAATAATTATGAACAAAATTATTGTATCAATGGCTTGTTTTTTAACAATAGTAAATATTATCAACATTGGTGCACATTATGTAATAGATCAAAATACTGTCGACTACTATATCAACTTAATTCAAACGGAGCTTCATAAGGCTTCGACTTATACAGTGCCAGATAATGGATATTCCTATAAACCAACAACAAATTCTATAACAGGTTAATATTAATAACTAAAGTCAAAATGTAATAGCTCTTAATTAGTTTTAAAAAAATTGAAGCCTAGGCTTCGAGGCTATATTCGGAGACATAGCCGTTAGGTTTTACGTGAATACGTCGTCGTGGGATATCCGTTTTCGCCTAGGTCTACCGATCGGATAACCTTATCCGATGGACACAAACAGCGTTACACCGTACTTTTTGTTACATATTTTTATTAAATTGTTAAACATGCTCTCGATTTTATAGACGTATTCACGTCAATAACTATATAGCTTACACAGATTGTGCGACTTTTGGCTCCGCTTCGATGGACAATTTTCACGCCTGGTTTAAAAAGTATCATTTTTATCTCTTCTTGCATAAATAGCTATTATTTAAACTAAGTAGCAACATAGCATTTGATCTATTATTTTTTTTTGCCTATATGTGCTAAGTTTTTAGAACTTCTAAAAGGCTTTCTTTTAAATAATGATAAATGATTTTCAGAATATGGTACTTACGATTACATCATTATTGGGGCAGGATCAGCTGGTTCTGTTATTGCAAACAGATTGTCAGAAATTAAGAGCAACAAAATTCTTTTACTTGAAGCTGGTGGAGATGAAAACGATTTTAGCGATATTCCTGCAATGTGTTTCCCTATGCAAGGAACTGATTTCAGTTGGAACTATACAACGGTACCACAAATGAATAGTTGTTTGGGTAGGTACAAATATTTTGCTCTAGTTACTGAATAACATATATTTTAACATTTTAGGAGCAATTAATCAAATTTGCCCATATCCTCGAGGGAAAGGTTTAGGTGGAACAAGCTTAATCAACGGTTTAATGTACGTACGTGGCAATAAAATAGATTACGATCGTTGGCACGCACAAGGCAATCCTGGGTGGTCTTATGATGAAGTATTACCATATTTTAAAAAATCCGAAGATTCGCACATTGAAGGAGATCCCGGATATCATGGAAATGGTGGTTATTTAGATATAAATTATGCAAATCCAATCAGTGATCAAGCGTTAGCTTTTATTAACGCAAACATGGAATTAGGTAAAAAGTATCTCGATTACAATGGCGAAGAGCAATTGGGAGTTTCTAGAACTCAATTTACTTTGCTAAACGGAAGGAGATTAAGTCTTGCTAAGGCATTTTTACGGCCAGCTGCGAATCGTACAAATTTAGATATACAAACTTATGCCTACGTCATGAAAATTAATATAGATTCCATAACAAAAAAAGCGATTAGTGTTCTATTTGTTGTTGGAGGAACCATTTACTGCGCTAGAGTAAGTAAGGAAATTGTTCTGTCGGCTGGAGCGGTTGCTTCTCCACAACTATTAATGTTATCAGGAATCGGACCTCCGCAACATTTAAATGAGCTTAACATACCAGTCGTACAACCTCTAGCAGTTGGATATAACTTACAAGAACATGCCGCTTTCTTGCCCCTACATTTTGAAACCAATTTTTCGATACCAATTAAAAGTATGGAAGAGTATGTGATTGAATATTTGAATGGGATAGGACCATATACAAAACCTGCAAATCTTGAAGCATTGGCATTCTTGGAAACAAGTTTAAATAAAGTTCCTGGTCGTCCCGATATAGAAATTATCGCTGTAACATCAAATAATACTAATCCAATTTTCAGAAAAGTTTTAAATCTTGAAGATGACACTTATAATTCCATTTGGGCTCCAGTGGATCCGACAAAATCGTTTAGCATTTTCATTTCACTCTTACATCCCAAATCGAGAGGATACGTTAAATTATACTCAAATAATCCTTTTGAGTACCCCGAAATTAACCCCAACTTTTTTACAGATCCTGATAATGAAGACATAGAGACAGTATACAGAGGTATTCAGTTAGCTTTACAATTAACGACAACAAACGCTTTTAAACAGTTGGATGTGGGTTTGTTAAAACTTATTCACCCTCGGTGCGAAAGTTACAAATACCTTTCCAAAGAATTTTGGTACTGCCAAATAAAGCAATTAGGTTTTCACTTGTATCATCCAGTAGGGACCTGTAAAATGGGTCCAAATCCATTGCGAGGAGATGTGGTTAATCACGAATTAAAAGTGCATGGAATAAATGGTTTAAGAGTTGCCGATTGTAGCATTATACCTGAAGCTGCATCAGCTCATACAAATGCTGTAGCTGTGATGATTGGAGAGAAAGCAGCCCAAATGATAAAAGATGAAGATAATTATTATCATGAAACTGTTCAACATCCATATTAAGCCAAATTGTACTGAATTTCTTTCTTGTAATCTTGATCAATAAAATATAGGTAATATAGTAGCGGGGTTACATTGCCAAATATTAACAATAAATTAATACAAAATTAATTGATTCTTCAAAATAAAATTTGGTAAGTTTCCGACAGCTTTTTTGAGTAAGAGAAGATAAATCCTCAGAAGATACGGGCAGTATTTTTTGTATGCACCACTAACACTGTTTCCCTGGATAACAGACGAAAGAACAATTAATTAAATAATTAAATTTGAATTATTTTTATTGTTGTACCTCGAGAATAAGTTCATTTATATTGCTTATTTTTAGAATACAAAGTTTTACTTTCATTTAGAATTTACAAATTTCGTAAACTAGATCTGTATTAAAAATTCTACAAAATTTACAAAAATCAAGATCTACGACATTTACGACAAAAGTACAACGTGACATGAATCCCCTTATGGTAGTTCTTAAGGTAGTACTGCAAGAGTCAAAAATATACACTACCTCGTTTGATTTACGCAGTATTTAGATTAGGCAACGTCGCCATAAAATCTAACTTCAGTTTGACAGATGTGAAATTAAATTCTCTAATTTTATAAAATTTGACAGAAATATGACATGTAAATTTAGCAATGAAAGTTAGAAACTAAGGTTGATCAATGTTTAAATTTCGCGCGCGTCATATCCTGTTTGGCTGCGTTGCCACATGTAAGTAACATAGCACATTTTTCTTAATTATTTACTAATTACTCTTATCACAAGCTCTGAAGCTCGGAATTTGATTAACCAAAGTGTTCAAAACATTTTTTTCTTCCAATTGATAACACTATCATTGAAATATGAACGTCAGTTCTTGTGAAATTAAATAAACATGTGGAGTTGATGGTTGTACCAAGTTCCATCATCCACTATTACATAATCCTGATACATCCAAAGAAGTGTACCAACCAAACAATTCAGTCGCGACTCAGAATAAGGGAACACTGACCCATCATCGGTCCATTAAATCAATTTTATATCGAATCGTCCCTGTGTACCTGTATGGTGCCAACAAGCGTGTCAGGACATACGCCTTCATAGATGAAGGGTCCTCGATAACACTGCTGGAAGAGGACATAGCGCGAGACTTGGAATTAGATGGACCACGTCCGAACTCTGTTTGAAGTGGACAGGTGATATCTCGCGAGTCGAGGAGAATTCAAAACTTGTCTCGTTCGACATTTAAGGTATCGCTTCGGATAATCAGAAATTTCACTTAGCGGGCGTGAGTACAGTAAAAGAGTTGAATCTACCTAGCCAAACTGTGAGCTCCGAATTGCTAAGTGCCTACAAGCATTTTGAAGGGCTAGATATCTGCTCAGGGCCGTGCGGTAGATTTTTTCAGTATGATGCAAGTCTCCGAAATGCCGCCTCTTAAATGTTTTTTCTTTAAAACTATACCTTTCGATTATGATAAAAGAAAACTACACAAAATATAGGTATGATTACTAGATATTTTTATTTTTAAAACACAATTTACTACAATCACCTATTAATTATCAGCAATCTATACTACAGTTTTACTCTTCTATAACTTTAATTTTAGCAAATTCGTTAATTAGAGATGTATAGTCTAGAGTGGAAGCCAATCTAGATTCAATAGAAATTAATGACAAATTTCTAAGTTTTATTTGGTTTAGTGAACTTCTTAAATAGTGTTTTATTAATTTAAGTTTGGAAAAACTTCTTTCTCCACTAGCTACAGAGACAGGGAGTGTTAATAAAATTCTCAGAGCTACAGCAGTATTTGGATACAAAGTAATTAAGTTATTTTGGCACAAATAATTTAAAACGTCCAAAGGTTTCATCGAATATGGTAGCATTCGGGATACATCAAGTAACTCTTCTTGAAGATCAATTGCATTTATATCTGCTTCATTTTCGACCGAAAGTATGGAGTGGAGACTGGTACAATAATTTTCCAGTGTATTGTCATCAATATTCTTGAGTTTTAAAATATCGTACAAAAACTGAAAATTTTTTCTATGGGATTCCAGAAGCGTGAAACGTTCATTCAGAGAATTAATAATAATGTCCAAAATTTAATTGAAAAAGTTGATTTTAAATTTATTCTCTTCTGTTAAAGGTTCATCGACAGCTTGTTCGTAGTCTAATTGACGCTTTTTCCTTCTGGCTCTAACTTCAGTTTCGGCAGGAAATTCCGCACTGCATTCAATTTGTTCTGCAATCTCATTAGCAGCAATTTTTATTTGATCATAACGAGATTCTATATAACTTTGCATTTTTTTAATGGTTTCCGATAACATCCTTACACAATCTGACAAATTTATGGTCACAGATTGCAATAGCTTTGAGACTATATTTATTTCAAATAAAATATCATGTCAAAGAATTACACCGCATATGAACTTGTAATTTTTAATCGCTTTTGCTAACCCTCTTGCTTTAATTTTGGCTTCTACATCTCTGTTGACGTCTTCCATGATGTAGATTAATGCATCATAGATTTCACCAAGTTGAAATCGTAAAGGTTTTAATGCATCCACTCTGCTTGACCACCTAGTAGCACTCAATGGTTTAAGAGTTAATTGGGAAACATATTGTTTTAGCACTTCCCAACGCTTTGTAGAACCAGAAAAAAAGTATAAAGTTCTTGTACAATAGAAAAAAAAGTTGCTGTTTCTGTAGAAGAAGACGCTGCATCATTCACAACTAAGTTTAAAGAATGACATGCACAGGGCACATAAAACGCTCTTGGATATTTTTCAAGTATTCTATTTTGTACACCTTTTCTTATTCCTTTCATATTAGCTCCGTTGTCATAGCCTTGTCCTCTAAGTCACTTTAACTCAAAACCTGACTTTTCCAAATGTGCCAGAATAAGCTTTGTCAAAGCCTCTCCGGTTGAATCACTAGCTTCAAAAAAACCAATAAAGAATTCTTCAATTTCATATTTATTTTGAATTGAGTTAAAAGCTGCAACTCTTATTGTTAATGATAATTGTTCAATTTGACTTACGTCTGGGGTACAATCGGCAATTATCGAAAAATATTTAGAATTGTTTGTTATTTCAACAATTTTGCTTAAAATTACATTTCCCATCAAATTTATTAATTCATCTTGTATATTATTACTTAGATAAGTCACAGACCATTTATGAGACTCGCGTTGAACTCTCCTGATATGTTCTTCCATAACTGGATGAAATGTAGAAAGCAATTCTACCAACTTTAAGAAGTTTCCGTTATTTGGCTGAAACAAATGCCCAGTTGTTCCACGAAAAGCTAAGCATTGAGATGCCAATAATATAATTATTGATATAATTCTTTTTAGAACTCCTCTCCAATGTTGAATTTCCATATCCATAATTCGTTGATGCTCAGCGTCAATAGTTTTTTTCTCCTTTAATCTAATGTCTAATTCTTTCCATGATCTAAATAAATTTTTGTGATTTACAGACCTTTCGTGCATTGTCAGGGCTCTTATAAGATTTCCCCAGTCAGAGTAGCCTTTCTTGGGCCAATCACTAATAGCAGATGAACTATCAAATAATATACAACAAAAGCAAAAAACGGCATCTTTTGTAACAGAGTAAAGCAACCAACTTATCTCAATGACTTCGCCATTGCTCAAAACTTTCACATAATACGAGGGTAAAAATCGACGTTTTGCTATATTAAGAGGAAATTAAAATTCTTTAATTTGATGTGGACCCCTTTCAACCAGTATTTGACGAGTTGCAGGTGACATGCAGAAAGCATTCCATGATGCAGGGTCAGAAGAAATTTCTTTTAATATCTGCTGGTTATCATTGCTAATGCTAGCCGGCTCTGTTGAACTTCTGATGGTTTTATTGTTTGGCTCTCTTCAACAATTTCCCCTAGAAGTGATTCGGGAGTTACTGAGATATTATTTGGCAAATCCAAATCAGTCGCTGTTAATGTGGATGTGGACGGCTCATCTAAAGAAGACTTTTGTACTAAGAATTCCTTCATAACATAGCTTAGTTTTCTTTCTTGTTCCTCTTTTTTTAAGCGTTTATTTTTATATTGACTTCCAGATGATCTTTTCATTTTTTGTTCCATACTGTAATAAAAATATTAAATCAAAATGCATAGTTCTTTGCAAATATGCAGCAACAAAGGAGAAAGAAGTAATTAAAAAAACACACAAGCACATAATAATTAATAAGTTGTACACTTGAAAAATTATTTTCGTAAATCTCTTATAATTAAATTGAAAAATTTTCGAAATGTCGATAATTTGAACATACGTTGTTTTATTTAATCGTGATCCAGTATCCAGAAAATTTATCAATTTAATTAATAAGTAACTACAATTGCTATAAAAACAATAAATCTCTTACCTGATGATCTACTTTAAAACACAAAAATGAATTATTATAATACTTATAATAATTATTATATAAAATGGTGCCGTTGTACTAAATCTTAATCAATCCTTAAACACTTTATTTCATAAATATAAAATATTAAACACTTTCCACTTTATTTCACTTGACAAAATTTTCTCACGAATTACTTAAACGTCCGAACTCGGAACAAATTTTTGTGTAAAAGCAAATTTCAAAATTATTCAGTGTCCGTAATATACCTACCTCTAATTATGCTGAAAATAAATCCAAATTATAATAAAATTTCCAGATGTTATTTTTTTCCAGTAAAATTGGTTATTCCAAAAAAGGATATACTTATTTCTAGGTGCCGACAAAGTAAGAAATAGGAAGATTTAAGGGTAGTTTTATTGCTTTATTACTTATAGTTTACTATACCTCTACTGTTTGGTTCACTTAAATATATTAATAACTTAAATATTTTCAAAATCGTGCATTGCAAAATTTTTAAGCGTAGAAAATAAAATTTTTCAAAAAAATTATTTAAAGATTTAAATTGTATTTTGATCTCGCTGCTTATGCCGCCCTCTTATAGTGCCGCCTGATGCGGCCGCATCTTTGCATCATAGCACCGCACGGCCCATCTGCTGTTACGACAACTGTCAACCGACGTTAATCATTGGCCTTGATTACCATAAATTGGTAGCTTCCCAAAAGACACGTTCGGGAAAGTGGAACGAACCAATTGCGACCAAAACGGAACTAGGTTGGACAGTGTATGGCGCCCAAGAAAAAGATTCAAGTGAGGTGAGAATAAATTATCATCGATGTGAGTGTATGCACAACGGTATCTTGGATCAGAACTTGCATGAGTTGGTAGATGATTTTGTCTCGTTGGACAGTTTTGGTGTGAGAACGGGAACACCTATAGAGAGTAAAGACGATCAGCGTGCGCGACAAATCATGAGCGAAACTACTCCGCGAGTTAACGGCCGTTATGAGGTTGGTCTCCTTTGGAGATTCGACAGTTTTGCCTTGCCAGAAAGTTTCGAAATGGCACAAAGACGCCTGGTTTGCTTTGAGAACAAACTCCTAAAGGATCCCATCCTAAAGAATGCTGTCAACGACAAAATAAACGATTACCTCACGAAGAACTACGCAAAAAAGCTAAATGAAACGGAAAAACAACGTGGTACATGCCGATATTTTGCGTACAAAACCCTAATAAGGTAGAAAGAAAGATCAGAGTTGTGTGACACTATTGGGGATTCTCTTCAAATTTTGGGAGCGGAGCATTGCTATCACGGGGGATATCCATGAGATGTTCCACCAAGTGGAAGTAAAGGAACAGGATCGCTATGCTCAACGCTTTTTGTGGAGGAATTGCAACCAGTCCGTGGAACCAGACGTGTATATGCTTCGTGTGATGTCATTTGGGGCTACATGCTCACCTAGTCTTGCACAGCATGTCAAAAACGTAAACGCCCAGGAATTCAGTGAGGAGTGTCCACGTGCTACGTACGCAATGCAGTCCATTCACTATGTGGACGATTGGCTGGATAGCTTTGATTCGCCAGATGAAGCTATCGAGGTGATTCACCAAGTCACTAAAATACACGCTGCGGCAGGTTTCAAAATTCGAAGCTGGCGCTCGAATGATGAAAGCGTGCTTGAATCCGTGACGCAATCACTAGACTCAAAAAACAAAAACATCTCCGAATTCCAAGTTCTTGCTGATAAAGTTCTGGGAATGTGGTGGCGAAAAGTATACACGAGGAATTTCCAGGTTTTCGATCGATAGCAACTGTTGTCCCCATTGCTTCCACTTCACATATTGTTCATTGATCACTTGTTGATCCCAATCAACTCCTGACTTCCACACTTCCTGGAGTATGATTTTTCCATGTACGATAAATAGATAGAAGATAGAAGTCCGATTAGATCGAAAACGCTCATTATCGTGCTCAGAATCTGTCTTTTGGTTGGTATTTTGGTGCCATTCAGGATGTTCATGTCGATACGCCGGGTGTTGACTCTAAAGACAATAGTGTCTTGGTCGGTTCGCCACCACATTCCCAGAACTTTATCAGCAAGAACTTGGAATTCGGAGATGTTTTTGTTTTTTGAGTCTAGTGATTGCGTCACGGATTCAAGCACGCTTTCATCATTCGAGCGCCAGCTTCGAATTTTGAAACCTGCCGCAGCGTGTATTTTAGTGACTTGGTGAAAATTTTAAAATTAACCGCGCAGACACATCGCTGCAATTGGACAGGCAGTTGACAGTACACAGCAGTAGGCCCTCTAAAATCAGCTGGTTATTATTTACATCGATTTTTGGAAATAAATTTAATGTTTTGTACAATATTAAAAAATTGAAGTATAATAATGTCGTTTCTAGAGGTAAGCAACGAAGTAAAATTTTAAGCATATTTATAACCTTAAATTTTATTTTAGTGGAGAAAATTCAATTTTTTCGACTTGAAAGGAAATGTTGATCAAGGAGAAATTGCGGAATTATTTAAAGTAAATGAATTGATTATTTATGTGGACAATAAATATATTTTGTGTCTTTAGGATTGTGCCGATGTAGTGGCTGCATCTAGTGGCAATAACCAAATTGTTTTGGGAGACTCGGTCGGCCAAATTTATTTGATTTCGCGTGCTTGGAAAGCTAAAGTTTTTAAAGGATACGAATTACGTGTGACATTAATCCAACAGTTACGGAATTCACCTTTGCTAATAACAATAGGCGTATGCTTTGCTACACAATATTATCATTATTTGTTAATTGTAACTTTGTTATTGTTTAGGACGACGAACCTGGTGTAAATCCCTTAATTAAAGTTTGGGACACCAGTAGAGATAAAAATGGTGTTCCTCATTGCAGCCGTATTAGTCGTGCCATACCGGGCAACAGACCGGTTGCTGCCACCGCACTGGGCGTGCACGAAGGGCTACAATTAATGGCGGTTGGATTTTCTGACGGATCCCTTGTTTTGTACAGGTTTGTAAAAGTTTTAAACTTTTTCAAATCTTTGCCTAACTAAAATATTTTAGAGGCGATGTTACACGTGACAAAGGATCCAAACAAAAATTGTTACGTGATGCAAGCTCCACAGTAACCGGATTATCTTTTAAGTCAACTGCTTCTACTGTTTTTCTTTTTGTCTCGACCGAAAGTTCTGTTTTTGTGTACAATGTAACACATAAAGATAGAGAACAAAGGGTAAGCTGGTTATTCGATTTAGCGAATTTAATTAATTTTTAAGTTTTAGTTCAACTTAGATACAATCGGATGTGCAAAAAAATGTAGTGTTCTTGCCGAGTCGATCCAAGAGAGTCATTTCATGATTGCCAGAAATGACGTAAGTTTTTTTCTTAAATTAATAAATCGATATCTCCTACGTAAACTATCGTATCTTCAAAATCTTAATTTTACAGGAGAGCATTTTAAAGTTTGTAATGTGTATGCTCTTAAGTGGAATGTCAATGTATTTTGTTGCAATTTAAAAAAGAATCGGTTTAATTTTTGTAACTTTCGCTTTGGTAACATTAAGATTAGATATAGTACAGTCAATTTCTGCAAAAAAGTAAAAATTGGGATTTTGTGGGTTATGATAGTTTACGTAGGAGGTGTCGAAATAGTCTGATCTCTGTGTCTGAGGTGTCTATAATTTTTGGTATGTTTAAGTTAAAGATGAAGTATTAGTACCTTATTTGTGAAAAAAATAGTATTTTAAATTATCTTTACTTTAAAGCTTCTTTTACATCTTCTATTAGATTTTTTCATATTTCATGTAATTCATAAGAAATTTAAGATAGTTTTCAAATAATGCACACTTTGTATTACGATTTGTGTACAAAAAAGTTATCTGAAAGTGTTGTTTGCTAATAAGCTAAAGTATCACTTTTTATCGCGATAGCAATGATTTTTGCTTGAACTGCAGCCGAGGACAAAACTTTGTGAGGTATAAAAAATCACTTTCGTCTTATGGCTTATGGTCAATTCTTATACAACTTGTTCCGATGCTGTCCCCCAATTATTTTTCTGAAAACTTATTCCAACTCAAGTTTTGTTTTTTCTGTGATGATACAGTAGCATTGGAGGGTATTGTAGCATTGGGAACTTCAATTGTGAAAACCTAAATCTATGAATTTTTTCCTAAAATGCAGGTTTTATGTCACTTTAATGTCACATAAGTTACTGTTTAAGTGACCGGTAACTTATGTGACATTTTCGATATAAAAACTGCATTTTAGGAAAAAAATTGATAGATTTTGGTTTTCATAATTGAAATTTCCACTACCCTGCAATGTACTGTATCATCATACAAAAAACAAAACTTGAGTGGGAATAACTTTTCAGAAAATAGGTAGGTACAGCATCGGAACAAGTTATATGAGAATTAACCTTATATGCTATTTTTGGTAACTTTTGAATTTTTAAATTATAAGTATTAAAGTTTAAAATTAACTGAGTGAATGAATTACTGAACTCTTAGACTGAGAGTGTGCTAGTTTTTTGTACCAAGATTCACAGTTGACTTGTCTCTCTCTCGAAGCCTTCGGTCGGGTGGCTGGTTTGAAGCAGCTCTCTATTCTTCTCAGTTGGAAGCCAATCTCTTCATTCTCTCAGAACTATTAGTTTCAGTGTCTTTCAATATCTCTGTTATGTATCTTAGATGGGGCCTTCCTCTGGGGTTCTTGCCTTCGACTTTGCCCTCCATTATAGTCTTCAGGAATCCCTCTCTTCTCGGTATGTGCCCAACTAGCTGATCTCTCTTACCAATACTCTCCTACAATAACAATGGCGATTATTAGTCGATTTTTTGTTATAGAAGGCTCTTTTCGCTTCGGCTATTCTGCTCCTTATTTCTCCGCTGCTCCTTTTGGTTTTAATTATTAAACTGCCCAAGTATGGGAATTTCTTTCACTTCTCTTATAGCTTCACTATCCACAACTGTACGCCCATACTCCATTCTATCTTTCCGAATTCCATCACTCAGGTTTTTCTCTTATTTATGTTTATATCGTATCCCGTCTGCAGCACCCTGTCCATATCAGTAAGAGACCGAGTCAATGCTTCTTTTGTTTCCACAAATAGGGCAAATAGATTATACCTGTCTCTCTTATTTGCTGGAACTCTTCCATTGCTTTATGTATGTACAAGTTAAACACCAATGGGGAAAGGGAGCACCCCTGTCTCACTCCTTGCTTATCCATCTCTCCGTTACATTCAATTATAGCTGTTTAATGTCTGTATATGTTGTAAATAATAATTATTTTCTCTCTTGATTCCACTCCTACACCTTCCAGAATACCAAACTTTCAATTATTTGAATTCACTCTGTCAAATGCCTTTTCAGCGTCCACAAAAGTCACAAATACCTGTTTTTCTTTTTGAATCATTTTATCTATAAGTAGCCTCACCGCCATGATTGCTTCTCTTGTGTCAACGCCTCTTCGGGGAGCATTATATTTGGCCAAAATACTTATCTCCCTTTTAGAAGATACGTCCCTGCCAGAATAGTATTAATGTTAACAAAAGTTCTTTTTGATTGGTAGATTGTCAGTAAGACGGCTTTATATTGGAGCATTTTTTAACGTTAACACTATTTAGACACTTTACACCTACTCAGAAAAAAATACTGTGCCTTTTTATAATAATAGCCAGTCTCCACTTTTAGCTTAACCATTTTTCGGTTAAATTTTCAAAGAAATTGCCTATTAAACTGATGTAAAAATTTAGATTCCTCTATAGAAGTAATGTATAATACTAAAAATCATTAATGTTTGGGCGAGACCCAAAGGTTCAAAGTTATATAATTATTAAAACCTGGTTGATTTGATAGGGAAATGCCTTATTTCACCTAATTGCGAAACTAATAACGTAACAACCAATTAGAAGTATAAGTTAGAAACTTACTAATTTTCTTATTAACCTGGATCCATCCTTTTAAGAAGACACCTCACAAATTAACATATAACTTTTTAATTTTTAGGCAGATATGAAATTTAAAAAAAAACTTTTTTTTTAATTATCTTGTGTTTATCTGGGTTAATTTGAAATACTCTTACTTAATTTCTTAACATTTTGATAACAAAAAATTTATTTAGGCAATTTATTGCTATACCACTGATGGAAGAGGACCATGTTTTGCAGTCGATGGCGACAAAGTCATGTTAGAATGGTTCCGTAGCTACTTAATAATAATTTCAAATGCAAGTCGGCCTGCCGTACAAAATTCTCAAACCGGTGCCGTACAACCTATCATTCAAGGTCACACCATAACAATCTTAGACATCCAAAATAAATTTATTGTCTATTCTACAACTGTTGACAAGGTTAAAGCTGTTTTAAACGAATGGGGCGGCCTCTACATCTTGGATTACAACAACAACGTGTACCACTTGGACGAAAAAGATTTGCAGTCGAAATTGTCGTTGTTATTTAAAAAAAATTTATATGATGTTTCGATTCGCATTGCCAAGTCTCAACAGTATGACGCAGATAGTTTGGTCGACATTTTTAGACAATATGGTGATCACTTATATGCAAAAGGAGATTATTGGGGTGCAATCGAACAGTATGCTAAAACAATAGGCAGATTAGAACCAAGCTATGTAATTAGAAAATTTTTGGATTCTCAACATATCGAGAAGTTAACAAGTTACTTGCAATCCGTTCACAAACAAGGTCTGGCAACTGAAGATCACACAACATTGCTGCTGAATTGTTTCACAAAATTAAATAAACCTGAAAGTCTTAAAGAATTCATATTGCTGAAAGACCGTGATCTTGATTTTGACGTCGAAATTGCTATAAAAGTTTGTAGACATGCAAGTCCGCAAGAAGCGTTGATGTTGGCAAAAAAACATGGTAAACACGATTGGTACATCAAAATTCAGATGGAAGATCACAAAAAATATAAAGAAGCTTTAGATTATATTACCGAATTAAGTTTTTTTGATGCAGAAGACTACATGAAAAAATATGGGCAGATTTTAATAAAAAATTTGCCCTTCGACAGCACTCAATTTTTGAAACGACTGTGCACCGATTTTGGAACTACTAAATCGTTTATGTCTGATAAAATCTCAAACAGTGATTTAGAATTGACTCAAAAGGCTGATCCGGAAGATTACATTCACTTATTTTTAAATAATTCCAAAAACTTGGTCGAGTTTCTCGAGCATCTTATTACAAATGGGTGTATATTGTCTACTCCTGTTTACGATACGCTGGTAGAGCATTACTTGCACGTTTGGAATGCTATTGAGGATAGTTCGGAAAAAAATAAATGTGGTCAAAAAATTTTAAAATTATTGCAAAATTCCGATATTAAGTACGATAAATCGCAGGCTTTGGTTGTCTGCCATATGCATGGGTTTAGCGAAGGGGTGCTTTATTTGTATGAAGAAGAAAAATTATATCCACAAATATTAAGGTTTGTGATTTTAATGTTGCTGCTTAATTTTACTTTTTGGGTATTTAATAGGTACCATATGTCGAAAGGCGATATGAGTTCAGTTCTTGCATGCTGTAGAAGATTTGGACACCAAGAACCGACTTTATGGGTTCAAGCTTTGTGGTCTTGTATTAGGGAAGCCGAAGGAACTTCTTTGGATATTCTATCCGAGGTGAGTTTTATTTTGTGATTTTCTTAGTTTTATCTCTATGTGGTGGTTGGGTCATATCTTCTTGAGTGCTCTTGAGATTTTTTGTTATTACAATAACCTACCAAGATTAATGTTGCTGACTTGTAAAAAGGTTATTTTTATAACCTTTGTATTAATGCCATTAAGTATTAACGTGAAGTCATTTATAAACATTATAATGATCAAAATATTACTTACGTATGTATTATCAAAAAAAAGTTATACATAATTATGCTGATAATTTGTGAAAAAATAATATTGTGCTAGTAGTGATAATACAAATATGTACTTATCTCGTTTTAAACCCATTACATAATGAGAATTTGTTTCTCTTTGAAAGAAATTTTACCTGAAAATAAAGTTTTAAGTATCTTATTTATTTAAATATTGAATGTTTTGGTAAAACTGTATAATAAAAGCAAACATTGTGTATTTAATTTAAAGATTGCTGACCAAAACTTTCGATTCCAAAACGAAATAGTGCACGTATTTATTTTCTATCGTTTACATTTTCTTATCTCCATACTTTTATATAAGTACTTCATTTGAAGTGATATTGGCATTCAAGTTTTTACTTGAGAGACACTAGATTGGTTATTTATTGCTTTTTCCTTTGTATTAGTTGTTTTTTTTTAGTTAGAAATACAATCAAAGTGTCATTGACAAATCGTGAAAAATTACAAATTTACGATGTTAGATTTTAACATCTAAAAAAATTGGATTTAAAACAATGGATAAACTTGAAATTTTTTTATGTTTCTTGGTATATTTACAGTTCTGATGCCATTTGGCAAAAAAAAGTTTGCCCATTTCTGGATCACTTAGAAAGCTGAAATTTTGTATGAGAACAATCGCTGTATTTGAAATTTCAGTTAGTCGCACCTTGTTGTCTTATGCTCGATTTCTTCACTTTGAGATATCTATCGGATAAGTATAATTATAAGAATAACCAATCAAACAACCGTAATTCAAATTTTTACATAAGACTAATGCCCGATTTCTTCACCTTGAGATATCTATCGGATAAGTATAACTATACGGATACCCAATCAACCAAACGTAAAAATTTGAATTACGGTTGTTTGATTGGTTATCCATATAATTATACTTATCCGATAGATATCTCAAGGTGAAGAAATCAGGCATTATAGAATCCAAACTGAGAATGTGAGTCATTGCCACATTTTATAGAGATTACCTTATCTGATTTCAATAATTAACCACCTTAACATAATTTGGGCTTTGACCTGAATGAAGAGTGCATTCGTTCCTCCCTGAAAGACATCTTTTGGGCATTAAAATTCTAAAACATCTTTAACAATAAGTTATTGTTAAAGATGTTTTAGAATAACATAATAAAAGTCAGTGGCGTATTTAGAGGGGGCAAAGGGGCATATGTCCCCCCAAGGATGACTCGGATTGTTCCCCTAAAGCCCCTCCTGATAAAAATAATGTTTACTACAAAGTTTTAAAATTTAAATAACTTTAAATTATTTCTATTTATTTGTTTATTTATTTATTTACTAGCTGGAAAGCCCGTCCGCGGACGGGCAGCTAGACGGTGGATCTCTTTTTTAGCAGTAGAACATTTAAACATTTAATTTCAGTTTCCTGCAACTGGATGATTTCCGTTTTTCTATATTTTCAAAGTAACGCAAAAAGTTGCTGCTAAACTTGATGTGCCGTGGGGCAATTAAATTTTTTTTTATAATATAAAAATAAATAAGTTCCTCAAATTCTAATTTTTTCTTTACCAGAACGTTTTAATTTCCCTCACTTTTGCTAAAAAACAAAAAATTTGTCTTCTGTAGTTATTCTAGAAGAATGGGAATTTTATTATAATATGTACTGGAGGGTGTTCACCCCCAGACCACCCGGTTTACACTTTTGACTATAATTTTAACAGTTAACTTTCAAAGTAACGTAAAAATTGCTACTAAACTCTGAGCAGTAAGGCACTTGAATAAATGTTTTTCCAAGCTTTAATATTCTCTAGCCAAAGGTTTTAATTTCCCTAATTTTTGCTTAAAAATTCAAATTTCCCGGTTTTTCCTGGCAAAATTTGTAAAATTATAAATCCCCTATCTTCTCTAAGTATTTTAAAAAAGTGAAAATCCTGCGATATGTACTGGAAGGTGTTCCCCAGACCCCCCCGGTTTACAATTTTCAATTATATTTTTATAATTAACTTTCAAAGTAACACAGGAGGTTGCTGCTAAACTCCGTAAACATTAAGGTAATTAAATAAATATGCTTTCCAAGTTTTTATGTTTTCTAGCCGAAGATTAAACTTCCCTTATTTTTGCTTAAAAATTCAAATTTCCCGCATTGGATTAATATTG
The DNA here is from genome assembly GCA_949152465.1 of Cantharis flavilabris. Taxonomy (NCBI): domain Eukaryota; kingdom Metazoa; phylum Arthropoda; class Insecta; order Coleoptera; family Cantharidae; genus Cantharis; species Cantharis flavilabris. The sequence goes on along the minus strand of OX424438.1, from coordinate 32,768,641 downwards.
GACAAATATTTTTGGGCCTATCTTACAAGGAGGGGACTCCACGTGCGGGTCACGGAATTTAAAACCCTATTGGGGGAGTACTTCGTAAGTACTTCGTAATAACAAACTGTAGGTCAAACGGTAGGACCCACTTCTCAAAAAAAAGAAAGTTTTTGAAAAAATTTTTAATTAATTTTCTTCATATAGCTGCTCGTTTGCATCAACTTACAGGTACTGTACTGACTCGCTCGACTAGCACCCGGTAGGTCTAGGTTTCAATTCCAGCAAGAGTAAATTTTTTAAAATTTTTTTTTGTTGTTTGTTTGATTTGTTAATTTACATACAAAATGATTCAATTATGACGCTATTATTTTAAATTATTAACTGCATGACTGAGGAGGCATGCTTACCATGGAGTATGCCAGGTATTACTCCTGAATAATATAAATCAGTGTTTAATAATTTAAAATGATAGCGTCATAATTCAATCATTTTGTAGGTAAATTAACAAATCAAACAAAAAAAAAAACTTTAAAAGAATTTACTCTTGCTGGAATTGAAACCTAGACCTACCGGGTGCTAGTCGAGCGAGTCTACCTCGCATCCATCGCCGGTACCTGTTAATTGATGCAACCGAGCAGCTATATGAAGAAAATTAATTAAAAATTTTTTCAAAAACTTTCTTATTTTTGAGAAGTGGGTCCTACCGCTTGGCCTAGAGTTTGTTATTACGAAGTACTTTTCTCCCCCAATAGGGTTTTAAATTCCGTGACCCGCACGTGGAGTTCCCTCCTTGTTAGTTTAATACATTTTTGGTGGGTAAAAAAAATCGACCAAGCAGAGTGTTTTTTTACCAAAAAATTACACGTTGTAGCAGGAGCAGCAGAAGCGTGCTGGGATTTTATGTATTAGGATAAGGTACAACTGACGCGCATGAATGGGATTCTGAAAAATCTTTAATCTGCCCCTCCAAAAGCAATTTCTAAATACGCCACTGATAAAAGCCCATTCACAAGATTACAAGATTGCGAGTAAAGCGTCGTTCTCAGCCAATTAACCACTAGTCCAGTCAAATGGTAGTTTTTCCGTAACATAATTGCGGAAGTTTTTTTCTCAGCGGTTCTATATGTTTTTTGGGTTGCTGAATCCAAATTTCAAGTTTGCTGCCTTGTAGGAGGTCGGCTTCACAAAGAAAAACGCAAAAAACCTCAAAATTTTGCACCTTATTTAGTTTTTTGCTTATATCTCGAAAGCTATGCGTTTTTCGAAGATAATCAATCTATATAAAATTAAGGTCAGCTTTAATTTTTTGATCAGCGGTTTCGGCGCTAGAGCGCGCTGAAAAATAATAATTTTTACAGTCACTAGATAGATACAGTACCGCAACGTCTGGCCATTTTGGGGACCTAATTTAAGCGCGAAATTTAAAAAAAGTTGCAAAATTGTAACTGGGCTTATAATTTTTCAATAATGTCAAGTTAAAACAATACATTTCATCTTATGTATTTGTTTTCCTGCATATTTTTGTTTATTTTTATTTTTTATTTTAATAATTTTAGGAAATTCTGACGAGCCGCCCCTGACTCGTGACTACTTGTCATAGATGTTAATAGACAATAGACCTTCCAATAATAAACCTTCTATATTAACATCTATGCTTGTAATAACACCTTCAATAATAAATTATTATTTATATATAGCGTGCATATAAAAAAACAAAGCATTTGATAGTGAAATGACTATATTTATTCAATAATAACATCATAAATAAGTAATTTAACCGTAGAAATTACAACAAATGTCAACAAATTACAACATTTCCGAATGACGCCATTTTGGGGACCAAATTATCGTTCTCTCTCTACAGTGATGTTAGACAGCGGCCCAGTAAAGTTGATACAGATGCCGCTAAAAGTTTGTTTTTGAACAAAAAAAGATGGTATGCAAGAAATTTTTTTTTAAAAATACGCAAGGAACGTTCTTTTTTTTTTAGAGTACCTATGCACTTTATTAAATTGTTGTAGAAATTTAAATTCTAAATTGTCAGAGCAGGACCGTCTTCTGATTAAAAAAATCTTTTGAAATCCAAGCTATAAGTATATGGCGCGCGAACAGAAATTGAAAATAAAGGATAAAAATAATTTTAATTCTTGGTCGATGTTAAAAGTTGGTACTTTTGCTTACCAACACAACTTTTAGTTGGTACCTAGTACAAGACCCTAAAAACTGGTACGCATACCAAGAAGTTGGTACGTCTAACATCACTGCTCTAACTCATTGGACCATAGGGTTGCAGTACTGTATCTATCTAGTGACTGCACGGATTTATGAATATAAATATGAATATATATTCATAAATCCGTGAGTGACTGTAATAATTTTTTGGCCTTACTGTGGAAACGTCAAAACCGTCCACTCCCACCCCCTATAACTCGAAAAATTAACATGTTATCAACAAAAACTCTTATACCACGTGACAGTTCTTTAAATTTTCTATAAGAGACGTCTCTAATATTTAACTTTCTATAAGGGAAAAAGGAACAAAGAGAAAATTAAGAAAAATGCCTTCTGCGCCCTACAACCAAAACGGCCTGTATCTCTCATCAGCTCTATACTTTTGATGTATTACGCTTAAAAAAGGTTGTTTTGACTGAATTTATGGCTAAGCATGTTTGATGAAAATATTAACAAATTATATTTACAACATATTAGGTAGGTAGTATACCACATTGAATACAAAGAATATAAAAATTGAAGAAATCTCTTTGTATTATTTAGTAATGTACATGTGTCATCAAATGAGAGTAAATTGAGTCCAGGATTGGATCATCAGTACGAGTAGGTTCTCTATCTGGAAAAAAAGAAGGCATTTAGTATTAGAACATGGGTGCAAAAGACAGAAAAGTTGTATCGTTAAATATCGATGTTTGAAGAATTACCTGATGTCATTTGCCAAGTTATTTCAGTTGTCTCCATGTGGTAGTCGATGGCCCATAATTTCCGATTCACTGTTGGACCTGATGGAAAACTCTGAAGGCATGTTGTTGAGCTGCAGCTTCAGTGGGAGGTATGGAAGCCGTATTTGCTGATGCCCAGCTTGTTATGTGTTGTGGTTTGGTAGCTACCACCATAAAGTGCAATCAGAAATTTCTCACCGGGAACTGTTATTTACTTGGGATGAGCTGAAGGATCAATGAATTTGATAATGTATAATTCGAGATCCGGATTTTTTGAGAGGGTCTTGAGAAATTTAACCTTGCCTTGGTTGAAAAACGCGAATGTAGAGTCATAACCACTCATTTCGTGGAGGAATAGCATGTGATTGGCAAAATTCTTTTCCACTGCACTTTCTGGATGGTAGAGGAATTGAGTGACTTGACCTCTCTCTGGCTTAAGAAAATATACATTGGCGGGAGTTTGAAGACCCATCATTATGGTCAGAAGATCAATGTCTTTTCCCACAATTGCGACACTTTCGTGAACCGAAGCCAGGGATTGTGCCGTCCGCACTATTAGTGTATCTGTATCATCAGCTGCTTGCTTGGAGGCAATTCCACTTTCATTGCATTTTGTCAACATGGTGATTAGTATATCCGTGTTCCTCGCATTCAATAGAAAACTTACTTGTGAAACTGTCATGGTGCTGTTAAATTGTATTTCCACGGACTGCGTTTTGGTCGACACGGACTTAGTACTCTTCTGCCCGCGTCTGAGTACTAGGGCTGCCACCTTTCAAAAAGAGTAGATAGAATTTTATTTTAAGAAAGTATTTTTGTATTAAGTATTAAGTAATCTCCAAACATTGAAAACAAGTTCGGGGATTCGCCCGTGGCTAGCGCTCGGATCGCGGGAAAAAAATGTCGGGACAGGAATGTCCGCCACCTGGACATATTGATGTTAAACCCTGAGCCCGGAGATGAACTACTTAAACCCGGAGAGGTGGCAGCCCTACTGAGTACCCATAGAACACAATTGTCGCGCTTTGATTGTACTTACTTCGTACATAATGGATATACGAGTTGCAAATTTGATCGAATAAGGTGTGCCCTCTCGACCATACAACTCTGTGCAACAAAGAGCCCCCATCAATCACATATAGTGCACTGCTGTCCAACAGTGTACTGTCTGAGGGTGCAGATTTGTTGGTCACAAATTGGTCACAAATTACACATTCCGGACGAGACATTATGCACGCACTTTAACAACAAAAACTTTAAACGGCACTAATAACCAAGAAATATTGTATAATATAAACATTCAACTAATTAAAAAAAAGAAAAAGGAACTCAAAATAAAAAATTTTAAGTAAATTTGTGGTTTTTAGTATGTATTTATGGTTAAATTCAAAAAAATATAAGAATAATACAATACGTAGAAAATCAAAATGGAAATAACCATGAAATAACGTTATATTGTACTATCGTATTACGAATTTTTCATTTCTTCAAATTTTCTTAATTCAAACCTGTTGTGTTAATTGTCCCTTTTTTAAATTTTTTGAATTTTGATTTTCTACGTATTATATTATTTTTATATTTTTTTGAATTCAACTAATTCACCAGAAGATAACGGCAGAGGCTGCAAAACATCAGACAGGTGATTCACAAAAATATTCTTCACAAATAAATAGAATAATAGAAATGAAATGCAGCCGACTTGAACTTTATTTCGCTTGAAAATTTTAACTTTTTTGGCGTCCCGACGCTAACATATTATGGAAGTGAAACATATGGAAGTGAAATACAAACCAGCGAAATGAAATTCTTAAAAGCAACCAAGAGATGTACAATAGAGGGCAGACTCAGAAACGACAATATTTGAGAAGAATTAAATGCTAACAAAATACAAGATCAAATTAGGAGCAGCAACAAGAGATAGAATGACCATATAGAAAGAATAACAGAAGAAAGGCTGCCACTAGCAGCTCGAAGATATAAACCAACTGGAAAGAGATGCATAGGCCGACCGAGGAAGAGATGGGTGCCGGAACAGGCAACATAGCCTAATCCATGAAGCAAAGAAGAAGAATATTAAGTTTTGTCATTATTACCAAGAGAATTTCTCCTTTTATTTACGAATAGAAAGATACAGACAAATTCATTTCGACTCGGCTGTCGTGATTTAGGAGAGTGAATTGAATGTGCTTGTATAAGGGGTATAAGTATAAGGTTGGTATAAGGGTTTTTGTTGATAACATGTATATTTTTCGAGTTGTGGAGGATAATGGTGGGCGATTTTGATGTTTTCGCTCCAGCGCTGAAACCAATTGCTACAAAATCAAAGTTGACTACAATTTTTTGTAGGAAATTTTATCTATGAAAAGTGAAAAGTATTGCTCGGACTGAAAATTTTTATAGAACCTTTTTTGTATAGAATTATCGTGTCTTTCTTTTTGAATAGAGGTATTTTGTTCGTAAAACTGATAGGAACCGAGAAAATCGTCAAAAACCTTTTCAAAGCACCTTTACATTGTTGCCACATGTTTGGCGGAGCTCCCCCTCCCTCGGACTTTTGAGACGTTATTCGGGACACCATAATATATATGAAAATGCGCAAAAACTGTAGGATATAATTATTCCGTATCAAAATCCTAAATGCAGTGGACTATAAGTTTAATGTATTTTAACTTCTGTGCTAAGCTATGTTATGTTGTGTCACGTTAATTGGCTGAGAACGCTACTTTAGAGCTTGCAAGCACCAATCTAACCAAGTGACTCATTTACCCTGTATAATAATGTGTAGAAATAAAATCCCAATTTAAAATTGGAACAATTGATCTCGGACTTCAGGACACCCATGGTTTTGAGAATCTAATAAAGTTAAAATATTTAAATTAAATTTGAGATTGCAATAAACAAAATAGTACTTGAGTTTAGTAATCATAATCAATAATCAAATATTTTAATTTACACCAGAAAGCATTAAATTCATATCTATTACATCACAGATTAAAGTTTTTTTTTTTTAATTATTGACATCTACCGGGTGCTGAATGAGTTAGCCGAACATAGGAAATTAACATGTAAAAACTTATTTATGCAAATTCCTGCTTCCATAATTATTTTAGAGAAAAAATGAAAGACACAAAAATAATGCATAAATAGAAACTACAAATGATAAGACTATTAGATTTCATTTAACTTCTACTTAAAAGCTCAAAAAATGCTTTCGAAATTGTTAAAATTTTCATTTATCGCACTGGCCATGTAAGAAATTCAATTTAATTTATATTTTTCAATATAATTACCATGGAAACTTTCATGGCCAGTCCGATAAATGAAACTTTTAACAATTTGAAAAGCATTTTTTGGTATTTTAAGTAAAAGTTAGATGAAATCTAATGCTCTTATCTTTAGTAGTTTATATTTCTGCATTATTTTTAAGTCTTTCATTTTTTCTCTAAAATAATTAAGGAAGCAGGAATTTGCATAAATAAGTTTTTACATGTTAATTTCCTATGTTCGGCTAAATCATTCAGCATCCGGTATACTATAAAATTTTTAATGCATTCATGTTACAATGAATTACTTTTTCATTAATTTTGTTATATAATTTTAATGCAGATTCTAACCGTGATAGCCAAAGAACGTCTCCTATCTCCTCAGCTTGTAATCGAAGCAATTGCATCTGGAAAATCTAACATAACACTGGCCCATGTTAGGTCTTACATTTTAAACGAACTTACCAAAGAAAATGAGATCATTAAAAGCGATCTGGAATTAACTAAGAAATATAAGAGCGATACGGATAAATTAAAACAACAATTAGAAACTCTAAAGAATGGAACAATCGTCATTCAAGGTGCCAAGTGTGCGGCTTGCCAGCAACCATTAGAATTACCCAGCATTCATTTTCTATGTCAACACAGTTATCACAAGCATTGCTTCCAAAGTTTTGCAGATAACGAGAACGAGTGTCTTGATTGCCTTCCACAAAATAAACATCTTCTGGAACTTCTTAAAGCGCAAGAATATAATAAAGATCTGCACGAAATCTTCCATTCCCAATTGGAGAAAGCCAGCGATGGATTTAGCTTAGCAGCTGAATATTTTGGACGTGGAGTGTTCAAAAAAGTTACAGTTATCACTGACAGTCCACCACATAAACCAAAACAAGAACATTTTGAAACCACAAAAAAAGTTGTGGTGCCCAAGGTGAGTAATTTAAAACTGATTTTTTGTTGTTTTAATTTTTTATGTCAATTAGCAACGGAAATACGAACCGCCTCCCATAGCTCAACCCACTTATGGTCCAGGAGCCGAAGCACGTCTTCGTCAGGCTGAAAATATTAGAAGTGGTAGTTCGGTATTAATGCCCGCACCGGAAGGAAGAATGCGATTAAGTGAAAACCAGTTTACAGTAGAACTAAAAACGACGAAATATAATGTAAGGAGTAGTGTAGATAAAAGTATTGCAAAGAATCCGTTTGAGGAGTACGATGAGGCCATGAATCCATTTGCTGATGATGATGCAGATGAGAGCAAATCATTTAATGATGATTATGATAAAAACTTAAATCCTTTTGCTTCTTAAGTTATTAAAAGTGATAAAAGTATAATAATTATTTTAAAATATATAATATTTAGTGTAAAAATGATAGAACTTTTGTAAAGTTTGTTTCGAAGCTATATTATAATATATTGTTTTAACCAAATCGATAATGTTTTTATTAAAATAAAATAGAAAATATTAATTATATTAAACCATAGCATAGCGAATTCCTATTTGCAATTCAAATTGGAGACAAGAGACTAACCTTATGGCAGTCTCTATGTTTCGGAGGTCAGGTAAAGCCGTAAATATTACAATTTTTACACACGACTTGATTTGCATGCATAAATTTGTCACTTTAGCATACGTCGCAAGTAAAGTATTGCATTCCCTGATTGGTTGAAACAATGATTTTTATCGAAAATAGAGCCCCTGATCAGTTACACAAACCATCCACAGATTTAATCAGAGACGAAGCCTATAGTGGCGGGAAAGACGAGTTCCCCTCCTCCGGGTCTCTGTAACGTTGAGCCACTGCTTCTAATAAATAACTGATATCTATTATAAATGTTATTAACATTTTGTAAATTGAAATATTATGTAAAAATCATAGTTGTTCCATCTCTGAAAGGGATCTGAAAGGGAATATCTATTCTACCTATAATAATAATATCATACATTTCCAACAGGTTTTACACCTAATAACAGGAAAGACTCTACCATGAGGAATTATTCTTATTAAGTAACAACATCGTTTTCGCGATAAACATTCTCGAGTGAGACTCGAACTCGAGGAAGTTTACGCTCTCACCATACAGCTAACCTGAGCGATTGTATCTATATTGTTATGGCTACATATTTTCTTTGTTCTATTTGATATAAAATAAATTAAAACCTTCCTATTTCCTCTGATTATTAGTTGAATATTAGATAATTAAAGTTTATTTAAAAATATATTTTTAATTTAAATCAATTATTGTTAATTAAGCAATTTATTGAAGTATTTATTGTATACTAATTTCTTATCACTGAATTTGATTCCCTTTAAGTTGATAAACACTCGATAATTTCATGTAATTAAATCAATCCATTACTCATAGTTCAATATTAATACATAACTTTAAAAAATTGTAGTCTCGTGCGATTACATCTGAAATTGAAGCCTCAGGCTCAAGTTTGACCATGAATTATTAATTTTGGTATTATATCCGAATATTGCATGGACATTGGACATGCACGCAACTCTTCTTGAAGTATAGCAGTAGTCCTGATGGAACCATTTGTTATTAAGATTTGTTTATTGGGGGGGGGGGGTCCACTGACTATAAAGTTATGGCTTGTTAGGAATTTGTGCAAAACACTAAAAAATTATTCAAAATTTCCATCAGAAAAATAAGCTGTATAGAATTAAATTTGAAAACATTATTATTTCAATTCTATCTTATATAAAAGGTTTTGGTTTTTTCATATTTAATCAGTTATTCATTCTGTAAAGTCTCCCCTGGAGGCCCTAATTGTATTTTTCTAATTAAAATGCAATTATCGTTAAGTAGAATAGATAACGATGTACGTTACTCACAGATAGTTTTCCTATAATGATTAATTACACATTTTTACAAAAAGTTATGCAAAAACCATGTTTGAGAAATAAATTGTTGATAGTTTTCAAATTTACCGCTAGAAAATTTGCTTGGGTGGGCGTCGGGTATAAAACGCTTGACGTTCATGCGTAAACACCAGTACTAAACCGAATTGGATTTTAGTGGCATTAAAGTTCGCGTTGTCACAATGGCAAGTAACGAGGTTACAATGAATGACAGTGGTGTGCAATTTTTTGAAGGGGTTGAGAAGTTACTCGAAATTTGGTTTACCACCGGTGACAATAATAAGATGCACGCAGATTTACGGAAAATCCCCAGGTTTGTATAGACGCTGTCCGCTTCCCGGCTTTTAAATTTTTAATTTTGCGGCGTAAAGACTTTCGCTAGATTGCGACTCGTGCATGATACCGCATCGATTTTTCAAAATTTGCCAAAACCTATAAATTAATTTTAACTCCACTTGGGTTGTCAACACTTCATTATATTGTGATTTTCAATTGTTTTTATTATGTAAAAATGTTTCGGCAAATCAAAAACTGACATTAATGTTTTTTAATTATAATTTGTGCCGGGGAGTTTTGTTTTTATTATTTTTATTGAATTTTTACAAAACAATTGACATGCGGTGACGTCGTGCCGCCACAAATTTAAATTCTTAAATTTTGCAGGATGAAATTGGAAAATATTTTGAAAAACGTTCGATGTGAAATAATCAGTTTTACTAGCAATGATCAAATCGATGCCTACGTATTGAGGTAAGTCGAAATTGATTTTTAATATTTAATTTAAAATTGCGAATTGTTGCTATGCCAATGGCCATTTAACGATCGATTTTTTTTTTATTTCCTAATCTATAATAGCGTATACATTATCTTAAACATATATTTATGATTGTTTACTATTAATATTAATTCCTACATAGACAAAACTATCTTATCTCGCGAGAGGCAAAGGGTCAGCTTTTTGATTTAACGTGCAAATAATTTATGTTCATTCAAAGTTCTAAAATCAATTATCGGTCATTGGTAATTCGAATCTACTCAAGACAATAAACTATGAGGAAAATCGTTTTGCTTATCTACTGCAGTTACATGTCGATAAACAATAATTATATTTGTTATGTATTCAAATTACTCAAAAATATTTTTTTAACTCAAAGTCTGCGTGTGTTGTTGACCTGCATCTCTTTTTTCATAACATAAATTCAACTTTTGTTTGAACTGTAAAAATGATTTTTCTGGAAACGCACCACGAATTTTGATGTTGCGCAATATTTTGATTGTATGTAGGTCATGAAGGTCGTTCTCCCAGAATTATATCTACAGATGAGGGTGGAGGGTTGGTTGCTTTTGGATCGATGTTCGGCTACTTCAAGTGCAAGGACGTAATTTAAATGAATTGTCTATTTTTAGATTCTTAAATATACACGATTTATTGACCTTTCGTAAACTTCACCATAGAAAGGTGGCGATAGATACCAGAAGAGAAAAAGTTTATCAGTTTGTTTACATAACCCCAGCTTATGATTTCATTCTCAATCCAAATTGACCTTTGAATAAAAATAAAAGCTTTAATATAAAAATAAAATTACTTACGTATGCAGATCTTAAAACTATAAATTAGCAATAAGCTGTGAATTTTGCTCATTCGGAGGTTGCTTTAGAACTACGTTCAAATTTTTTATGGGTTGCAATTTTCAAATTTTATTTTGAAAAATTTTCAGATTAAATTGGCTCTTTCTGCTGCCTGAGCTTCAATTCCCATCATTTGGACCTCAACCGCCGCAAAGTTATTCCCAAAATCTTTGGGGGGGGGGGGGGTAGACATGTTTTTCTATTTTCCTTCCTATTACAAATTTTTGTGTAGATTCGATGTCGATCGTTTAGAGCTTATGTGTGCATAATTTGTTTTCAATAATAGGTGTTTTAAATTTTGTTCACCTCCGAGCAAGTTGCGTGGGAAAACGTGGAACTTTCATTTAATTTTAAAACTTTAAGAAATAAAAATTTGTTTAAAAAACTAAATATTAAAATAAAATATTTTTTACGTATCATGATAATTCAAGTTTTATGTTCACTTTATTTATTGTTATTTGTAGATTTTGTTAGTAAATCAACTAACAAATAACAACTAAGATATATGCTTGTATCTTACAAGTAGTATTTCACTTATTGTCTGACCTGAAAAGAAGATCTGAGTCGAATTTTTATTTGTTAAAATTAAATGAAAGCTGCACGTTTCCGCATGCAACTTGCTCGGAGGTGTACAAACTCACATAACTTTAAAAAAAATTAAATCATAACATGACTATAAAAGCTCATAAAATTTAGAATGGGATGGAAAATAGATCCATGTTTTGGATATCCGACCTCAAATAATGGTTCCAAATCCGACCCCCATTTTTCGCGTTGTTTAGAATTTATACATTAATAAAATCGTAAAAAGTTACTTTTTTTGTATTTTTATGTATTCGTGAATTTCACATAAATATTTTTTTCTCCAACCGTATTAAAAGCAGTACATTTTTAATAGTATTACCTCAAATGAAAGTTGACGTTTTTGTTACTAATATAAAAATGCGTACATTATTAAGCAACACTTTTTTTTACGTGCATTAATAGTATATTATAGGCCAAGGTTGTGAAGACAGCCATTATAGCCCTAGCGCCAAGATTATATTCCGAGGTGCAAAGCGCCGAGGAATATAAGGCGCGTAGGCTATAATGGTCTTCACAACCGTGGTTTATATACGATTTTTTCCACTACTAGATTTATTGCCATTTTTTTAAAATTCTTATTAATAAAAAAAATTTCAAATTTAAAATATTTATTTCCAATGACAGTTTTGTTTTGTCGATTTGACAGTTGTTGACAAATTTAGTTTTCCAAAGTCGTTCACCGAATTTTTACTGTTTTAAATAATTGGTAGAAATCTCCGAAGTTATTCAAAAGCATTGTTTTGCATTTATTCGTCTTAAAATACTGAAATTATGGAATAAACTTGTAATTTTGTGGTTTCTCAAATTAATAAGAGGTGGCGCTAGCGCTTCTGTCATAATTAATTCGACTTTTTTTAGAAATGTTTAAAATGAAATTAATCAATTAAAAAACCGTTTAGAATAGTTATAGTTAATAAAAAGTGTAATTAAATAGCATCTCTCGGTTATACAAAATCGTTTTTTAACAAAATTTGCCTTATAAATAGTCGCTAAACTGTAGAAAAATATCAATATGTTCATTATTTACCAGTGGTCAATAATGAAAAAATTATTTACCACTTGTCTAAAATGCGTCACTTCACGTGCGACTTGACTAAGTTATAATGATTGCCTATATGACTAGTAGTGGAAAAAAGAACTTTTTTTGTGCTAGACCTAAAAGTGACCTAAAAACTATGACAACTTAATATAAAAAAACAAAAATTGAAGTTACTGGATTTTCACTACACGAATATTCAAACAAAATGTTTGAAGTAATTTAAATTTCTGTTGGAGAAAAAGTAATATGTCTCATTTGGATTAAAAATCTCTTTGTTTGACGTGCAATTATTGCATTTTCTCGGCTCCGCTAGCGCTCTGCCTCGCAAATACAAAAATTGCTTGTCAAACAAAGTTTCACTTTTAATCCGAATAAGACAATGTACTATTTTGGGATTTATACAAGATATTATCAATGAATCTGCAATTCTAACTGCAGCAAACTCAGACTAACTATTTACTAGACAGAGCATAGCTATGCTAACACACAGGTTTGTTTTGAAGCAAATTTTAAGCAACACTGTTGGTAAACATCACTTGTTATCACAAAACATATTATTTACAATAGAACAGCAAGTCCAAGGTTAAAAGTAAAAACACTCTTGCAGCGCCATCTCATCGCATGGCAGTCTATTAAAATCTGAAAAAAAAGAGGAGGGGGAGGAATTTTGCCCGTAAAATAATTTAATTTAAATTTCTACTTTACAAACATTAATGTTTTATGAATTGTTTTAGTAATGTATCTATAAAGCATAAGTAAATACATTATTATTACAATTCATGGAACAATAATGATTATAAAGTATAAAGTAAGTAATATACTTAAAATTAACTTCAAAAACACATTATAGTAATCTTAATAAAATTTTATTGCATACCTTCTCTTTATAAGCTATTACATTTATTTAAAATATTTAACTTAAAAATTTAACGTTAAAATTTTTACGAACGTTTGTGAAAATGGGCATTAGGTTATTTTAAAGAAAACAACATTTAACTCTCCAGTACTAACATATTTTTTTATAACACGAGTACTAACGTCGGTTTGTGAGACCCATTCTAGTTTTTAATTTATTTAACGCCGTTTTCACTTTTTGTACCACAAATGGAATAATTAATATCAAATGGATCGGTATTTTTCTTTATAATAATGTTAATTCTAATAGGAAAAAGTCATTTTGTTTTATAAAAATTCATTGCTGTAAAAGTATTAAAAATTAAATTCACAGTTAAAACTAGAAGTCGTCTGTCTGTGAAACCGAATGTTAGTTCTGGAGGGTTAAGGGGCGGCATTTTGAAGACTTGCATCATACTGAGAAAATCTACCGCACGGCGCTGATTTTAACCATAACAAGTGGCGCGTTTTGTTGACCAATGACAACTCGGGACCCGGTAAACACCAGTATAGTAAACAAACAGAAAAATTTGCTTCAAGTTATATTTGTATATGTTCTGTCTAGGTATGGCTGTAGTTCAGAAGAGGTAGGAGATACATCAAAAGTTTGTTTGACGAAAAGTTAAGGAATTAAATGAACTTTACAACGATACTAAAATTAACGTAGTATGTCTCGATTTAGAAGTTCTATGTAAAAAAAACAAAAAGGGGGTCGCTTTTAGACCACTCTCCCCTACCATTTACCCTTCCGAAAATCCAAATTCAAATTTTTAATTTCAATTTTAATATTAAACAAAACTTCCAATATAAAAATGGAACAGCAAATCAAACGAGATCACTCGTAGCATACGTGACGAGAACAACTCTATATTATAGCTACGACACCTTCGAATTCAATTTTAATTTACAGTTATGAACATCCAAACAATTAGTTTCTAACATCTAAATTTATCTTCTAAATAAATCATCCAATTAAATCCGGTTTTCACAATAATCCAGACTTTTCCAAAATATCCTAAAATTTGTGATATAGTTAATTACTTAAAAGTCAGGAAAATGATACATTACTGACGAGGAGCAATGTTGAAATACGAGGCACTTTGTGCCGAGTATTTTAAAGCTCCGAGTAAAGTGAGACATTTTCCTGACAAGTATGGTATTAAATTTTACCGAAAATCGTAAAAAATCGAAATTTTAAAACATTATTGAACAACATTTATAAAATGAACAAAAATCAAGTTTGTCAATTTGTTGACTACATAGTTACCATAGATAGTTACTGTCAAAACAATAATAAGTAATAACGAAAAGAACGATGTCTCTTTTATTTTATTACAATTACTAATTATGACCGGACTAGTCATTAAAATTCAATTTCCCTGCGCGTATATAAGCAGGGAAGTTTTGTTTTGATGACGATTTTCGGTAAAATTAATATCAAAATAATTAAATCACTTACTTAATCATCAATTTAATTTATTCTTAAAATTATAACTCAATCAAAAATACATTAAAATCGCAAAATTTTCCCAAGAGGGTAACTTCTTCTCAATCGCGTACGGCGGCAATTTTTGGCAAAACGCCACATCTTTCTCTCACACCGTCAAAACGAAACAATACAAATTATTTAAAATCAAAACAGCTCAAATATTCACAATAAAAATTCAAAAAAATATCAATCAAAATAGATAGAGAATTTTGAAACATATATAGGAAACTGTCTCAAGATTTCGTGCAAAGGCGGTCATAAGAGGAGATTTAGCGGCCATGGCCTGCTCCGGAGGCCCCACCGGTAAGGTATAGCGTTTTAATCAATGCCATTAGTAAATACGGACGTTATCCGTTAGCATCACTGATGCGCATGAATGGAATAACAAGAAATATTTTATTTAAAAATTTACTAGGTAACATGTAACCTAAAAGTCTCACAGGACTTGAGGTTAGAAGTCTTCGAAGTGAGTATGAAGAGTATGAAATACCCTGTAGTGCATCTTTTACTGTTTGTTCACGCATTAAAACTGAGGAGTTGCTCAGTACCCAATGCTACTAACAACAATAAGTAGCTAAAATTAGGAAGGAGCTAACGAAGATCGTAGATCTTTGATCATATTAATTAGAATTATTATCCATTTTACCGGTTTATAAAGTTATTTTCACTTAAAGCTATTTAAATATATTTCATGGTGTTTTATTTTTATGACGCCACATCATGTTGATCAAAATTTTGATAAAACTGATGGAAATATTCAGGAAAAAATCAAGGCTATGATTAATTGGAGGTAACTTCCCAACCGCAACACAAACAATTTAAATTTGTGGACTAAGATTGTAATCCTATTCGAACTATCCAACCATTCGGATCATGGACTTAGAAGGAGAGGACTGGTAACTGCATTGTTATAATGCCGATTCTCGTGTGCGCTTAACCGTATACCCACCAATCTGACCCACTAGGTGGCGTGAAAGTAGAAGAGTGCTGCGAGAAGTTGGTGATCGACTGTTATTGGCTGTCAGTTAGGTTATAATAAAACCAGCCCCCTATCGTTCCAATGGGAGTGCAACACTCCAGTGTTTAATCGAAGTAATTCCTTAATTTTTATAGTAATTATAATAATATTGTATTAGAATAATTTTAAAAAAAACTTTCTGAAATTTATGATAAAATTAATTTTAAATCTTGCGCCTATTTAATTTGGAACTATACTACTAGCGTCGCCTACATCATCTGACAACAACACCACTTACTGTAACATGGAGTGACAGGGGGCTGAATAAAATTTTGTACCAATAGGGCTTATTTGTTTGAATTTACTTATTTGAATTTTGTGCCGTACTGTTTTGATCAACTTTTAAGGTGGAAATTATTAATTTTTGATTCTGATTATATGATAAAACTTTTTAAAAATATACAATTTACATTTCCATGTTAATTGCATAAAAACGAAATACTATTTTTCAGTTAAATTTATAAGTTAAAAATAATTCTCCAATAAAATTGTATTTCATGTTTTTAATATTTTTTATTTCGCCACACTTATACCGACGCATTAACATATTTAAATTGGTGCAAATTGGAACTAAATGAATAAAAAAAGCTAAATTATAATTTTATTATAACCTACATAACAGCTGATAGATACTCTTCTACTTTCGCGCCACCTAGTGGTTCAGTTTGAGGGGTATACGGTTAAGCGCACGCAAAATCAGGTAGAGTTACCAGTCCTCTCCTTCTAAGTCCATGATTCGGATAGACACCAGATTTGAATTATGAACTTTCAATAAATTATTATCATAGTTGCTTATCGTTCATAACTTAATTGAGTTTTGTTAGGGTCTGTTATATATAATACACACTTGTTAAATATGTCATTTCAGGTCAAGATAATATAATATTTATAATTTTATCAATAAACGTGCCATTATAACGTGACGTCATACATGTAGTCAGGGCCGGCAACAGTTGTGTTGCTTGAGTGCTCGGGCACCACACTACGGATTTTGAGCACCACACGGGAAATTACAAAACAGTAAATAATTTGGGAAAGAAAACACTAAACACTTGAAAAAATTGTATTTCACATCACATAATATTATGGGAGCACCACACAGCAAATCTAAAAGGTGCCGGCCCTGCATGTAGTGTATCTAAATCGCGGCTAAATCCAATGTGATACAAGCTTTCGTTTGTCATTACGTCGGTATGCAGTGAGATTAGGTAAACGGTTTGCTTGGATATAGGAGAGAGAAAAAAAAAGGCGATCGAGTCTAATCCGATTGACCAAGTTAATTAATTTGTAAGGTTCATTTTCACAACTATCGTAAATCGTAGAGTGGTTATTTCCATTTAAATGACAGCGACGGTTATCGCTTTCGTCAGAAATTTATTTATTATTAACTTAATATGTTTCCGCGTGGTGGCGTTCGCCTAATGTAATTTGCGAATACTTCTTATAACTATTTGCGCCCACCTTATATATCTCACAATTATCAAAAAATCTACGTGGCTGACTTATGTCAGATTTCTTTAGCTCGAGATATTCGTAAGATACGAATCTAGTAGATAAATAAACTAAGTAACCAATCAAATTTTTGATTTCTTTGGCGTGAATTTGAATTGTTGTTTTCTCGAGGTGGGAAAGTGGGACATTATAGGTACTTCTTATATTGATTGATACACTTTGAATAAAATTGATAAAATTCTAATTATCGATAACTCGATAACGAATCGTAGGACACATTTCGTTATTAATTAAAACTGTTTGATTAGTGTTTATTTACTTGATCAATTTTTTCACGGTATCCTGTAGAACGTATCCACCGCCATCTGACTAAAACTTTGGTTTGCTAGAAAGCAATAAAACAAATAGTATTCCAATTAATAGGCAAACGGAGGAAGCGGCATAAATGATAAACATGCATTCGTGTATTCGGGGAATCCCAAAATTTGTATAATAAGATTTTGAAGAACTTGAATATTGTTTGAAATTCATTATGCTATTAATTTTTCTATATTGTCCATTTCATGTTTACATAAAAATTCACAATAACGTTACCTAACATTATGTATGCATGTTTGCTTTTCTACTATTATCGATCATTCAATATTTTAATTTTGTTATTAAAATTAAACATTACGCATTCGAACATTATAAATAGAACATATATTTAAGAGGAAAATAAAAAAATACGTCATTATTTTTCATAGGACAGGTGAATATTTTGCTATTATGTCATCAAATTTGGCATTGCCCAAATGGAAATCTGATGTTTTGGCTATATTTCGTAAGCAGTACTTAAATAAATAATTGACGCAATCACAAATTCGTGAATGAGTCTGTAAAATGAAAAGCTTTCCACACAACCTTGCCCCTGCAAAGTATAGATATAAATACATACATAATTTTGTAGCTTGCATTTATTCTGTCTATTCATATCGTGTCGTATGTTTGTGTCAAATTTAAGTTAATGTTTTTAAAATAGGTTCATAATATTATTTAAATTCGCAAAATGTTGAACTTGATCAAAAATCTCAGTTTGGTTGGCCGTGATGTCGTAAAAAGAAGTCATAAACTGAACTTTATGTCTAACTATAATTTCTGTGTAGATTTGAAAAATGAGTTTAAGGGCCATCTGCTAGAACACTGCGTTGGAAAAACAACAAGATATCACAATATTCAATAATTTATTGCGAAAAGCTTGTTTGTAATTTAAACTAATTATTTCTTTAACCATACCTTAAATTTCAAAGTAATTCGTTCAGGCAAATTTACAAACCTTTTTGTAAAAAACCTTCTTTTTGAGAAGAAATTTGAATATATTTTGAAAAAAAGCAAGTTACATTTGCAAGTTATACAGTGGCGTTAAACAATCAATTGTTAACAATTGGGGCCTCATTTCATTTTTGGAGAGGGAATATAGTCTTATGGCCGCAACTGATCAAACCTATTCCAGTCTCACAGAATAAATCATTTACAAAAAAAAATATCTTGCAGTCTTTAACTCTCCATCGGATGGGTGAGGCTTATGCTCTCTCTTATGTATGCTCACGCTTCACCCGCCCGAAGGAGGGTTAAACGAACTTTTTCAAAACTAAGTTGTTTTTAGTTTCCTATACTCCTATACATATTAATAAAATATCGTGACTTCGTTTCCTTGTACATATCGCCCTAGACATCTACTACAACCTACAATTTTCAAAATAAACAAAAACCAACAACGCAGAAGATTAACAACTTGGTTGTAAAATTATTAACGATTCTTGATGCCATTGCAACTAATTGAATGATTGCTGCTAGATAACTTGGCAGTATTAACAAAATCGCACTAATTTAAATTTAATAATCTATGTTAGTTTGGTACATATCTCTAATTTATTTTTACCATACTAGACGTTCAGAACAACGAAAATATCGTACTGTTAATTATCATTTATGATTAAAAATGATATTATTTCTTTATTATATATTTTCTATTTTTAAATTATACTAGTCCATGTTATTGTGTACCAATAAAAATTTTCCTCTAATACTAATAATTAAAATTCGGAGCAGTTCTTATATCACTTTTTATACATAGATTTTACGTTTGTAGGGTTTTGAGGAAATCATTCAATTTTGCTATATAAATTTAATTTCATCCAAATTCATACGATTATAGAACTTGTTGAATCGTCATTGCGTGTATAGAACTGCGTTTGTTCCACGTCAATACTTTGATGATTTGACAACAAGTTTATTGATCGTACACGAAATAATCAACCAACAATCAAACCATCGGCATCGGCTAGTAAATAATAATAATCAAACACAATATGTATGCATAAGCCCCCAAAATCATTCTTCTTCCCATTGTTCAAAATTTGGAACCTATAACACTTGAATTTTCGATGTCAGCGCGCGAGGTGGCCATTTTAGGAACTTTTGATTTAACCAATCAGGGTTAATTATTCTACACCGATACTTGTTGGCTGTTTAGCGGCGCCATCCTATGTAGGGCACATAATAGGGTAAATACATGGTATAAAGATTACTTTATTAATCTTTATACTTAATGCAGTAGAAACTACATAATTCGACATAAACGGGACCCATTTCCTGTCCAAACATAAAATTTGTCGAATAGGAAATTGAAATTAATATCTTTATATGATATAAACATATCATGTTATTTTTAATTACGATAAGAATTTATTTACAATATGCCTTACCCAGCAAACTTGAAGGTGTAATTTAAATATACAAATTTTGTAAAAAGAATTATTTTGCAAAAATTTTATTAGATACTTGCATAGGTAATATAAACTTGTAATATAAATAACATAACTATTATACGATTAGAATGTAAATATTTTATTTTTATATATTTCGAATAACATCTTTTTCAAATTTAAATTACCTTTTATTTTACGTTACATTGCTATTATCATGTAAGCATTATAATGTAGGTAATCAATCTGTCTGCCTACGTGCTGAAATCCAGTCGTTGATTTTGATAAGCTCACAACTTGTGCGTCATAAGCTCATAATTACATGTCCATTAGCATGAGAAATTCTCGGAATTGTCCAATATGGGAGTGTCGAATGATGGAGTTTCTACTGTACTTATATTTTATAAGTACTTTATACTTAATCTTTATGATAAATTAATAATATGTTCTGTGGTAGGGTATGAAATGTTGACGTTCTGTGCTTGGAGACTTGTGCGAAACCAAAAATTGATTCTTTGATAATTAAAATTACGCCTGAAATTTATATTATAAAATTCTAGCCGATATATTGATTTCCACATCTTACTGTTATTTTTAATTGCTGGCACACTTTAATGGATTGATTCGTGTAGTGCAAGTGCTTGATTGCGATAATAGCCATTCCCTATTTTAGTAAAAAGTGTTTGTAGACTGTTTTTGTTATTCTAAGATACGGATAACGTTGCACTCGAGTAATCTATTTCAACAATAATATATGAAAAGTGTAGGATTGCTTTTATAAATTCTAATAATGTATTTACAATATATAAGCATATCAATAATTATTAGAACATGTAATTAAATAGTTATTTATGTAACAAGTATTGAAACTACATCTTTTCCGTATGTGTGTTTTTTTTTACTGTTGGAAACCACAGCTTGAGAAGCACAGAATTAAACAACAGACAATAATAGTTTATTTGAGAAAGATATTTATATATTTATCCAAATATATAATTTGATTTTTATTGTATTCACCTTCTTAAATTTTTTAAATTTAATACTAACATAGTTTGGATAAATATCTTATTTGCGCTAAAAGGAAACGTGGGATTTCACTAGCTAAATCTAGTTAAAAATATTTTTTGCACCATTTATGATATAATCATAAATTATTATTTATAAATAATTATTATCATGCTATAATTATTAATTAATTTGTATATGTAGCAATGTGTTTCTTTTTTCAGCGAGAGTTCTATGTTTATCTCTAAAAGAAGATTCATTTTAAAAACTTGTGGAACAACCACCCCGTTAATGTGCTTGGAAGCATTGCTATTATTGGTGGAACAGTATGCTGGATTTACCGAAGTCGAAGAACTCTTTTATTCGCGCAAAAACTACAAACGTCCAGAATTGCAAATTGGACCTCATCAAGATTTTGACCGAGAGGTTTGTTGCAATTTCCCTCATCCTTTTTTTTTTATTTATGCTTTTATAATTTTTTTAAAATATTTATTTTGTGTACAGGTAGCTCTTTTAGATAACATCTTTCCTGGCGGATCGGCTTATTGTTTAGGAACAGTAAATAAGGATTGTTGGTATCTATACATTCTGAATCCTCCAGAAGACAGTAGTACGGATAACTCCATTGGTAATCACGATGCAGATCAAACCTTGGAAGTTCTTATGTCGGATTTAGATCCAGAAATCATGTCAATATTTACACGCGAGGAATGTTTAAATGCTGCCGAAGCAACCAAGGTATTGGAAATTATTTACTATATTCATTATCTTTGTTTATTTTATGTGTCACTGCTAAAAGTGATTATCTCAAAGTCCATTATCCTGTAGATACTATTACTAGGCCATTTAATAAATAATTATAATTGATTTTAACCGATTAATATTTTGATAATTCTCAAAATTTGAATATTTACAGTTATAATTATTATAATTAAATGCTAACAGTTTTTTTTACATGGGAATCAAACTGCTATTGTAATTTTCTGTTGGGTTCTCATTTAAAAACGCATCTATATTATTGTACACAATTTTATAAGTAACGTAAAATCATAGATCTACTTCAAAGGGAAACCGATTCTCATCAATATCCTATCATGCGCTCTCACTTTAAAGCTATTCATGGCGGTCTTTTTCCAAATCTTTATGGACACGAATTTTTTTTGAGGTAGTGTGTGTTTTATACATATTGTGATGCCTCTAACATGAACGATTTTCTATTTCATGATTTTTTAAATATTTCTTAATTTCAGAAATCGGGAATCGATAAAATTATTCCAGGCATGGTCATAGACGATTTCCTATTTGAACCATGTGGTTATTCCATGAACGGGATCTCCGCAAATGTAAGTATTCTTTTACTATTTACCAGAGGTTAATCCTCGTTAATATTCCAATTAATTGGAAACTTGTTAATCCATTCTTTATCAATACCGATGAGTGCGAATTCCTCTCCCCACATGGTATAATTAAAAATTTCGAAATAGTTGTAATATTTCCCAGATCTAGGATCAATCTTTTATCTTGGGATCACCGGGGTCGGATGCCTCCTAAGACCGTGATGCTCTAACAAACAAACACGCACACATAAAATAGGGTTTTTATATTACAAAATACTTTTTATTGAAATTTCAATATTTCAAGGTCATTTTAAACAAAAAGTAATTTATTTTAAGCAAGAAACCATATAAAAAATAATTCAGTGTGTATTTCATTCTCATAAAAATTTCCAAGCTTTTTTTAATTTGAAATGACCACGTTTCTTTCATGCTGCTCTTTGGGTAAGAATTTTTATTAAAGAACTACATAATTTGATCTGCTTTCATTTTTTATTCTAAAAATAAGTTATAATTGAAAAACTACGGAACCACTTGCATAAAAACAATTCAATTTAATTTTAATCAAGACCACTCGAAACCGAAATAATAATTTAAATTTTATTTCCATGCAAAACTTAGAAAGTATGCACTGAAGTGAGTAGTGGAATTTCGTTTCGTTTTAAAATTTGAACTTAAAATATTATTTCATTTTAGGGTTATTACATGACCATCCATATTACACCGGAGGCTGAATTTTCCTACGTCAGTTTTGAAACTAACATACCTGCTTCAACATATCGCGATGTTATCAACAAGGTTCTGGAAGTGTTTCATCCTGGAAGATTTATCATTACACTCGTGAATAATAAGGTGAGGTCAACAGAAAGTAATTTCCTATAAATATTAATACGAATTTCATTTCTTTTCAGAGTTCCGCCGCTTGTCAGGTTCCAAAAGAGATACAGCATTGGACTACAATCAGAGATTGGAATCGTTGCGACATGCACCACGCGATTTCCAAAAACTATGATATTACCTATGCTTTGTACTCCAAATTTCCGAGCTGAGGGTATCAGGTACAGCTGTGTGTCATCACGGCTTCCTCAGAAACCCACCTGTCCTTCCGCATTTCCTTACTCCACTTAAATTCTTCCTATATTAATTTGTATTTTATTATTTTTAATATTGTAATTTTGCAAGTAACTTTGATTTCAATTTTTGGGTTAATAAATAAACAGTACAAAATCACCTCGTTGCGCAATTTCGACGATAATAATAAAATTTCAAAAGAATCTGAAACAAAATTATTCAAAAATGCAGAGTTTACTATTTTGTCATGTTCCTTGCACTTTGTTTTAATTTATTTTATGTTTTTTATTCGTTTTTATTCAATCGACATATTTAGTTCTCCCCGAATTTTGTATTGTTTGTGGAGAACAAAAATTTCGTGAGAGTAACTTTGAGGAACTTTTAAAGTTTGTAGAACATAGTGTCTTATATGTTCTCCTTTCTACCTATGAGGGTTAGGGTAGGCATATACAGAATTTATTTTTATTTTACACCCTTGACACACTATGTTCTGCTACTTTTAAAGCTCAATGGAATGATTTTCTATTTTGATTATATGCCGATGTGGCACTTCATGTTATATTATCTGTTTGGACCTTGAATAATTAGTTTTAAAAGGTTTGATGGATTTTAGTTGGTGCTTTTATGAGCAAAGGTTGATAAGGTCCATATATTATTGTACAAAATGTAGAATGATACTACCGTTAGATGTGTAGTCATCTACGTGGATCATGAACTGGATTTCAAGTATGATTCAACATTTAACTGTTTTTAATTTACTAAAATATCATAAAAAATAAATAACTAAAAACATTTTTTAAAAATTTAGCATTAAAATAAATAAAAAATCGTCCCCATTATACCTTATGTTGCATTAACTTTAGATCCAGATTGCATGTCCACATGTAAAAGATTAGTGTTGGTGCTCTACTTTTTTAAATCTCGATGTACCTATGTATAATTATCTATGGAAATAAAACTATCAAATTTATTTGAACGATAGTTGATGGTACGTGCCAGTGTTGTAGAGAGTTGTAAGTATAAATTTTACACTGCAAGTATTGATGGTGCTGATTGTTTATTTACTTTCATTTGAGTCTTTTGAAACATCTCTACAAAACCGGTATAAAAATAAAGTGAGCAAATTTGTGATGAAGTAAAATTAGTTTTTTTCGTAATAACAAAAAAATATATATTGACATAATATAACAATTCGATTCTATTTTACATTTCGTGGCTAAATCTAAACCTACCGAATTATTTTGCCAAGAAATATAAAATAAATTCCAATTTATAACGTAGAATAATGCTGAGAAAATAATAATTTTTGTCAAATTAGTATATGTAAGTTAGTTTCTTCCATCTTTACACAATTTTAATAAATGTTATTAACTGTAAAACTAAATGTAATAAAATCTAGTTATTTAAAAACAAACCTTTTATTCTCTTAAAAAAATATTATTTCTTAACAAAAAGCAACCTGATCCTATAGTAATTAAGTTTTTTTATGTCAATGCATTGCAAAAACAATTAGTCGATAGTAAAAGGTGGAACGTAACCACCAAAAGCTTTCTCGAGTTCTTTTGCTACAGCTATGCACAAGTGGTCTTGATTTGGACCCGCTACCACTTGAATTCCAACTGGTAATCCTTGACTATCCAAACCAAGTGGAACTTGAGTGACCGGGAGTTTTAGAGCATTCCAAAATGCAAAGTAATAGAAATTCCATGGTCTAAGAATAGCTGAATAGTGAAATCTAGCAGACCATTGAGCTGATGGGCACAGAAGCACGCCGTTATCACCAAGTTTGTTCTAAAATAATAATTGAATTTTAAAGATTTATTATGAATATCGCGATTTAAATATATTTTTCCGCCACTTTGTAAGATAGGGGATGTGGACTGTAATGACATCTCACGGGAGATTTATTCTTTGAAGATGAGACAACTATAACCCATCTCTTTGAAAAAACATAATACCTTTTAGACCAATGATGAGCCAACTTTTTAACTGAAGGGCTATATATTAAATTCTTAGATCATATAATACTAGATACCAAGTGCCCTATTACAATGCATTGAAGCTAGTGAAGCAAAGTAGTTACGACATAATAATTTGTAGCTGTCTTTGTTGAACACTACAATTGGCTATCTTATATCTCTTTCTAAATTCAGAAACCGAATGGCGCATGTACAATTTTTAAATTTGAATTTGACAGTTGGTGTTATTCAGTGATTGCAGTAGGATTAGGCGTTTTCAAAAATTGATCAGGTAGATATCTACCTACCGTTTACCTTTTGGTAATCAGCTGATTTGTTAGGCGTTAATATATCAGGAATATGAATTAATTTAATATTTTGTCATCGATCTTTAAAACGTGAAAATGGTTAAGTGTATTATCTATGAATTAAAAAATCCATTTGTTTGAATAATTTTTTTACGCAAATAAATTTTGTTTAATTTAAATAAAATATTATTGGTCGAACAAAAATTTGTTTAAATCAAAATAAAATATTATTTATTCTATTGTGGTTAATTAATTTTTAGTTTCTTCAGTTAAATTTAATTTAAAAAGTTAATTCAAATTAAACAAAATTTAGTTGCTTCAAAAAGTTATTATACAAAATAGTTCTTTTTAATTTAAAGAAAGCGTTTTTACTGTGTAAAATAATGTAACTGAAATATCGTTTTACAAGTCAGAAAATTTATTGTTTCATAATTTTGCTATTAATTATAAATAATAATTATGTAAATTTAACTTTCCAAAAAGAAAAAATAGACGAACACAATGGGTTGACGCTTTAAAATTAGTGGTAACATTTTATTTTAGTAATAGATATTAATTTAGTAATAAAGAAAAAACCTAAAATAAATTGCTTTGTTTCATTTCATAAACATTCAAAAATATTTAAATTATAATTACCGCCAATATAGAATACAGAAAACCGAAATTGGGACGTATTGAATTCAAAAAGAGATGCAAAAACCAGTTTTGCTATTGTATGACAGAGACGTAGTTAGAATAATACGTCGTTGCTGTTTTGCGTCTCAACATTTAGGAGTACTTGGTATCTATGTAATATATATGATCTAAGATTAAATTTAAATTCTATAAGTTTATTACAAAAATCTAACGGCATTTCAATTTCTGTGGAGGGTAAGTGGATATGACATAAATAGTTACAACACTGTGCTTTAATAGTCGGAGCCCGCTGCAGTTGTCTTTTAGGAGTGCAACAGTTAACATCTTCATAAATTTATTTTAAAATGGATTTTGTTAATTATGCCGAATTTTACTTAAAAACAAAGATTCCGTCTTTCTAGATTTAGATGTTTTTAAAGAGTTGTTGGGCCCAGAGATTTATTGTCAAAAATACTTGTATAGCATAAAAGTAATCCGTGGGCGGGGCTAACGTTAACGAAACAGTAGCCGCTTTTAACTTTTTCGGTTTTTAGGCCTTTTTGGATGACCATAAATTTTAATGTTTATATTTCTATTTTACGCCATAAACCACCACAATTTTATTAGAAAATTTTTAAATTCTGGGTGAAGGTTATCGTACTATCCCCCAATTTATTCAACACGAAAGATTATTGCTAGCAAGTTCTACTAGCAATTTTTAACACAATTTTCTGTTTGAAACTATGCAATAAAAATTATTTCAAAAATTGTGCAATGCAATACAGCCTTTAAACCTATAATTTAGGATTGAAAAAAATCCCATCCCATAAATGAGTAACCAGTTGATTTCCAGAAGTTTCTTTGTTTTACGAATAATGAGATTTTTTTAATTCAAATTTTGCATGCGATTTGTTTACAAAACTAAGTTGTTTAATAGTTTTCATCAAATTGGGTCGGTTGCCTTTGACCAAGTCAAGTTAAACATAAGCGGTAAAGAAACTCATTAATATAGAGTTAAAACGGGTCAAGTATTTAACAAATAGATAAGATTTTATATTTTGAAACCAAAAAACAGCTGTTTGAAGTGGACGTATTGTTATGGTGTAATATTTAGTAATAGTTAGTTATATAAAGATGCTAATAAAATTTAGTCTGTTTTTAAAATTGATGTAAATGACTTACAGTAAGATAATTTCGTAGTTCTTCTGTGATTTTTTTGGCCCAATCGTCATCTGCCAGTGGCAACATTGTAACAATCAAATTAAAGAAAACTGGAAGAGTAAAATCACTTTGACCCAATATATATTTTACTAATTCTGAAAAAAAACTGACCTAAAAATGCCATAAATTGATCAACGAGACATCATTCTGACGGATCATAAGTTACCTCGCCTTTTCTATCCACAAAATCTTTCTTGATATTTACATAGCCTTCTTTCATCAACCAATAGGTCCACAACTTCCCACCATACTTTAAATTATTTAACTCCAGTTCTTTTGGTTCTGTAGCATTTTTTGAAAAATGATTTATCACTCTAAAATTAAGAAGTTACAATATACCAACATAAATGTACCGA
The DNA here is from genome assembly GCA_949152465.1 of Cantharis flavilabris. Classification (NCBI taxonomy): domain Eukaryota; kingdom Metazoa; phylum Arthropoda; class Insecta; order Coleoptera; family Cantharidae; genus Cantharis; species Cantharis flavilabris. The sequence goes on along the minus strand of OX424438.1, from coordinate 32,740,844 downwards.
AATACTTTGCAATAAGTGCTTTCATTTCTTCCCCGAGTGGACTCATCTTAGGATCATTACACTGAAGAGTATAAAAAATTTTTAAGTTGGCAACATTAACAACCTCATCGAGTTTTAATCGATCTGCACTTTTACTTAAAAGAACTTTGAGAAAAGGTACAATGTCTTCAGCATATTTTGTAATGGTACCAGCCGTTACCATAGTTGGCCCTTCGTCACCAGTTCTAAAAGTCAAACCCTTTGTCGATATTAAATCGTTCGAGGGCTTGTGACCAAACAATCCACAAGAAAATGCAGGTATACGGATTGAACCACCAATGTCAGTTCCTAAATAACAAAACTTGCACGTAACAATTACCATTTTTACAACAAAACTTACCGATCCCAATAGGAGAACCACAAGCTGCTATTATGGAAGCCTCACCACCTGAAGATCCTCCTACAGTTCTAGTAGTATCGTACGGATTACAGGTTATACCAAATACGGGATTAATAGTTTCTTGCCATAAATTCAACTGGGGTATATTTGTTACACCTTAAAAGAATAATTTTATAAATTCAAATTTCAAGCCAATTTCGAAAACTTACCTAATAAAATTCCTCCAGCTTGTTTCATTAAATCAACAACGATTGCATCTTCTTCTCCTACGGTATCTTTTCGGCAAACAAGTCCAAAGGTGCTTTTTAAACCTTTACATATTGTTGAATCCTTAGTAGTAAAGGGAATTCCTAAATTATTTTATTATTAATTTTAATAATTACGAATTTGCCAGCTCACCTAAAAATGGTTTTCTGTCAAAATCGCTATCGGATATGCTTCCAGAAGCAATTTTGCTATCAATGTCTTTAGCTTCTTCGATGGCTTCATCGAAACGATTGTCCGTTACAGCATTTATCAAACCATTAACGTTTTTGATTTGTTGTATAAACGAATTGACAACGACTTCAACACTAACTTCTTTCTTACGAATTTTTTGTGATAAAGAAGTTGCACTTTCCAGTACCAAGAAATTATCTGGTTTCGTAATATAATTTCTATGCGAAATCCAATACAAACCGAAAATATAATCGATCAAATAATCGATATAAAAACGTATGTGATTAAAAATATTAAGTATGCACGACATTTTAGAATTAAAAGATGCAAGTAATTATGTAGGTAGCTTTTTATTACAATCTTATCTAACACCAACTTACAAAATTGTTTACAAAAAATGTATGATGTTACACAACATGAAAATATACATCCGTTAAATAATTCTCACGGTCTCACGTGTACATCAACATTATTTAACTACTGCTTAAAATTGTTCCAATAATTTATGCGAACTGATAATTGAACTATCGTTTGATTGCAAATGTAGAAAGTAGGAAAATTTGAATTCAATCGATTGCTATGTTGCCACGATTGTCAGCGTGAAATTTCATGACAGAAACACCATTAAAAGAATTTCCAAATCTGTTTCAATTTGATAGAAAAGTTATGAAGAGTATTGTAAAATTTCGAACATTTACAAAAATAATGAAATAATCCTAGAAAAGTTTTCATTATTTTGTAATGGACAGAAAAACTGGCAACATCGATAACATATTTCAACTGTCAGTGATGCAATAATTTTCAGGTAGTATTTCACCAATTTTGAGGTTAAAGGTTTTTAAAAGGTTTTATTTAGATTTTTCAAGCGAAGAGATTATTGTCGCATAACATTGCCGATATTCGTGGCTTAATTAAATTTTAACTAACCACGCAATGGGAAATTTGAACGAAAAAGTGAATGCAGTGTCAGCTGAAATAACTTCCAAAGCTCCTCCAGCAGAACCACCGAAAAAGCTTAAAGCTTGCTGTGCATGCCCCGAAACTAAACGCGTTAGAGATGCCTGGTAAGTGATAGTAATATTCGTAAGTACATCTTAAATTACAAATTAAAAATTTTAGTATCGTAGAAAACGGAGAGGAAAACTGTCGAGACCTAATCGAAGCTCATAAAGTTTGCATGAGAAACTTGGGTTTTAACATATAATTGGATTTATTCAACATATTGTAGTCTATTAATTTTTGTTATTTAAATGTGTAAATAAATATCTGATTAGCTCGCAGTGTTTATTTTATTAGAAATAACAGAGTAATTAATTGATTAATATGATAGAAGTACTAACATTAGTACCCTTGTTCAATTCTGCTGACAACTCTGCTTTTCTCCGATAACTTAGAAACGATAATAAATATTAATGAGGCCAAAAGTGTTCAACCTAAAAAGTAGGACCTTGTTTTGCTTTGAACATTTATGGTATCAATCAATGTTTCCGAGTTATTTGAGAAAATCCAAGTTATGTCATATTAGAGCTCTGGTGATTTTTTTACTATCCATCTGTTGGTTTTCAAGAAACAGGAATAAAACACTGAGATTGTTGTTGCTATATAGGTATCTTACTTATGCATTTGTCCAACTAACCTAAAGCAAGAGTACTATAATTTTCAATCACTCTGTAGTTTAAATTAACCTAAAAATGTAACTTATCGAACATTTTTTTCTAAGCGAAATCTGCCGCGATATGTCAGTTGTTGAAATTATCAATTCTGAATTTGAAAATAAAAGCGAAGAATCGTCTTTGGCCAGTGAAGAAGAGTGGATATCCGTAACGGATAACATGGAATTTGAGTCCTTAAAAGAAAGTAAAAAATCTTCAAGTAAAGAAGGGGAACCTTCTGATCGATTAGAAGGATCTGGGGATGAATCAAACCGACTATCGAGTGAACAACAACTATCTACCTCTAATACAGAAGATAGTTCTGTACCACACGAGCGTGATATTACTGTCGCAGACACTCATATTAGGGCACTTATAAGGGACAGGTTTTTAAGTTTCCTTTCTAAACTGCCAGGTTAAATTTTTATTAAGCCTAATTTACTTTAATTAAATTTTTAATTCATTTTAGGTCATGAATGCACAGTCAATTTTTTCGAGAGGACAACTCAAAAGTGTACAATTCGTGCTTGTGACCCATATTTTGAAGATATAGTGGTCGAAGATCTCACAACGCATTATTCCAACATTCCTAGAGCGATCATCAGAGTTGGTGATATCATATCCATGCATATCGAAGTGGACGACATTGCTAGTTTTTGTTAGCTTTTCTCATACTTGTAATAAAATAATTTTTTAGAATTAATATTCTTGGTTAATAAATAATATTAATTAGTAATTAAAACGTGTTTTTCAAAAACTTAATTTATTAAAAGTGCAACATTATTTTAAAACTTCCGCTATTTTGACAGTTGGTAATGCTGCCGTCAGAGTGCATAAATGCAGGAATTTTGACACATTTCGTTCATGGTGTTGTCGAACGAAATTGTACTATTTTTATATTTATTTCACTAATAAATTTGTGAAAAGTTTAAATACTCATTTAATTGTGCCATTACTTAAAGATTTAGGTAAGTTGTAGGCTTTTTTATTGTCGACGATTAAAATTGAACGAAGAGTTACATACCTTGCCTCGCAACGTTTGCTATTTCTTACCCGAAAGTGTAATTGGCTTTGTTGGGAATTATAAGGAAAATTTGAGCATTAATTTGCTATGAGAATGTGAAACATCGTGAAAGGTTTCGATTTGTAAACAAATTGGTAAAATTTAATCTTGTGTTTGTGTAAGTGGCGGCAAATTCAAAATTTGTGTTTGCTGTATTTTGTAAATGGGTTGTGACGGTAAGTTAATAATTTTTGACTGCTTCTTTTTCAGTTGGGGTAAGTGCTATTGCTTGTGGTAAGGAGTTGACAAGTTTTTTTCTCTTTACAGAATAAATGCTGTTGTGTTTTTGATATTCGACTACCTTGTGACAACGGTATATTTTGCGAATATTAATATAAGTGTGTGAATTAAGTGTCGTGATGGAACCGGCTGCTCCAGGTACTGAGGATGATGTCACACCTTTAATTTCATCTGAATTAAACAAAAAGGTAAATACTTTGATCTTTTCTTAGTATTTTGTATATTGTTTTGGTTACTACTATACGGCTGGGTAGGTAAGTATGTCTTGTTTACAATTAAACTAATTCAATTTACCATTAGCACATTTCGATGTTGTACCGATTTCTTAAATTGTTTAGATACATTGTGGTATCTGCTGTAATTTTTTTATTATAAAGTGTAGGTGGTAATTCTAGTGAACATGCAAAAAGTATTTTACTTTTTGTAGTACAAATTTATTGTTATTTTGTAAATAGTTGGTAGGAAAATGTGTACAAAGTGAAAAATCAGTTTTAAAAAAGATATGCTAAATTAGCAAATCAAGTTATATTTTAGAATATCAAGATACTTCTTTCTACTCACGGTTACATATAAATTATTTCAAAAATTATTACATCGGTAATGGGGGCACCTACTGGCTCTATTAATACATTTTCTTTAGCAACAAAAGCAACTTGAGCTTCAAAATTATAATCATCGACTAAAGTTATTGTATAAACATTCATTTTCATCTAATAAAACTTTTTAGATGTCACGACAGCCTTTAATGACAATGACACCTAACTTAACAAATTATCAAACTAATTTAATAATACAAAATACTCTTCTGCATTAAAAAAATAAATGAGTGGTATTAATAGTATCTATAATAAATTATTGTTAAAAAATATTGAATTTAAAACTTGAAAAGAAGACCTACATCTAGAAATTTTATTTAAAAGCTTGGTATTTTGGAAAGTGATTTTAGTTTTAAAGTCTGCTTTCAAATATAAGAGATGATTTTTGTTGGTTAGTTCATAGCTAAACTTAGCTGACTTAATATTATGGAATTGGTTGTTAAGTAGTATCTAACAATTTACACAGTAGTGTTCTCAATGTGTTTTATTTAATTCTGTTATACCCGATTGCACCACCTATTCTTAAACGTTAATCTTCTCTTAAATCGCTAAGCCTTACCCTACTTCATTACATACTGATTGTCCATTGGTCGGAATAAGATTTAAGCGAAACTTAAATTTTAAGGATAGGTGGTGCAATTGAGCATTAAAATTTTAAATAAATTTAGGTCTACCCTTTTTGCCTTCAGTTAAACTTATAAAATTATTGGTTCCTTATGTACTTCACCAAATCGAAAGTTTAACGAAGGCAAAAGATATGTCTATCTTATCATTCCCATAATAAATTATTATTTTGGTTATTAATAGTTAAATTACTAAAAACGAAATTTCTTTTAAATAAAATTTCTATGTATCTTATAGACCGAGAGATACTGACACAAAATTCGAAGTCATTTGTTACAGTATGGCGACCATTCAGTGGTCAAATTAGGTAAGTAATAAATGAAAAAATAATGATCATAGCGCTGGTCGTCGGGGCGTAATCGCAGGGTAATTAATGAAACTTGTCGGAAAAATTACGGGTTTCAAACGATTTGTTACACAAAGAATTTTGCATTTTCCGGTTGTCGATAAATAATAAACCCTGCTTTAGCGATTGCCATACTTTTATGGTGGGGCTTAGGGCCCGCCATACCAATTAGAACACGTCAATTTTTTAATTACTTCCTTGTAAACCAAGGAAGTATTGTGATACCGATTTTTTTCGATTTCCAGATTTTGACGGAAATATCCGTTTTGACCTTCCCTGAATCCATTTTGACTATTTTCGTTGTGACGTCTGTACGTACGTACGTACGTATGTACGGACGTCTGTATGTCGCATAACTCAAATACGGTAGGTCGTAGAAAGTTGAAATTTTGGATTTGAGACACTTATAGCATCTAGTTGTGCACCTCCTATTTTTGGTTGCGATTGTTCGTCCCAAAAGTTGTAATTAATGACGCGCATGAATAGATTAACGAGATTCCTGTCCAATTATAAAAATTACAAGGAAGTTATGTGGTGTCCACATCAGATTTTTTTTTTAAGTCATTTGTTACAGGCTAATTTTTTTTTTTTTAGCTAATTATTTTTGAGTAAACATTCACGAAAATCGCTATGCCATACCGTTTCGACGGTTCCAAACAATCGCCATACTCCCCCGAAGAAGTAGATTTATTTAATATTGTCAAACGATTTGTTACAGGATGGCATTTGAATGTTGGAAACTTCATAATACAGTGAGACTATTAATATATTTGCCACACTACTGGTGAAGTACAAAAGTGATGCCAGACTAGAAAAACGGTATTTTTTAAACATTTTCAAGATACCACTATACAAGACGTAAAATTATTTATTACAATATGGCATTATTGTATTATGTTTGTTTCAATAAGAGTGTATCTAAAATAAAATTATTCCTTACTGTGACCATGGGACTGAAGACTGTTACACTCACGCTGCTATGTAACAAAAAAAAATGTTGAAACGATTTGTTACAGTATGGCATTTGAATTTTTGAAAAATTAATAAAATGATATGCTTCGGAAAAATTATGCCATACTTATGGTAGAGTGCTAAAGTGATGCCATACACGGAAAACTAATTTTCAGCAACGTCTTTATTCATTAATTTATATAAGAAGCACAAGTATCTACTCATAACAGTATGGCAAAGTTATATCGAATTTTGTTTCAACCTAATTTTGTTTTGGGAAATTAACGCATACTGTAAGCACGGGGCTTGAGCCTGCCAAATTTACTCTGGTATATCAACGATTAACATAATTCTATTTTTGAGGTTTTCAATAACGTTTCAACGTCGGAAATTCGCTGAAACATTACCTGACGTCCATCCGGAAGTCTCAAACTTTTGTAACCAACACAATCTGATGTAAAAAAAAATACATGCAATATTTCATGCAATAATTTATATTAAATTCTTTTTTAACAACTTGAAACAATATTAATCTTCGTTATCGGTACTTATCTCTCCAACATCTTCATCTGCCTCTTCAGCTTCGCTCTCATCGTCCTCATTGCTGCTTATATCACTATCTATAAATTATTATAATTTATTAAGATAAGTCCATTACACAATCTCGAAGTGGGAGAATACATTCTTTTTTAATATTTACCTTCCTGTTCATCTTTCTCTTCTTCGTCATCTCCACTGCTTATGATATCTCCAATGGTAGCTGGCGTGGCGTTGCCATCGAACCAATAAAAATTGAATTGAACACAAAACAAACATTACACATTCAATTCAAAAAATATAAGAATAATACAATACGTAGAAAATCAAAATTCAAAAAATTTGAAAAAGAGACAATTAACACATAACAGGTCCGAATTAAGAAAATTTGAAAAAATGAAAAATTCGTAATACGATAGTACAATATAACGTTATATTGTTATAACTGTTATAACAATATAACGTTATAACTTTGTAATAGCTTTTCATGTATTTGACCCATCCAACGGGTATGGCATCATCACATTTATATTTCTAATCATACAAATAACTACCATTCGAAGTTTTAGATTGTAACAAATCGTTTGACAATATTAAATAAATCTACTTCTTTGGGGGAGTATGGCGATTGTTTGGAACCGTCGAAACGGTATGGCATAGCTTTTTTCGTGAATGTTTACTCAAAAATAATTTGTTAAAAAAAAAATTAGCCTGTAACAAATGACTTAAAAAAAATTAAAAAATTGACGTGTTCTAATTGGTATGGCGGGCCCTAAGCCCCACCATAAAAGTATGGCATTCGCTAAAGCAGGGTTTATTATTTATCGACAACCGGAAAATGCAAAATTCTTTGTGTAACAAATCGTTTGAAACCCGTAATTTTTCCGACAAGTTTCATTAATTACCCTGCGATTACGCCCCGACGACCAGCGCTATGATCATTATTTTTTCATTTATTACTTACTTAATTTGACCACTGAATGGTCGCCATACTGTAACAAATGACTTCGAATTTTGTGTCAGTATCTCCCGGTCTATTATCTCCTCTTGAAGTTAAAACTTGTAAAATAAACTCAATTATGTTGAAATTTAGCCAGATTTTAACTTAAATCCGCGTAATTATTTTCATTAAAGTATCCTCGACTTTTTCATATTTATGCCTAATTCTTGAAATTTGAATTTTAGAGTATGTACATTAATACTATGAAATTTTTATAAAATTTTCTTTGTTGCTTATAATTCAATGAAAATTTCATTGTAAAAAACAATTTTTTATTCGGTGTATATAAACTAATATTTTGGAACTGTAGTTACTTTAAAAAGGTTCAGACTAAAATCAAAAGAGTTTTATTTAAAATGTTGTGATCCTTCTGAAATCTAAACTGATAAATCAAGTCTGAATTTCTAGAACAGTCTTTATTGAAAAGCTTTAGAGGTTTCTTAATTTGACAATCATAAAAGTTTTCTAGTATAATTTTAGTTTCATGAAATTTAAAAAAATCATTGGCATTATCTTTACGGTAGTGGTTTTCGTGATCGTGATCCACCTAACTTGCTCACCGAACTTCATGTAATGTACAAAACTTATTGCTCCGTTTAATATGATGGACCCAAAAACCACTTGATGTATTTAAATTTAATAAAATTTAACAAACAATCAACCATTACTTTCTGTTTTAATTTGAAAATTGTTGCACTCATATGCTAACAGCTGCTTCAACATATCCATAATTTTAATATTTTTAGGGTTGAGTTTTTCAAAAAAATAATTTTTAAGGTTAAGATTATAGAAGAAATCTAGAATCATTTTCTATAGAAAATGCTAACGTCGGTAATATCAAAATAGAGGAGCTGATGGCTTTACATACCCTCCGATGCCTGGAGTTGGTCATAAGATAATTCCCCTCGATTTATGCACCACCAATTTTGTTTGCGATATTTTCTATAGTATTACGACATGCATATCAATGTAGTAAACAACAAGACGTTACGCTTATTCACTTAGAATACTAGTCTGAAAATAAAATGATGGTCTGTTTAGTAGATGTGCTTTAAAAATTAATAACATTTCCAGCTACGTTTTCAATCATCCACCTAGCAGCTTGAAAACCTTTTAATAAGCGTCTTGAGCTGGAAAATTAATGCTATTCTATCGGACTATGTTACTCTGATATGGACTTGAGAAAAATATACTTAGTATATTGGCCATCGTATTAATTTTCTTGATACTTTTGTTTGGTGGTTCGGTTGACAATATACATATAAGAGGAATTTTTTAGTAGATCTGTATTTATTACACAGGCTGTTGCTACACCCAATATAGATTTCGCTTATTATAAAAGAATGTGTAATAAAAAGACTAAAAGAAATTAAAAAGGGTTTCTTTTGTTTTTTTTTTTATTTTATATCCAATCCCATCAATATTTTTGTCTGCTATTTGTGTTTGTTATAAAAATACAATTTTCACTTGGTTTTAATATTTGCCAAATCAGATTAACATTTGCCACTTCGACTTTAATGTCACATGGAAATAGACATTCGGAGGAAATTTTAATGGTTTTAATGAAAATCCAATTTTCAGTGTTATTAGCCAAACCATGCTAAATGAATAAGATTTTTACTCAAAAAGTACCCACACTTAATTGTGACAATAAAAGATTACAATTTCATTTCATAGATCCATGCCATCGGCATTTTTTATATTTGACAGACATGAACACAAGGGCATCTTAAAGGATAATAAAATACACATGAAAAGTAATAGGTATATAATTTTAATTAATATTAAAATTAATATATAATTTTGGTGTAACTTGTGACTTTGAAGCATTGTTAGTGACGGAAACATCACTACAAAAAATACTTTTGAATCGGCTACATCATTCGGATTTCATTCTTTATGTCCATGTGACAAATTAAATTGAAGTAGCAAACATTAAATCCTAGCGATGGTTTTATTTGTTTTTATAGCATCTGTTGTTATAGCTTATTAGTAGCAGAAGCATTTTATTTTATTTTTATTGCAAAACTAATATATTTTATAGCATTAAATTAAAACTTTTGTAGTTTTCATTTATTTTTATAGCATTTAAATAGTGCTCATATTTTATTGTTATTTTATAATACACCGTTATATTGCCATGACTGCGAGATTCGCGATTCTTTATCGCTTTAATTTCTTCTTGCGCTTTACTTAAGGTAATATTTATTGGATTATTGATTGTCCTGTAACATAAGTTCTTGAATAATAGAATTAGAAAAGATATAAAAAAATGTTTTGTAATAAATTTTTGATGGGATATAAAATAAAAAAAGTTATAAAGCGAAAAACAACATTTTAAAATTTTCATGTTGGTGCTTCTAGTTTATGAACCAGACGGAATTTTTTTTTAATATCTTCACTTCAGTTCAATAATTATTTTAGGGAAAGATATTGGTCCTGTTTAACCTAATCTGTTTCTTTTATAATAAGCTAGATCCACATGGCCCAGCCATAGTTGTCCATGTAATTGATGCACACTTTTGCCCATTTGCACTGCCATAGTTGAGTTGAGTATGTTAAGTTACAGATTCAGCCAACGGAGAAACAACAATGACATTTTAAGTACGGCCCAAATTTAAGTAATAGTACTTGTGTACTGCGGTTCTAACGGGCATTAACGGTCTACGTACGATTCGCGGATCATGTATCCATTGAACAATAAATTACAAAAATTTATAAATCACATCTGCAGTTGTGTTAACTTTTTTTATGTTGTAGTGCAAAAATGAGAAAGAAATTTAGTAGATCTATTGGGTTTCTCGTGTGTTTTTTATGATTATTTTTTTAATTCGCACATTTTTTAAATGTGAATTATTGTTGCTAATTTAGCTTTTTAAAATATTTATTATGATTCTTGGCAATAAATTTTTAAAAAGTGCATCTACGAACACATTTTGTGTATCAATATTATTACTTTCTGTTTTTAATTTTAATTTCATTTTTAAAGCAAGAGAATGAAGAGGATCGTTTATTATCACTTAAAGTTCGTTTTGCTAATGGTAAATGGGGAAACGTTTTCGAACTCAGTTTTCAAAATGGTGCTTCACATTGGTATTGCAATGTGTGTGCTTGTCCAGTTATGGGGCGCGTATATCATCACGAAATTGGAAAACGACACACGACTAATATGCAGGTGGGAAACTATTTACGAAATGCTAAGGAACCTGATGGCGAGCCTGCCATGCAAATTGCTCCAGGGCAACCAGTTCCTCCCGGTTTTGAAGGAGCAATTGAAAAAATTGCGCAAATCCAAGTAAGAAAGCTTTTTCTATAATTTCTATAAAACTTTTTCTATAATTTTGGTTTTATGGTAGGATCGCTTGGATAATTTTACTATCAGTCCCTTAATTGGCTTAGAATATCTTCTCGAGTTACAAGAATATGACAGGGATATTGAACCTTCTTATTTGTGCATGCTGTGCGATAAGAAGGGCGATCCTCGTACAGTAATTACGCATCTGGCCAGTTACAACCACATTAATCAGGTGGGTGGTCTTCTTAAATTAGTAATTGTACTTAACACCTCATCCATGTTTTAGTATTTGCAACGCCATTTTATCACTTGTTATCGCATGTTGTCACCTTACATTACAAAACAATACAAGCGAAATTGGCAATCCGTTATACAGAAAATTTCGGCAGCAATTGAGATTAAATTTGGACGTCTAAAACCCCATGTGGTGGATAAAGAAAATTTTTTTAAAGGTCGGGCTTTCTATCAGCACTTGGTTGCGTCGGGTCCCCATTTTAACGAAAAAAATGGTCTGACTTTTGAGGAACTCATAGTAAAAGATGAACTTACTAAAGCCTTTGGTAAGTAAGTTTGTAAAGAATGAAACAGATTGTCATGTTGTTTTTTTTGTAATAAATAGTCGACGACACACCTATAGTTAAACCATCTGAAGATGTTGCTAAGCGTACGTATCGTCAAAGCGGAATGGAACAAGTTTTCAACGACAATAAGAAAAAAGCCAAACGTAGTCCTTCACCTCCAGTTGTGGCTATGCCAAAGAAGCCAAAGGCTGCACCTGCAACAGCTCAAAGAAGAAGATCATTGTCTAGCGTTTCTAGCATATCAAGTGATTTGAGTGATTTTGAACCTGCCCAAAAGGAACCACCTCCTAAAGTGTTTCGGGAAGAAAAAAGTAAAAAGTATATTCCTCCTTCTTTTTCATTTAATAAAATAAAAAACAAAGATAACTTGAAATTTCAAAAGTAAGTAGTTTTTAAGAAAATCGAATTTGCGTTCAAGTTTCCGTTTTAGACGCGTTCGAAGATCTCGTTCTCGTTCGACTTCACCACGCCGTGATCGTCATTTGATGCCTTGGCAAAGATCCAATTATATTCGTTCTCGTTCTGACAACTTAACGATAGATCCCAATAAACAGAAAAATGATAAAATGGAAGAATTTAAAAAGTTATCGATTGCCATTGAAAATGATATGGATCGCACCCTAAAGCAGCATGAGAAAAACCCTGAAAAACATCCTCAGTATTCCGAAGAGTGGAAGAAGTTCTGGAATATAAGGTAGGCGAATATCTAGTATGACTGAATAAAATTTTATAAAAAAATTAAATTTCAGGTACAAGGAATTAGCAGCGGAGGGTAAAGATGTATCTTCGTACGATTTCAAACCAGAATGGATTAAATTTTGGAATAAACGAATGCTGGAATTTCATGCAAATGAAGTTAAGATCAAAAAAGACGCTCTTCGAAAAAGGTAAGTAACAAAATATTTATTAAACTAAATGAAATACTAAATCATAATATTATAACTATTTATTGGTTTAAAATTTGTGTAACAAGATGATATTGTTAATAGATTAGGCTTGCCAGAAGAACCAGCACCTATTTGCTTCAAGATTACTGGTAAGAAGAGACCAGGAGAGAAAGAAGATAATAAACCTGTACCCATGGCTTCTGTCCCAGATAAGGATCCAGATATTATTGTAATAGAAGACAAAGATGAAGAGTCTGTAGGTTCCAAGCAACGCTCGCAAAGTCCTTGGGAAACTGAATCTAAAACAGTGACACGAAGTTCTCAAGAAAGAAGTCACGTTAGAATTATTCCTAAAGTGAGTCCACCACGTGCTAGAAGTCGAGAACGCATACGTGAAAGAAGTCGTGATCGTCCTATACGTGAACGAAGTAGAACTCGTGAGCGTTCTATTGAAAAATTACGAAAATATTCTCGTGAAAGGTCTCGTCCACGCTTCTCTCGGGAAAGAAGTCGAGAGCGTTCGTATCAAAAACGCACCTATGCTAGTAGAAGTCGTAGTAGGAGTCACGAAAGAGCAGGTCGTTATACAAAACCCAGAGAATATGAGAGCAAATATTCTAAAGGTTTTTCGCGTGATAAAATTTATTATAGAGAATCTCAGTTGCCAGAGTATTTGAAGCCTCCGCGTGTTTTGAGAGATGCAACCAGACATCCGGTTCGTTCACCTTTGACGGAATCTCGTTCCTTGCCCATCGAAGTTGATATTCCAATTGATGATAACGAGGAAGTGAATATTGTTGGTGTTTTACGTTTGTTAACAGCTTTAGAAGAGAAATTAGGATCTCTGGGACCTAAAGTGATTGATTTGCTTAGCCAGGCTTTAGCATTGGAGAAAAATGAAGCCAACAGTTCGGAATCTTTGTTAGATAATGAAGTGAATTGTGTTTTGTTTGAAACGGTTAAAGAAAAATTGAAGGGTCAGTTGTTGGCAGGTTTAGTGAATTATAGTCAAGAAAAAGCTTGTAAGCATGCTATCCAGAAGATTGCCAGTTTAGTGCATTATGCTAGTCAACGCTCGAAAGAAAAGGAAAAAGCTGCTGAAGATAATCCAATTAAGGTGCCCGGAGTGGGAACGGTCGATAAAGCTGCTATTGCAAAAATGATTGCAACAGCTTTGGTAAATCAAGGAAAGACCGATGTTACCCAAGGACAGTTGGAGGAGCTCATTAATGCAGTGGTAAGTTACACCACATATTACATCATTGGTAGGTAGGACTAAATGCATGTTCGGAAACAAGATGACATTGGTGTTTACAAAATTTAAAATAATCCTAAAATATTACATAGGTACTATTAATTATTACAGTTTTTTTTTTGAATAAATTCCAAAGAGCAATATAAATTTTATAATTATTAACGAATAAGAAATAAATAGATTTAGAATCCTTCCAATTTGAGATATTTATATTTAACTTTGTAATTTAGGTTGGAATGGCGGAAGCTTCACGAAATAGTGATAAACCCATCACAACAGCAAGCTTTTTGCAGCAACTGACTGAGGCAACAATCGCCGAGAGCAAAAGTAAACCCCCTACAGAGTTATTGGTGAATGCCCTGCAAGAAACCAAACCCGAACCGAATGTCAAAATGGAACATTTATCTGATGGAGATTTGCAAATGTTATTACAAAACTTCAAAGATTTATGTACGGAGGAACAACACAGTTTAATTTCCTACCTGAAAAGACTTGAAGCTAAGGAACCGGATAGGGTCGAACGTTTGCGAAAGTTTGTTAATTTGGAATCCAGTGGCACTGGCACTCCAGGCGATAACGTGACTGTAGAACAGTCTCCTAAAAAGATAATCGAAAGTGAAGTTACTGGTCGAAGTAGCCCATTTTCTAGCAGGTTTGCTGGACATAATCCGACCGAAGAGAAAACTTTTGATGATGACGATGATGAAGAGGAGAGAAAAGAAACCATTGAAAAGAAAGAAGAGCCTGCAAAAATTATTTTAGATTCTGAAGATGAAGATTATTCTTATGAAGATGTTTTCAAAGTTGCTAAACAAAATGTAACGGAAAAGGAAGAAAAGGATCGTAAGACTGCCAAGGCTTCTTCCATGGTTTTTAAAACGGAAGACTTTGATTTATCGAATGCTAAATCTCTTATTGCAAACATTATGGGACAATTTAAAGGAAATAATGGTGTTACACCTACCACACCTTCCACTTCCCTAGGATTGGGTAGCGTACAGAAAAATGAAAAATCTTTACAAATGATTACTCAAAATATTGACAATTATCCTATAAATTTGGCAAATTTAGCCAGTGCTGTTAAAACGGCTCAGCAAGCGAAACCAGGTTTTAATGATTTCAATGCACCAATACGTGAAAATTCAAGTTCTTCAGGTATAATCTTGAATCTTAACATCCCTCCAGCTCGACCAAATATAAATCAAATTCAGGCACATATAACAGGTCCATCCACAAATTTAATACCATTACAAAACCACCTACCTCACGACATACATTCAAACGTGGGTCAGCCAATGTCCAACCCTTATCCTATGAATAATCATAATATGCCACCTCACAATCATAATATGGCACCTATCCATAATGGACCACCAAATCACAATGCACCTCATTTACCTCCTTCATTTGGTAACAATAATTATAACCCCAATTCTGGATTTCAATCACACAACCAATTTATTCGACACCCAAATCCACAATTTAGGGGTCGGGACTTTAATAATCGACCTGATTATTATGAAAATCAAAATCCAATGGGAAACAGACCTAGACCTGGTCAGTTTGATAATAATTATGGGCCAAGGTGGTGAATTCATTATAGTTGCATGCCCAAATCAGACTAATGAAATAATGTAACTCTAAAAACATTGTTTGCTATGTCTTGAAATTATACAAACCTAGTACGAAATAAGAAAATTTTCTAATACTTTTAGTTAGTAAATAACTATGTGTAATAATAACTTGACAAACTAATTTTCGGACATTTTTTATTAAGGTAAGATTATGAACACGTGGATGTGCAGTGATTGCTAGTTTATATGTATTTTCTTTTTTGATTATTTCAATTTGTATATAAATGGGTGTGATTGTTTTGTACGAATGTATAATGATTTCATCGGTTAATTTTGATTATTTATTTGTTAAGATTTTTCTGTAGTTACTTAATGTTTATGTATAATAATGCGCTTTTAAAATATAACATTATGATTCACACAGTTTTTTGTAATATTTTTATCAAATTACCTAATAAATGTTGCTACAATTTTATTTTTTTGAAATTCCATATATAAACACTATGATACTATCATTTGATTTTAGTTTCTTCATAATTGACATTCAGGACAACATTGTAATTATTTCTTTGAAGATGAAACAAAATTAAAACAACACAAATCAATTTTCGTAATTCATAATGTGATTATTGTATTCCCTTGAGAGAGACTAAATGTTAAACAACAAACTTTGGATCGTATTTATAACTTATTAAAGTTACGTTTATATTATTAACTGAGTTCACAGTTCACACTACTTTCGGATTTGAAAATTGTCTCAAATTTTGAACAAGATTAGATTATTTTGGATGGAAGATATTTTTGGATTAATGATAATAATTAATTTGGATTAAAAAATTGGAGTTTGAGAAGATTAAAATTAGATAGAAAATTTATAATATTTCAAGTTAAAATTTATTTAATTTAATAAATTCGATTTATGCCCGTATTCACCACAAATAGCACTATTTGTAGAATAAAAACAGTATTTTGCATTGTAATAATATGTCATTTTATTTGACAAATAGTGCTATTTATAGTTGGTGAAATAGTCGATTTACCTTGACTATTTCTATATCTACTTACACGAAAATTTAATTTGAATTTAAATTTAGATATTTTGGAAAAAGGGTAAATGGAAATTATAGTTTTAAAATTGGATTTTCCAATGGCCATTTATATTTGGAATTGGATTTTTGAAAGTTTACTGGGCACAAACTTTTAAGATTATATTTTCTTTTAAGGAGCCATTTGGAAAGTTTTGAACTTTGGAAAAATAAATTCCAATGATATTTTTCTCAGGAAAACTCAGGAATTTATTTTGATCGTTTAATTGATTTTCATCTCCTAATTTTTCTGGCAGAATCGGAAAAAAAATGGTATTGTAGGATTGAGATTTTATTTCTGCCTGTGAAAATTGAGCCAGTGTTGATACGCTTGATATTATCTTGAATCACTGTTAAAAATGCAGTATCTGATAAGGCGGTTTTTTCCATTTTGCGTCTAAAACAAAGTAATTTTGAAACCCAATTTCATATCGAAATGAACATTATTATGAAACGCAAAACATAAATTACAAATTCTGCCGTTCAACAATCAAAAAAGATTTGTTTTTGATTTGAAGCAGACTGGAAACATGAAAAAAAAAATTAAAAAAATTAACTTCCCTGGGTTAGCTTTGATCTGATCATACAACTGAATTCTAGTTTCGGAGTTTAAAAAAAATATGCTAAATTTAATTGTCTTGTAAGATGAGGACAAGATCGAAACCCACTGTTTTTTGGAACCCAAATTTTTGGTCTTGCTATTTTTTATATGACGATGTTTTTAAGTAGGGGAGTGTTCCCGGGTATGAGACAGCTCCAGGTATGAGACAGTCGACGGTTTTCGTAATGCAACGTCAGTATAATCGGTCTGACAACTACCAAATATTACTTTTAACATGGTCAATTTTTTGTGCCGAACACCGAAGTGAATCGGCGTATCGATTCTCTTTACAGCAAACATTTAATGTTACAAACTTGAAATTTAATTGTAAAACTAATTTTAAATTTATTTCAAAGTGATTTTTTTTCTGGTGAATCAATTGAAAAAGGTAAATGTAATTGATTAGCATTTAGTGTTTTCCTTATATTTTGCGATCCGATATTGGCTTATGTCAATATCCGGGTATGAGACATTTTATTTTTTTCGAACACTACTCGTATACAATTGTAAAATTTTGTCATTTGTGTCTGCATAAAGCATGTATATACCACTTAACTGATGTTTTGATCAATTTTGTTGTATTTTTAGCCATGTCAACGCCAAAAATCTAAAGAAAACACCTAAAAGACAATTATTTTTTTTGCAATTAATTGTAATAAAATCAATACAATTTTTTTATAATTAGCCACTATATATTAGCTTTAAAAATTAATAAAATAAACATTTTCAAATATTTCACAACTTTCAGTGGATTTTTTTAAATGTCTCATACCTGGGTACAAATTTTTTGTTTGTCGAAAAACTTATGTTCAGAATATTGGTCATAAAATTTTGCATGTTAATGAAATCACCAAACTTTCTTCAGATAAAGTTGTGTATTTTCATTGCCTTTAAGTAGCAATTATAGAAAACCCGATTTGATTTAACCAATGAACATTTATAGCCAAAAAACCAAACCCGTCTCATACCCGGGAACACTCCCCTACCTACGGCACTGTAGAATGGATATCTTCTTGGTTTGCACGATGATGTGTAGAATATTTTTACATTGTAGATTTACTGATCTAATCTGAACGACGCGTGAAGAAAAATTCGGAAGGTTTTACTCTCAGTTTTTATTGAAAGCAATAATTTATGTTTTACGCCATTTCTAGAATTTTATAGAAATTTAAATAATAAAAGACATTCCACTTAGCTTATTATTACTTTATATTTTACATAAATACCAAAAGAGTATATTATAATTAATTATTATATTTTTAGTAAACATTTATTTATTTTTTAATCAATTTGTTTCAATAATATTTTTTAAAGCAAGAAAATTATGTTTAATTTAAATAAAATATTTTTGATTATAAAAATTAGTATAATAAATGAAAAAGAATTAATTTTTTTTAGATATAAAAATAAAAGAAATAGTTAGAAAAAATAAAATATAAAACACTTTCCTCGAGAATTAATATATGTTTTTAATGGACTAGTTTCGACGGTCGTCTAACTAATTTTAAATTAATGTGTTGAAGAAGACAACCGTTGAAATTAGTCCATTAAAAATATATATTAATTCTCGAGAAAAGTGTTTTTTATATTTTATTTTTATAAATAAACTCGAGGGGCACAATATTAAAAAAAACATAGTTAGGGTATAAGGGTTTTTCCTATTTCAAACAATAGCTAATTCTTTTTATTTTTCGTAGAACTTTGAAGATATTTGAAAATCAACGGTAATATTTTCCAAGTTATTTGAAAATTAATTAAATTAATTTTTTTAAATGGGGGGGGGGGGGGGGAGACATATATCATACTCTTAATGCGGAACTATTTTAAATATCAATATTTTATTCCTAATAAAATATGCAACAGAAACTGAGGTTTTTGTTTCCGTACACCTTCCTACGACAAGCCCTGTAGTATACGCGTGATTATTACATGTCAGATAAAACGTTATCCGCTGTATAATCAAGGTAAATCTATGTAATTACACAGTTTGCTTAATTTCTTTGAAGTTCTTAGGTTTTCAAGAATACCTACATCTTTTATATAATATATTATCATGGGAGATGCTAAAACGAACAAATATTTGAACAGAAGTTAAAAGAGAAGGCGCGCCACTGTTAATCTTAATTATTCACAAATATATGAAAAATGCCACTTGTTTTTAGGTACTTAATAATGTCATAACTAACGGCGTGTGTTGATAACAAGTGTCAAGTAAATTTGGTTGCTTCCGTTGCGGTATTTGGCTTTGATGTACCGTACAGAATTGTATTTTAAACACTTTTCTATTTAAACTTCACGGTTTACTTTGAAGTGTTTGTAAACATTATAATGTTCATAACCGCCTTAATTACTACACATTATTTTACATTACCTACCTACTTTCTTTTTACACATTAACACAATGCGTCTTATATATTTTAAAATTTGAGAAATCTTTTCCGAGTGTTTTACAAGATTTGGCCAGGCCTATGTTCAAATTAAAAAACTAAACCGATTTCTAATAATAAGACATGATAATTTAAAAATTCTGACAGTCTTCCAGCATTGCCGAAGGGATCCTCAGTTTTATTTATTTATTTTTGTTTTCCTTAGGGCCTTAGGCGAGTTTTTAATTCGGTTGGTTTGGAATTTTTGTTTACAAGGGCGTGTAGAAGATCCATAGAAAAATCGGGGCTTTCCCGGTGCTGATTTCGCTCGTGTGGCCGGCCGGCAACAATATTGTTAGATAAAAAAAATAATACGAAATATTAGGATATCTATGAAATATTACCTCACCAAAATAACCACTTTACAACTTTGTAAATAAATAAAAACTTTTTTTTACTTATAACTAGAGCTGGGATTTATGTGCACCAAAATACAGTAGAATCCGCTTAATGTGATCACGGATAATGTTATCAGTCGGTTATTGTGATCATTTTGACTGGGAACCGGCCGCTTTAGGTCCGCTTTTACAATAGTCGGTTAAGTATTATTTATCCGGAATGTAACGTTATACGGAAGTTGATTGGTTAAATGTTTATTGTTTTTATCGCTTATTGGTTCGTTGCTATAGGTTAGTTATACTTATACTTAACCGACTATTGCAAAAGCGGACCTTTAGCGGATAATATTATCAGCCGGTTATTGTGATCATTTTGACTGGGAACAGGCCGCTTTAATCAGTTTACATACAAAAACCACCGGATAATGTGATTAAAAAGCCGCTTATTATTATCACTTTCAAGGAAAAAAAAAGGATAGGTTATTTTAAAGACCTTGAAAAGCTTTATCCAGAATAGGTGAAATTATTTTTATATTTGTCATCTGTGAAAAATTACAAGCTGTCAAAGTTGAAACATCAAGAGTAAATAACTATGAAGTGCTGAAGGGATCTCAACCAAATTTTGTATGTTGGAATATTGACCCCCTAGGACTTGACAGCATATGAAAATATTTGATAAAAATTAGGAATTCAACATGAAAAGAAAGGATTACTTTTTTTGCGAAATCTTGAATAAAGGCCTCGTCCATCGATTTTCTTCGGCATTTCTGCGTCGATGGCAATCAAACTTTTTGGACGTATGTCCGTGGGCTGTAGTGGTGAAAATAAGGTTTTGGCATAGAAATCTTTGCCAGGGCTACCTCAATAAAAAAATGAAAATGTCATCGTATCTCCGGAAATGATTAACCGACTGTCTTAAAAATGTGTGTGCTAATAGAGATTTTAATATGCAATTGGTGGGTGGGAATTGAGCTAAATGTAAAAGCAAGAAAATTGCATAAAATATTAACTGGTATCTTAATTTATCTATTTTTTGTGAAAATTTGTTAGATTAATTAATCTGACAGTTATCAGTATTTTAATATTTAGAACGATTAACAGTTTGTGTGCTGTATGAACCGTAAGTAAGGTAACATTGGGAATTGTGTGGCCACTTCGAGTGACCACTAAAATAGTATACACCAAACAAATCTCCGAAAATGTGAACAGATTCCGTTAAAATTTCGTGTATTGATGATTGGAGGTATTGCGGCAGAAGTAATGATATTTTTTTTTACTCAAAAACAAATTAATGGTAGTGAAAATTGAATTTGACATCAAACGAAATCAAGTTTTCCAAAAAACAGTTTTTCCTTTTATTGATATTTTTTGGATTGAATTGAAAAAAGTATATAAAGTTATTATAATTATATTATATAGCCGTGACTCTTCGATGTTACTTCACGGTTATAGCATGCTTCAACAGCTTTGCGAAGTACAATTACTGAATCGGCTTATAATCGCATTAAGGAAGGGATAACTTCTCGCGCTATAAATTCGTACTGCTTGGCCTGCGGCCTCGCATTTAGTGAATATGCGGATATATTATTATCTACAAGACCACAATATCTCGGCATAAGTGGCGGATAGGCAGTCAAAATTATATCGAAAAAGCATTTCTACTGGACTAAAAATTTATTTTCAAAAATTGAGAGAGACTGGGAAGATTACACAAGATAATATTATTTTCATAAATAATAAAATTATATTGGGTATACTCCCAATATTATACTTATATCTAAAAATAATGTTTCTGGACCCACTGAGGCGAATTCAGCACCAGCAACCCCCCAAGAAAGTCCCAATCTGCCTAATAAGAGTTTATCCACCTCTTAGATTTCACCATGTAATGTAAAGATGTAAAATTTGTTGTATGGGTCAGTAAAATAAATCAGGAAAAGCTAGTTTTTCCTGTAATTAATCAGGTAAAACTACTTTTCTGCCTGATATATCTCCTTAAGCAAAAATAAATTATTACATAATTAATGGTTATTTTACAATGTCTGAGTGGAAAAATAAGTTTATTCACAATCGGTTAGTAATCAACACATTCCTGATTTTTAATAAGTTGGGAAGCAGTTTATTGTTTACTTTCACTTACCAACCAATCAAAAAGCTATTTTGTTTTACTTCCCAACCTTCCTCAGGTCGGGAAGTGATTACTTCCCAACCTGCAATGTCGCATTGTCGGTTCTCAGAGAAAAGGAACCAACAAAAAATGTGCGTCAAATTAGTTAAGGTTATGTCAAGTACAATAATTGTATAAGTTTAGTACAAGCTAATTATAATCTAGTTTATTTTATTTTAGTTACTTTATAAGTTTTAAAACAATACTGTTAATTATTCAAAGTACAGTTTCAAATACAATTTTATCCTCATACATTGAGAAGTATCAACGGTTTCGAAAAGAAACCGAACGCATGTTAGTATTAGCGAAACAAAAATACAGCTCAAGAAAACTTCAAAAAGTGTGCAGAATTATTGGATGTTAACAACATTGTTGAAGAGGATACTAATAAAGCGTTCAAAGACATGTGTACATCTAAACTACCCTAATAGAAAACTTACGATGTATTCTTCACATAACTTTAGGTAATCAGTTTGAGTTAATTATTTGATCAATTAAAATTTTAAAACCAAATTGTTATTGCAGATTACAACAAACGAAGTAAAGTTGAAAGTTTTGTTTCGAAGGAGAAACTTAGTTGGTGCATCAATTATGAATTCTGTAGCAACCTTGAATAAGTCGGTAACTCGAAAGACGTAAATGTTCTGTAGGACCAAATTAAAGTTAAAGACTTAGTACTTGTTCACAATGTAAATAAGACATAACAAATACATAAAACGTAAAAATTACAAATACATAAAACGTAAAAATTACAAATACAAATAAGACCTTAATCGAATATTGAATAATACTGTAGTTATTTTGTTATACGAGCCCTAACAACTATTTATATTCGGCCACTTCAAAATTTCTATCGAAATAATTTTTCAATATACCTTTACTAGCAAAATATATTTAATAAAATGATTTTTTTAAATAGTCTTTAAAATAATTATTCAGGTTATATCATCCTGAAAAAAAAATAACGGAGAAAATCAAATTTTTGTTGAAAAAATATAATTTGATTGAACTACATCTGACAATTTAATGTTCGGCGCTCTGGAAAAAAACTAAGAAACGTAACCGATGGAAAATTTTCTATTCTACAACTTTGCTATCTTGTTATTTTTCAATAGAATGCATAGTTTTCATTTAAAATGCGAAAAACCCTTAAAAAAGGCGAAAATTGATATATTATATGTACATATTACGTCATATCCCCACCCTCCCCGACACTGCGGGTTGTGACAGAAAGTTTTCAAATGTTAAAACCTACAAATTGTCATATGTCACAATGCTGTACTAAAAATTTGACTCAAAAAATCTAATTCCCGTGGACTATACTTGATAAATTACATTTTATTTTTACAAATGAAATAAAATGAAAAGCAGTGTATAATTTAATACAATTTTTAATTATTTGTTATTTACAAACCGATTGTGAATAAAATAGTATACATACCTCGGTGTCAAGCTTCATTCCAGCGTCGCGCTTACAGTTAACTTCGGCGCTTCGCGCCTCAGTCAACTAACTTAGCGCTCCGCAGTAATGAAGCATTTTCTACCTCGGCACGTAATATACTATTGTAAACGAGTGCTTTCAAAATATTCCCCATTGACAGCTAAACGATGATACAGCCTTTGTTGAAACTCGATTCTTTTTCAAAACTTTTTCAAAAGTTTCTTTTGAAATATTTTTGCAAGCCACTGTGATTCGAAATTTTAACTCTTCAATATTAGCTGGTATTGATAAAAATAATAAATAAAAAAAATAAATATTAAAATCACAAAATTAACAATAGTTGAAGAAACTAATGTCAATTTATTTGTTTTGTGGCAGTGTTTTGTTTTGATTGTCCTAAAATTATAGGTTGAATAATAACAAAAGCAATAACAGCCTTCTAACTTTAAAAAAATTAAATTTCAATTATAATCAACTGTAATTTATTTAAATGTTTTTACTTTCCCCATACGTATACGAATGTATAAGGGAAAGTATTGTAATCCACTCAAAAATCGAAATTTTTGCATTAAAATGTTCCTTATCATGTCCTGATAAGTTTATGATGAATTTTAGTTGGATGTTCGTCTGTATGTGGTTACGAGATCATGAAATGAAATAGTATCAATTGCACAGGTTAAACCACGCAACCAAATGTCAAATAATTTGGCATAAATATACATCATAGTTAAACTTAGAGGCCAGCTGAAAATGGTGAAAATTTGTTGAAAATTGCGGAAATGATAAAGAAAATAAAAAAAGTTCAAGTGTCAATTACTTTTGGACCACCATTTGTTATATCCAAATTATTTAATCGTGCCGTGTCGTATCTCTGTCTAAAGCACGTATATCGAGTTAGACGGAATACGAGTCGCGTAGCAACTCGATTCCAAAAATTTTCGGAAATTAATTCAAGTTTGACGTTTATGAAATTTTGATGTTTTCGGATTTTACACCCCGTGTCCCGCGTAGCGCGATTTTTGAGCCCCGCAGATGCGACCTGTCTTTTCCTTGAGGTCTTGCACATCGAACGGTACATTTCAAGAAGGTGGCGAACGAAAATTTACTCTCTAATTATGTGTACAAAGAAATAAATCTGCACTTTTAATTAAACTGGTTTTCAAATTTTTCAACTTTTTGACTTTTTGATTCGAACTGTAGCTTCCTCGAGGTGTTTCTCCTCGAATGGTACCCAGAAAGATTAGGTTGAACGATAATTTTTATACCAAATTTAATGGGTAAGTTATGCAATGTTTATATAGCCAATTTTTATTTTGTGTCAATTCAGTTTACTCCAAAATTCTACGTCAAATAAAAAATTTTTTTGAACAAAAGTTGTTTATTTATTCATCCAAAATATGAATCGGCAAAAAAAAAAATAAGGTGCCATTTAAAAAAATAAAGTTGACCTTCAAATGACCTTGAAAATATCAATAGACTTTTGGGTTTTTGAGATATTAATTGCTGGAAGTTTTAAAATGAACACCCGGTATAAACAAAGATAGTACATAGTAACTTCATTTACCCTGTGTTTTTGAAAAACACATGATTAAAATGCACAAGATTGACTTACCATAACTTCTCAAAAAATATCAAATCTGAACGTAGTCACGTGTAGGAATGAACAATTTAAAATAATTTGAACTAAACACCACAAATTTACAAAAAAAATTTTATTTAGGGTTTATTTTCTAGTTTTACGCCTTACAGTTAAAAACGTGGTAAATTTTTGAATTTTGAATTTTTTCCAAGTTTTTTAGAAATCAACTAAAGGGGCATATGAGGGCTTAAGTTTGAGTAGCATCGACCCAGAAATGCCGAAGAAAATCGAGGGACAAGGACTTTCTTCAAGATTTTGCAAAAAAAAGTAATCTTTTTTTTTCATGTTGAATTCCTGATTTTGATCAGATGCTTCCATATGCTGCCAAGTTCTGTGGGAGCAATGTTCCTACATACAAAATTTGATTGAGATTCCTTCAGTGCTTGATGAGTTATTCACTTTTGAAGTTTCAACTTTGACAGATGACAGCCAGAGAGTTAATTTTACTTATTCTAAATAAAACTTTTCAAGGTCTTTAAAATAACCTATCACAAGTCAAATTTGTTTTTAAAAATCTCGTGTGATTGACAGATCATGACACAGAAAATTTTTTAAAATGTTTTGCAAATCTTTACGTTTCTGAACACGGCGATCTCGAAAAGGTTTAAAAAGAAATAGAAATTTTTTTTCGATTACCTTACCTCCAAAAAAAAATTATTTTTTTTGATTGCAGGTAATAAAACAAAGATAATGGTCGTCAGTTAAACTGAAACTCAGGATACTCCAATTATTATCAATGACAGTCTAGTGGAAAATGTGACAAATCTCAAATACCTGAGATGTGGGAAATGTGGAACGTCAACTGTTCAGTATACCGGTATACCAATGAGATTTTTTTTTTAGCTTTTTCGGGTCTTTTTCAAGGGAATGCAATAATTTATGCAATTTGTACCAACTAGTAGTTTTGCCAACTGTTCAATGAAAATTACCAACGTTGCCTTTTTTTCTAATGTTCGGGGTCCCCCTTAGTACGTCCCTGCCTACCACCATAAGAGAGATAAGAAACGCATGGCGTAGGACAGGGAAGAATTTCAGATGATGACACCTTAAGAACAGCGGGCTTCATGTGAAAAACAGAAACATTTTTTGTAGGGGAAAGGCTTGCAGGTTGCCACCTCATAGCTTTTTTGGTCATAACTCGTCATACAAGCAACGTATTGTTGATATAATAACATATACAGGAAAGGGGAAGTATAAAGCCACGATCCTGCGCAAAAAATCATTTTAATTCTCAAAAACTAAAAATTTACAGCAAATTTTCAAAAGTATCTAAAATCGACACCTTGAAATTTCGGCTTGCAGGTTGCCACCCCTTGAAAAATTGTTGAAAATGTAGAAAAACTCAAGTAAAAACATATGATTTATATTAATTACACTTAGTGGTTGTGAACAAAAAAAAATGAGAGTAAATTGACATGAAAAAAAAAGTTAAAATTGAAAAAATTTAATTTTTTTTTTCATTTAAATCTAAAAATAATTAAAAAATGCATCAATTATTAGTAAATAATTATTTATATTAATTTTTGAAATATTTAAGAAGCGTTAACGTCGATAGGTGTATAAAATATGCAATGGGGGGGTTAAACCTCCCCTTCCCCTTTGCGCGGGAACCTGTCCTGGGCCGATTTAGGGGCTTATGTTGCCACTGTCCCTAAACAGTCACTGTAGTATACGTCACAATGTAAAATAAGAGGGGTGGCAACCTGCAAGCCAAAAAAGGTGGCAACCTGCATTTTTACACGACTTTAAAATATACAGGAACAAAAACTTCCAACTCATGATATGTTTAGAATTATTTAAGAATAATAAAAATTGAATGAAAAAGCAACACAGCAAAAATATGTTCAATTTATGGGCACAGAAGAAAACCACAATTTTAATTTTTCATTTTTTTACAAATAAAATTTCACATTTTGTTTACCAAACACCCTGTTATTGTGTTTGAGTGCATCACAATTACATTAAAAGCGACAACTACTCGTTTGTATTCGATTTCCGTCGAAATTTAGGGGATGACAATGTTAGAATGTCAAAATCCGGCAGGGGTGGCAACCTGTAAGCAGTGGCAACCTGCAAGCCTCTCCCCTAACATTTAAATTTGAAAACATTTTTTTTAAATTTAGGTTACTGTATTGCAGACGGTTATCAAATTGGTAGCAATTAACAAATTCCTACCTGAAGAATTTTTAGACAATTGAATTTAAAGCGTAGCTTTTATTATCGGAACGAATATAATTCACCTGTTGATATTCTTATCGGCTGGATTGCGAAAGAGCGATGAAAATGGTGCATCCTTGTTTAACTCTAAAATAATACGTCAAGTGGTTAAGAATCTCTTGACGTTTGAGCAATTTTGTTGTTTGTTTTTTTTTTCAATAAAAAATTAAGTATAAAGTTTGTTTAGCGTTAATGACTAAATAGGTCCTAATAATAAGCGAGGATGCAGAGTAGTCAGTAGGCAGGTAAATTGGTTTATGAGGAAAAGGTCGAATATTAATGTGTGGTCTTGAAAAAAGAAGTTGATGTTTGCAGGGGAGTAGAGGGAAAGATGCCCAGAGGCCTATATGGGAGTGTCTCTTCTGTAACATATAATTTGTGTGTCAACAAAGAATAATAACAGGTGAGCTAACGAGTTTTCAACCTTATCTCGTTATTTATTTATTCGTTGCTGCGGGTTTATGTACTCGCGAGACGAGTATGTACGGGGCGGAACGCATAGTTATAGCGGCTCGAGATGCAAATTGAAGACAGTATTTGTTTTATAAATCATATCTAAATTGTTTTTTTTTTTCTATTTTGTAATTATTGTATAAGTAAATTATAGAGGAATATAAACAAACTACCGCTTCGTAAATGCTGGACATGTTTTTTAGAGATAACTAAATTGGTGCCTGTTATGGGATAATGCTAAAATTATCATAAATTCTTTCTGCATATTCAGTCGTGGTTCTCGATATATCATTTAATTAAATTTGCTCTCAACCATGCGGCCATTCGGCCAACTTAAATCCACATAATTCCTTAACTATCAGGTGCAATGTTAATGTAAATATTTTCAATGGTCTTAATCTAAATAATGTAGGTAGTATGCCGCAACTGAAACTTGTATATGCGAAAACTAATTCGTTCACGAAGATAATAATAAAAAAAAAAACAAATAAGACATTTAATCGCTATCGCATAATTGTACATAATATCGGACTATTTTCCAATACCTATTGTTCAGTTGTTTATTTATTTATTTGTTGTTTACATTTCAATAATTAAAAAACAACAATTGTCATAAATTTATGTGTTTGATTTACAAAACGATCACTTAATTAATGACAACTATTTACAATGTTTATAAACACAAGGTGCGATGTGCGTCCAAACATGCCAGATATTTGCCCATGTGTTATATCCGGTTTTCGGTCGCTCTAAATAGTATCTCGTTTAGCTTTTTTGAGCATTCTTGAGTCTGTGGATGCTAAAGTGGTTTATTTGAATGTTCGTAAAGCTCTCGTACAATTTCGGCAGCGTTCGTTAAACAACATTCCATTGTTGGGAGCACTGGTATCTAGATGAACTGAGCACGTTTTAAAGTCATTCATTCCCGCGGAGTAGCTCGTTTCAAATGTACTTTCGTTTGGAATAAAAATGTTCCTTTCGGTCGTGTTTTTCACCTTAATACTGGAAATGGGGGCTTTGGAACCTCTATTACGCACCTGTGAACCGATTCGCGTCGAGCTTTGCACAGGTTTAGGTTACAACGTTACCGGAATGCCAAATTTAGGTGGAAACGAACTTCAACAAGACGCAGACTACACTTTAAAAACTTTTTCACCACTAATACAATACGGCTGTAGTTCCCAACTAAAATTGTTCTTGTGTTCTGTGTACGTTCCCATGTGTACCGAAAAAGTGATCAATCCCATCGGTCCTTGCAGAGGTTTGTGCGAAAACGTACGCTCCAGATGTTATCCCGTCCTGCAAGGTTTTGGCTTCCCATGGCCCGATGCTCTAAATTGTTCTCGCTTTCCGGAAGAAAACAATCACGAGCACATGTGTATGGAAGGCCCAAAAGATATCGGAATCGATATCACCGCTCCAGTCGTATCTTCCATCCAAAATTTGGAGTGTCCTCTGCACCAAATGAAATCTAAATCTACCGGCAATTGTGTTCCCATTTGTGGAAGTTCCTATTTATTCGATTCTTCGGAAAAGAAGATTACAGAAGTAAGTCCTTCCATAATTTAAAATTCCAGTCCCACATTATAGCTGTTATTGTTTCGAAGAATATATGTACTTATTCAAATAATTGTTTTCAGGTGTGGATAACAGTGTGGGCAATTGCTTGTTTCGTATGCAGCTTAGGTGCACTTTTAACTCTCAGCATTGGAGGTGGGCCCGTCAAAGCGCGCCCATTCATTAGTTTGGCTTTATGTTATTGCCTCATAAGTGTTGGATTAATTTTACGTATCATAACTGGCAGATCGGTAATCTCCTGTCAAGCCGAAACGTCTTCCGAAAATTCTAATCAAGAACTTCAAGAAGATGGTCTTGGTAATCCAAATTGTACATTCGTGTTTTTACTTCTTTATTACTTTGGAATGGCAGCTAATTTATGGTAAGTTGTAAAAATCTTTTAGTTTTTATTGGAGTACCCAGTCGTATATGGGTACCCTAAATTGTAAACCGTTATTTTAAAACTTTGACTTTTAGTATGTAAGTCATCGAAAATTTATGGAGCTAGTGCAATAAAATGTTGCTCAGCGAAATAGGTCTTAAGAATTTTGATTCACTCTTGTTATAAAATTCAAATGTCAAAGTCACTTTCTTTGGTTCAGTTCCAGTGGCGTCCATAAAATATTATTTCTTTGAAACCGTCTTTAGCTGCCAAATTCATCTCTTTCGTTATAATTCATCATCATGGGGCGTGACATATTAGATGGAACATACCCATCAGCTACTAGACAGAAGTTTTGGTGTAAGTAATCTATTTCATGGATTTCGTTGTTTCATATTCAGATGATATCTGATACTTTCTGAGAATTTGTTTTGTTTTTTTCCCTCTTTTTCCTCTACGAGATTTGAACCAAAATTGTCCCTTTTATGGTAATACGGCGCATAAAAATAAGCACTCTTGTTTAGAATTGTAAATATGCATGATAACAAATCGAAGTGCGGAGTCCTTTTATACATTTTTGTCATTATATTGTGAAAAATTTGTGCATTATAAACAAATTGATAACTAGAGTTTGTTTTGACTATAATTGATATAAACTAAAGTTTTGTCGTTGTAATTAAATCATCCGATGTAAATTGTATACCCCAAATACGCTCAGTAAAACCTCTTCAAAATGAAAAAGACATAACCCCAGCTTCTGTACATTGGCACTGTCATAGAATACGGCCAAAAGCCTTCTTGAAGGAGGTTTAGGTTTAGCAGTGGCAATGACAAATCACCGAAGTGTAATATACCCGGTAAAAACTTTTTCAAAATGACAAAGCCACATTAAAAACAATAGGTCTCTATATGCGTTAAAATGATAATACTTTCAGACCATAATATAATCGCTGCTCTTCTACTAATTCACACTGGCACTGGTCAACGTGATAGAATATGGCCTTCTTGAAGAAGGTTTAGGTCTATCAGTGGACGACAAGACCACTGTAGAGTAAAGTCCGTTCTTATAACGTTACATCATGGCTTGAAACCTAACTTCCAAATGGAAGATAAGCATATCGGCCATTTAAAATGTTTCCTGAAGTGAGCAGACAGACATTTGAAGAGTGAAAAGTAGCACATCACACGAGTCAAACTTTGAAGCGTTCCGGCATTCACTCATTTTGTTTTGGTATTACAAATCCGTTACAGTGTAAACAGGCATTCGCACATATACATTAGATTGTTTTTGTCCAATAATACTATTAAACCGTGATTTATTTAAACTAGATTGCGTAGATTGTGCGGCCTGACGGTTGCATTTAGGGTTTCCAACTTTTCTTGAAAAAAAAGTCAGTATGCAAACTTTTGAAAGAGAAATAAAGAATGTTTGTAAGAAAAATAGGAATTTTTTAAGTTTTAAGTTAATGATTTTATGACATCTGTCGTTTGAATAAAAAATATCTGTCGTTTGAATAAAAAAAAAAAATCGTCAGTTAGTAGAAAGTATTGTCCCAAAAAATAAAGTATGGTTGGCAACTCTAGTTGCAAGAGTTGCACTAACCCATTACTCTTGCATAACCTCCGAATTTTTTAGGTTGGTAACTTAAAATAAACCAATGCCAGATGCGATAATATACTTGAAATACATTTTGTATTTTCAATAAAAATTTCATTTCTATATTTTAAAATAACAAATTTTCAATATATTATTTTAAAGTTTAAAATACAAATACATTAGAAAGGCAATAGTTTTACCAAAAATATCTTGAGTTTCATTGGTTGAAATTTAATTTGATATAGTATTTTTAATTTCTGGCATTTTAAAAAATGGTATTTTGTGTTTTAACCACCCCATAGAACCCCATAGAATATATGTTACAAAATATAAAGCAGAATCACAGTAAAAATATTGTAGTAATTACAAACGTGTCCGTATGGCGTGTATGACTACTAAATTTTCAAAAACAAAACAGAAGTTATAATACTTTCCCTGCACTACTATTCGCTTGTTTTCCTTACCGTTTGTGCTGCTCGTGACGCTACCAAATGTCAACATAGCGCAACACAGCGCCAACATAGCGGTTCTATTACTTACACTTGATATTGTTTTGAGTTTGATTCCGAGTTATTTCATCATAAAACCACTGTGAACTAATAATTCACAAAATAGAGCTCCAAAAGAATGCAAACGTTTGGTTTATAAACAAAACTTTCTATGCTTCTAATACTATACGTATTAGATTAACTTAATATTTTTTCGTGTGGTGGCGATGGCGATGTAAATCGCGAATAGTCTCATTCCGTTCTTCGGGTTTCTTTGAATTTTGCGATCCACAGACTTCATGAAGACTTTTCTAAACTCCATGATCCTTCACAAAGGCTTCATGCAGACTTATTTTTTCTTGTTCCATAGACTTTATTTAGTCTTTCCTTTTGGTCCTGGTTCTTCATTTACCTCCTCGATTAATTTAAATCAAAATTTCATTTTCTACTTTCAATTATTGCGACTGGCATGCACTAGTTCTAACTTAGTCCAGTCTTGATCAAAATTTCAAAAATACATTTGTACATTTTATCTACCTACTATATTATTCATATTAAAAACTTGTTTATTAAATTAAAATTAAAAATTTTTATTTAAAAATATTTAAAAGATTTTAAATTAAAATTAAAAAATTTTGTTTTTGCAGTAGTTTGGATGATTTTGAAACTGTCATAATATAAAGCAAGCACTGGAAAGAAACAAAATCGCTTAATTTATTTTGATTTGACAAAAAATGTATGAGTACCTAATTGTATTTTATAAAATAATTTTTCGTCTCGGGGTTGGTACCATTTGCAAAATGTCTACCTGCTGGCCCTATGTTAGATTGCATACGGTCTAATACGATCTTCGGTCTGCGATAAATGGTGTGAAGATCAACAATTCCTTTGGTTCGGCTCTTGCCGATTGGCGTTATTAAAAAGAAAGCTCCATATAAGGAGGAAATATTTTAGTAAATTTAATTGGATTGAATTTGTTTAATTTTGAAGGTTGGGCAGTTTAAATTTTATCTAAACTACTTGTTTAGTGCCTTAAGTATGTGTACGGGTTTCATCGTATTCCAATTATTTAAATATCCTTGTGCATTTAAAATATTCTAAAAAGCCGGTTTTGTAGGTTACTACAAAAATGTATCACTTTTTTCATAAATCGTAACCATTAATATAATACGGCGTGCATTTATTATGTAACGCCACTGGATGTTTTATATTACCAAACGAAAATTGGTTTATACATCTCGTTTAAAGAATTCGAAATGCATAGTTAAGAGAGTTGGATGTTTAGCGGGGGGTCAGGCGCTCCTTAAAGACTTTTATACCTGCTGGTCCGCTGCGGTTCATGACAGGTTCTTGAACGTAATTTACGTATATCTTGTACCTCAACAAGCCAGTCTTCGATGCTTGTTAACCAAAAAGAAATATTAGTAATTTTCGATAATTTATATTTTATGACGACCACATGCCCATTTATTTACACAAGACCCTAATTAAATGTTAAAATAAATTAAATGTTTAATTGGTTAAGCGCTTAATATTTTAGATATTAATTGCCTCTGGTATTAATTTCGAATAACTTGTTTATAGAATTTCGAACGGCGTTCGTTCGTCTCAAGTATTTGTTTTAAAATAATTAAAAAAGAATGAGAAATTAATGAAGTGAAACGTAACCCGACACCACATTTTTGGGAGCTACTCTTCCGAAACATGCAAAATTCTATCCTAGTTAATCCATCACGAGAGGAAGTCGAGGTTGTTTACAAAACGCCCCATCCAGATTTGTTTTTTCTCCTGGTCCCTTCATCAAGGATTTTTTGCCTTCGTCCTTGTTTTTGTTCTTTTTTCGCGCCGGCCAGATTTTCAAATCATGTTTGTGATAACAAAATCACTGCCATTCCTTTCATTATTATTTATGATAATATTATTTGAATTATTTATTGTTGTGCTATTGATGGATGGGCTGGAGAAGATGGGATATGATTTATGATAGATATCGTATTCCTACTTGTCACCTCTATTGATGTTTGGAATTAAATTCCAATGTGAAATTTAAATTTATAAATATCAATAAAATAGTTGATATCATTGCAATAAAAATATTTGTTCGGTTACCGTTGGAGGTTATCGCAAGTAGGTAAATACCTTTTTATCTGTTCCTTAATTGAATTGGGGCATTTACTCCCTACTGCCACTGGTATCGAAAAATAATCAAGACAGGTGGTGGTATTAGATTTATTTGTTGGCTTTTAAATTTCGATCTGTGGGTAAACCTTCGAAACGTATAATAAATTATCCCATCTAACATAGTAATTTAGAATTTACCTGTTAGTTATTTCAACATTTATTTTTATATATATCTACAAAATTTATGTTAAGTTAGTGTTTTATGCATTATTTTTATCTTTATATATTAACATTAAGCTACATTATGGGCGTTAATGTAAAATGCCTGAGAGTTGTTAATGTAAATGAGGATTTATAGGATCTTGTTAGCGGCGCTAAAAAGCGGGATCGATTACTCATTTCATCCTGATTAACATAAAGTAAACATTTAGAAGGCGGTGCCGTTCTTGTGCCAAGTCATCAAGGTTTTTTTCTTAAGCCAACCATGTCTATTCCTTCCACACAACCATCACTTAAAAATCTAATACTTTCGTAACAAACTCTCATGGTAATTATTGCACTTAATTGTTCTCTGCCGTACATAATTAATTTTTTTCTCGATTTTTCGTCAAAAATTAAATTTCAATAATTATTATTATTATTATTATTTTCCAGTGCCGTAGGTTAACCGGCGTGAACAAAAACGGAACTCTTCCGACATTATTATATTATGTTTAATCGATTTTGATTTTTTCTACAAGCTTTGATTTCTTTACGTCTTGTAAATTTTATGGAATGGAACAATTGGACATTCACAAACTGAATTTGAGTGATTTGAGTTCTGCATACACGAACAAACAATGCCTTTCGTGCATTGAACGTGATTAATAAGTTGTTAAAGCATAAAAGTAAACAAAAGCCCCGACTAACAATGGATAAGTTCCATGTAGCGATCTAATTTGCATTTATCTGATTTTAAAATTTATTTATTAAGCATGAAATTTTTTTAATTATTAATTTGGTTCTTAGTATCCGCCCATGATTTGTTTTTAAAGCTATAGTTGATTTAACTGCCATTTAAAAATAGTTCGACGTAAAACCATGAAGCCAAGTAATTTTTATTTGAATTTTTAATGAGGGCTGTTTAACTACATTTGGGGTTCCGGACCTAAGCACTAAACATATTTGGAGTCCTTTATAATCGCTAGCAATACTCTAAACCAATACCAGGATTCCAACTCTTGCGGAAATTTTCTTAACTTTTAATGCCGCCTTTCTCCGGTAGTAAAAGTAATGTTAATTCTTCCCATTTCGTCCCGATGTTGCGGCGATGTTGCGTTGCCGCAACAGTCAACTTTTACATTTCATAAAAAGAATAAAAAAAAAAAAATAAGCGAACAAAAAATTTATTGGTTCAAATTAAATTTTTTTAAGTATTATTGATTACTATAATACTGGGGGTATTAAACCTCCCAGTTCTTACTACTTTTTGAAGTATTGTAATCCCGATTTTTTTCGGTTTCCAGATTTTGACGGAAATATCCGTTTTGACCTTCCCTGAATCCATTTTGACTATTTTCGTTGTGACGTCTGTACGTACGTACGTGCGGACGTCTATATGTCGCATAACTCAAATACGGTATAGGTCGTAGAAAGTTGAAATTTTGGATTTGAGATACTTATAGCAACTAGTTGTGCAACTCCTATTTTTGGTTGCGATTGTCCGTGCCAAAAGTCGTAATTCATGACGCGCATGAATAGATTAACGAGATTGTTGTATAAATAATGTTAAAATAAGTTTTGCTGTAGAAGCGATTTTTATATGAGAAAACATGTTTTCAAAAGGCACAAATTACATTGCTAGCAAGGAGTGCAAGTTCAATGCTGTTTATGGGTGTATATCTCGGAAACGGTGCGACAAAATAGAAAAATGTACATAAACAAAATTGAAGGCAATGGAATTTGCAACAGAAAATGTCGAAAAACTTTTTGTTGTAAAATCGATTTTTATGTGACAAAAAATGCTTCAAAATGTACAATTTACGTTGTGTTAACTCCTAATGTTAACAAGAGTGTCCCACTTCATTTGAGAGTAACTGTATATACCTACCTTTTTATTTTTCATAAATATAAATTTTGTTAAATCCTCTCATACAACATTTTCTATATACAGTAGAATCCGCTTAATGTGATCACGGATAATGTTATCAGTCGGTTATTGTGATCATTTTGACTGGC
The DNA here is from genome assembly GCA_949152465.1 of Cantharis flavilabris. Lineage (NCBI taxonomy): Eukaryota > Metazoa > Arthropoda > Insecta > Coleoptera > Cantharidae > Cantharis > Cantharis flavilabris. Next base: position 32,704,697 of record OX424438.1, on the reverse strand, counting down.
AACCGGCCGCTTTAATTAGTTTACATACAAAAACCACCGGATAATGTGATCAAAAAGCCGCTTATTATTATCACTTTCAAGGAATTTCCTACAGAATAATCTCTTTTTCTAAGTATCTTTTTCTAATTTGCCATTAAAATTTTTTATATCTTTACAAAACACGTCACTCGTTTTAATTTCTATACAAAAACTATTGAAGTTTCTCGTTTCATGGCGTGTTTCTATTTTTATTTTGCTAAATGTGAACTTTGCTTTATACACTTCAATTTAAGTTTAGTTTATTCTTGCTAATTTACCTAATTCTTCTAAAATTCCCTTTTTTATAAAATTTGCTTATTGTTATCAGTCGGTTTATGTTATCAAAATGTTCTTGGCCCAAAGTGATCACATTAAGCGGATTCTACTGTAATATTATATTATCTTTCTCTCTCTTTTGTTGGGCTTAATCTTGTTATTACCACTAAAATATCAAGTTTTTACACCTGACACTCATGGTTCTGTGCCCAGTCGAATAATATTTTATCGCTTAAGTCCTACGATTTAAGCTTTACATATCACATTGCTGGTCGAGAGAATAAGGAAAGGACGAAAGGAGAGAGAGCAATATTTTGGATGCGTTTAAATACATATTATTTATAACTTGGGAGTAAACTGGTCAGTCAGATATTTTTTTGTACTGACACACAGAGAAAAAATTTGTAGTTGTAACTAAATTTTTATTGGAAATGGCACCAACAAAATTTTTTTTTAGGTAACTAAGTTTTTTGCACTCCAAAATAAAATGTTTGTTTAATCAAGTAATTCAGTTGTTAGATCAAAAATAAAATTTTGTTTTTGATGTCGTTCTTCTTTCAGTGCACGTTTTACATGAGTTTTTCATTTTATCCTGTACTTCCCCTTAACAACAGCGCGTTTTTGAGCTTTTAAATAATTTTTCATCCAAGACCTTGGAAAGTATAGCATTATATGTAGTTTTAACTAATGGAAAATGATGCGTTGCGGTCGATGCTCTTTTGTATTATATTCCCATGATATCACAAGTCATAACAACGGTAATGAAAATATTACGTACGTCCTATGTTTCATTACGTACGTCCTATATTTCATTACCGTTGTTATGACTAGTGCCGTATATTTCTTATATTTTTATTTTGGAAAGGACTCGTCTTGGATGAAAAGCCGCATACGTGACTCGCTGCAAAAGTGATCTATTCCGGCTTCGTAAGCTATCAGAACTCGCTGGCGCTCTTTCAGATATTTTGCTTACTCTTCCGGAATGGATCACTTTCGCTAGCTCGTACGTAAATAGCTATACTATTGGCTTAGTTTATGCATTTTATCCGGTCAACCGTTTCAAACCGTTTTAAACTGTTGCAAAAACAAACCTATATTGCCTATTGTAATTCGTGTTCAAAAAATATGAACAAAGGCGGTTATCTCCGCAATATTGTACGAAATCATTGTATTAAATTTTAATTAATATTAAAAAATTCTTCTTCAATTGTCTTCTTGTTTTTATTTTTAATTATTTTATTAATTTGCTTTCCATTTCCTGTTTGACTTCTAATTTCTTTATACCACTTATTATCTTTGTAAATTCTTGCTTATCGCTTCACAATTAATTAAACACATTATTTGTTAATATTGTACTTTTATTTCAATTATTAATTCCAATCATTTAACAAAATCATTACAGCAACTTTTAAATGCGACTTGACCATTCTATAGCTCTAGGCCAAGTTTCTCTTTTGATATATTCTTATATTTGCCGCGCTAAACAACAATTCAAATTTAAAACTCTTCAAAATCTTTTTTTTAAATATAAAGTTTATGTTTTTCGTGTAGAATTTTAACTGGAGAAACATATCTACCATTTGATTTCGGTGTCTTTAGGGTAGCTTTCGATTAACAAGAAAATGTTGATCAGTTTATTGCGATATTTTCTCAGTTTGAGCTCACAAATTCTAGATTGGAACAATGTAATAAACACCAATGGTGTTACTATTTATATGTTTAATTGTTTATTATTTATTTATTTGATATTGCCCATGGTTGGCCGGTTAGCTTTCAGTATTTCTTATCCACGAATAACAAATATTTTTTCCCAAGAAGATTGTCATTAGGTTGGACATCGAACATTGTTCGAAAGAACAATAAGATAAATAAGATTTTGAAAATTGCTCATTGCTGTAAACCATTTATATTTTATTCTTGATTTTATAGTGTTTACGATCGTACTTTCTAATAATAATTATAGAACATGTGTATATTTATCTTGATCAAAAATCGTTTGGTTTAAAAAGGGTTCATCATTAGCTAAACAGGTTGAAGAATATAAAAATAAGGTTTTATGGTCATAATTTAAATTTATATAAAAAACTTGTAGTTTTTCATGGCTTTTAACTCTTTTTTATTTTATTAACAATTATTATAGGTAGGATAGGACTTGGAGAAAACATTAAGATTCGTATAAAGAGATAAAAATAAACTGTCATGTTTCTCTATTATATTCGTTCATGTTGCAGGATGGATTATTTCTTATTTGTACAGAGTTTAAATATACATACTAGGATAATTTTAAATGGCGGGTGGGGTGGGTGCCTCACACGCTATAACAATATTTGCTCGATAAGGAGCTTGTATTAGATATTATATGAATTAAACTATCAGTTTGATTGTTTTTCTGTGGGTGCCTTAACATTAGTTTCAATTTGTGGGCTCATAAATAGATTAAATCGACATATTTTTTAAGAAGGAAACGAATACTTATATTTATTATAAGTCTTGACCGTTTAAACTTGATAAATACCAAAGAGCTTATAACAAGTGTAAAATATTCATAGTTGGTTTTTTGCTTTTCTTGTTTAACGAGGCATTAAGCACTGACCGGTTCTTGTTGGGTTGTATGTTGCACAGTCTCTTAAATTGTTTCTCGATGCTATCTCTGAAACCGTGGACCGCAACTCGGTCTTTGTTTTGCCGACTCGATTTTAAATTTACTTTGGACACCACAATGGGGTGGACCTATTAAAATTTTGCCTCCATTTATCGGATTCTAAATTTAATTAAAAGCACTAATTATTCAAATAGAAATTCAACCATCGCATTACTGTCGACTTATTCCCAACAGTGACTTTCAAATATAAGACAGATGCTAAGTCGACTTAATGGTTTCTCGCTTGTTAGCCAAAAGCAGTCTGTCTGTAAATATAAACTGTCAAACCTAAGACCCTAATCCAAACATAGCAGACAAGAAAATTATGTTTTGCAGCGGTTCCAGGTAGATTTTAAAATTTTAATTATAGTCATAAACGCTTAATTATACAGTGAAATCACAAATTACAGTGCACGAGTCTTTAACCAAATAAAATGATTTTCCACTATTTATCCAACATTTTATTTTTTCGCCTTTGATTTAATTTTTATTTTCGTTTAATTTAATCGCGTAACTTCTCAGCTTGTAATTATCCTTCCTTCCATCTCTAATTGCATGCAAATTTTTTGCCGGATTATATCGCTCAACTCATTTGGATGGCTTTGATTTTGATAGGTAAACAATGCGATCGTTTGGCCTAAAATTTAGGACCTCCAAAAATAACGTGCTGGGTTTTGGGTTGGAACTAGGCTTCCTCGTGATACGCCCATGCCTTTGGTGTCACTTTGGTTCAGGTATAGTTTTGAAAATTGTGTGTTTTATTCTTTTGTTTACATACCATGTCATCAATCAAGTGATGTTTTAAATAATACAATTAGCGTATCCTGCATATCACATTAAATTGTTCCGTAATTTAAAATCTGCGATGAAGATATAAACTTAAATTATCCAACAACTTTGTTTATAATACTTGCTAATGAATTCACTTCATCTTCGTGTCTAAAATCAAACGCACATGAATATTTTATTAACATCGCTGAGCACTTACATTATGTATGAGGACTTGCATTCTAATGCTATTTATCGCATATACTTTTGTTCAAGTTCCATACCTTACGACGTCAGTTATAATATATTTTCTCACAATTTCCATTTTTGAATAAGTTCCGGCAACGAAGCTCTACTTCAGCATTTAGAGGAAATAAATAAAAAAGTTTAGAAATTTGCTATAAACCTTTGTTTGAACATGTAAGAGGTCCTGAAAAATTCAAGTATGGGAAACTCTGCTGTTTAATAAAGTAGCTTAGAAATTTTGAAAAAAATTTCCGATGTGCTGAGATGAGATGACGAACAATAAACAGATCAATTAATAGCTCATGCCTCTGGGGTGGAGGAATTAGAATTGCAGGTCGAAATTTGCCCAGCTAGGTTACTTTATGGGTATTGATATCATATCCAGAAAATTATACGAAAATATTTGTACGAACGAAAAGTTATACGAAGACATTTTTATACGCATACATCAGTTGAACTCTATGTGAATGCTATTTAAAGAGCAACAAAGAAATATTGTATACTTGGATGCTGGTCGTCAGAGAAAGGTTTTTATTTTAAAATTTGAACAATAAACCTTTCACCAGTGAAGCAAAGTTTATATAAAATGAAAAAATGTTAAGTGTTACGCCGTATTACACCATCCATCATAATTTTTTCGCCTACATGTGATTTTAATGTAAAGTTTATTAAATTTAAAATAGTTGACGAGTGTTATCTCTAAACCAAAGTCGAGCATTTTAAAACAATGCTCACTTTATTTTTAATAGGTCAAGGGATTTGTAAAATAATTTGCATCCCATCATCATTATCACTGGCTTTTCTGTTCTCCAATGAAGTAAGTCAAGTCATTATATTATTGTCGAGTAGATGATTTCTATACAAAAAGTAGTTTTAACAACCCCAAGATAAAATTTGCCCCAAATTCCAAAAATTCTAATTAATTTAATTTGATAATATCGGAATTCAATCTTCCAATTTAAAATGCTAAATTCCAATCATATTTGGTTAAAAAAATGTTCATATATCAATTTGAAAGCTTCTATTAAAATATTTATATTAATATTGTAGATCTCTACGAGATACAAAAAACCCGCTGTTTAAAAAGCCAAAGCAATCAAAATAATCATCCGTCAACGTGTCAGCTTGTTCAGTATTTTGATAAGCATCTTACAAGATTTTTTACATATTCTTTTACTGATGGGTAATTTTAATAAATAAAAGATGAAGGAATGTAAGTTAAATGTGTAATGGCTTTAATTTGCATAAGGCGATGAGATTGCGATGAGAAAATGTATGTTCTTAAACCCAAGTGTTGGAAGAACAACAATCTATTATTTACATATTTATTATAATAACGGTATAGACTTTTAGAAGAAGTGGATGAGTGAATGTCAATGTTTATTTTGTTACTTTCAAGTTTAAAAGCTAAGGACTTTTACGTGAGCACACAATAGAGAATAGATAGAGCGAAAGTGTAAGTGTGAAGATCAAACTTTCGCTGTTTAGTCAACATAGTACATATACAAGTTTCTTACGGGGAAAATTTAGAAAGCCCTTTGAAGCATCATAGATGCACATTTTTGAAAAAATAATTTTTATATTTATAAACTTATACGGAAATTAATTTCAAGTTGTTTCAAAAGTTGAAGTTCCTGAATTAAAAAAAGTAAACATAAATAAATAAATCCCCCTTAGGGCCATTTGTATAGCGCAAGTTTAACAACCGATCAAAGTTAAACCAAGATTAACTTTGAAATTGAGTATTCCGATTGGTTTAAAAGTAAGTTAATCTTGGTTTAACTTTGATCGGTTGTTAAACTCGCACTATACAAGTGGCCCTTACAATCATAATGTTGTATGTACACTGGCTCACAGAATTATTGGCACATCCCTATGTTAGCAATGTAATTTGTGCCTTTTCACGACGATTTTTGACACATAATCAATTTTACAGCAAAACTTTTCAGACATTTTTGGTAGCAAATTTCATGGCCTTCAATTTTGATTATATACATTTTCCATTTTGTCGCTCCATTTACGACTTAAACAAAACTCTGTAAAATGCAAAAAATAATTTCAGCTGTATCTCAAAAACGGTGCGACAAAATAGAAAACTGAATAGGAAGATTTTCTTGTAAATTCCATTTCAAACATTTTAATTTATATACATTTTTCTATTATATCGCACCGTTTTCGAGATACAGTTGAAATTAATTTTTGCATTTTACGGAGTTCTGTTTAAATCTCTGTCAGTTAGATATGGAGCGACAAAATGAAAAAATGTATAGAAACAAAATTGAAGGCCATTAAATTTTCAACAAAAAATCTCTGAAAAGTTTTGCCGTAAAATTGATTGTTATGTGTCAAAAATAGTCTTGAAAAGGCACAAATTACATTGCTAGTATAGGGCATTGCCAATAATTCTGTGAGCCAGTGTATGATAAATAGAGATGAGATTTTTAGGTAGTATAAATTCAAAAAAAGGTAGGTTAACTAAAAAGGTACTAATAATAGTACATTGTCTTATTCGGATTAAAAGTGAAACTTTGTTTGACAATGCAATAATTATACTATTATACAAATTTTAATTATAAAAATTTTAGTTCTAATAAAATGTAAATAGCAGCGTAAATAAGAAAAAGGTAAAAACCTAGAAATCTCATTTCTAATAATAAATATTTGAATTTTTTTTTTATCAAAACAAAAACTTCCTTTTTACTTACTCATTAACATAGTGAAGGAATGACTGAATAAATTATTGCATAAAATTCGCAGCGACTCGTTCAGTAATCATTCCTTTTTCAAGTCTTAAGTAAACTACTATTAAACTGCAAAAATAAAATAAATAACTGTAAATTTAGAGAAGTAAATTAATCTTTTTTCGAAGTAAATTTTTTTAACAGAGGCAATTAATATAAAAACGGTAATTGAACGTAGTAAATGGGAAAGTCAACGATTACAGAGCTCGAGGAAATCTGAAATGTAATTTGAACAATGTAATTAAGGTACTTAAAAGTACAATATGATACGGATCTGCACTTCAACTAATGAAGCGAAAGCTTCAGGCCCCTGGCACGATATACTTGGTGCTCCATTATTATAGATAACTAGTAGAAGTTCTCAGCTTCACTTGAGTGTGGTTTAATGTTTTTCTGTGGAAAAAATGTGAAAAATCCCCTTAGCAAAATTTCAAGTCGTTGTGACTTACTTTGTATATTTATTTGGTCTGCTTCGGGCTTCGGTAGCACTTCCAGTAATTTTCAAATTTTTTTCTGCATCTTCCAATTTTTCGTTCGGTTTGAATTTGAATAACAGTCTGGTGTTATGATATACTCTCCAGCACTTGCAATTGAATAGCTGTTCCATGGTGACAAACCACATTAGCGTCGATGGATTAACGAGATTTTGATTCAAAATCGATCGAAAAACGGGCTTTACCACTAGTAATATATAAAATTTAATTAAATAAATGCTTCAATTAAATAAACAGCTGTGAAGAAGTAGCCATGTTGAATTTAACTGAAGTTTCGTTTAATTCATAAATTAAATCCTGAAACATTTGAAACCGAAACTACAGATCTTATCGAAAATCTAAACTTGCGATTTTTATATACAAAGAAGCTAGTTATCAACTAAAGAAGTTAGCTAATGTTTAAAGGTAACAGCTTGCCCACCTCTGAAAGCCACTAGGGGGTTTTGAATTAACAAATATGTTTATTTATTGAAGTTCCTTTTAAGATTTGTTATGTAAGAAGTTATTTACATGTGTTACAATATTTACCATAATCACAATGTACAGTAGAAAATACAAGTACTTTAACACCAATCATATTTAAACAGCTGTCGATACTACTAGAATTAAACAAAAAAGAATTTAAAATAAATATTGAAGAAGTTTATTTAACCATAGCGATAGGTAACCATAACTTCCTTTTCGATTTTTTTTTACTTCATTCAAGTTGAACATTAACTTGCAAGAAGTATTTTTTTGAAATTTCAACAGCTGCATTTTGTTTGTATGCAAAACAAAACTGCATTTAAATTAGGTATAGATTTATGATATCGAGACTGCATTGCGGAGAGCATTATTTGAGCTTAACAAAAGGAAAGCGCCGAATGGATATCCACGTAATATTGTAATGCGCTCCATTGTTCAGTCGCGCAACCGTAAACTATCGAAGAACCCATACAGATTCTTACCTGTACAACGCTAACTAGACGGTCGATATTCATAGTTGTTTTGCTCACACGTAACAACCATCCACTCTTTCTTTATCGCCACTTTACACCAAGCTTTGTCATTTCTTATTAACACCAACTGGATATAACACCGAAGGGGACCATCTTCTTATTCGGAGTATTTATTTTTACATTTTTCATGGCCTTGTTTCGTATATCGAGACGCCCGAGAATAAATAGTAGGTAGGTACTTGAGAGAACAAATTTAAAAGTTGTTGAACTTGTCTGCTACTGTTCCAATATTATGGATTTTGGTGTATTTTTGGGTGAAAGCTTTCTCGCTTCGTGTGCCGCTCATTAATACATCAACTAAAAATAATGAAGAAGTCACAATTCGTGATCAATCACCCATTAAATACGTAGGTGCGTTCCTTCGCCGAATGCATAATTAAACTTGCAAATTTTAAGAACAAAAAACTTGCAGCGATTGCAAAAATTTTGATGCTCCGGAAGAAGATCTTTTGCACAACCAAATAATTTTTTTCTTTGTTAATTTCAGGTGGGTTTCCTTGTGCGGTTGGTGGATGGCAAGAGCTGGTCTTTCGTGGTCAACAGAGAAACTCCAAAATTTGGGTACCTTTCTGCACGTCATAGCATGGGGCTTACCTGCTGCCCAAACGGTGTTCGTCTTAGTTCGACGAGACGTGAGCGCAGACGAATTGACAGGTAAGAACATAACTAATTAGCCAATAAAATTCAAAGTTCGTTTTTTAAATAGCAGTAATAGCACAAAATAACACGGCCATAAAAACCTGCACACTTGCCGACTAGTTTTTACGTTACTTCATGTCAACCATTGCTTCCGAGTTGATTTGAAATTATCTCGTTTGTGATGAAGCTATTACCGCATTGAAAATCGCGTGGAATTTTAAATTGCTCTCAGCCTTTAACACATGACATGTGCATTAGCTAAATATCTAAAATATTTTCTCATTTTATTAACGCATCTGAGTCTTATTTATTAACAACTTTTCTCTGGGGGCCAAATCAGAGGATGTCGTCCTTTCATTGTTACGAACAGATAAATTAAACGGCAATTTAATAGCATCATTATTCTATTGAAACTATTACGAAGTTGTCACTTTTTCTTCCAATTTTTTCTTTTCCCCATTTTCTTTCCCTTTTGGACTAAAATAGTCGTCGAAAAAAAGACTGAATGTTTTGGAGACTCGGACTTCTTATCGATCTCGGTCTAAAAAGCACAATGAAAATTTAGCATAGGCGTAGGTGGAACTCTTTGGTTTTGTTGATAGTGGATATCAATTTTTATACAAACAAAAAATGAATTTGAATCTTTTGTATTTTAATGGATTTGTTTGTATTAAATCAAACATGTTTATTAAAAACCAATAAAAATAAACTATCAGTTTTAAAAATTCTTCCAGTTTTTTCTATTATGTTGACAAGCTGGTTGTAAATTTATCATCAAACGCCTCCGTAAATTTCAAAATTATCGTCATTTATAAAAATACTCGTTCGACCGGATTTCTTTATTGAATAAATAATGTAAAAAATTTCGTAGATACCCAATGTTTCTAGAGCTTCCTTCCAGTAGTAAATATAAAAAAAAATAATTTCAATTTATTCTGCAAAAAATTGTCAGTCAAGTAAGATTTTAGTATCTATTAATTAGTATCATTGTTCCTGCCGGCTACCAGAGGCACTAAAAGTTAAACTAAATGATGAAACTAAAAATATATGTAGGTCATAGGTTATAGTGTGTGATTAGTCAGGTTGTGGACAGCAGTGGCTTGTTAAAGGAGGTCAGGGAGTTCTCACAAAATCAAAACCAAATCTATAAAAAGATAGATACTCTTTTCACAATACATGTCCAAAAATTTACGTAAGGCTATCGCAAAGCAGCCCAGACTAAAACATACATGCAAATAGGCATCACATGAGTTGTAAGTTTTGATTGCACTGCTGATGATTTCGAGAGATTTCTCATCATCGGGTACAGATTAACCTCCTTTAATGATTATAGTTAATACTTAATGATTATAGCCTCCTCAAATGAAAAAAACCACGTACCGCGCCATTGGTAGTAAAGTAATCGACTCTTGAAGTGAAACTCTTGTTAAAGTATGCAGTAAAAATTAAAAGCTGATGTAACCTTTCTCAAAGAGAGTTAAACCGATTGTTAAGGAATCGACACTAAAAGATTAAATAAAAACATTATTTCATATTGAGGTCATATATTGAGGGCACTTCATTAATTCCTATTGGTCGAATGTCAACTTAATGTGCAGTGAGTGCATTCAGAACTCAACTTACCGGCTAAAAACGATGTAAATTTAGTATCTATCATTTGAAAATGCTCCTTTTCTGTAGATGCCACAATTTCAATTTTTTTTAATGTACTTTTTCAGCAGTCAAAACTGTTGTCACAGACACATTTCCTAATCCGGTTTAAGCAGCGGTGGGATTTAAATGCTAAAACTTTTCTTCATGAGAAAAAACAGAACTGTGTCTTGTCTCATTCTGTCTAGATTTTGTTACAATTTGTTTTTGTTTTCCTTCTGTTTATCTTTTATACTAAAGATTCCCAGCTCTTCTCTAATCTCGACATTTTTTATTCTATCATCTCTTGTACATCCCTTCACCGCTCTCAAAAATCACATTTCCTCTGCCTGGATCTAGCTTATTCATCCTTAGACAAGTAAATAAAATGATAATTAAATTTAAAGAACTATTTTTTAGTTATGTTAACAAATAATTAGTACTTTAGTGAAGGTTTTACTGCCATTTGATCGTTCCCCGGCGTTCCTCTATTTATCGAAAAATTACACATATCACTGTGTTCCTTATAATGTGTACTTCAAGATAAAAGTGTTCATTTTCGATTCTTTTTTTATCGAAAGTTGAAAACTATTAGTTTTCCAATATTTGACTATTTTTCTCTTAGTTTCGCAAAGTTTACCAAAAGATAAATTCTTGAGTTTCTAATGACCAAGTGATGAACTGAACATCTCGATAATTTTCGTCCGCCATATTGGATCCGCCATTTTGAATTTCGAAATTTTTACACCAGAAATGAAATCAACGATACCGAAAACCATATATAAATATGTGATTGTTACGAGATATAGACTTTTGGCTAGTTTTCCTAGTCCCTGATCCATAGTTCGAAGGTGTGAACATTATTTTAATCTAAATTTTTATTGACATAACCTCACTTTTGCAGTGTTAACAGTTACGGAACATTGTTTTGACAGTTTTGTTACAATATTCTTCTGATTATTTTTTTTGTTTCTGAAAACCAATAGAAACTTTCAATTTCAATTAAAGTTGCCCATCAAAACATTATGCCGCGAGAATAATTTGAGGTATGTGTTTGTTTTAATAGCAACATATTTATTTGATTTGACGTCTGTCAATGAATTATGAATAAAATAAATCAAAAACGGTTTAGTACATCGTCAGTCCATGAAAGTAATATTAAAATCAACGAAAAAAATAATCAATCGAATATCACATAAGAATTCGATAAATTAGATAATAATTTGACATATTTGCTCAAAGTTGTCGCCGTTTGGCAATAGCTACTCGACCCTTCCGGCTCTCGTATCTATTGCCTGGTAACAACTTTTCGAAAATATGTGAAATTATTTTCAATTTATCCTCATTCTCTTGTGATATTACAAGTGAAAATAGCACTGGAGATCGAAAATGAAAATAAAAGTGATCATAACCGGATGGATTTTCTTCATTCCCAATCCACCTCTGATAGGTACTTCCAACTGTGTATTTTTCGTTATGGTTTTTATTTAAGTGCAGAAACAAATTTGTTACGCTGATAAACGAAGAAAAGCTTTCAATCTTTCGTTCTTATTAATTTTTGTTGACTACAAACACGAGTTAATTAATTTCTTACGGAATGTTAAATCCAATTTGTCTGCGCTCAAGTTCATAAACTATTTAAATTGCAGGAGTAAATTTAGCGATCAAACGACAAAATTTATTGCTTTTACAATACACGCTCATTTAAATATTTACTTTAACAATTACGCCTAGCGAAACGCTAACACTAGGCTAAATTTAATCCTGTTAAAAAAATTATAGCGGATGAAAGTCTGTGGTCTACTCGATGTGATTTTTTGCAATTCCCATAAAGTTTTTAAATTTATTGCTGCTCTAAGCATAACTTTCACTACTTCTTCCGTATTAATATTTTATTAACAAAATGAAAATGGAAGCGAAAGGGGAAAATATTTATCGCTTCATTTTCTTTAGAGCGTTTGCCTCATAACAGTACCCTAGAGAATATTACTATCTACTATAAAGCTATACTAGAAGCTTTCCAAGTTGCTGCCAAATATCGAGTTTTTGAATCATTTTCATTATTCAGGACCGGCTCAACAGTTTTGGCGCCTCTACTGCCCAAGTGGAGCAAAACTTTGTCAAGAAACCGACTATTCATAAAGTAAAAGTTTGTATTGCACAAAGCACAGGTTATATGGAATTCTGAATCGCATAAATATATTTAATCCAATAATTGCTTTTTTATTGCGAAAACAAAGAATGACGGTAGGTTACCACCCACCTGTATAACATATAATTACTATTCTTGCTGCTCTCATACCAACCTGCACCTATGCACCTCAAATACTTCTGTCGAAATTCAAAACCAAAAAAACAATAGTTTTTTTTTCTGGTTTTTCAATTTTGGGCCAAACGGACTCTTCTACCGAGATAGTTTTAAGAAAATCACGCATAAATTAGTCCGTATAAGTTAGATTGCCTTTTCTGATGATAATTGGGCCAAGAAAAAGTATTACGGTCAATTAATTTGGCAATAAAATGAGTCAAACCAAGGGAGCACTAAAGTGCAATCAAGAGAACAATAAATAATGCAGACCGAGCGAACAAGTGTCGTGTTTGTGCCGACGTCTTTTAATTCTTTTAAGTTGGTTGGTAGGCTTGTTATCGCGATCAGACGATTTCAATGCATAAATCCATTATAATATCAGCGACTGCTTTGCCAGCCGGATGAAACGCCAATTAAATTTGAAAATTAAATCTGGATAACGAACGACTTGAAAATAAAAAATAACAATCCTGCGTGCTTTACTTTTAAATAATTGGCAACGCAAACAAATTAAACGGAATTGTGGAGAGAAAGCCATTTCTGGGAAGATGGTTTGCATATAAAGAGCAAAAGACCAACGGCCGCCAAGCTTTGCTAATTAACGTGGCATGTTTTTCAAATCAACTTTTTCTAGTCAAAGTCTAAAACAAAGTTAATTAGATCGGGAAATAATTAAAAATCCAATTTAGCTGACTTTTTTTTCTTGTTCTCACACGGGATGTGAATGTTAACGACACTTAAATTCCTCGTGGGTGTACATATATTACCAAACGAAGTAAATATTTAACTTGATTTATTGTCAGATTGGCCAGAATCATTGAAAACTTAGCTAGGAACAAAGGCGTGCCGCAAGCTTTCTTCGTGATCTTCTCTTGTGTTTTTCTTATCATGTCCAATTTATCAAGAATCTTTGGTTTATAATGTCGTGCAGTTTTTCTTTATTCGTCCACTGCAATGCAGCTAAGTTTTCCAGATCGCAATCTTCCTGTTTATAATATGTATTATACAACATAATACCTGAACAAGAGTTACTTTAGCTACCTACGCCGAAATGAACCTAACCTAACTTAGGTAATTTGTCAAAAAATTCACAAAAATTAAGAATTCCATTTTCAAAAAGTTATTTATTAATTTGTAAAAGATATAAATTTAATCTTGTTATATAAAATCCGGATTTGGATGTAAATTTTACACATTGGAATTGCCGCGGTGCTTGCGGAGCTAAAATTTATTGCAAAGTTTGGCGATTTCAATCTCTGCTGTTTAATAAATGTCTGGAATTTAAAATTTATGTTTCTTGTTAAGTATTTATGCATTTGCATATATAGAAGTAACAAGTTGCCAATCGATAGGGCGCGGGCCAGACAAAAGAGTCGGTCGCCGCAGCTGTTTTGCATTCCTACATTTTGCGTTTGTTCTCAGTCGAATGCATGTACACTTAATCACGGAAAACCTGTTCGGTGACACTTGAGAGTGTTTCTGAAGAGCACATACACGCACACTCCAATGCTACTTATTTAATTAATTACTCTTTTGTTTCAGGTACTTGCTACGTTGGAAATAAAGATTTGACGACGCTATTAACACTCGTGTTAATACCCCAAGCGTTATATTTGGTCGCCGGAACGGGACTGCTTTTCCTGGGCTGCGTCTTTGTTGTGCGTAAACCTAGACCGCTTGCCGCAGCTCCGCTCACCGGAGCCGCGCCGCGAAAAGACAACGATCTCCTGGGAGCCCTGTGCTCTCTATATCTACTTCCAGTCGTCTGCGTTTTCGCTTCCGTTTGTTACGAATATAAAAACAGGGATGCGTGGATGTTGGGCACGGACAAGCCGGCCCTGTGGATCTTCCTATTGCGTTATCTAATGGAAGTATTCATCGGAGTCAGCGCAATATTTTGGATTTGGTCGTCGAAAAGTGTTACCGCCTGGAGGGCAGTGTTCAGGAGGTTAGGTCCTCGCAAACAATTACCAGTGAAATGCCAAACTCTTCCAGTTTTGAGATACGCGCCACCTACCAATTCCATTCAATTACCTTCTGCCACACTTAGTACCAGCGGTAGTAGACATTCTGGTCGATCTCATTCCTATCGAAAACCCAGGATACATCATCATCGAAGTGGAGGTGAAACCGTGCTATAGAGCTTAAGTAAAATCACTCGGGCGTCTTGTTAATAGCTTCGTTATGCCATACATAAGATGATTTAGAAGAAGTGTACATAAGACAATACGACAGATTACCGCTTCTATCTCCTCGAATAAGAGTGCGTTATAGGAGAGGGGTGGAAAAAAGACTATTTTGTTTAAAAAACATTATTTATTTATGTATATTAACTAATTTTTAAGATTACTTTAACACGCATTCTTTACATTGCCATTATTGGAGTCGTATGATTGGATTGGTTCCGATGCTAACTAATTTTTACGATTCGAATCTATTTATTTATGTATATTTTATAAAAGTATATTGCCTGATCTTGTATATTATTGTGATATGTGTTTAATAAGAATTTTTAAATTGTTTACTGTGTAAATAAATGTAGTTAATTTATATAAAAAGTTTTTCTCTCCGTCCGAAATTCTATTTGGAATATTGAACTTTGGGATGAATCGGCTGCCGCTGCTAAAGTTTTCAAGCCACGAAGTTGCCATGGGTGACCACTGACCGCTGGAGAAATCTACTTAATAAATATTCTAACCAAATGTTTATTCCCGTGGATACGTGAAATTTATAACCAATTTTGATATTTGTATTCGAGAAATGTCTTTTAATTTAAAAAACAGATTATAGGCTTCTTTTATCTAAATACAACATAGGTGTGGACTACCTAATGCAGTACAGGAAATAAGGAAATAATGCGATATTTAATTGCAATGTGTTCCTGATCTGTTCTTTGTCTTTCCATTTATGGGATCCCAATAATGAAGCTCTTTGATAGGCGGTATCGGCTATATAGAAACCAACTTTGTTCATCGGTTTTTATTTTTCCATAAGCTGACCTACCTACTTGTGCATGTAAACGTTTTAAAAGTTGAAGTGCCACATGACCATTAAAATGATTAATAAAGTGGGTAATGCAAATTTAACAACCTCTGAATACCAGAATAGATTGGGTAATGCAGATATTATGAATCTGCATTGCACCATGCACTTATTAATGCATGAATTACTCTGCAAAACTTAGCAGGTAAATAGAACTTTTTCAGTGTGAAAATCAGGTTCAATATATCGTGCAATTCATATTTCCACGGAATACATCTGTGAAATTAGAAATTACGTGTTCAATAACCATTACTCAGTTAATTGCACCTCCAATCACTCAAATGCCAATTTTAAATAAGTAGCAAAGTAATTAATCAATTTTAAATTTTCCAAACTTGTTAGAACGAACAAATATAATTTATTGTTTAATCTAAAATACTTGTTTTCTTATTTTACACGCATAGTCAATTGTGATTTCTCGAAAGATAACTATATAAGCAGCTAAGTTATCAACGTCGTAAACATTGTTTTCTTTTTTTTTTTTAAGAAGCTAATTGTGATTTTACTAGGCCTGTTAGCAGTTATGATTATATACTAGAAGATACGCCAACCTTACGGTATTTTTGAATACACCTACACCGAAATAAATGGTTCATCATAGTGATGAACAAATCCATCAATTCAATGCCTTTTTCCAGGAATACTATATGAATTATTCATGAATATAATGAATTTTGTTTATCAGCGCATAAATAATAATTTTTTTATCGACCATTTTTTCAGTGCGGTATTACAATTTACAAAAAAGCTTCTTACATTTACGGGATTAAGTGACAACTTTAGTTTCTGCTTTTCAGGCTTTAACTAAAATGCAAGAGCAAAGAAGAGAGGAGACCAACCAAAAGAGGGCAAGAAAAAGAGAAAACAAGAAAGGAGGCTTTGTTTGTATGCCTTTGTATATTGTTAAGAGCAAACAGTTACGTAAATCGTATAAAAGTCGTCAAAATCACTGAATGGAAACTGCGCGAAAAGTATATTAAAGATCAAAGAAATAGGGGAGCCTGCCCTACAGTGAGACAGGTCCGACAGTGAGACATTTTTTTCTCACTTCATGTTTTCAAATTTCTCTCACCTTTTAACAGGAAAGGGGAAGCATCGTGCCATGAATTTGAATGATTAATATTTGCCGCGGTTATTGGTCGACTTTGTGCTTATTGGAAATAAGTGTATTTCTGAAAAGTGAAAGTAAATTTTACCACATAATAATAAATATTATATTTATATATAACTACAAATAATAAGGCTAAATGCTATTTTAAAAATGTATAGTTAGGATTAGCCAGCAGTGCATGATTTTCTCTAAAAATCAAGATGAACAGCGATTAAGACGACAGGAAGGACTTATCAGAAGTTACTCAAAAGAGTAAAATTCTTTTTTCGAGCCCTGACACAATTCTTGTTGATTCTGATGTATATTCAAAAAAATTTAATAATAATTTTATGGCCATGCATTTGATTTGGTGGGACGAAAAAAATTATTTTAGCTGTAAAGAATAATAATTAAAAAGTAAAACAATAAATAAATAAGATAAATACCTTCATGGCGGTGCCAATCTGATGTACGGAAGTGAATCTTGTTGGGCTTGGGTTACACGACAGGTAAGGCTAATCCAAGTTTTGAAATGGGATATCTGAGAGCGGTAAGGAATGCACGAGAGAAGACAGATTTAGAAACACCGATCTTAGAGAAGAGCTGGGAATCTCAATTATCGGGGATAAACTAGAAGAAAATAAAAACAAATGGTAGCAACACCTGGATCTAATAAAAGAAGACAGAATACCGACACAAATAAGAGCTGCTATCCAAAAGGAAGCAGAAATATCAGACGACATCTTTTCCATGTTGCTGCATCGTAACATGCGGCAAAGCTAATGCGAAAAGTGAAGAAGAACAAGAAGTACTTTCATTTGGTTTTTGCTTTTTTTTTGTACCCTGAGATAGAAGTTTCGTATCAAAAACCAGCGGTACTCTGTCAACATGCTCGCATTCCACTTCCCTGAAAATCTCTTCTCGAATTTAGTTTGATATGTTCCTTGTGTTCATCCAAAACTGCTTCTAAATTTAAAAAAAGGTGCGCTGGAAGCTAAAATAAGTGCAAAATTTACGAAAAGAGCAGGAAAAATCGATTATCTTTAAAAAAAATTTCAATCCAAGAGAGCAAATCCCCGCCCCCCATATCTACTCCGTTGCTATAAATGTTCATGTTTTAGAACTCTTCACCTCTCTAACCTCTCAGAAGGTCAGAAGAAATGTAAAGGCTAAAATAATCCTTTTCATCTTTCCAAATTATTGTAAAGAGATAAAAATATGTGGAGGAGGAGGCTTCCAAATTAAATTGCATGCCAATTGTCGTTCCATTAGATTATCGCCCTTAATTATTTACATCTGTCGTTATAGTCATCAATAAACCGATTCATTCTATAGAAATCGTTAATAATAATATTTATTGTAGCCAAATGTTGATTTAAAATAAAAAGTTATATAACCACCCAATAGTAGGTTACAAAAAATGATTTAAATGAAATCTCCGATTAAAATCATAATACTGAATGGAAATCTATATAAATAAAAATAAAATGCTGTTCGTTGCTAATGTCATAACTTGAGAACGGCTGGACCGATTTGGATAACTTTTTTTATAAATGTTCGTTATGGTCCGAGTAAGGCTTTTACGAAAAAAAACGTGGAAAAGTTGCCCGGAAAATAGAAAATAGAAAAATCTGGGAAAAACTAAAATTACTTCATTTCTATTCCGATAGATGGTGCTACGTGCGTAAATGTCGTTTGACAGCATTTTTAAATTAGAGGGTGACACTTAAATGTGTCATCAATTATATTAGGTGCAACTGTCCAGATAAATCCATTCACAAAACCAAAATGGCATACTTGCCAGATTGTGGGACATTGGTAATAGGAAAATCGCAGTTGACATCTTGACCGGATTCATCACATTGCCCACTCATTTCTGTCAGTTGGCCGAATTGAAGGAATATCTCATTCAGTGTTCTTCCCAACATACTGCAAAGTTTCAAAAACCATAATTGGCTGGAGGAAGAAGCCTATTGGCTGCGAAAAAAAAAAATTGGCTATGTAAACATTGCATAACTTTCCCCATTAAATTTGGGTATAAAAATTATCGTTCAACCTCCTCTTTCTGGGTACCATTCGAGGAGGAACACCTCGAAAAAGCTACAGTTCGAATCAAAAAGTCAAAAAGTTGAAAAATTTGAAAACCAGTTTAATTAAAGGTGCAGATTTATTTTTTTGCACACATAATTAGAGAGTAAATTTTCGTTCGCCACCTTTTTGAAATGTACCGTTCGATGTGCAAGACCTCAAGGAAACGACAGGTCGCGACCTCAAAAATCGCGCCACGCGGGACACGGGGTGTAAAATCCGAAAACATCAAAATGTCATAAACGTCAAACTTGAATTAATTTCCGATAATTTTTGGAATCGAGTTGCGACGCGACTCGTATTCCGTCTAACTCGATATACGTGCTTTAGAAAGAGATGCGACACGGCACTATTAAATAATTTGGATATAACAAATGGTGGTCCAAAAGTAATTGACACTTGAACTTTTTTATTTTCTTTATCATTTCCGCAATTTTTAACAAATTTCCACCATTTTCAGCTGGCCTCTAAGTTTAACTATGATGTACATTTATGCCAAATTTTTTGACATTTGGTTGCGTGGTTTAACCTGTGCAATTGATACTATTTCATTTCATGATCTCGTAACCACATACAGACATACAGACGAACATCCAACTAAAATTCATCAAAAGCTTATCAGGACATGATAAGGAACCTTTTAATGCAAAAATTTCGATTTTTGATTTTTGAGTGGATTACAATACTTTCCATTATACATAGGTATACGTATGGGGAAAGTAAAAATATTGATTTTTACTAAATTGCACATCCGACGTTTGACCGTAACCAAGCAATTGAATTTACAGTTTGAGGTTATGTTTTCAATGTTTCTTGTAATTTTTGTAGCAGTAAATAAAATCTTTATATTTAATGTTAGAATAAATCGCGTATTTTAATTAGAGAGATTATGTAGAAAATTTTTCACAAGTATTTTGTTGTTGGCAAAATTTTTAAACACTGTTATTAATATTAATATTGCATTTGATTACATGTAAATGCGTTCAGTGGTTAATTTACGATTTGACCACTACGGGCGCTAGTAGTATCACAGTATAAGAACTTCTTATACTGTGGTAGTATCATAGTATAATACTAATAGAATAAGTAGGTTCACTCCCTGTCGGCACGTTTGAAGTTGGTGTCCAAAGTGTGAACTCGCGCAGACCCCTACGCGCACTAGTATTAGATATAAGAAAAAAATTAAAGTGAACTTTACAAACAACAGCTGACGAGGATACTGAATAACCGTGGGCTGCTATTGGTCCTTGGCCTGCGCGTAGGGGACTGCGCAAGTTCCAACTTGGGACAAAAAATCATGGGAGTGAAACTACTTTATTCTAATAGTATTATACTATGGTAGTATTATTTTTGTTGACTCCACCTCCCTGCTCATAGTCTATATGATACCGCTTGCTTTCAAAAACTTGGAAAATAAATTAAAATTTAAGAAAACTGTTACCGCCGATAGTTAAGCCGCTTTTACATCTATATGTTTTCACACAGGACTTCTCATAAGCAAAAACATACGATTTCTCTCGAGGTTGGCCAAACTGAATGTTTTTCAACATTTGCGTTCAAATCGTTATGGGTGATAAAGAGGAGTTTACATAAGAATTTGTTTTGGTTTTGAGTGAAGTTAACCCATACATACAAAAAAACATAACATAAAACATACAGTGTAAACACCGAAATATTTCTCATATGAGAAGTCCTGTGTGAAAACATATAGATGTAAAAGCGGCTTTAGACTAAGAAATGTGAGGAAGGTACTGAAAAAAGCAGATTGCTGAAATGTAAGATCCCTTAGTGGTGGGGTGAAATAGAAACGCTGCTGTATGTGATACCGCTGACACTACTTAAAGGTTAATATTAGACGATATATTTTTCCATATTAAGGCGGTACGAATTAACCGCGTTATAATAGGGTTGACTTACTCCTTTTGTTTTCTCAAAATAACCATGTTTCTCCAGAGACGTAAAAAATCGATTAATTAAAAGCGAAAACTATTGTTTTAAATTATTAACGTATGGCTGACCTGGGCTCAAAACCGATGTCGAGCTTAATATTGTTTGGTGAGTTGTGCAATGAAAGCATAATATACCTGTGTACACTGTGGCGTATTTAAAAAGGTTAACTGAAAAATCAAGAATAGGGGCGCAAAATATTAAAGGCTTCTGGCGCCACACACACGCCTCTACGTGTACATGGCATATTATTCTGTCTATAAGCATAAGACTTGACAGGTGAAGGGTCGATTCATCAACAGAGTTGATGAAGGTTTAAATTGACATTTTCTTTTATCAAAACTTATCGAAATGATTAATATTATTGATGTCATTTTGGAACGATAGAAATAATTTAGTAAAAATTTAGTATTATTTTACGTATGAAAAGTATAAAAATTTTAAATATTAATTAACAATTTATTATAATTATTATTATTATTATTAAAACTTTAAAAAGTTTTGCCAGTTTTTGAGATAACATGGAGCTTACCAGAGGAGCCATATTAAAACTTTAAAGTATACGTAAAACTGCCTTTTTCTCTTAGAGAATCAATAAAAAAATCAGATCAATATGATAATTTGGTTTTGAATACTTTAAAATTGATTATCTCATAACACGAAAAAAGTATTTATAGTAACTTCTTGTAGTGGTCCCTTCATTTATTTTACAATGTACACGTATAAGTCAAAGGTTGGAAAATTTGGATTATTTTTCACAACGTAAATATTCATTCTTGTCCGTAGGACAAGACTGACGAATTTTTGTGAGAAGATCTTTGAGATTTTGAATTTGTGTCTCAAGATTTTTTAAGTTTAATTTGAGAATAAAGATTTGAAATTTGCCTGATTATTTTTGATTTGTTTAATTTGAAAATCGTCCGAAATTTGGACAGGATTGAGTTTTTGGATATTTAAATTTGGAAGATTGGATCCGTAATTATTAATTGGTAGAATTGGAGGATCAAAAATTATTATACCTAATAGGGCACTTCCACTCCCCCACTCCAACATGGCTGCCGAACAGCAGCTTGGTGGTATGGTTGGTGGTATTCGCCATAAGATTTGTTAAGGATTCAAGTGTTTTCGTTATAAAAATGTGTTTTTTATAGAATTCTAAGCAGTTCTTTTAGCATTTTTAGCTTTTATGACACGGTGCTGATTGTTTTATAATAAATTGGGCTACTAAAATCCACTATACTTGCAAATAATTGAATACATTGTGTGTTATTAAATTTTTCAAAATTATTAACCTGAAATATTAAAAGTTACATTAATTTAATAATTTTAACAGTTATTTAAATGAAATACAATACAATAAATAAATAAACAACATTTCAGCCGTTATGTTTTGTAATTATTTGCCAGCATTTTTGTGTTTCAGTAATTTGTTTGACTTTCCGGTTCATGTTGAAATAGCAGGGCTATACAACCAGAATTTGTTATTTTCCAACTTCTGCCGGTTTGCCTTTAAACAAAGTCAAATATTTACAAAATAAAAAGTACAGTAAAATTAAATAAATGATTAAACTTAACCAAGTCAAACTATAGAAAATATCTAATTTAAATGGTTTTTCGTCAGTTTGAGTTATAGGTAGGGAATTTTCAAACTTGGGCGGAATTTGTATCTGCCGGGCTTAATGCATTCTCGACTAGAAGATTTGCTGATTTTTAAGACATAATTTTTACATTTTTTAGTAAACTCCTGAACTGTGCTAGTTACGATTATTTCTTTACTAAATCTGAATATATTTATGTAAATTACTCAAAAACACAAAAATGCTGGAAACTAATTATTAATAAACAGCTGAAATGTTGTTTATTTTTATTTAAAGCAATTTATTACAAATTATTGTACCTAACTTTTGATATTTAAGGCTAATAATTTTCAAAAATGTAATAACACAAATTATTCAATTATTTGTAAGTATAGTGGATTTTAGTAGCCCAATTTATTATAAAACAATCACCACCGTATCATAAAAGCTAAAAATGCTAAAAAAACTGCACTGTAAAAAAAAATTATGTAAAAT
Source organism: Cantharis flavilabris (assembly GCA_949152465.1). Lineage (NCBI taxonomy): Eukaryota > Metazoa > Arthropoda > Insecta > Coleoptera > Cantharidae > Cantharis > Cantharis flavilabris. Next base: position 32,681,700 of record OX424438.1, on the reverse strand, counting down.
TACTTAGAAAATCATTGGCAACTTTGTGACCTATGATAATCAATGTAAATATACATAAGAATGTAAATTTACATACCCAAGTAATAAGGGTACATATGGGAATTGTAAAAATACTAGTTGGATGTAAATTTACATATCCAAGTAATAAGAGTTACATATGGGAATTGTAAAAATACTAGTTGGATGTAAATTTACATACCCAAGTAATAAGAGTACATATGGGAATTGTAAAAATACTAGTTGGATGTAAATTTACATAGAAATCATTGGCAACTTTGTGACCTATGATAATCTATGTAAATTTACATAAGGATGTGATTTTACATAATGCTTCATGTAATCTGTAAAACTCTTTATTAAAAATTTATTGTACAAATTTATATTCAAAAATAAACAATAGAATATAATACTCAATATTATATATAAGGTATGTAACACCTTAAAGAAGTGGTAAGGTCACTGCATCAATTTTTTCTGTATCTATGTAGTAAATGGAGTAGTTATGTCTTATGTTAACGAATTTTGTAATCCTGAAAAAGATGTAAATATTAGATAATGATAACTACATATATATGTAGCATTTGCATGAAGCTGCAAGTAAAAGTCTGTGTTTCTCTGTTTTCAATCTACAAACAATTTTATATTAGAAAAAATAAATTAAAATAATTTTGCATAATAGGTATTATAACTTGTAAAAATAAATTTAAAGCACCGTTGGTTAAATTATGAGCTCAGCACCGGAGCCCATCAAAAATGTATTTTACGATCTTACTAGTGGAAAGAATTGAATATAATACGTGATAACTGATAAGTGATGATGAAATAAATAATTCCTTAGGTACAAACATAATTATACTTAATAAATTATATTTTAAACGATCAAAATCTTTATTAATTACAACTGAAATTATCAATATTTTCTTACCTTTATAGGTTCCACAACAAAAATTAATAGCACCCAACACCTTTCTTATAAAATGATAAATGCTGTATAGGTTAGCAGCTATCGCGTATAAGTACGTAACGGACGTTGATGGTGCCAAAGGAAACATTAGGAATGTCTGGATTTTTATGCTTAATTGCAAGATAATTCACACAGTGGGCATGTAATACTTATCCAAACACATAATAAACATGTAATTATACATATATCATTGCGCTTTCACAAATTTTTTTGTAAATTTACAGAACAAAAATTAATTTTACATTATCTAAACCAGTAAATTTACATTGTGCTATTATTTTTACACAAATTTTTTAATTTTACACGAACGTTGCCGTAATTATTTATTTACATAGTTTTTCAACGTAAATTTTACATTGAAAATCATTGTAATTTTCCATAAATTTTTAACAGTGTGGTTAGAATTCTATAAAAAATACATTTTTATAACGAAAACACTTGAATCCTTAACAAATCTTATGGCGAATACCACCAACCATACCACCAAGCTGCTGTTCGGCAGCCATGTTGGAGTGGGGGAGTGGAAGTGCCCTATTGCTTTTTACGAAAATTTTAAATTACGCATATTAAAAATCGAAGGCAAAGCGAAATTTAAACGAAGCTAACCGCTATTCCATTTTGTTGGATGCAAAATTGATTTAGAAGTTTAATAATTTAATTGAGAATTACTTTATGAAATATTTTCGTAATTTTTGACTATTTTTGGAAGATTTGGTTTGATGTTTCAGGAGCCGAGCTTGTTGAGCTGGCCGAGAGAAAAATTCCGCATCTGACCAATTAACAAAATGATCACGAAGAACTTGATGGTTTCTTTGAATGCTTTCTCCAAAAAATTTTCATAAATTCCATAAAATCTTCGTCGTCGGTTAATTGATAATCCATAATAATATTATGTACTCGTAATAAATAATGCGCAATAATAATATAATAAGTTATAATAAATTTTAAGAAAATAAGCTTTTTAATAAATACAGTACAGCCTCGCTTATCCGGACATACTTTAATCTGGACACTCCAGTAATCCGGACACTTCTGCTCTTCGGACATTTTACATTTTTTACCTCTGCACTCCGGACGTATTTCTAGTTGCATTTTCTAATTAATGAAATTCATCAGTACTCTTTTATAAGACTAAACTATGACATCACTGCCAACTTCAAACAATCAAAAATTAGTGGTTACTTAAAAAAATCATAGTATGATTGTTTGATGAAAGTTTTATTTTTGCTTTTTTATTTCTCTGGTCACATGCTAGAAGGGTATAAGTACAAATAGCTAACTTTACAGGAGAAGCAAAAAACGTTTTTTTAATTTTAACTTTAACAGTTACTAGCTTATAACCACTAAACTTTTAGTTTGAAAATTTAATTGCTATCTCATAAATGTATCACAAATTCCCTTATAGTCAAAGTAAGAAAAAAATAAAATAAAAAATTACTGATTTTTTGATTGATTTTAATTATAATATATTTGTAAAAAAATTGTAAATTTCTAATTATGTATTTATTGACATAGACTTTTCTCCTTATACCAGAAGTTGACAACTATATTATTATTATGAAGCTAATTCTACAAAAAAATGGATTTGGGCATAAGTGGACTTATTCCCTTAAAGCATGTGAGCATGTAATTTTATTTAGTTCAGTTTTATTACTTTAAACTGGTACCTATATAAAATAAAATAATTCAATAATACAATATATATACGGATTTTATTCAATAAAATAAGTTAAAAATAATATCTCGCTAATCCGGAAAACTCGGTTATCCGAACAAACTCAAAACTATATCTGTCCGGAATAACGAAGCTGTACTGTACTATCAAAATGAAAATTTACATAGTAGGTATACATCAGCACTTTGAGGTTATAAAATTGTAAATATCGACTTGAACCAGGGTTAAACCACCGGATTCGGATTTCACTCAAGAAATATTGAGAGTTAAATCAGGTTCAAGTCTTGAACCAAGTACATACAACAGACATTTACAAAATTCCCTGGTTTAACTCTGATCCGAGTTTAAACCACTTACATACAACCGGCCCTCAGAGCAAATGTTCTTTTTGTGGTTGGTCTGTAATTCTTGTCGAACTCTATCTTACTAATATATGGGCATTATTAGTAATTTTTAGATTTAAAAATGATTAGGTGTAAGTAGGGAAAATGGAAAAATAAATTTTTGAAGAAGGCAATAAAAAGATGGCGTATAAGCATAATCATACAATCAATGATTTAAATTTGAATAGGTAAAGAATTTCAAGTCTCAGTTTGCAAAACCGTTTTTCCCAAAATGTAAGCACCAAACAATTTTTTGTGGTTTTACCACAGATAACTCAGAATCCAGAAGTTATCTTCAAATTTTCGCTGCTCTTAGGTATTATTTTATTGTAAGTATAATGAAATAAAGTGATTACTCGTATACATTGCATTAGATAATCGGCTGAATTGGCTACATTTTCTGTTCCAGAACCCAATTGAGTGGAAAGGTAAATAAAATCTAAAATCTCATTTTTGTACGAATACTTGATAAACTTAGGATGAAAAGCTCTGAAGGCGGATCTAATTGGTTTGATTGAAAGCGTGCGCAGCTTTACAGCTTTTCTTGGATGGATTATTGGGTCGAAGGAGTAATTGAACTCAATATTGAGCAGTTGATCGAATAAATTGGTGTGATATTGTATTTTATCACATTCCTTGTTAACGAATCGATTCAATAATGCTATTTATATAAAATCAATGCAAGTTGAGCATACCACTACACGATCCGTTTGTAATGGGTACAGTTTGAACGATTTCCGTAAAATGATGAAAGGACGGAAAGCGCCTGCGTCGTTTTCTTGTTTATCGACTGCTATCGTTCTGCAAAACACGCGTGCGGAGGAAGTTGCATGCTTGCAGGCGTTTAATTGTTAATTCCGTTTTCGTATCGAGTGTTGCTTCTCCAATTTTTCTTTTCCTCGAGCAATCCAACTGACAAGGCTCAATTCGTAAACCTTATCGGAATCTACTACATCCGCAGGCAATTAATATTATACACGATTACTAATGAATTTGTTATTTTTGGAATCCAAAAAAGCGCACGATAACAATTTAAATCATGTGCAGAAATGAAGGTGCCTCATAAAAATGAAACTTACGCAGCCACATTACACAATCACTGGGTATGTCCAAAAAAAGCAGTATTAATCAAATAATGCGAGAACCTTTTTTTTTATTTCAGACTGCTTCGTTATTCATGGTTTTGGGATTTGGTGTTTTAGCAGTCGCTGGATTCTGGATACGAAAATGCAAGTAAGTAGTCATATGAGAATAACTATAATTTCTGCTTCACTATTCCATTAGGGTGTGTAATTATGAGAGTATTTAACGTTAATTTTTAATTTACATAAGTGAAAGTGAACGGGGGAGCAGTTTTGCATGTTTAATGCAGAGTTAATGTTTAGCTCCACATAAAAATAGGTCAAAAACAACGATAAACAACAGTTAACCTTGGGCTTAATTCAAACAGCTCAAAATTCCAAAAATATGCAAAGCTTTCTGGGGATAAAATTTAAATTTGCGAACTTGAAAGCACTTTATGTTTATTCTTCAAATTTCTTTGCATTATCTCAAATTGGAGATGAAGTCGGCGAGGGGAAACTTTAAGCAGCTTCTTATAAAGACGCTCTTTTTGCTTTGCAAAGATAATGATTATTTGTAAAAGAAGTGAAAAACAAAAAGTGACACTTTATGAAGTGCTGTAACATATTTCTATATTTTTCGAGGACTTCAAAGTTAACCTGACGGGTTTACGATATATCATTTTTGAGAACATTACTAAAATTGAAACTGCATGTATAATGTATTCAAAAATTAATAATACATCAAGTCATAATTATACCATAAATACTAATTTTTGAAGTGGTTGTCAGTTTTCCTGCCATCTATTTGTTGTATATATTATGTTCGTAGTATAGCTATAAATAGCGCCGCATGTAACTTTTTAGTACCTACTCCTGAACAATTTAAAAATAAAAGACGAGTTGCATAAAGTAAAAAAAATATATCTGACAAATGATTTACAGGTTAACGTGGATCCTAACCACGCTATAAATAATTTAGGGACAACTGGGAATCGAACCTGGTAACCTTAGGATCCATAGCGCAATTCTACAGACTACAGTTTGGTAGCTCCAAAAATATCGTCGGTTCGGGGTTTCCATGACTAAGATATTTTTTCGGCAGTATTTCATCAAGACGTTTTCCAATCGTCTAATTTCTAATCTAATCTAATCTAAATTCTAATCTTACCGTACTATCGCTTTTTTTAAAATTAAATTGTTGGTTTGTGTTTTAAAGCAAAAATCCACAATCCATATTGTTGTAAAAAGAGATTACTTCCAGAGATTAATCCGTTTGATATTCTGATCTTTTTGATCTATGTTATATTTCTCCGTTTGATCGATTGTTTTATTAACCTTTTTATCATTTTTCATTATTTGATCTTTTAATTTCAAAATTAATAATTAACATAATAATTTATAGGTAGAGGTGCGTGACGAATGCACAGAGATATTTAATAATAATAATGTAGGCATTGGGGAGAAATATTTTAATAAAGTTTCTCGTAAATTTGCCATTCCTTGTTTTGTGCTTAGTATTTTCGGAAGTGGATGCGGGTGGAGCCCGAGCACGTGGGCATCTCTACTATCAAGAAACCATGAAGATTTTTGATATAATTAAGGTTATCAGACGTACACTTTTACGACTACTCTTTTTGAGGTATGTTAATTTTGTCAGTACCGTAACTAGGGTAGGGCGGCGACTGGGACGGTTGCTCCCGGGTTTAAGGCCGAGAAAAAGCGCAAGCGGGACGCAAAAAACTAACTGAAGGCCGTTTTTTTAGACAAACGTCATATCAAAAAAAATAGGTACCACTTTATATCCCCTGCTTACGTCGGGGGGTTGTAAAATGTTTCTCTCGCACGGGCCTAACATTGCCTAGTTACGGCACTGAATTTCATTTTTTTATTCATTTGTGTTGTATCCGTCTTGTCTGCGTAAAAGAAAATTGGTTTATCAATTTATCAATTGAAAATTCACTTTACCTCAAAGTAACTGTGAAATTGGTTTATAAAAATCTTACTAGCAGAATCAGTATTCGTGATAATCTTGTTAATTAACAATATTACTAATTTAGTATATACCCCAACCCTATTTACTGACCCCATTGTGTCACCAACCGTCAAGATTGGTTTTCACTAAATATTTATTACTTTTTCAGTTGTACTTAAAATTTTAAGATTAATAATTTTGATTCTACACCAAACTTAATTTTGTGTGCGAAATTTATGCAGAGAATTCAGTCGATGCATAGTCTCTGTGGGTAAATCTGTGCCTGATGATGAGAAATCTCTTGAGATTAATCTCGATACCATCGAAGTACAGTAAAACCATGCGGTCTATGTAATGAAATGACTAAACCATCTGAGCGTGCTGTTTCTGCAGTGGATTCAGGATTCGGGCTATTTTTATGATTGATTTCACGATCGTAATCTATTTTTTATTTTCTTCGAAAAATTTTTTTTTTTTTTTCGAAAACAGTCCAGAATTTCAAGAGAATACCTCCATAAAACATATTTACAATCTTTAAAATGCTTCATCTGGCCAACTTCCAAAAAATCCAACTTCAAAACAAATGGCAATTGGGAATTCAACAATAATCTTTACATAAATTCCAATTCAATTTCATACAAAATAAATTACGAGTATTCTAACTTCCAATTCCAAATAAATTGTCATTACATCTTCGAATTCAAATCAACTCATCAATCATCTAAAATTTTATCCTCTCCAATAACCAAATCTCCAAAATTAGTCGAACCTTGTCCAATTTTGGGAAAAATACAAATGTTAAATAAATCAGTAATGTACTCGCTCAATATCAATACTTTATTTAAAATATAACCTAAACCTAAATCGCAAAATCACAATTTTAAAGAGATAACTCTTGGTTTGACCGCAATTGCCGCTTTCCAAATGGCATAAGCGTAGTTTTCTCACCTTGCCATTTCAAATAATATAACTACTCTATCTCCCTGTGACCCATTATTATCAATCGGTAGGATATGGTCAACCGAGATGTCGTAGCCTCAGCGGGGCTAGAACTGGACACACAGCAAGTGGTGTGGAGTCTCTTCCTCCTCACCGCACTTGCTGCATGTGGGGCTTCTACAACCCCAATTATATCGAGGTGTCTGTTCAGACAGCAGTGTCCTGTAAGTAGACCTAAGTAGACCAGCTTAAGGATTTCAAGCTTTCTTTTGCCACTAGAGGGCCCTCCAATGAACATCCGCGATTGCCTAAATCCCGGAAAGTTCCTCCAGTACGCAAGATCTTGCTTCCTTAGACTAAGGAAACAAATATAATTAGTTTTTGAACTTAACTGAGACACGGAACCTAACTCAAAATCAGTTGAAAATTAATTTAGTTACTATTCAGTACTATTTTTCGTACATCTAAAAAAATAAAAATTAAAAATTTTAAAAAGCCCGACTGTAAAAAGGAAAAAATAATTCGGGAACTTCTGACTCTTCAGTCTACATATCAGATTTTGAATTTTGAAGTCAGGGGAAATGGAGAATATTTCCACTTACGAAACCTGTTCGTATAGGGTTTTGTCAATGGGAATGGTAGATATTTGCTCGCCGATCATATTGTGGCTATTCGTGAAATCCAGACCGATTTATGTGACAAAGTTATCGAAAATTAAAGTCCTAGAATTCGTTACATCAAACAGAGCCGTGGTGACCAACTTCACGATATTATTTTCAAAGTTGTATTCGGTAAACATACCGGTAACATAGTACAAACATGTACTAAAACCAAGATGGGTTCAACTATTGGGTATCATTTTTGCCAAGGTATTTTTGCCATCCAAGATCCAAGCACATTTGCCCATCTTTTCGCATGCAATGATGAAAACCTTCACGGTCGGCGCAAATGCAATAGATGGGAGAGACTAGGCACCTATGAGCGCAGCCTTGCCAGCTCATTAGCTCTCTTGTTGCTCTCATTACCTTAATTTTACCCAATTAAAAGTTAGGACCAGCGACGGCGCCAGTATTTTTTAAATAGATGGGCACAAATTGGGCCCAATATTTTTGGGGTGGGCAGGAGCACACAAAATTTATAAATAAACTCAAAAAATACATTATTGAAATAAACATCTAGAAAATTTGGGTAGGCACCCCAATCAACAGGGTGAGCTAGTGACCACCCTCGCCCACCCCATGGCGCCGTCACTGGTTAGGACATTGCGTGTTGATATGATATTCAGTTCCCGGATGCATTGCACCACCAAACCCGAGATGATCTTATGATGACTAATTTATTGTAAGTGTCTTAATATGAGCAGCTCTATTGCCTATAACTATTTGAATCGTTTTACCACGGATATTCTTTTTCTGAACTATTCCTGCGCAATGTAGCATACTCATGAGTTCCGTTTGGGAAGTGGAGGCATATCTACATAGCGTTAAGCTTTTATATTCAGCTGTAGTTCAGACTTCAGAGCACCTGAGCTAGTATTGCCGGTATTGCTTTTGAAACCATCCGTGTACAAACATATATTTCAGACTCCTCAGTACCTGTTGCGTTCGGTAGAATGTCCATCAAACACATATTTAGAAGGAATTCTGTCAGCATCTAGACCCAAAAGAAGCAGACTTTTCGAGCAGTCCTTCGGGATCCGCGTATGTTCACTGACTTTTTAAAACAAGGCAACACAATTTTTGTGTCTACATTGTATTACTCAATTGGTCAGATTGTGCGGCCTTAGAGGTACGTTACGAAGGAAATTGACAGACAGAAAGACATGACTTTTTGTAATACGATTAATTTAATATTGTAGTTAAATTGCGTCTTTTATTGATCAATTTATTTTTAATATTGTAATGAAAATTTATTCCTTAATCCGATTAGATTCTTAAAATGGATTAATTCTTATTGTTTGTCACGGATACTGTGTAGTAGGTGTTAGATAAAATTAGAAATTCAATATTAGAAATTTATAAAAAAAAGAACTAATCTACATTATTCAATTTTCAACAATTTTCATAATTTTCATATTTAAAATTAAATAAAATTTAGAAATTAGCTTGGTCAAATTGTAATTTATAAGATTCGTAGTTCAGACAAGTTTTTTTACCCATATACGGTTTGGTGGTTTCGGCATTAGACAAAAGGCAGATGTGGTTCTTCCACCTTTTAATTCTTTATTAAGACAATCATTGGTTCTATCCTTAGTTCATCTTTAATGGATTTTGAGGTCTCTTGTAACGGGCAAAATTGCCATTAAAGCGGAGATCTATCATAAAGAAAAAGAGGGAAGGCCGCCAGCTCAAAGTCGGCAATAGGCGAGGTTCGCTACAAAAAATCAAGGACATCCAGAAACCGAGTTCCACAAAAGTCTAAATCAGGAAAGTCTATACCGAGAGGGCGCCACTCGAGCTGATAAAAATCGAAGACTTACCTTTCTTGGAGACTTTGCTCGAGATTCGAACTCCAATCCAACGGTAGTTTCGTAATTTAGAAAACAAAACAAATGATTAAATCAAAATTTGCAAATGATTAGGACAAGTTGTTCGCAGTCAAAACCTTAAGGCTTTCAGGCAAAATGAGATCTATCTACCTCGAAACTAATGTACTCTTCGGCACTTTATGTACTATACGGATTTGCGCAAGTCTTGGAATTGGATCCAGTTTGTGTCATGACATGACTATATACTTGTACTTGCGGCGTATTAGTGAGGCGTTCGTTTATCAAGAACTTCCGTGGTTGGTTGCGTAGTACTGGCAGGTTATCCATAGACATGCAACCGTTAACTAAATTATTAAACGTTCTCCTGCAACTACAAACATTCCTAGCATCTTAGAATCCGTGTAGATTTCACGAGATGATGGTAAAAGTCTAGATGGGATGACTTTGTTTCCGTCGCGGCAAGGGAGGGCTTTGGTATGGGTTGCGACGTGAGTGGATACTCCAAGTTATTTGGGAATTTCGTGTCAAATGGCCAGTTTGGCAAAAATGAAAGCGGATACTTTGAAATATAATAAATTTAAATCAATAAAAGATCATTATGATATCTTGACTTTCGCTTGCTTTGGCCTTGGACCCTTGGACTATAGAGCGTGGCAAAGGCTTTAATCGCTTCGATAGACGCGTTAAAGTTCTTAATTCAAAGAAATAGTTTGTGCATCCATTCTTCGGTGCTATAGTCCAGAGGTGGCCAACTTCATTATATATAAGATTGACTATGTTTCTTAAACTTTTTTTCGCTATCTACCTATTAATTAAGGTAAAAGTAGACAAAAAAAACATATTTTCTTATCTTATTAGAAGGATAATATGGCGTATTGTCCTTAAAAGGTTATAAGTAGAACTCCAATTATCCGAACTCCTGCTATCAGAATCGCTGATTATCTGAATCGCTTTTTAATTAATTCCAGTAATTTGGAAAAATCCAATTATCCGAACTTTTGATTATCCGAATGGGAGTCCGGTCCCAATTGATTCGGATAATTGGAGTTCTACTGTACTACCATAATTTGAATTTTCTTTCTAATATTGCTTGATTTGTTGTGGTCAAATCTTCAGAATAAAATTCAATTAAATGTTTTAAAATGTTAAATTGGTTGTTAGTATATTTCAGCAGTTAGCAGTTAAATTAATTTAAGATATCTTTCCTTTCTAAATCTTTCGTTTAACTCCAGGATTACTTGATTTAAAAATTTGGGCATTACAATCCGAGTCATCCTTGGGGTGGGGAGCAATTGTCTCTTTGCCCAACCCCAAATACGCCACTGTACAGGGGCACTTATAGACGGATTTTTGAATCTTACCAGATAGTTTGTTATTAATTTATTATAATTTGATATTTCTGTTATTGTTTTTAATTTGTTTGTTTTGGAATCCTAATAAAAGTATATACTATTTTACTACATAAACATAATTTTTATCTTATTTATTCTTATCTTCAACAGGCTCACGATCAAGTTGAGCAAAACGTACGTAGACATTATACAATAATTTTATCAACCTTAACCTAAAGTCTAAATTTCCAAAAAATGTATAATTGAATTGAATAATTGAGATGAATGAAAATAAATACTTAACTTTAAGGTTAATCTACACCTTTATTCAGTGTGTTCTAAATTAACGCCAAAATGCAGAAATAATCTAAAATTAGTATACATAAATAACCTCAATCATATTTTCAATAAATAAATAAATAATAATAATGTAAGCAAAAGAATAATGGAAAGCATCATTTTTTAATTTTACTGTATTTTTTACATGTCAAGTCGATCTTTCAACTATTGCATGCCATCAAATCTTATGCAATTACACAAAAAATTTTTTATTCTGTTGTTCTACAATATAGTTCGAAATTTTATATATTGGCTAAGATAATAAATAAATTTATTAAAAAGTTACTATTATTTTAGTTAAAAGTTCTGAAAGTTGTACATTCTGCTACCGTAAAATTCAAATACGTCAGATATATACAATTTACAAGGTTGTACTATTATATGTGGTCCGACGTTTCTCGGTAAAAGTATTGGGTAGAACTTCACTCGCCAATTGGTTTATAGACACTCCACAAGGGAGGCGTTCTTGTATTTACGTTCTTCGTGAACTATTGCAGTCCTAGCCAGTACGAAGGCTACGGATTATTGTGACCAAGCAAGTTTATGCTTTGGGTTAATCGAGCCTGTGAGCTCACAGACACCGTAGAAACAACTATGACCACATTTTTTGTATTATTTTCAAATTAAAAAACAATCAGTTTTTTTTTTAATTTAGTTTCATTCAATAAAAATTAATACAGTAGAGCGTCGATAATCCGGACCGTTGATAATCCGGATTCAATTTCGGTAAAAAAAAGTTGAAAAAAAATACCAATATATTTTTTGTCCGCTACAACAAAATATATCTATATATTCTTTCATTAAAATAGCTTATAAGTTCATATTAATATAATAGTTATATTTATCTACTCCAATTATTTTACCACTAAAGTGAATTATTAACGATTTTACCAGGATTTTTTTTTTATGTATTAAAACGACCTTTTTTGGTTCTTTTCGATAATCCGGACATTTTGATAATCCGCACAGGGTCCGGTCACAATTAATCCGGATTATCGACGCTCTACTGTAATCATTATAATCCTTACCTTAGCTAATGAAAATGGATCATTCGTTTCAATATTTTTGGAACATGACTAACTGAATGTAAATGATGTTTCAGACGGGGCAATTGGGAGCTACAACTAATAGATTTTATAATACAACTGCGAGGAAAAAACACATTCAAATATATTTTAACCAATACTTTGCTGAACGTAATGTCTGCATCATAATATATTTTAAATTGATACAATAATATTTTATTAAGATTAATGCAATTCAGCATACTAAACCGTTAGTTTCAATAACTAATTATGTATAATCAAATTATTGTTACAATCTTAAACTATAAGCTCCTGTGTAAGTTTTTTAAACAATAATTAGGAACGAATTGACTCATTAAAAAAAAGTTTTTTTACCTATTATTACAAATGTTAGTTTGTTTTTTAAACTTAGTGGGCAGAACAGGCAGCTATCATGAGCGCTTAACTTTTTATCATAATTATATTTGGTTGTGGATCACACTGAATAATTTTTATCAGCTTAATTCATTTAAAACCACGGGTCGACGGATCATGAATTATATATAAACGCATCAATATATTGCGTTTAGTAGGTCAGAGCTGGGGTGAGTTCACAACCTTCAGCTTTTTTACGGTGGACCAAAAGTCACATTACGTAAGATTTCCTTTAATAATAGAAGAAATATTTTCAATAAAATGTTTGCATAAATTGAATTCAAGTAGCGCAAGAAATATAAAACTACGGAATGCTCACTATCCACCCTTGATGATTGCAAAAATAACATGTTTAGATAACATCTAATTATTATTATTAAATTATAAGGAAACTGTTAAAGTTAGATACTAATATAGGCTCTGGTAAATATTGTTCTTAAAATTCGATCAATCAAAATGAAATAAATAAAATGAGAAAAATGTAAATTGTTAAAAAAACAAATAAACGTCGATTACTTTTCTTGCAATGTCTCTATGATACTGATACTGAAATGATTAATGACAGACGCAAGTGTCATCAATCACTACATTGTATGACAATAGACACTTTATGTTATCGGTATTCAAACTAATTGGATAACTTACCTCTGGAGTCTGGAGTCAACTCCGTCTAGTTTCTCTACAAAACTTTTATGTCAATAAAAAAAAAGTATGAAATCTCAAATAAATCTAAAATAAAATAGTCACTTATATACCTAATGAGAGTTTAACAACCGTTTAAACCAAAAAATTAAGATTAATCAATAGTATTGCATTATTCAATCTAGTAGGTACTTATGTATTATATTGGTTAACCTAAACTATTTGGTTTAACCTGCAACTGAACAACTGTGCCTAGTGTGATAAAATTTCTCTCTCACAAAATATAAAAATTTAATAATGTAGTTCTCGAAGAAAAATTATATCTGTGTCCCAGTGCAGACTTGGGCTTCGGAGGGATCGAAGATAGGATACATTATAAAACGGGCCGGAATGGGGGGGGGGGGCAAATACACCGTATTCACTGAGCAAGAAATGGTATTCCACTAGGTATTTAAATACTCCTCAACGAATTTTGTGTATGATCTGTGATGGATTTTATGAAAGAAAAATCTGTCACTCTTCTAGAACAAATAAATTGATATGTAGCCGGAGTATACCAAGAGATATGTATTTCTAAAAATTTACAACCTCGTTACAAGTTTTATGGAATCAGACAAACATATTATGAAAAACTAAACCAGATATCAAAACTAAGCCAAAGGATATCCATAAAAAACGCAGATCTTATAAACCTTACTGCTTACAGAAAAATTTTTAGAATATTTTGGAGGTGTGATCTGATGCAAGATGCTTTCAGAACTTAAGAGAAGTTGTACACGAAACAGTCTTTTTCGGTTAATCTAATCAAAATAGAGCTTGTTCCGTTAAATAGAAAAAGATAATTAAGAACCACGATAAACTCTTCTCAAAATGGCAGTCAAGTATCTGAGAATAATACTGGACAGGAAGCTAAATTAGAGCAAATATATTAGTTTTAAAAATATACGAAAGCTGGTACTATGGCTTCCTGGCAGTGTTGTAGAGAAATGGGAAAATCATAAGAGTGTTGGCTCTACGGTTAACAATAAGGCTCAGGCTATGTTATGGAATTTAGTAACCCAGGATTCGGCTGGTAATAACAGCATTTTCTCTACTGTGGACTGTGGATTTTGAGACTGTCCTCTACCTTTCTCTACTACATCCCTACGTAAAGGACCAGGAGGCGAGGGCTGATCTTATGTTGCGGGCATGGGGCTTTTGAACCCATAGCCAAAATATCAGTGGGCATACGCAAATTCTAAAGGATTGCCCGAAAACCTAAGTCTCTTTGAGTCTACACCTTTTCCAACTGTTTTTGAGAAATCCTCAATTGTAATTAATATTTTTTTTATTAATAGAAGAGGAATAAAAATCTCTTTAAATTGATATCAATTTCATTCTTATCCGTTGTGATGGGACGCAGGAATTAAAGAAAAATCAATTTCTTATATTAATTGCCTATGTTCAGATGGTCGACCGGTCACCCGGTATATTGAGAAGTCGTCAAATGAAGATGAGAAAACGTCAATTTGTAATACGGAAAGCATATTAATTTTTAATATGCTTCTTTTTAAAGCAATATTTTAATTTTATTTATTTATTGGTATTATATTGGTTGTATATGGATTTTATTAATTATCCGATGTAATAAAAATCTGATCGTCAACGTTGGTACCGTAAACACGGCTGCGTTACGATAAAATCAATTAGTGGTGATTTAAAAGAGAAAACGAGTGAAAACTCTAAAAATATTGATTAGGAGAGTGAGTGAAAGAGGGCGAAGACACCGATACGAAGGATTTGATTTGAACCGTAGAGGGAAAAACTATTTTTTATTATTGAAGTACTTAATTTTTAGAAAGGTTAGAAAGATAACACAAAGGTATTTGGCTGCATAGTCTTGAGGCGTTAATAATACATCTTTTATTACAAACTAAACCGTCCACTACTAAATAGGTTTTTCACTTCCGAGGGGTTGACCCGAGTAGCTAACTTATACGTGTCTAATGGAGAAAGAGAGTAGAGAACAGCAATACGATAGCGAGAGCTCAACTGCTGGAGAAGGCTCAAACAAACGACAGGGTGACTTTGATATTTTCCGTAGAAGCAAAAAGTTCATTAGAACCCCAGTTAAAAGTTCAGGTAGTACTGACGGTGAGATGGAAGTCTTAAAGAATATGATAGAGCAACTGCTAACCGAAGTTAAAGAGATTAAGACGGGGCAACAAATGTATGAAAGAGACATTAAGATTTTGAAAAAGGAAAATAAGATTCTCAAAGAAAGAGTTTTAATCCTTGAAAATAGGATAAACCAAATGGAGAAAAGGGAGAAAAAGAATAACATAGTTGTAAAAGGCATGAATATGAACGAAGTGATGATAGTGGAAACATTTTTTGTGGAAAACATAACAATTATGACAAAAAAAGCGATAAAAAGGACAAACGAGAATGGAAGCGACGAAGAAAATGATGCAATGGGAATTCTATGGGTAGCAACAAGGAATGTTAGAGGAACGTTTTCAAAAGGTGCAATAAAGGTTTTGGTAGAACAATTGAAAAAATATAATATCGACGTAATAGAGTTACAAGAAACTAAACAAAGAGGAACCGAGATAATCGATATAGAAGAGTATACTTTTTTTGGAATTGGGGGGGGGGGGGAATAGAAGATTTGGAACGGGTTTTATGATAGACAGCAGAATTAAGCAAGCGGTAATACAGTTCAAGGCAATAACAGACAGAATGTGCTACACACCAGTAAGAGGCAAACATCGAAAGCTTAGTTTTATAAACGTACATGCGCCTACAGAGGAGAAAGACGAAGAGGAGAAAAATGAATTTTACGAAAACCTAGAAAAGCTATATGAGGAAATACCAAGGTATGATATTAAAATGGTTCTGGGAGACTTTAATGCCAAGTTAGGAAGAAAAGAAATATATAGGCCGCCCATAGGACGATTCAGTAAACACACCAAGAGTAATGATAATGGTACCAAATTAATCGCATTTGCAATAGAAAAGAACATGAAATTAGCAGCACTCATTTCCAACAGAAAGATATCCATAAGGGAACGTGGAGGACGCCAAATGGGGAAATAACGAATCAAATAGACCACTGCTTAGTAGAAACACAACACGCTAAACCAATTAAAAATGTACGAAGTTACAGAGGAGCTGACGCAGACTCGGACTATTTTCTATTAAGAATTAAGCTGAAACAAGAAGTAACAAAACGCAAAATAACAAAGGAAAGAACAAATAAGTATGCAGTTGAACAATTACAGGAAGAAACCACGCAAAACAAGTATAAAAAGATGATAGAAGATAATTTGAGTAATTCAAAACGAATAAATAACATAAACGAAAGATGGAAAACAATAGAAACAATAATACAAGAAGCTTCTAAAGGAACCATGTCGCTTAAAGTAGCTACAAAAAGAAAAGACTGGTTTAACGAAACATGTACAAGAGCAATTAGAGAAAGAATGAAAAGCAGAGAGAACATGATAAAAAATAACACCGAAGAGAACAAAGAACTTTATAAAGGTATGCGCAGGGAAGCAAAGCGAATATGCAAGAAAGAAAAACGCAAATACAATGAGAATAGAATAAAGCTTTTGGAGGACAAGCTAAAAAATAAAGAAATTAGAAACTTCTACCAAGAAATGAAGAAAATAAAACTAGGCTACAAAAGTACTACGACAGTATATAGAAACAAAGAAGGCGAACTAATATGCGGAGAAAAGGATATTATGGAGGGATGGAGAGAATTTTTCAAGGAGCTGCTGAATAAAGAATATAGAAGCGACGACGAGGAAGACGAGGATGAAAACGGAATGGTACAAAACATAGTTGTCGAACCACCAACTGCTACAGAAATTTTAAAAACACTCAATAATATGAAAAACAACAGAAGCCCTGGGGAAAATGGAATTAGATCAGAATTGATCAAATATGAAGGAGAAAGTTTACAACTCGAAATAGCAAATCTGACACAAAAAATATGGGACGAAGAAAAAATGTCAGAAAGCTGGTCAAACGCAGTACTATGTCCAATATACAAAACAGGAGACAAAACTAATTTTGCAAATTATAGAGGAATAGCATTGCAAGACACGGTTTACAAAATACTAGCAACAAAAATAAAAGAAAAAATAAACGATTTTGCCGACGAAATTGTTGGTGACTACCAGTGTGGCTTTAGAAGCAATCGAGCTGTAATGGACCAAATTTTTACTATGAAGCAAATACAGCTGAATTGCTACGAACATAAAGTAATACTATACACCATCTTCATAGATTTCAAACAAGCGTATGACACGGTAAATAGAGATAAGCTGTATGCCGCAACGAGAACTTTGGGAATACCGGATAAAATAATAAGGTTAACAAAGATGACTCTCAACAGGACTAAAAACTATGTAAAGGTCGCGAACATTAATATCTAAGAGTTTTGAAGTTGAAAATGGTTTGAGACAAGGAGATCCTTTGTCGGCAGTATTGTTCAATTTGGTATTGGAAAAAATAATCAGAGATAGTGGAATAAACACAAACGGAACGATATACAACACAAACTACCAGTTTTTGGCCTACGCGGACGATGGTGTGATAATTTCCAAAAGTCGACATGAACTGCAGAAAATGATAAGAAACCTCATTAAAGAAGCGCAGAGCATGGGATTGCTGATAAATGAAGCAAAAACAAAATATATGTGGTTATGGGCGCAAAGGATAACGGATCTACAATTGAGAGAGGACTTGCGGTTAGAGTAGGAATGAAAGAATATAATTTTGAAAAGGTGAAAAGTTTCATCTATTTGGGAACTTTAATAACGAGTAAACTCAGCAACAGCAAAGAGATCGACGCAAGAATAACGAGAGGAAATAAAAGTGCTGCAAGCCTAGGTACAATATTGCGTAACAAACAAATATCACAAAGAACAAAAATACGAATCTACAAGATAGTGATAAGACCGGCAGTACTATATGGTAGTGAAACATGGACGCTAAATAAAAACGATAGCGAAAAGGTAGCACGGTGGGAGCGAAAGATTCTGAGAAGAATTTATGGCGGTCGACAAATAGATGGTGTATGGTGAAGACTGGATAACGTAGAGGTAATGAGTCGTTATGGAGAGACGTTTATAATTGGAATAATCAGAGCCCAAAAGATCAGGTGGTTGGGACATGTTGAAAGACTACCGAAAGAGAGAACAACCCACAAAGTCCTACGACAGGGTGCGATAGGTACCAGAAGAAGAGGAAGACCGAGAAGAAGATGGCTGGATGCTGTGGAGGAGGACCTAAGGACAATGGGTTTAGAGAACTGGACAGCTCTGGTTAGAAATCGGAAGAGATAGAGAAAGATTGTTCAAGCCATGGGCCTACAAGGCCTGTAGAGCTATACTATTATTGTAATAAAAATAACCGGATTTGTTTAAAGGATTAAAATTAGTATTTTGAAAAGTTTTTTTTGTATTGATGCTTTCTTATCTTCAGCCCGACGTGGCTCTCGACTCTCGACGGCCCTGTCAGGCAATGAATGTAATATCAACACACAATGTCTTAACTTTTAGTCGCTCCATTAGGGTGCAAAGACAATGAAGGCAACCAGAGGCAAAATAGAAGAGAATGTGGGCTGCTACTTAAATAGGAGAAGTAGCATAATGATACCTATATGTAGTCTGAATGATATTTAGACGGATTTTCTCTACATTTTCAGTTCAATATTAAACATATTAGTTCTAACAAGTTATCCCGATAAGTGATTTTAGTTCTAAAAAGTGTTAGTGCATTTTTTGACTATTATAAGTATTTAAATGGTTAATATCGAATTTAAAGTATTTTAACCCTAAAATAAATAATGTCAAGTAATTACTATAGTATTTTGTAAAATATGACAATATATAATTATATATATTCAAAATTTTCATGCTTTACTTTTTAGTAATTTACCATTTACTTAATTATTCGGCAGGGTAGGTCTGCGCTAATCTAGGTCTTTCACATCATTTACTAATTCTCATTTATCCTATCCATTTATCGCACCTGCTACTATCGGTTTACCAATGATCGCAAAACTTCCCTAATGTGTAATAATTAGAGAGAAAGTCAAATTTATGTCTTCTTAGATTTTAAATGCGAATATTCGTTGAGTGATGAACTTTCCAGAAAGTCGAAACCTTTAAAGTTCACCTTATTCCTATGAAATTGTATACGGAGCAAATAACATTTAATGAGATTAAAATTATTCTCCTAATATACCCCACTGCTTGAATACCAACTAATTCGTTTAGTTGCTCTTCATGTGGACAATTGCTAAGTTATTATTGAAACTGAAAAATTCTCATTTGCGGAGAGTCAGAAAATACAGTTCCTTCTTAAAAGTTTCTTGTTCCAAAATGTTTAATATGTACCACAAAATGAATCGACAGGACGATAAAGAAAGTAAGGAAGCGGATGTTATAGGCCACGATCGATTTTTCCAAGACAGAGCTTCGCGTTCTTTCAAACGTAAAAAACGTTTGCCCAAAAGAGCTCAAAGTGTAGCCGAGTTTTCGAATGTTAGTTTATCAGCCGCCAGAAAAAGAAATTCTTTTAAAAGTCGAAGCCACAGTTCGGAACAGAAAGATAGTCCAGATGACCAGAAAACGGAATCACCAGTCAGAACGTTTTTTTCTAAAAATAATCGGTGTGTACAGATTGTAACCAAGTGCGTCGTTTAAATTTCTTTTTTTACTTCAGGTCTTCGAACGTAAACAGACACGAGTACAGTGCTTTAAGAAGAACAGATAGTGGTAGTAATGAAAAATATCTTGTGGAAACCGAATTATGTGATGAAACCTTCATGAAATGGCGCAATCTGCTTTCTTCTAACAATCGCTATGAGCTGAAGAGTCAATTAGATAAAATAGGTTCGAGAGCCGATAAGCATTGGTAAGTAAACATTCTCATTTTGTTTGGATAACTTTTATACATTGCTTTATCTAACAGGTTTATCGCTCAAGACGTTGCCTTAGGTGCTGAACGCTTACTAAGTGTAGTTTCTCTACCCGGATTATGCCCCATAAAACCTTCAGATGCAACGAAAGAAACTCTATTAACACTTTTTCGCGGTTTACAACATCCATATATTCATCCAGTCTTAGATATTGAGTTTTGGGATTCCCAAATGGCGTTAATAAGTCCCCTAAATCCGGCTGGTAGTCTTCGCGATCTCATCTATTCTTGTTCATGGCACGAAGAATACGACAGGAAATATGGGGGTCGTGGAGAAGGGCTTCCTTTGTGGCAGGTTAGTATTCAAATATCAAATTTTGATGTGCAAAATCTTTACGCTAGTAAATTTTGTCGAAATTACATTTTTATGCTGCAAAAGCCGTTCAACGTTTATTTGTTTTATCTCCGTGGTGTATGCTTCCACATTTTATTATACTTTCATTTTAAATTAAAGCTTCATTCGTTTATTATCCTGGTGTATTATTTAATCTAAAAAATAAAAATAACGTAGGTTCTAAACTGGAACATATTTCATTCTGAAGGGAAATTAATTACGTGCGCTTTTTGTTGCCGGAACTGATAAATAAAAATAATTAATTATTATTGGCTCCTGAACTAAAAAGGTTCCATTGATAAATAATTCAATTCAATTTGTTTTAATAATTATCCTTCACATGAGTTCTAAAAATAAGACTTTTTTTTAATAGTATAATGAAAAACACTTTTAAATTCCATTATCGGAAAAATCGTTAAAACATTAACGAATTCTAAAATTAACAACTTAATTGGAAAGTTAGGAAAAGAAAACAACTTTTGTAAGTACTTTATTAAAATGTAGACGACAATTACTGTAATTGTATGATTTAAAAATATGTCGATAACTTTCAAAGTTCATTGGAACTTCAGCCTTCTATAGACGGCCAGGAACGTCTAATAGTATACTGCATCATTAGGATTAAACAGTGAAATTTGTTTGACAAACCAAGGCAAACCTCGGTGGATTACCAAAACTATCATTAGTTTCATTAGCATAGTTATTTTACATCCGAAGACGGGGGGGGGGTGGGGCACATTTTTAGGAGCAGCATTTTTGTTAAAAAATAATTATTTCAATGAAAAGTAATAGGGTATGTAGGTGTCTTGATTCCTCAAGGTTTGGGATAAAACCAAAACTATAAGTTTATCTATGTTTTACTTTATTAAAACATTGTTCAATTAACAATAATATATTTGTAACAACATATACATAAACTTTGAGATTTAATAATTTACACGGTAGCACTTGTTGTTCTTATCGATCTTTGGTTTATGCTAATCTGGAGAGTAAGGATTTCTAGCAAATTTGCTATACATAAATATTGATAGCAGAAGTGTAATTGTTATAAATGTCCACGAATTTGATAAAAATAAGTCATTTGGCGCTAATTTTTTAAGCTTATATACTTATTTTAATACTTTCATGCTTAGATTTATTTTTAAGCATTTTTAGTGCTTATTTTAGCATATTTTCGATAAATTAAGAAAAAAATTGCAGTAAATACATACATTTTGGACTGGGAGCTAATGACGATTTGACCTAATCCATTTTATAAGTCATAAATTTTTGTGAGGTAAATATATGGTGCTTTTTGACTAGGGAATTAATATTGTCAGACGTTTACCGGGTTTACCTCTAAGGATAATAGCAATAAATAGGTTTGAAATTTAAATCACAGTAACTTTAACTAAAACCACGGATTTATGAATATAAATAAAACTCACTTTTATAAAAGCACATTATAGCTAAATTAGCTATCAATTAGGTAGCTGGAAATAATAGATCTTTCTTGAACAGAAGCTATAGATGTGGGCAAATATCTTTCAAAATACCATATCAAAAGTTTAAGTTTTTTGGCAAAAAAAGGTTAAGTATTGGCATAAAATATTGGATTTAATTATACATTACAGCAAATAGCTAGCGTCTTAGTGAAATTTAAGAACGCCCCAATTAACAATTAATTTTTAACGAAAGATTTAGAAGAAGATTTAATAATTTCTTTTTTGAGAAAAAAAGAGAAATTATTTTATTATTTTACTTTTCATTATACAGCAGAACCCCTCTATAACGAAAGCTCAAGGGACCAGCCTACTTACTCGTTATAAGCAGATTTTCGCTATAAACAGTCAGTTTAGCATGTAAACAAAAGTCAAGGGACCAAATATTTACTCGTTATAGCCGATTTTTCGTTATAACCGGTACTCGTTATAGAGGGGTTCTACTGTACTATTTTTTTTTTACTTTATAATTTTTTTCTTGTTACTTTCAAATAAATTTTATTAAAAAAAAATATTTTTAATGCTTATATTTAAGATAAAATCATATTTTTATGCATATAATGGTAATTTTTTGTGCTATTTTAAGAGCTATTTTCACGATTTTTTATGCTTAAAAGTCCGTACTCTACAATCTGTATCTGAGTCCAGTTAACAACAAAAAACCTGAACAACGCTCAGCATTTGCTTTTTGTCGTTAACCGGAAACATTATAATTATGTTACTGGATTTCCAAATTAATCTCTAATGGCCAAGTAATGCCATGGACTGCTGCTGCAGTGACATTGTTCTGCATGCCTATGCATGCATGACTGTGCGCCACCACAGATATAATAATAATATTATTAAATAAAATATAAAACAAATAAAATAAATATGATTATTTAAGAGCTAATAATTTTAATTAATATAAAAGAAATAGGTAATTTCTCTCATTTTTTTTCTCATTTTCCATAATAAATTGTCGGAACATTTTCTTTGTATTAAATAATTTGTTGAGTCATGTGTTGTGTGCAAAATCAGGTTAGAAAAATTGACTTTCGCGAAGTAGGGGCGTCAAATTTAGGGACAGCCCCGGGCAGCAGAAACTCTAACTGCGCCACTGCATAAATACAGTTTTCAACAGAATTCACTTAAGTGCAGTTTACGTTATGCGATTTTGTTTACGATTTTGCTTACGATTTTGCTTACGATTTTATTTACGATTTTGCTTACGATTTTTCTGATTCTTTTTTGATAGTTAGTCTTGGTGTTTAAAATACTAAAATCATCAAAAGAAAAATTATATAACCCTTTGGTCATATGTTCGGATATCCCTGTATTTTTGGGATTAGTTTTAATATCGTATTGATGTTGTTTAATCCTATTATTTAGTTTTTGTTTTGTTTGGCCTATGTAATTTGAAACACAATTACATTTGATGTTATATAAGGTATAACGTTGTTACGATCTAAGGAAGATATTATGTCTAACCTATTTTATTATTTACGCAAAACATTTTCCATCTTACTATTAGGTGAGTGCGAAATCAAAACTATTATGTTATCTTTTGTATTTACCAATATGTTTCTTATATTAAAGTCTTTGAAGATGGCTTCAGCAAATGAGCCGAAACGTTGACATATAATTAATTTGTTTTTTTTATTTTGCGTTCCTAATCCCAAGATTTCTATCTAATGCAGTAGATATTGAGTGTTGTCCGGGACGATTCGACCCGAAGATGAACTCGCAAACGAAGTCGTGAACAGAAAACCACCAAAACCAGTCATACTAGAGAAATCGTAAGCAAAATCGCATAACGTAAACAGTATTTTACTGAATACCAAATAAAACATATAGTTTTTAATATTTTGATTATTTTTCAAAAATGCTTCCTCCCCAGAAATTAGATATATGACTGCCCCTATCTATGACCCTATTTTATCGTTAACTAGCTGACCCGGTGAACTTCGTATCACATATAAAGTTGATTTGATTGTAATAAGGGGGCGTTCATTAATTAAGTGAGGTGATTTTGAAATTATTTTGACCCCCCACCCTAGTGAAATGGTCGTGAGATTTGTTTTTTTACCCCCCTTCCCTATAATCTCACGTAAGATTGTTTGTTTTACTTAATTTAACCCAGTTCTTCCGAAATTTTACAGTTTCTTGCGGAAAAAAGATTAAAACTGCTAGAATTTGTTTCGTTTTGGCTTTTTTTCTTTTTTTCAATTTTTATATTTAGATTAAAGTTATTTCGCGAACGAAGCGTACACAAACAAAACTTATTAATGCACACACCTACACAAACGAGTGATACCAAAATTGACCGAAAATTTGCGATGGGCGGCGCTCGTATTTCCCCAGCGCCCCAACTAAAAATGTACGATATTTCGCGAACGGTGTTAACACAAACAAAAATAATTAATACACAAACGTACACTAACGATACACAATCGATTAAAATTAATTTGGACCGGAAATTCAAAATGGGCGGTGCTGGTAAAATGGACCTTATTTCTCGGTTGGTAAAAAAAATCGACCAATCAGAGTGTTCCTTTTTTAACCAAAAAATGAGCAGCAGCAGCGTGCTGGGATTTTATATATTAAGATTTGGCTCATTGGCGAAGCTTCTTTTTCGGGAGGTTGGGGGGGGGGGTTAAAGTCAACACTTTTTCCAATTGTTTTTGAGAAATCCTCAATTGTAATTTATTCATATTTTCTAATTGATATTGAGAAGTCGTCAAATGAAAGAGAAAGCGTCAAATGAAGATGAGAAACGTCAATTGTAATACGGAAATCATATTAATTTTTAATATCCTTTTTTTTTAAGCAATATTTTAATTTTATTTATTTATTGGTATATAATATTACAAATACAGCATAAATTGTTCTTGTTCATTGCCATATCTTGAATCACATTTTTAGCGACCAACTTCCATATCTTCCATTGCTAAGGGCTCTTGCGTGATACGTTGTGCAGCGTTGTGTAGCACGAGCACAATCTCCTCCACAATCTCCTACGGTGTTCTATTATTTCCTCTAAATAGGTCAGTCTTTGTTCCGTAAGATTAGGCCCTTGGACATTGGGAAGTCGAATATTTTTGCTTCTGCCTTGATTTTCGACCATATGTATTCAATGGGATTCAGCATGGGAGAGTAAGGTCCTAGCCGCAACAGAGTTTTTTTTGTAATTTACTTACAGTTTCGCTGTATTTCGTTGCAGAATTGATTCTTTCTCATCTTCATTTGACGTTTTCTCATTTTCATTTGACGACTTCTCAATATCAATTGGAAAATATTAATTACAATTGAGGACTTCTCAATATCAAATGGAAAATATTAATTACAATTGAGGTTTTCTCAATTTCTGTTGGAAAAGGTGTAGTACATCTTTTTATTTATGGATATGCAAATAATTTTAAAAGATAACTAAATAATTTAAATTGTTTTAGGTGCAACGATTAGGACGTCAAATATTGGAAGCATTACTTTTTCTTCGCGAGCGTAGTTTTCCGATGTTTCATCACCTTCACTCTGGAAATGTGATCCTCCAAAACGGCGTGGCACGTTTAGCGGGTTTAGAAAATCCATTAATAGGTTTATCACCACGTCCTCCAAATTGTTCAGACATACTTAGTTTCGGTTACTTGTTGTTTGAAATGACGGCAGGTTACGAATTGCCCACACCGCCAAGTCCAGCTCATCTTCAATTAGAATTAGAACGAGTGCCTCGTGTAGCAGACGTATTAAGATTTATTTTTCAAAATGCGAATCAACCACCAAGCCTTGAAGAATTGCTATGTTGCGACTTCTTTCGCGGAGTCGAATTAAGAGAATTGAGAGGAATTAACGTGACGCAAAGCCGATCGCCTGCCGACGTCTTAGAACTTTTAGATTTAGTACAACAATCGATGGTTCCTACTTTTAGCAGACGGTAAGAATTAATATTTTTCTATGTAATGTTTTTGTTTGTGTATGATGATGTTGACTTGCATGCAGTCGACAACATTCTGACGAAGTCGAATCCTGGTTTGCATGAAATGGTAAGCGTTTTGTTGTATGTTTTAGAGTTTTATTTTTTTTTCTGTGTAAAAATCAGTAAATAGATCATGCAGCTATTGCAGGCCGTCTTTGTATTTTAAATATTTGCTGTTTTATTTATTTACCGGTTTTTATCGATGTTATCCTTACTAAAATGCTTGGAGCTTCTTGTGAGATTCGAGTAAAAGTTAGCAAAAATTTTTTGAAAACCGCTGAAATTTTTGTTGCTTTAGAAAAATATAGTTACGATTGTAGTTTACAAATCGTAGAGATATTTTTTGTATTTTTTAGCAACATAGCAAGGGTAGAAATAAAGAAGTTAGAAGATATTATAGAAGAAGATTTGGAAGAGATTGACGTTGAACCGTTTGAAATAGTTACGCGGTAGCGCGCAATTTATTTATTTTGTTTAAATAAAATTTTAATCGCTTTTAATGTTTTATGTAGAATAGTATTAATAGTAAATGGAGCCAAATCTTGGACCAAACAATAATTAACTTAAAAGAAATGTCTATTTTCTTCTACAATTAAGAAACGCCTACTGTATAAAATAATAATTAAGTATATTTTGGTATGCGTTCGAGAAATAATCAAACTATCGCCAAGAATAATAATTTATGTTGTATAGAAATATGCAGGGTGCTCGAGTTAAAAATTTTTTATTTAAAATTTTTGAGAATAAGGTGCCGGTACTGAAAACGTATTAGTTCAATTCCTGTTGGTTGGCCTCTAACGTGTTTTCGACGTATCATTTTTAAAAATTTAAAAGTCACGATATTGGATGACATGGTGCAATTTACAATTTCTGTGCAGAAACGAGTTTAGAACGTTCTGCGCATAAATTGTATGAATTGCATTGTGTCATACGCCCCTAACTCAAGCCAAACTAAATTACTCAAAGTTGTCAATTAACGAGTACCGATCGACCTACATTCACCCTGTGTATTTTTAAAAATTAATATTAAAAATAAGCAATAAATTTTAAAGTGTAAATAAATATAATAGAAATTAATGCGCTGTAAAGTTTCCATTTTCCGTCAATTTTTTCTCTAATTGTTAGCAGTTATATTTTTAGAAGCCGTCCTAGATAACATCCTTCCATTTTATTAGAACAGTTTTTTTGTTGTTAGCATTTTAACATATCGGATCACCGTCCTTTTAAAATTGTCAATTACATTTAATCGAAATGTTACAATAAAATTTTTTTTCTAGTTTCCCAAAGTATAAAATGCAGATTCGACGATGCAATGGCAGAAATAAATCAAAATATACTTTCTTTAAAGTTAACCAATAACATATTAATGTCTTTAATCATACAATATGACAATCACAATAGTTTTTTTTTAATATTGCAATAATTTAGCGCATTATATTTTACATTATATTATTTTCTGAAAAAAATTTGTTATAATTACTAAGTAATCGCAATAAAGCAATTCTATATAAAGGTTAAATTGTGTTTACTTTATTGATTTCTGCAATATTGCTTCCCTTCAAACCCAAATTTCAGATACGCCAATGCGAATAAGGTTCTACTTACCGATTTTAGGTTGGTAGCCAAAAATTGAGCCAATCAGAATAACCGTACAGCGGAATTAAATGTCAAGAAAGCGTAAATTGTAATTTTTTTTTCAAATTAATGGAAAGGTAAATAATAATAATACATATTATTTAAAAAATTCTGTATGGAATTTTTTATAGTAAGGATTAAGCAAATGTTTGAAAATTTTATGATAAGAATAAGCAATACCATCAGTTAAAGGAGGAATAAACCATTACGTAGTAAGTATTGTAGTATTCAAAGTAAATGCAATAAATTTTGTATAGGTATATTAAAACGGAAATTTAAATTAGAGAAACAACGGAGATCTACTTCCGATTCCGATTCAGTTTGAAAGCTCGCTTTTGATTTTGCTTCCGCATTCGTGTATGCGGAATGCGGAAATATGAAAAATATAATTAATTTTCTTGTATAACCATAAACTCTAAAGGTTCTGGCATGAGATTCTGCATCCATAGCACATTTTTCAGTGGCGTAACAAGCAATTGAGGGACCCGTGTGCAAAGTTGTTAACGGGGGCCCTGTTTTTATAAAAGACAAAAATGAAAGAAAATAATAAATAACATATAACAAAACTAGATTAAGGGCGAAATTTAGAATAATCGGATAAACTTAGTATAACCTGATAGATAGTATAACGTTATTCCTGGTATAACAATTACAAGTTTGCAGGGTGCCACTTATTTGGAAAATCTGGAAAAGTCAGGGAATTTAAGATTTAAGATAAACAATTTAATTAAAATTTTTTTTTTATTTTAAAATGTGTTTAAATTTTAAAATAGAATTTATTTTATTTAATAATTAATTTTGTTTAATTATAAATTTTAAAAAATTATTGGTTTTAATTTAATTTTAAAATAAGAATTTTTCACTTATTTATTTTCTGATTTATCGAAAATTTTTATTCTTAGTTAGGGAAAACCTGGAAATATCAGGATTTGATTTGGAAAATTTAGTGAGAACACTGAATTATTATTGGTAATAATGGTAATACTAAGTCTAACTTTATACCAGATTTATCCGACTATTGTACAACTGGCCTTTTTTACAATATTTTATTATTATTTTTTAACATAATTTTTTTATATTATTTTAAATTTTTTTAAAAAGAATTCTGGGGGCCCTTTTAGCAGGGGGGCCGCGTGCGTCGCACTCACCGCACCCCGGTAGTTCCGCCACTGACATTTTTAAACTAATAGTTATTGTATTAATATACTTAGGGCCAGTTTATCAATCTCTAGTTAGTGTCCCAAGTAAATTTATCTGACATTCCGACAAGTAAGTATGAATTTCGGTTGATCAATGTTTAGTTAGTATTTAGTTGTAGAATAAATTTACTTACCTGTAAGATTTGGCGATCAAAGTAAGAAATAAATTACTTGTAGGAGGTAACTGGCACCCGACTATTTATTTTAATATGATTTTACAAAATGAAAGATGAAATAATAGTATATTATACATCATGGGACTAAGGTACTGCTTTTCATCCCGGTTGCGAAGGTTTTTGCACGAGGTGTTATCCGAGTGCAAAAATCGCACACGGGATGAAAAGAACCTTAGTCCCCAGGTGTATTTACTATTTTTCACAATTTTGCTAAAAATGCTGAATTACATGGGTTAATAACAAATTTTGAAATTGCAATAACTCGAAAAAGGCGCTAGATATCGAAAAACTGAACAAAAAATTTACCCCCATTACGGTAACCTCCCAGGGATTTGTCGTAAGAAGCCATATGCAAAGTTTCAGATCAATAGCGCGCAATAATGGCGCGGGAAAAAAAGAATCACTTTAGTCCCGCAAACGCGGGAGTAAAGTGAGCACTTTACTCCCGGAATTGTAAAAAAGATTTATTTTATTATAAACTAAATATTCATTGCTAAAAATACTTTTTCTCAATTTTTCTCACTTTCTGTCCTTCGGTTCACCTGGTCCTTAAGAAAAATTGTTAAAAAAACGAAAAATTTTAAAATTCAAAAAAAAAAATTTTAATGAAAATATAATTTTTTAGCTAAAATAAGGCATTCCTGAAAATTTCATAAAAAAATTCCAACGTTCTAGGCGCTTGGGCCGAAATGGGTAAATGGCTATATCCATGGTACTATTAGTACCATTATTAGTACCATGGATATATCCAGTTTTGCCGCTTCCAAATGGCATTTTTTTGTGTTGACATCAAGTTCTGTTAATTGACACTGCAGCATCAATAAATTTTTTGTGTGTCGCACACCTCTCTTCGTTGTCTGTCAGGGGCGGATCCAGAATTTTTTTCGGGGGGGGGGGGGGGGCACAATAATCCAATAATCCGTTAAAGACAATTTTAAATACCTAGAATTATCATCAAAATTATCCTTAACAATTTAACCACACTTAGCAACGTTTTCAAATGAACTAATAGTTCGTAATACAGCAGAACAATGATACCAACCTTGAATACTAAACTATTATGTGTTAGGTCATGGTATAAAGATCTTTATACCTTTATATCTTTATACCTTGGTGTTAGGTAGTTAACCATAACATTTAAATGATTGATCAACCCATTTTGCTTACCAGAAAGTTTATTCGGCAAGTAACGTTATTTGTTGGGTAGATAACTGACACTTTTACTTAGACTTTGATAAACTGGCCCTTAATAACATACATACAATATTATTATGTAAATAATGTAAATTTCAAATACAAAATAATTAAAATTTATAAGATTATTTTATAAATCTCTTTAAAAATTAATTTAAGTAATATACTTATAGGTACAAAAAATTAAAAAAATATATATATTTGGAAACTTGGAAAGTTTTCACTAACAGGTAGTTCGGTAGTTGTCTTCCTATAAGAAAAAAAATTTCTAAGATTTTAATCTTAGAAATTTTTTTTATTTGACCAAAAATCGTACTAATTATTATCACTTGTAATATCACAAGAGAATGAGAATAAATTGAAAATAATTTCACATATTTTCGAAAAGTTGTTGCCGGCCAATAGGTACGAGAGCCCGAAGGGATCGAGTAGCTATTGCCGAACGGCAGCATATGGAACCATTTGATAAAATCAGGAATTCAACATGAAAAAAAATTACTTTTTTTGCGAAATCTTGAAAAAAGTCGTTGTCCCTCGATTTTCTTCGGTATTTCTGCGTTGATGGCAATCAAACTTTTTGGACATATGGCTGGTGGGCTCTAGTGGTGAAAATAAGGTTTTTAAATGGAAAAAAATGAAAATGTCATTATATCTCCGGAACTGTATACTAGATTGAGATCAAAATTTGGTGGGGATCGAGGTTTTAAAATACAAGTATTGGTGAAAAAAAACAATTAAGCCAAATGCAAAAAAAAAATTATATAAAATATTAACTGAAATCCTAATTTATCAATTTTTTGCTAAAATTTGTTAGATGGCTTGTAAAATATGACATAGTACCTAATTCGAAAATTTTAATAATTATTATAATATGACGTGACATTCACTTTGCAAGTTTGACAGTAGCTTTATTTAACATAGAATTTACTTTTGTCGGGCGGTACTAGAACCTTTTTTCTGAAGATAAGAACGAAGAAAACTCTTCTTTAAAATAAAAAAATTGGTGAAAAAACTTAAGTACGGAGACATTGGGAATTGTGTGAAAAAAGCCTTCGGCCACATGGCCACTTCCGTTAAAATTTGGTGTACCGATGATTGGAGGTATCGCGGCATAAGTGACGACATTTTTTTTTTATGTTTTAATATCAAGTTTTTTTATTTATGATCAAAATTAAGTTTGTGAGGTTTATAAAAATTTATAAAAATCTAAAACCTTCTAAAATGGCTTTAATTTATTTAGAACTATTTGTTATAAGATGTAACGAAGTCTCAAAACGCTGAAGTACCCGGTAGCCCTATCCGATAACATAAGGGTTAAAGAACATGCTAAAGCATAAAATCCGAGCTCTACTAATGAATAATGATACTAACTATATTTCGTATTAGCTACACGGGTAGTGGTTCAATGCCCACTTTGTACTGAAAGCTCTCGGCTCATTGTACCCCGTTTTCCATTAAGATGTTAAGGAAAGTTATTAGTATTTCGATTCACAGTTCCAATCAATAGGGGGGGGGGGGTAGTCTTGGTAGTCTAAAACAAAAAACTCGGGAAAATCGCCATGTTGCTTTTACATCCTTACATCATTGATTTTTATACCATTTTATTTCATTTCCCAGTTGAAAACAAACGAAATAATGCATATATCTACTCTCACTCCCACTTCCTTGCCTATAGATACAAAATATCGATCATACGGAAAATGAGGTAATGACAGAAAGTATGGGAAATTAAATTTCCAACAAGTTTGGTACTTAGCATTTTTACCGTAAAGTTGAAAATAATCGAGTAATTTAATAAACAAACATCAACTCTTAAATGCAAGATGGCGGAAAAAGCAACATGGCGATTTTCCCGAGTTTTTTGTTTTAGACTGCCAATGACCCCTCCTATAGATTGGCAAAAGAAAATTGCTTCTTATAATTAATGTAATTTCAAATGTACATACTGACTGGACTATCTACCAAATACTATAGATAAGATCGATCTATCTATCGATCGATCGATCTAGATATCTATCTATAGATCTATCTATTTAGATAAGATCTATCTATAGTATTTATTGGGTCTACTAATGATACTAACCTTATAAATTAGGCACATACAAAACCGGTGACCGGACAGAACAGAACATGAAAAAATCTGATGTGGACACCACATAACTTCTTTGTAATTTTTATAATAATTGGACAGGAATCTCGTTAATCTATTCATGCGCGTCATTAATTACAACTTTTGGCACGGACAATCGCAACCAAAAATAGGAGGTGCACAACTAGATGCTATAAGTGTCTCAAATCCAAAATTTCAACTTTCTACGACCTACCGTATTTGAGTTATGCGACATACAGACGTCCGTACATACGTACGTACGTACGTACGTACAGACGTCACAACGAAAATAGTCAAAATGGATTCAGGGAAGGTCAAAATGGATATTTCCGTCAAAATCTGGAAATCGAAAAAAATCGGTATCACAATACTTCCTTGTTTTACAAGGAAGTAAAAATTCAACAAACACGTACATTTTTTTTCAATTAATAAGTAGTACAATATCGAATTAAAATAAACATTAAAACTTCAATATAACAAGTTAAATAAAATAATATAAGAAAAAATATAGAAATTATATTTAAACTTTCAGCAACGTTTTATTTTTTTATGTAAATAAATAAATTTCTGACTAAGCGATAAACGTCGCTGAAAGTTTCAATATAATTTCTATATTTTTTCTTATATTATTTCATTTAACTTGTTATATTAAAGTTTTAATGTTTATTTTATTTTAGTTATAATTTCATTTTTTATAATTTTAATTAAAAAAATTATTAAAAAATTATTTTTTATAATTTGAATAAAAAAAATAGAATATACATACAACAAATAATACATAGAAAAGAGTTGTAAATCTTATCATAATTTTCATACTCTTGATCAACGGCTGCCGCTTGATTGCCGAGGTTCTCATACTTCTTCTACTTCTGGGCGACCAGTTTGTGCATTAGCTAGCAATAAGTGTTGGCAAGCAATGTTCCGGCTTAATCCATCAACGAAATTCTTATACTGGGATATATAGTTAAAAATTTTAATTAGTTTCTGAAGCAGGACCTTAAACTAGTAGTACACTATTTGATCGTATGCGAATAGTTAATAGGCAAATGTTAAACAATTTTAAAAGTACAACTACTTATCTAAACAAATTTATTCAATCCATTGTTCTCATTTTTCAGAGTTCTCTTTTGTCAATGTTCTTTTATTTCAATGTTCTATTTTTTCACTGTTCTGTTTATTCATTGTTCTGTTTTTTCATGTTCTCTTTTTTCATGTTCTGTTCTTTTATGGAATCACAAAACCATCTTTCGGCCGGTAGGTAAAGTTTGTTCGTATGGCGCGAAGTTTATGAGATTTGAAGCTAGTCGATTTTTCCCGACAGTCGATATTCCCTCACTTTCCCCTAAATCAACGTTTCCTTCTTTATTTTATTGTAAAGTTTTATAAAAATTAGAGAATCTTTAAAGAGGAAAACTGTAAAATACAATCATACACTTCAAAATCACACGGCCGATTTCCATACATTCATATATACCTATAATATTGGTTATGGTTTATTGAATTGCATTTATTTTTGATTAAATTAAGTTTAAAATACTTGATTTTAAAACATGAAAAAATAATTTCCGGTGCAATTTTCATGACCGCTACTGGATGTAGGTATATACCTAAATAATTCAAATTTTTAGGAAATGCATACCTGTATCTCTTCTCTGAAGTTTTTCTTCATAATATTTGTTATTCTTAAATCACCATACTTTTGGAATATTCAATATTACTGAACAGATGCACCAATAATGAGAAGAATTCATGAACTTTCGATGTTCTACATAATATAATTTGTTACTTTTCTGTAAGAACTATCAATTTTTTAATAAAAATAAGTGCATCTATTGAATTGTTGTTTTCTTTATGTTTTAACTGGTAGTTTTTTTCCCGAAAGGATATGACGGTACTAGATTCTTCTGCCATCATTTTCAAATAGAAAAAAAATTCAACCAAAGCTAAAAACGGCCATAATGGTATTTTGATTTTTAAGGGATCTTCCAAACTGTTACTAAGAATTTTTCCTTTTCCCTTTTTTTTTAATAATTATTCATAATGAATGTACCGCCACTGCTTCACATTCAAATTATGTTCAAATTATTTTGAGGTTAACGCGGCAGATTTTTAAGGTTACAATATTTTTAATTTAAATTTTTACTATGATGTTTAGTGCTCCATTTATTCTAAAAGATGAATTACGAGGTAAATTTTTACTTTAATTGAATGTCTGCTAAACTAAAGCATTTGTAGGGCTACGTGTCTTCAGTTAACACAACTTTGTGTACATTTGAATTGGACAATAAGATAACAGTTCATACAGTACATCAACAAACTAATAAATTTCAACAGTTATTGCCAAATATCGGAGAATTTGTTCAAATTTCAAATTCTCATTATATGCTCACCGATAATAACGATTTAGGCAAACTATTTCTTTGCGAAAGAAGTAAAATTATCTGTGCCTATCATCAAACCGTCGTAAAAGAAAGTACATTATTTAATTTAGTGAACGAGTACGCACTCGGGGTCTCTGATTTACTAGAAATAGACAACAACTTGGAAGTTATCCAAAAACATATCAAACCTTTGGTACAAGAGACTCCGGAAGAAATTGCTTTTGAAGTGCTCAATTGTCTGCTATCAAACAGTTCTTCGAAACATCAGCAAAATTCACATCGGTGTTTAAATCAAGTTGTACCTAGTTTTAATTTAAAAACGGTTTCTAGTTTAAAATATATCCACCCGAAATTTAAAAAGGTGAAGTGCCCACCTTGGAACTTTGGCACACATTCTAAAGATGAAGAATGTGACTTTTTAATAGGAAATTTGCAAATTAGCAAGAGATATGGTTTAATCTTTCTATGTGATGCTGATACTGATCATAAGATTCCTTGCTTAATAGCTTCGAAGGTTTCAAAAAAGGAGATACTGAATAATTTTGTTTTAATAAAAAATTATCGAGTGTTTACTGAAACCTATAGAGATAAGGATATTCCTAATTTCCAATATATTTTATTTGACGTAGAAGATGTGGTAGTTTTAAACCTCCAACCGGTTCTTATTAACCAGAACAATATCTTTTTTACAACTGTTCCAGACGACTGTTGTTTCATTTATGATTTTCAATTTAAATTAGTTGGTAGAGCTACCGTGAGTATCTCATTATTAGGATTATTTGAAATTTTCCAAATTGATTATTTCAGGTAAGCTTATTTGGTACTTCTATACAATGTTGGTTGGAAGTTTTGATAGAAAATAATTGCGACTCCTATAATGCCTACTTATGTTTGAACGCTTTCCAAGTACGAGTGGTTCCATTTTTACAAGAAGGTGAGACATACCACGTGTACCACAGCGAGAAATTGTAAGGATGTTAATATTTTTATTATACAGTAGTAATCCATTTCAAGTCCTATTCTCGGATGCACACTTGACTTGTGATAACCATGAAACAGACTAACCGTCCCCGTAAATATATTACAGTAGAACCCCTCTATAACGAGAACTCAAGGGACCAGCATACTTACTATAATAACAGATTTTCGCTATAAACAGTCATTGACAATAAAAGTTTGTTTAGATAGATAATGTATTAAATTTATTAAAAAAGAAAGTTAAATGCATACTAACATAATGTTTAACAAGTTGTTAAAAAAAGTCTGTAATTTTGGTTTGTTTGCTGCAATGAGTAATCTTAATTTTATTAATTGCACTTTTTAAGGGTACCTACTAAGTTATTAAAAAGAGCATCATGATGAGGTGTGGAAGCACCTACAAACAAAAACTCCCGAACAGTTAAATATAATTCCGATAAAATTCTAAAATGTAATTGAAACTGTTTATTTTGTTTACTTTTTCCAGAAACTCTCGTTATATCCACCTCAATGCCGAAAACGTACTCTATTTTGCATAGAGTAGTATCCAAAACGGCAAGGAACCAAACTATTTACTCGTTATAGAGGGGTTCTACTGTATTACTTTTAGTGCTATGCTTTCTTGAGATCAACATATCCACAATATACTTTCAGTCTTATTAAATTGTTAAAGATAATACCTGAGGTGCGCAGCCTCGAAATTACACTACATACAAAAAATGTTGTCAATTATGACTTTTCTAAACTGCATCTAGAATATTTCACAAACTATTATGTCCTATAAAATTTTATTTTTCAATTTTCAGAACTAATGTTATGAATAAAGAATTATCCAGATTGAAACCTTACAAGATGCTATTGTTTGCAGACAAACACAGTATTTTTGTTCACAAACCTAAGCCAATCGAAGAAGCAAACAACATATTAAACGTTTCACAAGCTGTGCAAAAAGTTAGAGAAACAAATGACTCGTTTTCATTTCAAGGATTATTAAATATTAAGAAATTGACACCATCTCTTTCGTCCAGGACTGAAGGTGTGCTGTGCGAGAATAGTTTTGGAACTCCTGGTATAAATAAAAATATTTTTATTGTAAGAATGTCAGTTTATTTTATGTATTTAAGGTAAACATACTCATACGCTAGAATTTGTTGACGATTTATACGAAAAAACGCTAATATTGTACATTAATAATTGGGAACACTTACAAGTGCCACTAGGATTGATCCCATCTATGAGAATTTGTGTAAAAAATATTGTGGCGCAAAAAAATAAGTACCTAAAGTGCACCGCAATGACGACTTTTGAAGTATTAAGTTACGAACCGCCAGTATATTTTGATACTGTTAATCTGTGAGTAACTTTAAATTTTAGCTTTTAAGTTTTTACAAAGGGCAATTTTAGAAATAGTGATCTGATAGCAGTAAACAATAAGTGTTCGTTTTTGGGTTTAGGCGATTTAATTCCAGCAAATGTACTTATTTGCTCCAAACCTTTGCAGATATATATTCGTTCTTTGCGAATTGCTTATAAGTGTAGAAAGTGCGACGTTTCTTTGTCTGTATGCTCTTGCGATGGTGATTCAGGCTTGGAAACAACTTTAACGTGAGTAATGTCCCATTCAGTTTGAGCATTGCATTGGTCTGACATAAATATTGGTTCACATAACTTAATCATTATAATAGTCAGCGATTGTTGGTGGTAAAAACTTCTTTGATCCGATTTAATGCTACAAGTTAATTTATGCAATGCCCTACCAGAATGAGGATTAACACTGTAAATTGCAACAGAAAATTTTATTTTAGTTTTTATGTTAATGATGAGAAAGGTCAAGCTTTGGTAATCAGCAAAAGTATCGAATTGTTGCGTTCTTTGTTAGATCTTGAAGTACCACAGTGGAAAATTTGGTGTAATGCTTTTAAGAAGGTGAAGGAATATACATACGAAAAAGATGGATCTTCTTTATTTTCATATGTAAGTTTGTTTAAACGCCCACTGCAGAAATTATTCCAATTTTTTTTTATTTGCTAGGAAGCTGATGTCAACGTCTTTTGTGAAGCACTTTTATCATCCGTAAAAGTGATAAACGTAACAAAATTAATAAATTTGGAACTTGAATGTCGAAAAATGGACAGTAGTTCTGGTGATAACGAAGGAATGCCATTATGGTTTTGCACAGATGCAAGAAAATGTAACAAATTTTTGTGATATTAATTTATTGTTTAGTATATTAATATTTTAGAAATACAGTTTCTTTTTATTTTATCACTAATATTAAACAAACTATTAATTAAAATTTTAAATCAATTTTTGGTGTAGATATAAATATTTTCTAGGTTCACAAAAATAACTTTAGGTCAATGAAATTAGAATTTGAAATAAAACTAATTGCTAACTTGATAAAAGCTGAATCTTTTGATGGAAAATAAAAGATTTGATTGAAATTTAAGAACACTGCAAAGAACCGAAGAAATTTAAAAAATTTGTCTATTAGTCCGAAAATAATGGAGTTGAAATTAGTTGGAGTTCAGCGGTGAAAATGCGGCATTGGGTAATTATAAATAATTAAACATTAATGGAATAATATAAGAGTTTTAATACTGCGCTCAATTGGTCACTACAATATCTTGAAACAATTTCATGAAATTCGCTTCTAATTATTTTAATTTATAAAAATTCGGGCTTAAAATGTAGGTACGGGTACGACCATGTTAATACAAAAATATTTAATAGAACACAACATCGATTAATACTTGAACTGTAGGCATCCATTTGACGGATGCACATCACACTTAGCCAAATATATAATCCAGTCAAATTAAATATGGTCTAATTAATGTTAGAAATTTTTAGTCGTATATGACAACCAATCTTTGACTCGCGATTCATTTTTGATTATAACTCGAAAACGTATACCTACATAGAGGATGTAATTAGTAGAAAATTTCAGTTCTTATCAAAATTGCTTATTATACATTTTATTATCATTATGTTGGATTGATTAACCCGTAAGTAGCGAGGTAATTTTCTTGTGGCACAAGAAACGAAGTGGTTTACCCCAATTTTGTTGTAAAGAGATAAATTCAATCAGACGATGTGAAACACACATGCCCGAGGGGTACATGAAGCCAGATGATACAATGATTACACCTATCGATATCGTTAACTGACGGCATTTTCAAAATCTACTGAGAGCTCTTACACCCCACCTCGCTACTTACGGGTTAATAATAAGCATTGGAACTACAGCATAGATATAAAATACGTCTCTCTAAAATCTGACTTTTTACTACTTTTACTAAAAGGTGGATACTTATCTCTTCATTTTCACCCTGTAAAAAATAGTTACCGAAATTGATAGGTAAACAGCTGTAGGTTTTTCTCGTCAGAGGTTTATAGTGTAAGTGTGGTCCAGTTTATACATATTAATTGTTAATTTGCTTGTATAAACTAGGTATAGCCTATTATACAGAAGCATACAGCATGTGATTCCACTAAGCATTTAGACAACCGACCCCATTACTGCGTTAATCCATTTTTAAACATAGTACTATGCTTTCAAACCATTTCAGTCCTCTGTTTTATATAGTCTGATATACGTAGATAAATTAAACCAATTTGTTCCACAATTTTAATAGTTATTCTCTGTTATCTGTCTACGACTGACCAGCATGAATGGATTAACGAGATTTCGTATTATTTAAAATGTAACATCTAATAGCTTTAGTTGGTAGGTTAAGTGCGCACTGAGTTCATATTTGACTCATATAGGAACTATTAATTGTGGTCAAAATTGCACACTTAACTTACTAGCTAAAAACGCTTAATTTTGTGAATCCATTCATGACTATCGTCAGTAGACAGATATCGGAGAAATCTGGCCAAATTTATTTAGCGTAAAAAGAAGAACATATTTTTTTTTAATCTTGCACCGTTTTCGAGTTATCAGGGAAAGTTATCAGTTATCATACTCAAGTTCTTATTAATTTCACTATGCAAGTGACTTTTTCTGCATTACAAGAGAAAATGAGAAACAGTTTTTATTCAAAAACATTTAAGAGTGAACGACAAATGCGTCAAATTTTACTATGTTAGTTAATTTGACTGGACCAATATTGAAGCCGTTTTAATTTTGTATTAGTTATTCAAATTTTGATCGTCTGGGTAAGAAATGGCAAGCTTTTTGCTTGAATGAAGTCTTTGGGCCTTTCTTAAATTTTCCCGATTTTTTAATCCCTAAATACCAGCCTAAATGTGCGAACTTGCTTGACAAATAGGAATTGTAGGATCCTTGAAAGTCTTCAATGAATATAGTTCCTTCTTCCATTATATCTGGCTGCAATTTAAAATTAATTTCAGATTTGCTATTCTAACTTTCCCGCCAGTTGCTAAATCGGGGATATAGTCACATGGGATATTTCTCCTTCGTGACGTTATGACAGTAATGGAAAATTGAAAATATTTACCTGGCCATACAATCTTCCTTTATGATCCATAGCTAGGTATAATTTAGTAAGTATTCCTAGAATTCGCACATGTCCTGGTTTTCCGGCCGAAATTAATTCCAAATGAGCTTAAAATGCAAACTGCAATAAACTCTCTTTGATATAGTTCCATACTTACTGTGCAAATCATTATCATCCATCGTTCCTCTCACACAACCATCTGCATAAATCCCCACATTATAATTGGTTTGGGAAAAAAGTTGCATTTTTCTGCCATAAGTAGGATTACCTGGTCTGTGAACTGTACGTAATTGACTTCTCCAATCGTACGAATTAGAATTTGATTGGTCCGGAGGCCACGAAATATTGGGTGATCGGTTATGAGAAAATTTAGATGTTTCATGTTTATGTTTATTTCCACACCTGAAATATTAGAATATTCCGTGCAAATTTTATTACAGCTGGAATTGTACATTTTGGAATGGCCAAATTCCTGTTTTCCGAAAAAAACTTTTTTGGCGACGCAATTGGGCTTAAATTTCCTAATTAAGCATTTCATAATCGAATTTAATTAGTTGAGCCAGTTTAAATTTCAAACAAACAAAATTTTATGAACTGTTTAATGTCGATTACGTGAATGTATAATATATACCCAAGATTTTATTTTGAACACATTAACAAATATTATTGCCGAATCAAACACGAACGTTAACTGGATCAATAAATTTGTCTATTTTTAAATAAGATAAAAATTTACCATTGCACAGATCTTTTTGATCGGCTAGAAGATGCAACTCCATCTTCGACATCTTCACTGTTATCAGAACTTGAGTTATCGTCGTCACTCATATTGCACCGGATTAATAATTTTCCCTTGGACAAAGAATTCGGCAGTGCCTACTGTAAACAAGAAACTTTTATCAGTACTAATGAATCGATATAGATAAGAGATGCCCTTTTATTAAACCATAATTTGCACGTATGACGTGACATGCAAATTCTTGGTACGTATATTATTTAATTGAAACATAACGTGCTTCACTAGCAACCTTAACTGAATGACTGTTTCTAATTTGTTAAGTTCCGGATATAAAAATAGAACACGTGTTATGAGTAACTCAAAATATCCCATATTTTATGGAAAATATTAAAAATAAAATTTTATATTCGCGCAAGCCAAGAACAGGTTTCTTCGTTCATTCATCAACCAAGCACTTAAGTTTTCAAACAAGGCAATATTAAATTTGAACACAAAAATGTGTTCTAATTTACAATTATTACGGCTGATATTTTAAAGTAAAAAGGTCCATATTACATTTTGATCGACTTTTGTTGTTTTAATGCAAACCATAAAAAGATTTCGGCATAGGTGTCTCTCCGCCTGATGGGAAGGAGTAATTTAATTTAAGAAATGATTTAACGTAATTAAAACTTCGGCTCTTTTGAGGATACCTGTTGAACGTTCCGATCCATTTTGGCGGATCT
Organism: Cantharis flavilabris; assembly: GCA_949152465.1. Lineage (NCBI taxonomy): Eukaryota > Metazoa > Arthropoda > Insecta > Coleoptera > Cantharidae > Cantharis > Cantharis flavilabris. The sequence goes on along the minus strand of OX424438.1, from coordinate 32,640,113 downwards.
CCAAATACACGTTGACAGTATATATACCGCTGATTATTAACTTCAGTTTTTTGTTTTTTTATTGATAATTTTATAGGAAGTATTCAGATTAATATATTTTCCTATACCTTACTGGTATGTATGCATTCCTTGGAGTTCAGCCAAGAGAGCAATAAATTCGGTTGAAAGAACCTGGATAATATATTACATCGACAGTTGTACTTCTGTAGAACTTCACGAGACAGATCTGCTCAGCGGTTAGTGCCTTTGAACTACCAGTGGTTTGGATTCCACGTTAACCCTAGAGATGTACATGGGGTATGAGAATACCCCAAGCGCCGGGAAAATTGATGTACCAAAAAAGCAGGTAGAATTTTGGGGTTTTGAAGATAAGGTTGGGATGTTAACTATAAGTATAGGGTAGTACCGAGGTCTGTTGTCGCTTAAGTCTTCAGCAGGATGGACTTAAAATCTTCTGGGGTTCGCTCACACCCCAGTGTACACCAAACGAGGTTTTGTGTTTTCTCGGTTACAATGTTTTTATACATTGAAAATGATCTCTGGTGCCACTGTGCGAAGAACATCACGTAATATTGTGCAGAAATTGTTTGATTGAGTGAATACCTACCAAATATATGTTTTATTTACAATAAGTATAATATTATAAATTTTGTAATTGTTTTAGATATAAAAATAAACGCCAAAATGTAAAAAATCAATTTGTCATTTTTTTTAACATGTATAGTCTATAGCAACATATTATTACACCTATTCAGTATATTACAAAGTGTTTCCCAACATTTTTAGCAGCCCTGAACACAAATATTGGTCGAGTACACTTTTTGCAATTTGTCACTTTTCATTTGTTGAAATAATTATACTTTTTTGAGCGGATCGTAATGTTTCCTACGGTTTTAACCCTTAACCACTGACAACCAGTTTTTTAACACTAATACTGACACGGAGTCTATCAGACTCCTAGCAAAATATAGGATTTTTAATACTTTTAGAGCTGATATGTAAATATTTTATTGCTTATAAATTAGACCCAACATATTTTCTAAGTATTTATTAAAAAAAACACTTATTTTTGCAAATCAAACTTTTAAATATAACCAATAAAAGAAAGTGTGTTTTCTTCTTACTTTCAAAACATAGACACAAACAGACAAGCAATGAACCAATCCTAGAGAATCCTGAACAATAGTGGTGAACTGATGTCCTGGAGTTCTACTCTAATACTTGTGAATTGGTTGAGTGTTGTTTGCCTATTAACGCTTTTTTAATTTCGAGGCTTTCTAGTAAGGTTAACATACGACCCTTACACGCTGTATGTAATAACACGATGTTATCAGTATCTAAACCATGACAATGTGTAGAAAACCCGGTATTCGTTCTGTTATTGGTTACATCTGCCTCATGTTCTTTCACCCGTTTGTATATCGACCTTCCACTTTGCCCAATATAAATTGCGTCACATTTGTTGCAATGAAGTTGATAGATCCCGCTATTATGGAGGTTGTTAGTCTTACCTTTTGTATTAACCAATAGGGAACCGATTTTGTAAATAAAGTCAACATCGGTTGACATGGTGACGCAATTTATATTGGGCAAAGTGGAAGGTCGAAATTTAAACATATTCCTGCTATTCTTCGAGTTCGAGCGGCTTCAGAAATGTTTTTGACATGATACTTTAACGCAGGGGTCTCCAAACTTTTTAGCCTAAGGGCCAGACTGATTACTCTACAAAGCCCCGAGGGCCAATATCTAGCTACAGTGGCTAACAAAAATATTCGAACCCCCCTATGTTAACAATGTAAATTGCACATTTTGAAACCGGTTTTTTTACCTATATAAAAATCGCATTTACAGCAAAGCTTCTTTTAAAAAAATTTTTTTGTTATAAATTTCATTGTCTTCAATTTTGTACCTATACATTTTTCAATTTTGTTTCCCCGTTTTTGACTGGTAGCGACTTAAACAGATCTCTGCAAAACACAAAAAATATCGTCATCTATATTTCGAAATCGGTGCAACAAAATAGAAAAATGCTCTTGTACATAAATGTACAGAATCACGTTTTTAAGAAAAAATGCCTATTCAGTTTTTCATTTCGTCGCACCGTTTCCGATTTATAAATGACAATATTTTTTGTGTTTTCCGGAGTTTTGTTTAAGTTCCTGTCAGTCAAAAACGGAGCTGCAAAATTGAAAAATGTATAGATACAAAATTGAAAACAATGAATTTGTTAACAAAAAATGTCTAAAAGTTTTTGCTGTAAATGCGATTTTTATATGTCAAAAAGCGGTTTCAAAATGTACAATTTACATTGTTAACATAGGAGGGTTTGAATATTTTCGTTAGTCTCTACAGCTATACCTCATTAGATTAAGATTGCGTTTTGACAACTTTTGTTGTGGTTCGACAACTATTTTTAGTGGGTAAATAAAATATCTGACTATTATTTTGTATGATTACTTTATTTGATTTGATTTATCAAAATAATGTAAAGGGCGGGCCGGATATGGCCCGCGGGCCGTAGTTTGGAGACCCCTGCTTTAACGCATTAATTGTAAAAAATAATATTTTTTATTAGATTTTTAAATTGTATATTAAGAAACTAGTTTCATAAGACACGTTTTCATCGCACGCAATCTATTTAGAAAACGAGCCGCGTAGCGGGAAGTTATCTAAAAGATAAGCAACAATTTCAGATCGAAGTATTTCGATCCACAGTTTGATGCTTACCAGAAGGCTGAATTAAGAAATTCTACCGAGTCCGGGATTTGAACCCAGAATTTCCACACACAACTTCAACTAGCGATCACATCAAGCCACCTCTGTGGTCTTTACACTACCCAACACCCCCTTCTGACCATTCAATTTGACTGGACTACATGGGCAAGACTAATAATATGCATAAAATCTCCCTCGATAGTATTCCACACGATTAAGTACCGGTATTACTTAATTGTATTATTTTCAATTTTTCAAATATAAATGTTTTTGGTACATAAACGTAAATTATAGTCAATAGAATTAATTATTATTATTCACAAAAACTTACTGAATGAATTTTTTTAACAATAAAAATATAAACACAAAAATAAATAAAACTAAACTGCAAATATTAAGGGCCAGTTTTTCATTCGTTAGGTTCAAAGAGTTAACTTGTTTTTAATACCTTGTCACCTTGTACCTTGCATGCGGTTTACTTACCTGTAGTCGGTCCTAATTGCCACCTGGTAGCAAATATCACCGCCGCACCCTGTACTAAAAATATTCCTTCCATAATTTATTGTTGTTTATTAACCTCACTTTTGAAAATTGAACATTTTTAAGAGTTTGTTTTGAAATAAATTACGATATCTACACAATAATGGCCGACGATCTTGAAAACGTAAGTTTCTTTAGATAATTTTGCAAAATATATAATTACTATATTGTAGATTCCTTCGATTACCGTGAAAGAACCACTAGATTTGGTGAGGTTAAGTTTGGACGAACGAATTTATGTTAAAATGCGTAACGATAGAGAATTAAGAGGCAGATTGCATGTAAGTTCTTATTATTTGTAAACATTGAATTCAGATTAATAAACAAATATTTTTAGGCGTACGATCAGCATATGAATATGGTTTTGAGTGACGCCGAAGAGACGATTACAACTGTTGAAATTGATGAGGAAACTTACGAAGAAGTTTATCGTACAACGAAACGTAACATTCCCATGCTTTTTGTACGAGGCGATGGCGTTATTTTAGTTTCACCCCCAATTCGAACCGCCTAATAATTTTTGAGTCAATATTTTAATTTACAAACATGGGAATAATTTGTTCTTTATTTTTATAGTAAAGTGGCAACTTGTCAAAATTCCTGGGTTTTAAATAAAGTAAATTATATATATAAATTTTTTTTTTTACTTTACTTTATATATAAATATAAAGGATAAAGTAAATTTTTGTTTGTATTTATTTCCCATTAAATAAGCTTTTTGTGTATATTACAGATTTATTTATCAATTAGTAATATTAAACTGCCTATGAGCTAGTTATTAAATATAATAGGTACAATATACATTAGACCCAACAAAAGCTGGGGCCCACAATAAAAATTTCTTTATGTAACTTTCGTTTATATGCAGGTTTTAAATTGAAAATTTAAATGAAATACAATGTGGTATTTTTCAATATGAAATATCCTGCTTAATTGCTAGATTACACATCGTTCATTCATAATTTTGTTATAATATATTAATGTCTTGCACATACAACATAAAATGGGACATTTATATTACAAGCGTGAATGGCATACTTGACAAAAATAAAATTACAATAATAACAAAAATGCAAAATCAATTCCTCATTTCCTTTTCAAGCAAAAGAGCCCCAGTTAGAAACCCGATTAATTAGGATACGAGAGTATTAAATTGACTATTATGTGTAGTTTATATAATTCAAAAGCACATCGACATAAATTGCTCCTAGAAAAGTATAAACTGGAATTACAAAATAATGCTTCATCTACATTTGTATATCATTTTTTTCTTTAATACTGCATTTTAAAGGGCTTTTAGGTTTCGGCATTCTGTTATTAGAAATACAGTCGGCACTTTAAGGTCAAATGTCAACAATAGTTTTACTAACCCTTTTCAGTTAAAATTTAACCAGATTGGAACTCTTTCTGTGATGCTTATTCAGTAACACTTTGGCAAACTATGAATTCATAAGCACCAAGTTTCACAGAATTTATTAAGTCAATGAAAAAGCTTGAAAAGAAATTATAAAATATCACAGGGTTTTTCATATTATTTTAAATAAAAATTGTTTGTATGAATGATTAATCACATTCTGTATAATAAACCAGTTTCATCTACTCTTTATTTCATACAATGTTGGCAAAAATTTCCTCCCAAACTCAAAATCTGAAGGAATACGATTTTTTTAATACTATTATCATTTGCAATAAATTATAATTTCATCTAAAAGATTAGAAAATCCTTAGCTTCATAATAATCCAAAAATAGCATTTAAATTGATATGACATTTGACCTCAAATAATAATCTGTTAAATTTTTCTAAATAATTGCAATCTTTTTAACAAAATCTTCTCTTTGTCACACATTTATTATTCACACTTATCAAAAATGTTCATTCGTTGTTAATTGTAAATTTGTTGGCTAGAAGTGCTAGCCTTTCGTTGATGTCACGCCGACGTCTCGTTTTCGCCCCATCCTTCACTATCACATTCCGATTCGCTTCCCGATTCTGAATCACTAAATTCGACGGCAACGCGCCTCGCCAAAATGCTTGCAACGTCGTGCAAACCGTTTCCTCGTTCCACTTCTTTTTGTTCAATTTTTTCTACCTTTCTTAATTTGATTCCATCTCTAATTGCTTTGAGTAGGTCGTTTCGTGGATCGACCATTGGTGGTGGGCCTTGTTTGCTAATAGGGCGATCTTTAATGGGCGTCAATTTGGGTGGTGAGGAACCCATCAATATTTTGCTTAAATCACCGTTCATCATTGGAGGACTGATGGGGCCGTTGGTGAGTATTGGCATAGGTGGTGGTGGAGGTGGAGGAGGTGCTTGCACCGGCGTTGCTTGTTTTGGTGGTGAAGGTTGTTTGGGTATAGGTGGAGGTGGTGGAAGGTCTTGGTGAGAAGGTTCTGGAGTTTGTTGGTGCGAGTGAGGGCTATTTGAACGCGAGTGGCTTTGTTGACGTGACAAAATATGAGCGGCAATTCCATTAGGTGGCGACACTGGATTTTCCGGTGGCGGAGGAGGCGGCGGCAAAGCATCCCGACCAGAAGAAATACTCCTACCTCTCGTAGGCGTATTAGCTGTCGGAGTTGAACTGTTGCTAGGAGGCGCTGGTGGAGGTTGACTGGGCCTAATTTTACCACCTCGCGTCGGAGTGGTGCTTTGATAATATTGTTCGGATGGTGGTATATGTGTATGAGCATTATACAATCCCTGCTGATAAGGATTTTCTTCATAAGGTGGATAAGTCGGAGATGGTAGGCCATCTGGAACTTCATGCGGATACGAACGGCGTAATTCTATCGAATTTGGCCTTGGTGGCCTCCTGTCTACAAGCAAATTTTCTTCATTCTGCTGTGGAGGTGGCGAACTATACGGGATAGCTTGGGGCATTATGTACTCTCCGTGACCTACGGCGATTTGTCTTTGCCTTTCTCGAGTATTATGAGGTTGTCGAACTCTCTTTTTATGCCTTCCACCCTGACCTCCTTCGGCACGGGGCCTATGAGGTTTCTTACCTTTATCATGAATAACTCTTTCCGTATCTTTTAGCATTTCTTGACGCCACAACTCGAAGAAATAATTGGGATCGGTGTAGAATTTCAATCCATCTTTTCCATCATCTCTATAACAATTCAATTTATCCAAAGGCGGCGGTCGATCACAAGATTTATACGTTTCTAACATTGCAGTGGGCATCGTGCCACGCGAAAATATTTGTTGATCAAAGGTATATGAACTTTTAAATGCCTTACGCATGTGAATATCCTGTAAAGACACTTCTTCACCGGTGCTATCCAATTGAGTAACTTTTATTGCTAATCTGTCTATTCGCGCTTGCAAAGAATTTGATCTGTCGTATATTTGTTGTGCATCTCGGGCTAATTCCCCAAATATGTCTTCGGCGTGGCGGGATAAAGAAGATAATTGACGAACCGTGTTCGCCAGAGTTCCATTGGTGACGGCTTCTAACTCGGATGGAAGTGGGAAGTCATCAGGGATAGTTCCTCTGGATACGTGAACAGGTTCAATTCCCCGCTTAGGAAGAGGCATGATGATTCTTTTAATTCATTCCATGTAGATTATTATGCGTGTTGGTATAAAATCGTTTTATTTTCAATCTGAAATAATAAAAAAACAAATTAACTACGGTTAAAAATATTATATAATAATAAGTTTGATAAAATACTCTTGTAGTTTACAAAATTATTAATCTCATCAAAATGTATATTTATTTAAAAAAAATGTGTTTAAGTGCTTTAATATAGAGATCTAATATCAAGTTTCAAGTGTGTGCGATTACGTGTCCCTTTTCAATTTATTTTATAAATTAATAACACCAGTGAATGTATTTTATGAAGGAAAATACTGTTTAACACATAATGAGAAATTCTAATTCGAGTGTAGGGCCAAAAAGTGACGCTTTGCGCTCGTCAGGACAACAAAATCAAAGAACAGTGAAATAACAAAACTACCTTTGCCTTCCTGACTATCTATTATATTTGTAATGAAAGGCTTAGTTTTTAATTAATTAATAAATATTTTGTTTAATTTTCATTGCACAAAGAACAATGAATAATTATTCGTAATCTTGCCAAGAGCTACTTCAAACTTTCAATTGGGTTAATTTTACGTGGACCAGGTGTGCTGTTTCTTTGATATTTCCAAGTTTAATTGTTTATTTGCATTTGTTTCCAACGGTTTTCGATCCGCTAACAAACTATTGATATATTATTTTTATATTGCAGGTGTGGCTAACTCGATCTTGATTTCTTCCCGTGTAATGTGCTCAATTTGTTGAGTGACTGCTAGTGTGCTAGTTAATTCCCAATAACATTGAAGTGTCCTAAAAAACCCTATACTAATTCTACACCAAAAAATATAACAATATAAGTTAAATGTTAATTTTCGCCATAAAAATTCAAAAATGTTTCAATACTTTTAAACAAATTTTATGGTAAAAAACGTTTAAGTTTACTCCAACTTTAATGGACAAATTAAAACTGTTGTACCCTACACACTTTTAATTAAAAATGCAGAGCTAATTTTGGAACAGTAATTGGATGTGGAAATAACTTAGAGTAACATGATAACCTATTTATATTTTCTGTATGCGTTAAATCTAGGCCAGAGTATTTGGTATTTGATCTTTTGGTGACATTCATCTTAAATAATACAAATTTCCGTTCAAAAATGCATTAGCCACTTGGCAAACCAAGGTAATCGACAATAAATTATGCCAAAAATTTGTACTACACAAATTATTTTAACCAAGAACATAAACCTTATTAGATTAAGATTAATTACTGCATGTATTACAAAAATTCGATAGTAGGTACGAATAAATTAGAAAAGATCCTGGTAGCCGAGTTCAAAGCGTTCTTTACGATGCAGTTTAACAATGCAGGATACATCGAACTTTAGAGTTTGGAAAACACCCGGATAAGATCTTTTTTTAGAGATAACATTAATTTAACGTGTACTCAAACTTTAAGTGTTTATGTTTACAAAGAGAAGTTCCTATAAACATTAGCTATGACTCACGTGGCCAAATTAAAAACGTTTACCGTAAGCTGAGCTGCAGTACAGGGTGGCTCAATTTCGATGCCCCTTATGGGGAAATCGGTAACTATAGGAGATATCGAAAAATGGATGACGCATCCTCGATCTGTTTTTTTGAGAAAATTTTAATGGTGTAAACTCGAATTCGATATCTAACATGTGGGGTCTATTACTTAAGTTTCATCCCAATATATTAAAAAATGTTAAATAAAAACAAAAGATCGGAAAACTAAATGTTGGATTTGTCAAAACAATATTATAATATTTCATAGTTTTCATAAGCCATTTGACACTCTTATGAAATAATAGGTAATAGGTACTAAATAAAAATGGGAATCGAAGTAGGTACTAAAAACACTCTTTAAAAACAACCGAAGACAATTGTTTTAGATGTCAATAATGATTTTGTATAGTGTTTTGTTTTGAAAAAATCAACATTTAATTTTCCGATCTTCTTTTGTTTTTATTTAACATTTTGTAGTATAACGGGATGAATCTGAAATAATAGACCCCACATGACTTGTATAAAGCCAGCATCCCCACTTTCTCAAAATTAAAATACAAATAATTAATAATATTGTGCAAATCATGTGCTAACTATGTGTTCTTTTAAAAAAACATGTGCACTTATTGTTTAAGAATTATAGCGATTTTATTGGTGGGGATGCTAGCTTTCTATAAACTCAGCACCACCACCTTTGTAATTCGGTAACCCTGGCTTTATACACGTCCCCACATGTTATAATATAATTGAAAAGAGGATAAAAAACTCTATTTAAACATTTCATAGCCAACTATGGCTTCTATTTAAAAAAACACAACTTTATATTATAACTCGAAAACTAGGTTAGATATTTAAAATCTCTTTAGACCATTTTATTGCCCTTAAAAAAGTGTCTGGAGAAAGTGTAAATATTTTTTTTATAACTTTACAAACAACCGAGATATCGACATTTAACGAAAAGTCGAAAAAGTGAACTTTTGGCCATAACTCGAAAACGAAAAAAGATATCGAATTCGATTTTACACCATTAAACTTTTCTCAAAAAAAGAGATCGAGGATGCGTCATCCATTTTTCGATATCTCCTATAGTTACCGATTTCCCCATAAGAATGATCGAAATTGGTGTACACCAATTTTTATTATTATTCTTAGTGTAGATCGACGTAACAATAAGTCAAAACTATTTTGATGTCACGATAATATTTGACTGGTATTGTGCATAAATGCATGTAGTTTAAGTTAAGGGTAGAAATGAGTGTAAACCATAGACAATAAATTATAGTGACGAAGCACAAACGCGTACGTAAATGAGTAAATACGGAGATTAGAACTTTTGAAACAAAATTTTAACCATTGTAGGCAAAATATGTTTGAAATTGATATAAATATCTACACTATTTACGAGAATTAGATTCAACCTCAGCGACGAAGAAGAAAATGACAAAAACACAACATTATAGTAGAAACGGTCATTGGCCTAGTAGTTAACACGATCAACTGCTAATAGGTACCAAGATGCTCGGCAAAAATTAACTTTCTTATGACCGTCTTGTGTGCTCCGGATGACACGTCAAGCCGCCATTCTATCTGGGTTGATAAATTGCAATCAGTAAAAATAAAACAGTGTTATAGGCACATCTGAGGCCAACAGTCTAACAAACTATCTTGGATGTAAATTAACAACTATTCTTGAAAAACTAATTGAAGCTTTAGTACAATACTGATATTACTGTTGAAGAAAACACAGGTGGTAGACCTAGCGTATGAAGAAAATTTTTTGAGCAAAGCAGTTGGTTATATTATTTACACGGATTGCTCTTTGATGATCTACTTGTAACAATGACTAACAGAATTTTTAAATTATGAAACTGATAAAATATTATTTATTAAACCTAATTTGCTGACTTCCTGGTTTCGATACGTAATATCTTTTGTCGATATGATTGCAGATTATTTTTGTAATTTTAAAATTCGTCAGTTCGTTTTATAAAAAACTAAATAACTATTGTGTATATCAATTTCCGCAAGACGATTTTAAATTATAGTATTGCAGAGAATGATAATACATCACAAATTAATCGACTTTATTTTGGAAACATACTGCTAAAGAAATGTTCATAAACTGTCTTCGCAGTTCTTTATTGTTAACCCTACAGTACTAACAATCGGTCTCACAGACAGACGACTTCTAGTTTTAACTGTAAATTTAATTTTTAATACCTTTACAGCAATGAAATTTTATAAAACAATTCCTACTAGAATTAACATTAATATAAAGAAAAATACCTGAACATTTGATATTATTCCATTTGTGGCAAAGAAAATGTTAAAAACGGCGTTAAATAAATTAAAAACTAGAATGGGTCTCACAAACCGACGTTAGTACTCCTGTTATAAAAAAATATGTTAGTACTGGAGAGTTAAAAGGGGGCGTCCATTAATTACATGAGGCGTTTAGGGGGGGGGGGGTCGAGCCGAATCTCACCAAATCTCACGTGGGGGAGAGGGGGGGCTCGGCAAATATCACGTAATTTTTTTGTGTTAACTATTCTTAAATAAAAATAATGAAGCAAATTATGCTTTTTAATAAATCCAACCCAATTAAGCACGACATATTAACTATTTACACTAAAAATACGCATTTAAAAAAATCTCACGTGAGATTAGAAGGGGGAGGGGGTCAAGCCAAATCTCACCAAGGGGGGCGGGGGGGTCTAAAAATCTCCAAAATCACCTCACGTAATTAATGGACGCCCCCAAAGAGCTAACTGCTCTGTCAGAATCATGTTAACGTTAACGTAATGTTAACAAATGCTCCAATCAAAAGCCATGTTTCTGCTGATCTACCAATACAAAGCTCCCGTTCGTTAACATTAACATGATTCTGACTGGGCAGTAAGCAAGAAAAAACTAAGTGTTCGAACAATATCATTAACATAACATAATTATATCACTTGATCTAGCCTGGCAGTTAGAGTGTTAAATTCAGTGTCCAACTAAGCACACCTAAGTTGTCGGAACATGCTTCCCTCACAAGATGCTGACAACATCTTTGAAGTTAGATTAGAAAACTCTTATATTATACCTTCTGTATAGTTGAAGTGTGCGTACTTCCCGTTCGCGTACCATAGAAAAGAAGATTTATGTTTGTATAAACTTTCAAGACCTACAATTCAACGTACAGGGCAATAAAGGGCACAGATAATTTTTGTATTAGAGCTAGTTAGTGGTATTCGACCGCGGTACTGCTAGATTGTACGTTCAAAACCAAATTTGAAAAAAAAAATTTAAGGTTTAACAAAGTTTCGAATGCAATCAAATCAAAAGTTTCCTATAAACCTGAAATTAAATTTTGTATTTGGTACAGCAGGGACTGCTGTACTTTTTTATCATAAAAATAAAAATTGAAAATAGACATCACCAAAAGTTCAAACAACCTCATTTCGTTAATTAATAATTATCACTTATTTATACGACTTCAATGAATTTCACCTTGCCAAAACAAATTTTCATCATTTCAGAGGCAAAAGTAGTTTATTTGCATTTTGTTGTTTTTCTATTGTCGAGTCACCTGTTGACGGAATTTTTCCTCTTGAAGTAAGTCATTCCTCTTAAAAGTATTATAAGATCAATTAAATGTTCTTTCTTGCTGATGCTTCCTCCCTGTTAATTATTCCAGTTATTAGCTATAGAATCGAGAATTGGATTGACAATCGAGAATATATTCATGATAGAATTTTCACTAAGAATGGGAACCTTTTATGTCGAACTGCTAGTAACTGGACAGGTTTTCCCATATTGAAAAGGCACCAAAATTTAGCAAACACCTGGTTTTTCAAAGTGCTATGAGTTTTTAAACTGTAAAGTTTAATATAAAAGTATAGATTATAGAACTTCAAAGTCAAATGATTAGCATTCAGAGCTACCATCAGTCATCTTATTCGTTTCGGATTTTTCTCTTTTTTTATTCGAAAACAATTACATTCAATATATTAGTTATCTTGATTTCGGTCAAGTTTATCACCAACTTCAATAAACCCCGAAGGCATTCGAAAGATTTCCAGATTCACCAATAAAATGCCAGTGTCGCTTCTTGGTCTTATTATAATATTATATTCTTTTCTATTCCATTTTTTCTTGTCATACAGTGAGTCACAAAAGAAGTGGGGCACTCCTATGTTAACAATGTTAATTTTACCTTTTCAAGACCATTTTTGACACATAAAAATCAATTTTACCGCAAAACTTTTTAGACATTTTTTGTAGAAAAGTTCATTGACTACAATTTTACTTATACAGTAGAATCCGCTTAATGTGATCTCGGCTAATGTTATCAGTCGGTAATTGTGATCATTTTGACTGGGAACCGGCCGCTTTAATCAGTTTACACACAAAAACCACCGGATAATCTGATCAAAAAGCCGCTTACTATTATCACTTTCAAGGAATTTTCAAGGAATTTCCAACACAATAATCTCTTTTTCTAAGTATCTTTTTCTGATTTGTCATTGAAATTTTATATCTAGACAAAACACGTCACTCGTTTAAATTTCTATACTATACAAAATGAGGTTTCCCGTTTCATGCCGCGTATCTATTTTCATTTTGCAAATCTGCACTTTGCTTTATGCATTTTAATTTAAGTTTAGTTTATTCTTGCTTTTCTTACGATGCCGACGAAAAAACGAAACGATCTCTCGGTGAAACAGAAGGTAGAAATTATCGAAAAGTATACAATAAACTGCCAAAAATGGGACAAAGAAATGCCACCGCGCAATTGAAAATCTCTCAATCTCTCAATTTGCTAATTATGAAAATTTTATTAACAAATTTCTCACTTGTAACAAGCAATCAACGTTGGACTATTTTCTTTTATGAATGTAAAGTAATGTAATGTACAACTAATGTGTAATAATTATGTACCTAATGTATAATAATTAACTATGTAATAAAATCACTGTAAATTAAGATTCTATAATTTTTCGTTTCTAAATTCGTTTTTTTCTAAATTTCTCTTATTGTTATCAGTCGGTTAATGTTATCGAAATGTTCTGGTCCCAAAGTGATCACATTAAGCGGATTCTACTGTATACATTTTTCTATTTTGTCGCCTCGTTTCTGACTGACAGCGACTTAAACAAGACTCTATAAAACACGAAAAATATTTTCATGTCTATCTTGGAAACGGTGCGACAAAATAAAAAAATGAATAGGCATTTTTTCTTGAAAACTCTATTCTCTACATGTTTGTTTATATACATTTTTCTATTTTGTCGCACCGTTTCCGAGATAGAGATGAAAATATTTTTCATGGTTTACAGAATCTTGTTTAAGTCGCTGTCAGTCAGAAACGAGGCAACAAAATAGAAAAATGCATATAAGCAAAATTGTAGGCAATGAAATTTTCTACAAAAAATGTCTAAAAAGTTTTGCTGTAAAATTAATTTTTATGTGTCAAAAATGGTCTTGAAAAGGTAAAATTAACATTGTTAACATAGGAATGCCCCACTCCTTTTGCGACTCACTGTATATCGAATGGAATCGTTTTCGAATAAAAAAAAAGAGAAAAAAACTAAGGCAAGCTTGGAATCCGAAACGAATAAGATGAACTGCCCGACTATTATTAATGTTTATTTAGTTATCTTAAAATACTGATGTGGCCACTATCAAGTACGCTAAGGAGTTTCAGTCTAGATTACTGTGCAAGTAATGAACAGTATGTATTAAGTGTTCAAGATTGCTATAATGGCTTGAGGAGTATACAAGCCCATCGCAAACATTTTTTAACGATTTTCTCGAAAAATATGATCCGTCACTAAAAACTTAGTAACCCTCATATTATCAGAGTGGGGAACTTTGAACAAAAATTTGCAAAATATTATCTCGTTATTTAGGTATGCCGAGTTTTTTATAAATTCTGAGAAAAATTTCGTATTAAGTAGGCACCTCATTAAACATTTGAGGAAAATCCTCAAAGTTTTTGTAGACGCCACTGTTTACGCCACCTTAGAGGAGTACACTGTATTTTAGACCTTATGGAAATACAAGTTTCAAAAATGGCTAGCGCCTTCTGTATTGCAGTTACAAAAAAATTACTTTTTTATACGTTATTGTGTGTAGAACAGGAAAAAAATAATGTTGAAAGAAATAATTTATTATATATACTCGAGGGTTAAAATTCATGATTAACGTGTCTGGTAGTTCCCGTGGGTGAGAACCCGGAACTTCCGCTCCACACTCAACCAGCAAGTCACTGCTGTGGTCATTTTATAAATTTAGTATTCAAAATTATTGGCGTGCCAATCGCATTGTCACGCGTGCACTTCGGACACGTGCGCCATAGATTCGCCATCACTGCTATAGGCGCACCCCTAGAATATCAATTAAAATTTGTAATCATTAGTAATAATAATAGTATAAATTCACCGCTTGTTTCTCAGAAATACGATGAGTATGGATAATTTATTTTATAGCCTAGTTCCTAGTACTATTTCGGGGATTACTCGAGTCCAGAAATATAATAAGTAATTTATCATAAAATTGCTACTAAACCGAAAAACATACCAGATAAAAAATTTTATTAAACAGAGTACACAGAAACTATTAAAATCGATAACGTTTTATCTTTACACGCCTATATTTATTGATCGCGATTTAAAATTTTATATTTGGAAAAAAGCAAAGCTTTGAAATTTATGCCAACATGCGTGCGTTATTTTTAATCCAAAAGATGACTGAGTTTGACATGTTTCGAAGACGTATTTACAGTTTACCATTGAGTGGTTCTCCCTATCAGAAAATCTAAACATTGATCTTTCCGTCATCGACATAGTCGAGATCTTCTGTTCACTTACCAATAAATAGCACTCAGCTCCGCCTCGAGCTCTAATAACTACCTAGTACAACTGTTTACCATCCGGAAAAGTAAGTAAGTTTAATCGACCGATCAACGGTTAAACAAATTTTCTTGAAAAACTGGAACAATAAATTTTCCGCTTGAAAATTAAACCTCGAAAATATTGTGTAAATAATTATTGTTGAAATCGGAGGAAGCAAATAAATGGTTTACCGTAATATTATTAGATAAGCAGGAACTTATCTCTAGTTTTGTTTATTCTCAGAAAGTGGTAAACTTGTAAATACAAAGGAACGATAAATTCGTTAGTTCATAAATGAAACAACAATAAATTTATTAAACCACCCTCCTGGTGAAACAATACTTGAAAACTTAATGAATTTAGAATGACAGAAGCTGCGACTAGAAACAACACACGAAAGCTGTTTAATAATAAACGAATGGGAGGACCCCCAGGTGCGTTTTCCTGGAAAACATAATTATCTCGAATGTAACTCCTTAACTGAATTTTTAAATAAGCCCCAGGGGGGGACCTAATAAAATTCTATTTCATTATGCCAACTTTTTATATATTTTCTCATAAGTGTTAATTAAATCACACAACTGACTTACCCTAGACAAAATAAATACAGGAGTTGAGCTTGAAAGAGTAATTTCTTTTTAACAGTAGAGCGGATACCACATACAGTATTATGTCACTCAAGATGTAGTGGTCTATTTTTAAATCGCCTTAAAATAGTATGATTGATATAAAACGGTAAATAGGAAATTGTGGAATAACTGTTTCGTTAATATTTCAATGTTGTTTTTTTAAAAGGCTGTAATCGTTAATCAATGGGCGTTTGTTATTTCTATTAGCATCGTCTTTGAATCCACATATCATTAACCAGCTCTAAAATGTAGGTACTTAATATCGTAATGATAATAGTTGGATGTTTAAATGAAGGAAATCATGACTAAGTGGGATGTTGTTCATAAAATGAACTCGAAGCAGGAAATTGATGATAAATACGAAAACGTAAAAAAATTCGAAATACTCTCAATGTCATGTCCAACATTTTAAATACCTTGAATTATTAATTAAGGTGGCAATGCATTAAATAAGTGCATACAAAAGAGAACAACAGAAGTAAGAACTTTCTAAATTTTACAACAAATTACTTTCACACTTACTATAATAATTTTATAACGTCAAATTCATTTAAAATTCACCATAACATTCTAATGACTAATTCGTAGCTGCTAGCTAATTGAATAAATAACCTAATCTATGTGATCTAATTCGCAGTTTACGTCAGCCAAATTTCTTAAAAACGTCCGCCCTATAGTTTTATCAATTCGAAAATTAACAAAATTACCCCACACACACTGTTAAATTCACACGATTCTCAAATGTCACCACCACCACTCTCCAAATGTCAAGTAAGGCCAACCAACTTTTTCGTGTTATTTAGCGGCATGCCGATCTACATACCTTTTTGGAATTATCCTTCCACATTTCGATAAAATAGAAACTTTTAAAAACAAAATTGTTAAAAATACATGACGTTTATTATAGCGGCACTTTAACTAAACGCAAATGGCGAAAACGGTACACCCTAATGTAAAATCCACTTACTCGACCGACCAACCGATAGGTAATCCATATGGAACTAGATTTTTTAGTTGCGTTGCCAACCTAAACATTGAATTAATATGAGCGCGACAAATTTAAATTTAAAATATTAAAATAAATAAAATATTTTATAAGTAAATAAAATAAATTAAATAAAAAACCAATTTGGTAGGTTTTAGTTTCTTTTAAAATTTACTTGCGACATTAAATTTTATTTTCTTGGTAAATAAAAACATCTACTTGGATTTCAAGGTTTCATACATAAAATCATAATTTTATTTAAATATTGTGTAATTTACTATTTATAATGTAAAATAAATAAAATTACGTACTATTATTATTCAAATAAGGTAAATTTGTATGTAAGACATTGGCGTACAAACAGGTCAGGAATTTCAAGTATAAATTTTCTTATTTGTCAATTTAAATTATGTAGGTAGGTAATTTTTCATGGCGAACCAGAGCGGTATTTAGGGCCAACTGCACCAATACCATTTAAGGATATATCAAAACTTTAGATTTTAAATTTATACAAGCCTTCGATATAGTAAATACATTATTTTGAACTAATAAACATAAACAGGTTGGTGAAGTGCAATTTTGGATCAAATTCCATATTCAAATGACGTCAATGCAATCTACCCTAAAGCCTGCGTATAGGAGAAGTAAGAAGCGGATTATAATGAGATCGATAATAATTTAATTAAACAATGAAGTTCATTTGACGTAGTGAATTGTTAACCGGCTTTTAAATAAAATCCATACTGGGCTGCACAATTAAAAAAACTTCATTAAAAGCTATTAATTTACTGATTCAATAATTAGATTACAATTACAAACTATTTACGAGTATTGAAGAGATTTATTTCCTTCTCTCTTCGTCCTTCGATACAAAATTTGGGTTATACATTAATTTTTAGTTTATAATGCAATATGCAATTTTACTATAACACTGAACAAGAAGTGTACAGTACAACATAAAATTTAACACTTAATGTTTTACAAGCAGTCTTATAATTAAAATCAACAAAACTTATAACATTTATGATATGGGGTTGCTGAAAAAATTGGCACTACCATCAGTGACTAACATAATCAATTGTTTTAGTAAATCAACAAAAATGCACAAGTCAAGTGCACACTCATTGAAAAAAAAATACAGAATACTTTTTATTTAAAAAAAAAACTAAACGCTAGACCACATAATCATAAAAAATTAAAAACAACCACAAATATCAAAATTACAAACAAAATTAGCTTGGGGTTGTTTCTTGATGATGAAACTGTTTTCAAATTTATAATTATTAAAAATTCGTGGTCTTAAACGCATCAAAAATAAATAAAATCAAAATTTCTTCTAATATTTCATATAATCAACCATAAAATATTTCAATAACCTTTGAAATACAAAATTACAACAATTTTTACTAGAGATACACAGTATCAACTTATAAACGGTCAAAAAATCATGTTCGTTATATAAAAACCACAGTCCTTAAAGTAAGAAGCAATTTCTTCTTCAATATGAAGTTTTATCCACATGCCTTGAATTATCAATTCATTAAATTACGTGAATCAATGTAAAATTATATTCATATAATTTAACAAAAATATTTATCATAATAGGCAATCGTGAAATCGATATTTATTAGATTCATTAATGATCTTACAAAATAATTAAGCAACGTGTAAGTCATTAAATGACTACACAAACATGTTATGGTACGACAAAAAATGAAATAAATCATAAACGCCTTTGCGGAAGGACAAATTTATCAGTCATTGCGTAACTCGCAAACCATTTTACTCTACATGAATATTTCCTTCATAAGACGAACACGATTAAAATATTTTCAATCGCACCACCTAAACATGTATTTAATATTGAGATTTAATTTATTTAGGTACTTATAATTAGATAATTTAAATTAATAAAGATTGCTAAACAAATGTCACAAACATTCCACGTTTTTGTAACAAAACTGAACACACAAACACACAAAAAAGAGTTAACAAGAAACATGTACACCGTTGTTCATTTCGCCGGAAACATGGACAAAATTGCCGCGCATATTTTTTGCGGATTAGTTTCATCGGGATAAAGTTGCATAGTTTGAGTAACTTGATCTTCAGGAAAAATTGCAGACAAATGATAATGTAGTTTTCGTCTAGTGTCTTCCTGCATGCCCAAAGGGATGTTAGTACCGCTGCCTTGATTCCGTTGTAGTGGAAAAACATTGAGTTGAGAGTCGGAACAACTAGAAATGCGTTGCATGTGTCGATGTTGTGTGTGAGAATTGGGAGGCCATCTGTACGAATCTGGAGCCGATGCAATTCTTGTCACATGCTGATGAAGTTCCCAATTAGCAGGTAAAAATGTCGATTGAATTTGAGACTGTTGCATATTAGCATTTTGTTGTTGTTGTTGCTGCTGCTGTTGTTGTTGCTGCTGTTGTCGACCCGATGGAACAAAACACATGTGCAATAATCTAGGATCGTTGGCCGGATTTAACGTAAGTTGCCGTTGTAGTTTTTTGTGGAGGTTTTCGTTTGGGGATATATTTGAATAAGTCGATCCGACATTGTCGACGCTACGACTCTTGGAAACCACCGCATGCTGCGTTTCTCTAGTAGGTGGAATGTTAGAACGAGTCCTTCCTAAAGGAGTTTTACGAATGTCACCTTCGCGCGCTTGTAAATGGCGTTGCGCGTGTTCAGATAGTCTTTCGGTTACAGTTTTTTGAGGAAGAGGTCCCCTTTCTGGATGGTGATATTTACACTTATTACCGTAAGTGCACTTTTTTGCGTAAGGACAGGGCGGTGGTGGGTCACCTTTTTTTGGTTGACAACGTAAAAAATTATCTAAAGTGGGCCCGGATCGACCTAAAGGATCATCAGGAGGCATAAATCGATCGTTAACAAATGAATACATTAATATTCGTTCTTCAACTACTTTTCTAAATTCGGCACTTTCTTGAGCAAGGTCCCTATAATTATCGTTGCTAACTACAACACCTTCCACTTCTGATGCCAGCTTAATTATGTACCGGTCGTCATAACATACCATCCGTTTACCACCAACTAAGCGTGATGGCGTAAAAACCAACATCCTTTCTTTTTCTAATTCGGCAAGAATATCCTGATCTTTAATTGGATTGTCAGGACGTGGTGCCTCTTTACGCCATTTTGGCACAAAGACGGTTATTTCTTTGTGACCTCTATTCTTAAACCAATCGACACATATTTTAATTCCTCGGCACGAAAATACTTCTTTATTACCATGACTGCACAAAAGAAAAAAGATTTATTTAAAAAAAATACAATAGTTTACAATTTAAACTTACCTCATAGCAACGTTACTACCATCTATAACAATATGACGTAAAAAATGACCAGAAATGTTGGATTCGTTTTGGTAGTCTATATTAACACTTAGTAGTCCTTCAGTTGGACTATTATCACATGTAGAATTTCCTCTTTGAGCGCCTAGTTTAATTAGTTCTGCCAAGAGTTCATTTTGTGCAGGCGAAGGTCCTAATTTTTGCAAAGCAGCTTGAACTAACTTTTCCGTATAACCAAGTTTGAGAGCAAACTCAACCCTGTAAAAAAAAATGTTTTTAAGTAAACATTCGCATGAACTAATAGAATAGAAAAATTATATTATAGGTATATAAATTATAATGCTGAGCAGCCATAATTCGTTTAAAATTTCCAAAATTGGTGGAAAAATAAAACAAAAATTTCCAATGTTAATCAATCGTGTTTCTTAAAGCAGGCAACGGTGGGTCCAGTCACACATGAACATGATACCTATATTATGCGCGGATTGCTCATTGTTTCTAGAGAGCTCAAGGATTATCAATGGCAGCGCCACTGTCACTCATCAGCTGATTGATGAAGTCGATGAAGTTAATGAATTTCTATAAAATTGTCTATTTATAATGTTGTTGTATTCCTTACTATTTCATAAGGTTTTTCCAACATAAAATCGCTGCATATATTTTTGTGTTATAGAAATTTACATTAAATGTAGGTAATTTAAAAATTAAATCAATTGAAATGACAAAACTAGAGAATAAAAATAAAGAAGTCTGCATGACCTTGGAACACGGGATTGCACTGACGAGAGTCCAAAGCTCTATACATTTCGTCGGCCAGGAATTATACTGTTCTATGTTCTATAAAATTTCATAGGATATTATACTTTATTTATAGCAATTATACAGTTCTATATCCTATGTAACTAAATAGGAACACTATAATTCCTGGCCGACGATTTGTCATTTGTCTACCAGTTTGCTATATTACAATAAGGCATTTTATTGTAATATTGTAAAATAGTTTTTAGTCTTCTATAAAGCAAGCTACATGGTAACTTAACGAATACGAATTTCGTATTTGGGAAATTCTACGTTTTTTAAATCGGAAAATCCTATTTTAATGGTCTTTTAATCGATTACTTTGTTTTTAATCTGGTTTATTACTATCACTATAATATAAGCAAAATTAAAGATATATCATAAGCCAGATCTTAAAACTTCTTGCTATACTGCGTATAAGTGAGAGAACTACATAATTGAACTCCGTAGCATTTCCAAATGCTACGCAAATACCATAAAGGCACTGTTATGTAAAGTATATACCAAGACAAGACAATGAGGTAACAAAGACAATTAATTACGTTTCTTTATGCAGTATTTCTATTGCTCAGTTAATGTCATTTCGTGGTTGTATTCAAATTTTGCAGATGAGCTCTAAGAGTTTAAGATGGATCCACATTATGATCTTTCATTTTAGCTAGTACTAAACCTGGATTCCGTGAGATGTTATTAGCTGGAAGAATTCCCAAAATCGTGAGTTGAACTGAAGGCTGAAGACCGTTATTTTAAATCATATGAAAATAAAATCTTACCTTGCCGTGTAGCCTGGTGATACTTCAGAAGCAGATTGAACATATTCAGCATATTCCGCGGCAAGTGTATCGCTAGTGGTTCTGGAAACATCCTGGTGCCGAATAGGAGGATCAACTTCATAGTCAGAATCATAACTTGAATCTTCTCCTGCTACGGCACCAGTACATCCTTCTTGACAGATGTCATCTACATACTTCTGTAAAAAAAAACAAAAACAACATTATTCAAGTTTAGATTTTTCTTTTTTTTTCAAATTATTGGAATGTTAATATAAGTTTTTAATAAGACAAAATGTTTCCCAAAAAATTGAATATTACTTTTCAAATATTCAATTTCTAATAAACTAAAGCACAAAGAACACAATAGTATCCATTCTCACAGAATATCTCAAGATCGACTGTTTCAAAAAATTACATATTATTCAGGTAATATGGTTATGAACAGAATAAGGAGGTATCTAAGTAAATAGTCGTCAGCAGTGGAGCAATTTTTAATAGTTTTGTTTTCACGGGTTTAATCTAACCTGTGCGTTTTACAGTTTCAAACTCTTCCATATAAACAGAGATAACAGTTCAACACAGTCCTCGCACCTTTGGATCGATTCTTGAATAATAGGTTTGTCCAAGTATACTCGGAAAGTTCGAAGGTATCGAACTCTGATGCCAAAATAAACGGAACAAGGAACAACCCTGACCTTTTTTAAACATTTGACAATATTCCTGGTTGCTTCGACAAAGTTTATATCACACGTCAAGTCAATCCTGCTCTTACAATAAAATTCAAAACTTGAATTTTGCAAAAATAACAAATGAGGATTATAACATCGCTAAATTTAAATTTCATGTTTTGAAAACAAGTTCAAACACACAAACACATTAAATTTCCAAACTTAGAGATAATCTCGAAAAAATATGTGTAACATAAATAAGCACCAAAAAACATTAAAGAAGAAGAAATAATAAGAATTACATAATTCGTTATCTGTTATGAATGATGATACTTCAACAATTACCAAATTATAATCTCTTGGTATTTTCAGATTACACTATTTAAATTGTAATCTAATACGTCAGGTCGTTTTCAGGTCACAATGATCGCATATTATATTAAACATATCCGTCTGCTGCTCGTTACTCCGTTCAAGCGCGATTCTAGGGGTATGGGTATACTGAAATAGTATATCGTTTCACTTTTAAACCTACATTCTCATTTCGTATTTTCGAAAATTTTCTCCCGATTCATCTTCTGTGACGTCGAAAAGATAAAAGTATAGTCCTGACCCATCCATAGTATTTGAGTTATGGCATCAACTAAAGCTGCGAGTTTAGAAAAAATGTTTAACATTGTCAAGCTTAAAATGTTTGAGAAACGCTGATTTAATTTGAATTTTTATCGCACCTTGTAATTAGCTAGAACTTGGTCTTGAATGCTAAATTAATTAAATGAGGAAGCCCTATAGCCTTATAACTTTTTTGTCGATTTCATGCAAACTGTATAATAATTTATTGCAAATTATACACATTCTATATTTAGTTCAATTTATTACCGTTATTGTTAAATAATTTTGCACGATACATTTTGCTTTGCGAGTTACGACATTGGCTCTACCAAATAGAAAAGACACGTAGGTATAACCTAAATGTATAATTAATTAATAAAAATGTTCTAAGAATCGTCACCCAAGAAAATTTCCGTCAATTATTAATAAAATGGTAAAAACGTGCATCGCAATTAACCACGTGCGTAGGTATTTATTATTTTTTGTACGTCACGGGGGTGGCTGCTCCGACAATAACAGATTGCGTAATAGGATGACTAAAAATATGTAAAATCGCAGATTAACTTTTTTAAACAATGTCGAAATTGTTGCAAACGTTTTTACCTCAAAATGCTAAAAATAAAACTCACCTCTGTAATAACGGTCATATCTTAACAATCATCACAACCGGATCTCCTGCATGTCGCGTTAAAAACACTAAACACAACGTCGATTTTTACATCCTGTTCATTTTGACAACCTTATCGGCTATTATTATTTATTTAATTAAATCCTAAAACGACCCGTCGATTATAACACCACAACAAAAAAAGAATATTCACACGTTTAACTTTTTCAAACTTGCATACCGTAAATTGTTGTGTTAAATTCGAACATGTTAAAACGAAAACTGAACGAATTGTAGAAGGAAACTTGAATGCGGCCCGGACCTACTTTCGGGCCGCACTCGATGCATGTCTTGGTGAAACGGATGAGAAAAGAGAAAGCAGCGTAAGTATCTACCAAAGTGGTGGACGGTGAGGGTAAGTGTCGATTTTTTTATGTAACACCTCAAAAATAACACCTTTTTAACAAGTGACGAAAATAACACTAAGGATGTTATTGCGAAAGTTTGCAATAATATAATGTACGATTAACGACGTGCGAAGTTTCTGTCAAATCTAACCCAAATTAAATATTAACTCCGGATCAAACTTTTAGGATAAACGATGGGGAATTATTAACATCCAGAGAATCAATTCTTAAAACTTAATGAATGTCCCATGTACCTATCAATTGAACGGGTCAGAGAGATGACGGTTCAGCGACCGACTCGGTCCATTCACGACCCGGATCTCCGCCTGCGTCACGAGGCCACCGCTAATAACCTACAGAAGCAGACATATACAGGGATTACACACGAATATACAATTAATTGGTAATTTGTATTCAAAGTTGATACACCCACAATATAAAATTTCCAATAAATCTACAAAAAAAATTCCAACGTTAAACCTCAAATTCAAAATCTTTACATACCTATTGGTATGTGTTTTGGGTTTTTAAAATTTGGGTTCTACCAGTTTTTTAAAAGTTAAATTTGGATAATAAATTATTCCACGGTGAAATTAAACGAGAGTTTATAATATGTTTTGACAAAAATTCGTTCCCCCAACCCCGTTCCCCTTCTTTTGTTGTTCGCAAACAAAACTTGAAAATTGAGTTAAAAAAAAAATCTTCAAAACTGCATTAAAAAACGGCCAAGAATAAATAAATACTACAATAACAGCATTTAACTACGTCAAAAGTGAGTGGGTCGATGATCAAGAAATTTAGTATTTGCTTAATTTTCAAAAAGTGCTGTGAAGACAGACGATAGGTCAGAAAGATACAGGAAAAAGAGAAAATAATGGAGAAAGTAGAAAAGAAGGAACACGAAGGAGAAGCCGTTCAATACGACAATATTGTAAATTGCAAATATAATATTATAATAATATGTACTAGCTTACGTACCCGGCTTCGCGTTAGTTTTTGAGGAGAAACTTATATGCCTGTATCGGGAGATGGAAACGACGTTGTAATTTTAAAATAAATAAAGTAAGAAACTAAATTGATTTCGTTTCAAAGTGTTCCTGTGTGTAGATACGGAATTAGTAATACAAAATATGTAGTCCCTCGCGTCGTAAATATCTAATTTGGCCAATTTTTGACCTTTCCCTTGCTAAAATGAGTTTTAATCCTCTTGTAAACCAAAATTGTATTTAAAATACATACTTAAAATGTAAATTAAATCACAAAATTATAAAAGTTTTCGTAATACGTTTTCTATAATAACGTAAAAAAATGTCCAATCGATTAGAAATTAGTTAACTTATTTAAAAATTACAATTCACTTTCGATTTTTAAATGAGAAAACTTTACATGACAAATGTTCTTCCATAATTGGCTTTCTCGAAACACCCGAGCTATGCGATCATGGTCACAATTACCAGAGATCAACACAAGCATAAGTAGAAAATACATAGTCAATGTAATTAATCGAATATGGAATTGTCCACTTTCATTTTTATACAAACACATCAATCAAACATGCAAAATAGCACATTTACGAGCAACGACAGCTTATAATTTAATTTTAAAATCGTCATGATCAATAATTTATTACTGCAAAAATCGAACGTCATTAAAAAAATTCATATTTTTAGCGATACAATATTCTGGTACACGACGACCTCGTTTCTGGTAAACTATTTCCGACTCTTTCAATTTTTTTGTCCACACATCCGAAAAATAAATATTCAGTATTTGAAGTGAAAACGGTTACGATTTCGCTTCGAATTTAATTCCGTTTTGCGATGATAATGGGGCACAGAATTTGGATTGGTAATCATTTTTGTTCTCTCGGGTGGTTCAATTTACAGATACAATAGAAATTTAGAAGCACTTTGAAGAAGTGCATCGATGTGAAATGGCCCATTTTTTGGGTTAAATTTTTCTCAATAATCCTTCACAACTGAAGATGTATTTATATTATTCATTCTAATTATAAAATTTGGGTATTACCTTGGGTCAACACTTGAACAGTAAATTTAATAAAATAAAAGAGCAAAGGTTAAAATCAGTCAATCAAAGGTTATCAGAATTAATGAACTCGGTTAATGTGTAGAGCCCTGTCTTAATCGATGTTAAATTGATAGAAATTTGAATAGCACCGACCGTAATGAATTATGTAGCTATGTATGTAAAAATTACAACAATGTAAACTTGAGTATAACAACAAAATGAGGTCAACAAATAGGAAATAATAATTATGTGTAATGAAAACTGACTGGACCAGGATGCGCCTTTTTATAAATTTTAACCTTCAAAATAACACCTTTCACCATAGGTAAACTAATAAAATGATTATCTATGCGAAACTTAATAACTGGTAAATAAAAAAATAGCAAACTACAAGTTAGTGTTGAAATTAAATAAATAATGCATTTAAAAAGTCAAGATTGGTGCGTAAGTACTCCAAGTGCCTACTTGAAATTGTACAAAAGTAAAAGTAATGTCCCCAATACGTTTAGGTCAAATCCGTTTACAAACTTAAATATAAATTTTCTACAATACTATCTATGTTCCAGTTTTTGAAATGTAGGTAAGTTATAATCGCATCCTACCTGTAACCTGCTTAAAAAATCTGGGCTAGGTTTTCTTTCCGATGTTCCTGGGACGGCATAGTTGACGTCAAAACTGGTGATACCATCGCACGTGCCATCATCCGATTTTTTTTCGGTTAAAACCGCAGAAAACAATACAGAAATTCTACTTAAATTTTCATGGAGTAATGGTGTACATGTTGATTTTATGTGAACTGTACCCACACTCGATGCAGACATTTTTCTGATCGCCCATGCTTACATATTAAATTTATACAAAGGTTTGCACAATTTCGCACACTAAAATTAAAATTGTCACAACTATTACCACCACAATCACACTTTTGTGACGCTTTGACGTTTAATGACATTGGTTATTCGTTTTCATTTCTATTGCCTGTGCCATCTATCGTTATAACGATCAATCAACATTTCAACATTACCATTTTTTATGTAGAATCGCTAAAATGTTGAAGTTTGGTTTTTTTTTAAATTTCAGTTTCAAACGAAAAAATTTTTTAAATTTTAATTCGACAAAAACTTAACCAAAATAAATAAACTAAAAGAAAATTTAAATAAACAGAATGCTTTCCTAATATAAATAAATTTATTTAGTTTTTTTGTTTAAAAATTTACATTTTTATTTATAAATAGGTTCAACGTAAATATAAAATATATTCACATTAATAAAACGCACAACTCAACAAACAACAAAGCAGTAAAGACTGAATCCTATTTCTTTTGATTCTTTTTTAATAAAACATCATCGGTCATTGGTTCGATTATTGTACCTAATTTGGTTGCTATTGCAGGCTGTATGAATTTCTTGTATGCAACTTGAGGAACAAAAGTATCACCAATAGGAGCTCTAATACTGGCCTCAAAATCGTCAACAGTTTTAAACGGAAACGGAACTTCTGACACCAAATGTGGTTTAATTTTCTGATTGGATTTCTCGTTGATTATCAAGTTGCCTTGATTATCATCGCGACGCTTAACTTTCTTAGCAAACTTCATAATAAAACGTCTATTTTTTCTTTTGGATGGTTTGATGCCAGCACCACCCCAACTACCCCATCCGGGTAGAGTTAAATTAACATCTTGTGGCATAGAATTATCAATTTCTTGCTTTTTGTCCTTTTTAAAGTCTTCTACCACGTCATCATCCTTAAATGCTTCTGAAATTGTACCTCTTTGGTCTTCGTCTTCTTCGTTATCGTCGTAAGAAATTAAGTCTGGAATTTGAGTTTCTAAGTTAACAGGGTTGGTTCTTATAATATTAGTTGGATTTATGTTGGCCGTTTGAGAAGTCAAAGTTTCCTTCTCTGAACTTGTATTATTTAAGAGCAATTTTAAATTATTCAACTTTTCATTTTCGACCCTCTTAGTGGATTTGGATTCTTCAATTAGTTCTTCATCAATAATTGCTCGTTTCCGTTCCGATTCCATACTCAAATCGGACTTGCCCCGTTTCCTCTTACTTATTGGGTTTTCCTTAGCGATTTGTTCAGGTTTTTTATTTAAATCCTTCTTTAATTCTTTGTATTTATCTTTCACTTTGTTTTTAATTTTTTTA
Source organism: Cantharis flavilabris (assembly GCA_949152465.1). Lineage (NCBI taxonomy): Eukaryota > Metazoa > Arthropoda > Insecta > Coleoptera > Cantharidae > Cantharis > Cantharis flavilabris. The sequence goes on along the minus strand of OX424438.1, from coordinate 32,611,943 downwards.
TCCAATTTTTCAAAAATTGAATCCAAATCATTCAATTCTTCATCCCCCGAGCATTTTTCATTCAAAGGAGAAACGTCCCAAAAATCGGTGCCCACTTTTACGTTCTTCAACTTTTTAATTCGAACTTCTTTTGTGATCTTGGCACTTCCATTGACAACTTTTTCTTTGCCTTTACTTCCATTTTTTACTTTTACTTTTTGTTGCAAAATCTTCTTAGATTTTGAATTATGAGTAGCAGATTTCTCAATAATTGGTTCAACATCACTCACCCCTGGTTCCTGTAATATTTTATTCTGTTCAACATTTTGAGGGGCCTTTTTGTTAGTGTCTTGCCAGAATTTTTTATATTCACCAACAAATTCGCTAAACTCTCCAGAAGATTGAACAGAATTCGTCCAAGGATTGTTTTCATTATATTTAGGAAGAGAAACTTCAGTATCCATCAATTCATCGTCATTATCTTCTTCTTCTTCAGATTCCGAGTCATTCTTCTGCAATTTTTGCGTTAACTCACGACTGATTGTCAATTGTTGTGCCAATGCTTGCCGACTCTAAAAACAGAATTAAACATTAAGTTTTTCAAATTTCAAATTACAAGTAGCTACTTACCTCTTTATCGTATTTAGCAAGAACTTGCTTATTTTTAGCCCACTTCCCTGTACTTCGATGTCTCAAACTAGCACGTTCCTGTGCTCTAACACGCTCAATTTCTTCTAACTTTTTCAAAGCCTGATCCGGGTCAGTTTCTTGTAGTTTTTCAAAATCTTTAATTTGCTGTTTGGTTTTTGCTTTCTTTTGTAAGCGATGATACTTTTTACTCTTAATTCTTCCCTGTCGTTTAGCTTTAGCTTCCATGTAACTCTGTTTTGCCCTCAACTGTGCCATTTCTTTACGACGCTCCAGTATCTCTTGCTTTGTTAACGGAAATTTTGTCTCTTGTTCATTTTCTACCTCTTCCACTTGGGGTTCTAAAGCTTCAAGCTCTTTTTGTAAATCAGACTTTAATCTAAATTGAAAAAAACTTTTCGTGTCATTGTCCAATGTAAGATTACTTTCTAAAGGAAATGATAAATGATTTGATGCTCGATTTGATGTAATAACTGCATCCCAACGTTCCAATTCAGTTGATACTTTTTCAGTCGCAATAGATTGTTTAATGCGTTCCGCAATGGGTTTCTCCACCGGCTTTGCAAGTGTTTTAATTTTACGTTTAGCAGGGAGGACGACCTGTTTGGTCTCTTTATCGAATTTAACATTGCTTAAAACTTTAGATAATTCGCCTTCTCTAACTTTACCCTTATCTCCAGTAATCGATTTCACTAAATTGTATTCCGATATTTTTAAAGTGGGTTCAGTACGAGATGCCTTCTTCAGTTGTGTCTTTTTATTTAAACTTATAACCGACTCCACGAACTGGTTAAGAGTTTTTGAATCCTCTTCATTGTCAGAATAATTATTTTCAACTTCGTTATCACTATCCATTCCGGACTTTTATAAAATTAACTTTAAAATAATTAAAAAACCACACGTTTGAAAATGTGAGGTTATGGTATTTCGTGGTATTACTAAATTTACAAGCATACCAACTTTTACAATTTTGAATATAAAGGACAGTGTACAGAATTTAAAGAATTTTAAAAGTGGCTTATGACGTTACGACTTTATTTATTTCTTTTTCTTCGAGTGCCATACACCATAGGCATAGATGATAGAGATACATATATACACTTTGTAGTTCGTAGGCGATCACTTGGCTGAAGCTAAGACAGCCAAGTGGATGTACAAGGGATTTTTAATTAATGGAATGATTCCCATTGCCTTCCCCATATGAGATCTATCTTGGATTTTAGATACAGCAGTGTATTCGACGCAACCGATAGATAAGAAAGAGTAATACGCAACCAGGATTTGAACAGATGTTACTCGGTTCCCAGTGTAGGCTTTATGCCATACTGCTGGTCTTCCTGCTGACACTATAAGGTACCTGGTTCGAATCCGGAAAGAGTCTAAAATTTCTTATTATCGTCTCCGTGCTTGGATGGGTATGGCAAACAGGATTTATCTTAGCCTAAAAGTGGAAGAAGAAATAGAAGACCTTTTTTTAAATATTTGTTACTCTCCGGTTAATAATCATTATTTATTGTAAGCCTGTTGGTATACGTTCCAAGTATTGTGGATAACATCAAGGTACAGCTGAAGTAAGAGTTAAGAGTTTCTACAAAAAAGTTGTGGGTAATTTATATGCAAGTACTTTGACGTTTATTGAAAGTGTAATTATTTTGTCTTGTTTAATATTTATTTTTTGTGTGACTTTGGTATGATAAATAAAATAAAATCAAAAATACTTGAAATATTTATTGTTACTTCACAAGTAAACTGGTTTTAACTTGGTACACCTAAACTTTAACACATCTAATCAGACTTTGATATTTTATTATGACATACCATTTCAATTTTTTTTTGGAAAACAAAAATTTTTACAATTAGCTGCTTAGGCATCTTTTGTTTGAATGTATTTGATTAAATCGATGACACGATTGGAATATCCATATTCGTTATCGTACCACGAAACAAGTTTGACGAAGTTATCGTTCAAAGCGATACCAGCAGCAGCATCAAAAATAGAAGAGTGGGTATCGCCAATAAAATCGGACGACACTACTTCTTCGTCTGTGTATCCTAAAATGCCCTTCAATGGACCTTCAGCTGCTTCTTTAACTTTTGCTTTAATGTCAGCATAACTTGCAGGTTTTGCCAAACGAACCTAGAAGTAAAAATTATTAAGTTACTAAAAGTTATAAATTTCACATGATTACACAATATAAAATTTTTATCTCAAATTTTGTTTGTAAATTAATGACCAGTAAAGAAAATCAATAAAATTGCAATAATTGAATAAATGTTACAATAAATCTTTACCGTTAAATCAACAACCGAAACATTGGCAACAGGAACGCGGAATGCCATGCCAGTAAGTTTTCCATTGAGAGATGGAATAACTTTAGAAACGGCCTTGGCAGCGCCAGTTGAAGCTGGAATGATGTTCTGACCAGCCCCACGACCATCACGCCACAACTTTCCGGATGGGCCATCGACTGTCTTTTGAGTTGCAGTAACTGCATGAACGGTAGTCATGAGACCTTCAACAATCTCGAAGTTGTCATGAATAACTTTGGCCAAAGGAGCCAAGCAATTGGTAGTGCAAGATGCGTTTGAGATTACTTTGTGGCTTGGGTCATAAGTGTCTAAATTGACACCACAGACAAACATTGGAGCATCAGCCGAAGGTGCCGAAATGATAACTTTCTTGGCACCTCCCTCCAAATGAGCAGAAGCTTTTTCAATGGTAGTGAACACTCCGGTAGATTCGACGATGTATTCTGCACCAGCTTTGCCCCATGGAATACTCTAAGATAAAAAAAATCATTACTTTGCTTAATTATTAAACGGTTTTTATATTTCTTACTTTAGGATCACGTTCTTGATAGACTGCGATTTTTTGTCCATTTACAACAAGTGCACCACCTTCAGCTTTAATTTCTCCCTTGAAACGACCATGAGTGGAATCGAATTTGAAGAGATATACCATATAATCGACACCGATGAATGGATCATTGATGGCTACCACTTGTGCGCCCTTGTCAAGAGCTGCACGCAACACAAGACGGCCGATACGTCCAAATCCGTTAATTCCAATTTTCGACATTGTGAATAATCTAACAAAACTTATAATCAGCTATCAAGGTCAAAAGGTCGTAAGACGTAAAATGCAAAAAAAACGTATATTACATAATCAAAACTTGATTAAATGAGTTTCAACAAAAATTGATTTTACCAAATTTAAAAAAAATCGATTATTTTAAATAAGGAAAGTACCTTTCGTTAAACGTGAAAATTATAAAGCAAATTAATCAATGATTAATAAGTAGAAATTAAAAATATGTAGATACTTACACTTTTTATATTTAAATATAAAATACGGAGACTGCGATCCGCCTTTAATATTCACTTGCCACGGTTAAAGTGTCATTTGAAGGGCAAATCGAATGTATAAAAGCGTTTCGCGATCACGTGATTTTACATTTTGTTTTAGCGCAAGCGTCCATCAATTTATTGTTGATATTAAAATATAAACCAATTTCAAATTGGCACATACTACAACAAATAGACATTTTTGTAGTGAACAGTGGTGTACTAAAATTTGATCAACGATGATTCAATGAAATTTTTATTCCATATATTTATAATATATAATTTAATTTATAATATAAAACAAGAATTCACATAAAAAATATATAAAAATGTATATTTTATTTAGAACTAGCTGACCCGTGAACTTGGTACTACCTAAAATTGATATGATTGTAACCATTGTAACTCTTCATAAGCAGGGGGCGTCCATTAATTACGTAAGGCGATTTTTGATATCTTTTGATCCCCCCTAGTGAGATTTACCTCGAGTCCCCCTCTAATCTCAAGTAAGATTGTTTATTTTACTTAATTCTCGCAATGTTAAGGCTTGTCCACCTATGAGCAAAATGCGAACGAGGCAAAGTGAGAGGCCGAACGAATGCTTCGTTCGTGTACTTTTGTGTTGCCGAACGAAGCAACCGAGGCAGCGATCCACTTATTATATATAACTATTATATCGTCCACACCTAAACGAATTCTCTTTGATGTGCCGACTCCGCTCGGATAGTGTTCATACGGCCTCAAGTCGTTCGCCGAACACCCCGAGCCGAGGCAGTGTGCCTCGCCTCGGCTCAACGTTCACATCTGATCATTCGTTCGGCCTCACCTTGCCTCTGCCTTGTTTTGTGCTCTGCCTCATATGTGTACAAGCCTTTATAGTTTCTTGCGGCATAAAATTATGTAATATTTGCCGAGACCCCCCTCTCCCCCATGGGAGATTGGGTGAGATTTGAATCGACCCCCTCCCTAAACGCTTCACGTAATCAATGAACGTTCTCTAAGCGATTATGAATCCCAATCAACCTCCCAACTCCAATTCATTTGGATCGTAAACTACATAATTTCGTTTTGTTTTCCGGTGCGTAAATAAACAAAGATGAAAACTTGCGAACACGCGACATACGGTTGCCCATATGCGAAATACGGAAACTCCAAGTTATCCATCAAGATTAATAGAAATAGCAATAATAAAACAATGTCGATAATTTTGAATGCGCTGTTGAGTTGAGTAAAAGGTCATTCAAAAATGCGGACTTTTTATTTCTTGCGGCCTGCCTATAACCGTTGACTGACAGAGTTATCAAGACACGCAGCCATATGGAAAAATTGCAAATTCTATGTCCCTCTCACTCGAACACACTCCGCGCACTATACTGTCCACACGTTCTAACGGAATGGATCGCGAGATTAATAATTGTCAATTTACATTGAAAAATAGCGCCATCTAGTTGTCGCGACAATTTAGTATTGCATTAAAACATATATGGCTGCGTGTCTTGATAACTCTGTCAGTCAACGCTTTAACTCATAATCTGCCCGAGTGGCCCCTAGTCCCAATAAGTCTGTGCATCCCCGCATGATGATGACTGAACCTATTTTCAATTACAAATTGTGAAATGGTAATCCGGACCATTCAAGCGAATTCAAGATTTCTATGAGATAGCTGACTATTTCAACTTAGTTGGTGAAACCGATTTGAACGAAATTAACTCTACCGGAGTTTATTCATCATCGATATCTTTGTTTTTCGCCGCCAATAGGCTCCTTCTTCCAGCCAAGTAAAAACTTAATAAAAATGCTGTCAAACCGTTGACTGACAGAGTTATCAAGACACGCAGCCATATATGTTTTAATGCAATACTAAATTGTCGCGACAACCAGATGGCGCTATTTTTCAATGTTAATCCTCATTAACAATTATTAATCTCGCGATCCATTCCGTTAAAACGTGTGGACAGTATAGTGCGCGGAGTGCGTTTGAGTGAGAGGGACATAGAATTTGCAGTTCTTCCATATGGCTGCGTGTCTTGATAACTCTGTCAGTCAAAGGTCAACCGACATTTGGGCACGTAGCGCTATCTATCGGAATCGAAATGAAATAATTTTTACATATTACCTACTATGAAACTGCGAGTTGCATTGTTTGTTGAGACTATCGAAACACGGCAATTGCAGATCAAAAATTTCAAACAAGGGTGTTGCCAGCCCTCGCTATCGCTCGGGCAAGCAATCCTCACCCTAGTCTGAAATCGTTTTGTTTCGTCCCTAGCCAAACAATATACTATAGTTTTACCGAAAATCGTCATCAATAAAACAACGCTTCCCTGCTTATATACGCGCAGGGAAATTGAATTTTAATGACAAGTCCGGTAATAATTAGTAATTGTAACAAAATTAAAGAGACGTCGTTCTTTTCGTTATTACTTATTATTGTTTGACAATAACTATCTATGGTAACTACGTATAGTCAACAAATTGACAAACTTGATTTTTGCTCATTTTAAAAATGTTGTTCAATAATGTTTTAAAATTTCGATTTTTTACGATTTTCGGTAAAATTTAATACCATACTTGCCAGGAAAATGTCTCACTTTACTCGGAGCTTTAAAATACTCGGCACAGAGTGCCTCGTATTTCAACATTGCTCCTCATCAGTAATGTATCATTTTCCTGACTTTTAGGTAAATAACTATTTCCTAAATTTTTCTATTTTCCGGACAACTTTTTCAAATTTTTTTTTTCCAAAAAAACGCTACTCATAACGAACATTTATAAAAAAAAATTAGCCAAATTAGCCATTTTTATTTATGTAGATTTGCAATTTATAGCTTTGCAGTTCCAAAAATCAGCAAGTTTACTCATAACAATTGTCAAATAATTGAATGGTTAAGTGCAAAAAGAGAAACTTATACCGGGTGCTGAATGAGTTAGCCGAACATAGGAAATTAACATGTAAAAACTTATTTATGCAAATTCCTGCTCCCCTAATCATTTTAGATAAAAAATGAAAGACATACAAATAATGCAGAAATATAAACTACAAATGATAAGATTGTTAGATTTCATCTAACTTTTACTTAAAAGGTCAAAAAATACTTTCGAAATTGTTAAAATTTTCATTTATCGCACTGGCCATGTAATAAATTCAATTTAATTTATATTTTCCCAAGTAATTACCATGGAAACTTTCACGGCCAGTCCGATAAATGAAACTTTTAACAATTTCAAAAGCATTTTTAGGGTTTTTAAGTAAAAGTAAGATGAAATCTAATGCTCTTCTTATTCGTAGTTTATATTTCTGCATTATTTTTGTGTCTTTCATATTTTCTCTAAAATAATTAGGGAAGCAGGAATTTGCATAAATAAGTTTTTACATGCTAATTTCCTATGTTCGGCTAATGCTCGATTTCTTCACCTTGAGATATCAATCGGATAAGTATAACTGTACGGATAACCAATCAAACAACCGTAAAAATTTGAATTACGATTGTTTGATTGGTTATCAGTATAGTTAGTTATACTTATCCGATAGATTGCAAGGTGAAGAAATCGGGCATAACTCATTGAGCACCCAGTATATAAAAAAATAATTTTTTACCTTTCTTTCAAATTTTATTTTTTTATGAATTCTTCTCTATAATATTAAAAAATCGGATGTGGCCATGCCACATATTGCCACAAAAATATAAAGAAATATAAAATTTACACGATTATTGATTAATACTTTTTTATTATTATTATGGAGCAGAATATAATAAAATATAAAAGTTTAAAAAATAAGAAAAAAATTTTTTTTTAATTTGAAAAGAGAATATTTTCAAAAATTGGATATTTACACAATTAATATATACGATTAATACTTATATAATTTTTAATACTAATTAATACTAATATTAATACTAATTAAGATTAATACTAATATACGATTAATACTTTTTTAATATTATTATAGAGAAGAATTTAATAAAAAAATAAAATTTGAAGAAAAGAAAAAAAATTATAATTTTTATTTACAAAATATTTTATTTTTTGAGTTTCCGTGTACCGATTTTAACCAAAATCTAATCAGTTCTAAGTCTCAATATATATGTAGTAAATACCAAATTTTGTTAAAAAATTCCTTTTACTTTTTGAGGTAGAGCGCACACAAAATTTGACCACACACACACACAGACATTAAAAAATTTTCTTATCAATTCAGTTGGCAATACTTTGAAGTTGATCGACACATGAAATGTTTTGTTATCTTTTATAACTTGACATAATTATTATTGTGTCGTATTATTTATTCTAATTTTATTCGTTTTAGCCTCTTTTGGCATTTAGTTTATCATTGTTTTATTTCATAGATTTCATAATGTTCATAATTTTTCGTTTACCCTATATAGTTTTTGCACCATGTTTTTTACTTTTTGAGTCATGAATCAAACAATATACATCCTGGTTGTTTAGGTAAGATTTACTTACCTATATTGTTCCATATTCAACTATTAATTTTAGTCCCGAAGATGGAGTCAATAAAGTACTCCGTAACGTCGACCTGACAACTTTATGAGTTTGATTGCGTTCACGGATTCATAAATCCGTGATTGCGTTCCATATAACCCGATAACTTTTTATATTCCATACAGACATTTATTGGAAATGATGATTTTCCGCTTCTGGGACCCCAATATAAATTCATCAAAATTTCATTTTTTTTCCGAACGATAACAATACTTTTTCATATTTTGTTTGATAAAGTAAATATTAATCAATAATCGTGTAAATATTTTTTTTCATATCAATATTTTAGAAAACCCAAAAAATACACTAAACACTTTTTGGAACTAAAAAGTTTTTAAGTTAACATATGTAAAATACACTGTAAGTATAAATTCGTAAAACGTTTTCACCATACTATAGCATCATCAGGCGATGATTTAGAAAGAAAATTAAGAGAGAATTCTTATAATATTGTTCAGGGTGGCGGTGCAGGTACTTTGAAAAAGGAGGGGATATTTTAAAGTGATAAGTGATATCACTTATCAGGCAAAATAAGCGCTCTAATAGGTTTAAATAAGGGGAGGAGGCGTGAATAGTGTTTAGTGCATTGTTTGTGTTTTCTAAAATATTGATATGATTAATATCGAGTTACATTACTTAAACCACATATCAATCGATTATTCTTTTTTCAAATTGTTTTTTTAATTTTTTTTTCTTATTTTTTAAAATTTCCATTTTTGCACTTAACTATTCAATTATTTTCGTCAATGTTTTACCCATAATTTTTATAATAAAAACTAATGTTATGTATGATAATCATGTTACTTCCATAACATAAATAATATCTATGTAACGGGTTTGTGTTTAGTGGATCCCTCTGCTAGTAGGAGTGAAAAATTAATTATTAAAGTCTGAAAGCTGGATTTTATTTTTGTAACGAATAGACAGTAAAGGTCTCCCAATAGAAAAATAGTAATTAATTAAAGTGTATAATAATTTTGTTGCAGCCAAGTTTCTTTTCCTGTCCACTATGACGCTACGCCACTGGCGCCTACTCTGTTTTTTCTAATTCCATTTAATTGAAACACATCATTTCTATTATTTATCAATTATTTACAGAAAAATAAATACTATTACCAATCTTATACCTACAGATTTTATTTAATTTTTCTTTATTCGGTTCAGGTTTTTTTATCCGATGTTGCACCTTGTATAAACCATATTTAATTTTAAATTTATAGGCGTCAGTAGAGGGCGCCTCTACATTTCTCGCATTTCTCTAAACTATTTTAAAATTTGTATTCATTTTGACAGTTTGATATTCTGTGGTAATTTAACCCTTTTTATAAGAAAATCACTATTTTCTCTTGTGATTTATTTATATTGTAATACTAGAGAAGTGTCGAGTGCTGCCAGTTTGAAACTTGTTTTTATATTTTTCTTAATTCTCGAAGTCATGTCGAGAAAAAGTCAACGTAACAGAAGGTCGACACAGCCAGAGACATCTTCTAGGCCGCAACTGTCACAACGTTCTACGAGAAATACAAAATCACAAGCTGAATCATCGGGATCACAAGGTAACCCACGATTGTCCCAATTAAGTATCGAACAGTCGTTTTCTGGATCACAAACTTTGAATGAAAATTTGGAAGAACATGCAAATAAGTTAGTGCGTTATGTTTTGTACCGAGCTGGAAATAATTTGCCTCTACGTAAGTTAGATATACAGAAGAATGCTTTAAAGAACGTTGGCAGAACTTTCGATCCAATTGTAAACAGGGCTAAAGAAATTTTAAAAAACGTACGTTTTAGAAAGAGATGCTTGTTTAATTTTTTAACTTTTCTTATTTTAGATATACGGATATGATTTGTATTTGGATGAGGAGGCCAACACTAAAAGTTACCTGGTCTCAAACACAATGCCTTATAAGGCAGACCCAGAAAATACAGATGAAGAAATTCCCCAAGATGTGCATAAAATCTTGATCCTTTTGGTTTTGTCACATATTTTTATGTCAGATAACGTCTCTACGGAAGGTAAAGATTGCAATTTTGTTAAATTAAACTTACAAAATTTGAATTTTAGCTGCATTGTTTTCGTTTTTGCGTTCCTTGCAAATTGATCCAGATGAGAAGCATAATTTGTTTGGTAATGTTAAAGATTTTATAGTAGTTACGATGGTTAAGCAAAAATATCTTAACTCAGAAGTTGAAGATGTTACTAAAAAAGTATTGTATTCGTGGGGTTCAAAAGCAGATCATGAAATTTCAAAACATTCTTTGTTAACTTTTATTTGCAATGTAAGTTGTTTCTTTGGTGGAATGATATTAAAAACTAAATAAATAAAAAAACACTCTTCTACAGGTATTCTTTATTATATTAACCGACTTAAGTTTCGTGCACTGCTGTGTACTTCTTCAGGGTCGGTCTCTAAAATATTTTAAATGACAGTAAGAAATGAAATAACGTATGAATCTTGAGATTTTTTAGAGACCGACCCTGAAGAAGTACACAGCAGTGCACGAAACTTGGTTAATATAATAAAGAATACCTGTAGAAGAGTGTTTTATTATTTATTTATTTAATTTAAAAACCTACAGTTAATAATGAACAGATTAAAAACTAAATATTGATTCCAAGTTCTAATATATGCTTGTAGATGTATAAGGATCGAACACCCAGATCCTGGACTTCTCAGTTTCAAGCTGCTAATGCACAAAGGAGTGAAGACACACAAGAAGTTATGGAAAATGCTGATGCAGAAGAATTAAGCGATTAAGTTGAGTTTTGTTACATTTTTATATTTTTAATAATACAATTTTAATTTCAATATATTGGTTTAATTGCCCAATACCAAAAATATAGTAGTGAATGATTGATGAATCACAGCTTAAAATAGGTGTACAAAAAATATAGATATTTGGAAATAGGTGTAGTGTACACAATTTCTGCTCGTGGTTCACCTCTCTGTAAGGAAAATGTCCTACTTTTAAAAAATTTCTATCTTTGTTAACACATGATAGTCTGATCATTTTTATAACAATGTCTCAACAAGCCTAAAAGTTTAGTAGCTTCAAAAGTTTTTTTAATATATTGCAAGTACAGTACATTCTCGATAATCCAAACACACGCTAATCCGAACAAAATATCCAGTAATCCGAATACAAGAAAAAAAAAAAACTTAGTAGTCCGCATAAATTGTTATAATCACAACTTAGTTGAGTTCGGATTATAACTATTTGTGCAGAGTACTGAGTTTTTCTTCTTTTGTTCCGATGACTGGAGATAGGATTAGCACATGTGTTCGGATTACCGAGACTGTACTGTACATTGTCGTGTTCCAAAATCCAATTTTTGCATTTTTAATTTGATTCTGAAGAATTTGTTATTTTGTATGTTTTTGTTTAATTTTGTAAATATTTAAAATTGTTCGTTTCTCCCGCCGACGTCCAGTTGGTAACTAAGCGAGAGAAGTGCGAGGCTTTTTACCGTTGAAGCCGTAAAGTACGGACGTGCTGGAGTTGGTCTCCGTTAATAGTTATTTACCTAAAAGTCTGGAAAATGATACATTACTGACGAGGAGCAATGTTGAAATACGAGGCACTCTGTGCCTTTTTGCAACAAAAAAATAAAAAATAAATATCGATTTTAGCATTGAGTTATAAGTTAATATTTTAATTTTCATATAAAAATTAATTTAGTTTTTAAAAGTCGAGGAATTAACAATGCAGACGATAAGTTCTGCAGTTAGTAAATCTATTATCGAAATTTCTTGTGAAGAAAAACAGATTTCGTTACACGATATTGCAAAATGGTACAATGTGTCAAAAGATTATGTTCCAAATGTTACTAAAAAGTTTGGGGAACACAATACCATGGAGAATCTGTTAGAAAGAAGACGCAAAAAGGCTGTCTGAATCCGATATTGACGGTAAGATTGTTTTGGAATTTCGCAAAAATCGAGCGACATCAACACGAGATATGGCTAAGAAATTACGAACCTCCAGTAGAAAATTTTCAGAACCCTAAAAAAGAAATAACTTACTAACCCGTAAATACAAAAAATTTTGAAATGAAGCGCTGTTCAATTGGAAAAGGCAAAATGTCGTGCTGTTTCACTAAACAAATTTTTTCCAAGAATCGCGGCAGATGCATTTTAATGAACGATAAAACTTATGTCAAAAAGGACATGCGGACTTTACCAAGGCCCCAAGTCTATACATTAGAAGCTTGCGAGGATGTTTCCGGTAAGGAAAAATCCATGGGAATTGAAAAATTTGGCGATATAATCTTAGTGTGGCAAGCTATCTGCTGTTGTTGCTTAAAAAGTTCTAGTTTTTTACGTCTGGCACAATCAATTGCGAAAATTACCGACAGGGGTGTATTAAGAAGCTTGTGTTGACGCTTTATCGAAAACATGAACTTTTTCTGATATTTTGACCAGATTTAGAGACAGCTTTGAATTTACTCTATAAGAAAATTCACCAAATTCCCTGAAGCTCCGCCATTTTGAAAGTTATTGGGCTAATATCAAGTGCGATTTGTTGAAGAAAGATGCAGTTGCTAAAAACATGAACGAGTTTAAGAAGATTTGGAACGCAGCATCTCAAAGAGTCTCAAAAACATCTGTTCGAGCCCGAATTGCAAGTGTTCCGAAATAGGTGCGAGACTTCGTAAATTCAAAATAATTTATGAAACTAAAAAAATTTGTAGGCGTATTGATATGTAAGGAGTTGTAATTACGCGAAAAATAATTACACACCTCCACTACACGTCAATATATTATGCTATCCACATGTTGACTACATAAATTACCACCTTTAATCTACCCGTGATCACTATGTGCTCACACAGCATTATAGGTCCAAATATCTGTGATTGCTATTCGAAACAAACTTATTTTGGAGACAACGAATAAAGGTATATAAACTACAACAAAAGGCGAAATAAACTTTAATATCAGTCAAACTTCCCTAACTCAAATCTCAAGGGACCACCAAAAAGGTTCGAATTAGAGAAACTTCGAGTTATGGAGATAAAATTGCACGTAAATATCCAACATCTATATAATTTTTAAAAAAAATTCTATTTATAGAATAATTCAAGTTAGAGCAGTTCGAGTTAGGTAAGTTTCACTGTATATTAATATTTGAATATGCAAATTTTAATATCAAGTTCCATTATTTAATATAATTATTAAAAATACTTTTTTTGGTAAAAAAATTTCTTAATAAAACTATGCAAACAAATTAATAAACACAAAATCCTTTGTTTGAGACGAAAATCTCATAACAGCGGATTTTTAAGGATTTTACTTTTTCCTGAAATCAGCTTCATTTTCTTTAAAATAATTGTTCCAACATCGATGTATGTGCCATCTTTGTCTAAATCTGTAATTTATAAAAATATAAGTAATAATAAACCATCAAGAGTTATTAAAGTATACCATCGTAATAAATAACTTCACATAAATTGCAGCAATCTGCATCATTTTTTATCAACTCTTTCAAAGTTAGATAAAAATTTAATATGATTTCCCTACGATGTCGATTATATAATTCTGCAATAAAATACATACTTATGAATTCATTCTTTACTAAATAATTTAAAAAAAAAATCTTACTTGAAAATGGAGTATTTTGAGCCATAACTTCTTTAAGGGTTTTTACGGGTGTGGCATATTCAGCACAGACGTACTTCTTCTTCCCAGATTTAGTTTGAATTTTATAAACGGAATTTTTATAATCCCGTTTTGAAACGCCTGCTCGGTCAATTTGCTTACTTTCCAACTCCTAAAATTACGAATTTTCAGTACCCACACAACCTAAACAATTAATTTCATACCATGCTTCGTTCAATCGACTCTGAAAATTCACTGTCCAAACGTGGTGGGCAATGTAGAGACATCGGTATAAGAATAAACAACTTTGTCACCTCGAAGCTTATTTTATTTTTATCTTGATAATCTGTTAAAAACTCCAACAGTCCTTTCTCCTTAGTTCCTGTATTAGGTAAAACTATTTTCAAATACCCATGAAAAAACGAATGGGCCATTCCAGAACCATAATCAATACCTTGCAATTTGTCTATTTGCAGCGATTCATTTAAAGGACTGTCCTCCTAAACAAACAAGCAAAGCTTTAATTAGTTTTAAGTGCCAAATCCAATAAGGAAAATAAATATAATAAAAATTATTATAAGCCTAAATTTAGCTTGTTTATTTTTTTATTAGATAAGTTGATAAATAAATATTTATACTTTAAATGCCATTAAATAAAGTTCATGAAAGTTTAAACACTGAGTTTCCTTTAGATAAATTCAATTCATTTATCATAAATTGTTTAGCCCCGATCAATTCCAATAAAAGCTTATCTAAGTAAGTAATTAGAAATACTTTATTTATGGTAACAGGTTAATGGGTTAATTTTGTATAAATATTTTTTAACGGTTTGAAAAAAGCTAAAAATTAATTTTTCGAAATAGCTACTCGAAAATATCAAAATGGCAAGGATGGGGTAGTGCCAATATCTGAATAGACTCAATAACTCATTTAAAAGAGATATCTTTATTTCATTTATCTGAAAGTAATTGTCGTAAATATATAGAAAATGTTGTCGAAAAATAAATTTTTTACAAAATTGTATCTGTACTACTCGCCAAATAAATAAATAAACCAATAAACATCCGTATAACGTTACACTCTAGATAAATAATGCTTAACCAACTATTATATAAAAGCGGACCTAAATAGAGTAGGAACTGAAATTTTTATGTTATTTTCAACAATGTCAATTATAAACAATCAAGATAAATAACAACTAGAAGCAATTGAAAAATTCTGCAATGAACTAAACACAAGCTTTTAAAAAAGTAATACTTACAAAATTATAGATTCGATTGAGTAATAAGATATATGGAAAACAGAACATTTGAGATGCAGTGTTGTCGAACATAATCAATAGCGGAAGTCGGTTTTCTTTTACAAAAATAATTATATGTATTGTTATTGAAAACAATAAAACAATTAAACTAAAATTTTGAAAGCTAAAAGTATAATATAAAAGCTTTTTTAAATTATTTTTGTATCGAGAACGAAAATGGTCAACCTCTTCGTATAATTGGCAAACTCGAACCAGTATCTCTACAATGAACATATTCAATGACATGGTTGACAACGAAGCCACTGAAATCATAACTTATAAGAAAATTGCAAACAATTTAAACTATTATAATATACTTAAATAAACCATTTTATTTTCCTTCGTAAAGAAGACGCCAACTAAAAAGACGAATTTGGTTAAACATTTAGGTGGAACAATAATATATCAAGTTCATAGTTTACCACTAAAAAATAACAGGGTTACTGCAAAAATTGCCCATTTCGCTTTGTCCTTACGTTTTCGTGCCATGTTATTTGGAAAAATTAATCCTAACGGAGTCTCTCTCACAAATTCCTGGAATTTGACAACAATTAAAAAAACCTGAGACAGTTATTACTTAAACTTACCATTTTAAAATTTTCGGATAAATAAGAAATAATAAAAAAGACCCACACTCATCAACCGTTGAGTTATAAATAAATAACCGCCTTCTGCAAATCTCGGAAATACATTTGCAATCTGGCATGATATAAAAGTTTTTGATAAACGTGACACCACAAGGTTAAGTTATCGAGGAAAATAAATAATTAAATAAAATGTCAAAAACTGTTAATTAAAAATTTTGCTGAATTAGTAACTGCTTTGCTAAAGAAGGGGTGATTTCACTATGTAGGTCCTGTGGCGCAACGGATAACGCGTCTGACTACGGATCAGAAGATTCCAGGTTCGAATCCTGGCAGGATCGAATTTTTTTTAAATTAAAGGCGCGAAAATAAATAAAAATCTGATGAAATATTTACTATTTCTCCAAAGTACGTTTATAAATATTAACAAATAATTAATATAATACTTAAAAATTCTTGTATTTCTAGTGGCGGCTGGTTAACATAGATGAAAAAGAGTAACCCCAAACATAGAAAAGACAATTTGCTGAATAATCTATTAAATTTGAAATATATAATTATTATTAATCCAGTCGTGACAGATCCAGTTTTATTATTGTGAGGTCTCTAGACGAGGCTAAAGAACAGACTCCCAGTCCACGGTGTGTACTCATGTTTCAACTACAGGCACGTGTACGGGAAGGTTAAAATAGTTTAAAAATTAATTCGAATTTTGAATATATCAAAAGAAATGGAATAATAGCAAAGCGGGTTAAAGAACGGTCTATGCGGAATTCTCTGTAACCAATATCGCTTGGAAGTTGTAGGATAAAAAAACACATCCATTTATCATAACAATTTTATAATTTTTCCTTTTTCGATCTATTTGGATTATTTGTGATACGTTTAATTAACAAATTTTTATAACTTATTTTAGGTTGAGCTTTGGATTTTACGACCTTTTTAATTGGAGTCACAACTTCAAACTCGACATAGTCTAACAACCATTTCTTATTTTGTTTTGAATTTTGTGGTTCAAAGACTCTGCTATCTTTTGATGTCCTGCTAAGATGTAAGTTTTCCTCTTCTTCAGACTCACTGTCACACATCACTTCACTCTCCATTAAATTATTTTGAAGCAATTTAGGATCTGTGAAAGGTTCCAACCTGTTCAATGAATTAACATGATGATGCGGTACTGGATATTTCAAAGAAAGTTCTTGAATTTTCTCAATAATTTTCGAGTAGTTAGATTCCGTGGAACATTTTTTTATTGCAAATGCCAAACTACTAATTCCAGTCTTTTCTTTTAAAAGCGTTTTTAATTTTGGTACCACTAAAACAGGTACATTTTTCAAAACTGCCTCATCGGTTATATGTTTCACCATCAACTGGGGATGTACTTCGCTTGTTAATAAAATTGAAGCAGCTTTATCGTTTTCCAATAACTTTGTTACTTCATTAATTCCAAAAGCGGTTAATCTAAAACACCAAAAAATTAATATCAATTTATTTTAAACAGCGGCAACAAATCAACTCACTTATCACTTGTTACGTCTCGAGAACTATCCTCGGCATACTTTGAGCGAAAACTACGACGATCTTCTCGAGGAATTTCCTTTAATTCTTTCCAAGGAATTTTTGTTTTTGGTGGTTTTATGATAATCAAATTTTCTACAAGTAGTTTGTTTAAAGAAACACAATCTTCCTCTTTCAGTACGGGCCAATAATTTGTGTAAGGACTGACTAAAATATTTTTTATCGTCACTTTGCTTACTTTCTTTTTCTTAGCACTTAAAGCTCGTTTTTGCTTGCTCATCGACAGAAGTGGAGTTGCCATGTTGTAATCTTATTTTAAATTGAACTGAATTTGAAAATTTGAGGTTATATCACGCCGGATTAGTTTGACAGGTTTGACCACAATCACAGAAAAGCCTTACCAACCTTCTGTCAGAAGCAGTAATGACTATAACCTCAATTTTGGTTATCAAGTTTACAAAATTTATTATTTGGAAGTCTCATCAAAATGGATTTAAAAACACGTCGAGAAATTAGAATCAAAAGAATTTTGGGAAATTCTGAAAATCGGTTAAAGAAAATTTGTAGTTTTGATAGTAAGGATGAAGTTAAAGGTAAACAATAACATTGCATTTCTTTATATTAAGAACCTAATTAAAAATATATTTTTAGCAGAAATAAATAGTAATAACATCCAGTTAGAAGAAAATTTGGTGCAAAAGAAAATTGAAAACCATATTCGTTCTGAGGAACCTATTTTATGTAACAGGGACATTGACACATTATCAATTGTTCGGGAAGTATTATTACAAAAGAAGATTGAATCTGAAAAAATAGAGAACAACCAAGTTCATTCTGATTTTATAGAACCTAATTTAAACATCGACGATGAGACATTTCCAATTATTGGACAAAATTTGGAAAAGGAAATTGAAAAATCTACCTTAAAAAAAATTTATATCAAAAGTTTGTACAAGAGATTTTTGACTCTTTTATTCTTACCGTGTTTGGTGCGATGTATGTTCACAATGAACTTCTTAGTCGAGCTAGTCTCTAGTGAATTTGTTGTCGATTATCATTTCAACAAAATTTTTATACCATTTTTTATGTTTGAAATATTTGAGTATACATTTTATAAACCAGTGTTGTATAGAACTAATAACATTATTGCATGTTTGTTAAGTTCAAGTATTCCTCCTCAAGTTTTTGACATAATAGGTGTAATTTTACGAATATTACAAGACTTGATGGTTTACTTTTTTGGATTTGTGTGCCTTGATAAATTTATAAGTTTTGTATATTAAATGGTGAATTTATTATTAAAAGAAGAAAATAGATTTAGTTGTGTGGTTAAGGATGAAATTAAAGTAATTGTTTGATTGTATGTGACTGTGGAAAGGTAAAAAAGTCGATTACTATAAAAAAAAATGTATTTTAAAAATTAAGTGAAAAGTTTAACAAAAAAGCACAGTTCTAATGAGGTACATTTATATATTAATAATACAATAATGCAAATTACATTATTTACAATTATATTATTAATTATTACCTTTTATATAATAAAAGGAAAAATTAACTTGTATGTTTACAAAAATAGCGATTCTCGAGAATGGAGGTACGGTAAACAAAAACATCCTAATCTTTGGATTTTTTGGTATGTTTAGCTAATACCAAACTGTCTTTACGAATGACGTCATCTTTACCTTCCTTAATCATTTTTGTTTCCCAAGTAATCATTTCAGAATTATATCGTTTTTGATCGATTTCGAATGACTTTTTGTATTTTTCCTTTTCTGCCTCTGGTAAAGATTTAAATTCTTCTTTGCAGTTATGCATCAAGTAGGTCAGCGTTTTGTTTTTATTTTCAGCAAGTTTCATTTTATCTTGTATAAATAGAATGTATGTTCCGAGAGGACGTTTTGGTCTTCCAAGTTCACGCCATTGCTGCAATTAAATTTGTCTGATTAATATCACAAGTCTCCAAATTCTAAGTTTTGAAAATATTTTTTTGCCTTTAAAGTGTATATTATAATATGAGTCCACTAAATACAAAAATGGGTATATGCAAAAAATTCGAAAATGAGTTATTGGTGGCGTTGTATACGTTATTCGAATGCGCATTTTTTAAATATCAGTGCATGCTTTTAATTACTATTTAGAAATTAGTAGATAAATTCTAAGTTGGAGAACATTAAATTAATCCTAATGCTTCAGTTGCAAAACTGTGTGTATGCAATCTTGATACTAAAATTCCACGGTTAATAATCAAAATATTGGTCAAAAATTATCTTATTTGACTAGTGATTTCTAGCTTGATTCATGCCATTTAAACAATTGACGCACCGGCAAAATTATTTGGGTTGTACTTTATTTGTTGTTAAATCTCATTCTTTGAAAATGGGTCAATAAAAGGGTCCGAAAAGATTTACTGAATAATAACTGAATAATACTAGAGAGGTAAAAAGAGTCAGGGGTAGCTTGCTCCCTCAATATATTTTGTATTGTCATAGGGTTTTCTAGATGTGTACCAAATTTCACATTGGTAACTAGAAATTTAATACTTTTTCTCTTATGCTAGGGCAACATCTGCGTTAATGTCTAATGAGAGAAAAAAAAATTACGTGCTAGATTATATATTTTTGAATGACTACATTCATGTGTTATGTTCAATGTGATGTTCAACGTAGTTCATTGTACATTAAATTCAAGATGGATATTCAATGCCGATAACGCGAGCTAGAATGAATAAACAAGTGTAGCCACAACTGCACGATATGTAACGCATTAAGTCCCTTTGATGTGCCAAAAGAGATCATCAATAATGCCGTTATAAGATTAACACGTTAATTTGTAGCTATATCTGCATTTTAGTGCATTAGTGCAGGTTAAGCATCACATTAAACGCAAGTTTGGCCCTAGCATTAAAATTATTATAAATAAATTTTTTTTTTAAACGAGTAAAAGTTTGGTCCCTTGACTTTTGTATACATGCTAAACTGACTTTATAGCGAAAATCTGTTATAACGAAGTCCCTTGAGTTCTCTTAAGGTACGGTTTGCTAGCAACTGCATTAGCAGCACCGCGTAACCTTGGCTAACTGCTCTTATGCAATATCTGTTATGTGTGTTGCTAGACGATACAATTGAAGCGCAACACCTCCCATTAGGTATGTAAGACCGGGGTACAATTGCAGCGCAGTACCTCCCATTAGGTATTGCAATCACAGTTGACGCGGCCGTAACTGCTCTGCTGCAACAGTTTCTAGCAAAACGTACCTTTAGAGTGGGGTTCTACTGTATTATTAAACTTAAATAAAACATGCTGTTTAATTTGAATTTTGAAACACATCCAAGCAAAATTTAAATCTAACTGGTAATATAACACTTCTTTGGAAGACATTTATTTTGGCTCAAGTTAGCATTTCGCCACATACCTGATGAACAAGTCTTCTTTCCTTTTCTTTGCGCTTTTCCTGTCTAGCAAACTGAAGCATTTCAGCTTGTTCTTTTGTCAGCGAAGATTTATATCTGTTGAGCTTATCTACAAACGTCGCTAGTTCCTTTGAATAAGCATTTAAGAGTTTTTGTTTCTCATCTTCACCTACTTTTTTCCAATCTTCAGCACATTTTTTTATTAAATCGGTATTCGATAAACTCGGATTTTCTTCTTTTACCAAAGGTCTATGTGCAGTCACAAATTTTAAATATGGAGTTAGTGGTCGTTTGGGTCGTTCGGGAATCTTTAAACCCTCGATTTTATTTTTTGTTTCTAATTTTAAAGTGGCACGTTGTTGATAAGTTGGATTAACGGAAACCCTAAAACCCAAAACGTAACAAAGAATCACCTTGATAACTTTCATATTATACAAACCTTGTTACTAACACTTTTTTGCATACACCTAGTAAACTAATAATTCGAGGGAAACCCAGATTGGAAGCCATAATACTAAAATTGTGCGACACCACGGCACACAAATTTATGTTTCAAATGATGAAAGCAGCAAAAAATTTATAAAAAACCTTAAAAAACGAATTTTCATAAAAGGTTATGTTTTAATATATGGCAACTTCCAGACTCCCTCACTAGTGGCGCTCATTAAAATCCGCACATTTTGAAATAAAATTTACAAATTCGTTCTTTTAACGAATTAAAAAATGCATAAGTTTTCTTTCAATTTTGTTTAAACATATTTTAATGCTATTACCTAAAAACGATTTGTAAATTTTCGAATTTCGCATTCGAATTAAAAATTAGGTATGTTACGCCACTGCAATTTTTAAGTCGGTTGCGATTTTTTTTTAAATGCAACGGCACAGATGAGGAATCGTAATATTACGATATGTTTTTCGATTCAAAAGCATCAATATAAGTGCATGCGTAACACACCTGTCCCAAAGTTTTCCACCTCCTTTGAAGGATGGGGGATAGATTATCTTCGTTTGTGTTTCATTCATACATTAGATTTTGTTTTAGTGTGTGTTGTGTGATTTGGGGCGCTCAATATGAATTGCGTAAGTTATTTTGCTAATTTAAAAGTTTAAAAATAAAATTTTGTAATTCAAAATTTTCACATAACCTTTAATTTGCATTTTTGATATTTCCCAACCATTGAATTTTATGCAAAGAAGCTAACTATTGATTTTTTTTAATTAATATAATACTGCGGTTAAGTTGATTAAATTTAAAAAAGTCTTTGTTGTTTAGCTTTTAAGAATTTAATTATTATGAAGAAGATTCGAAATAGAAAGTATTTTCTTTTTTTTTTTGTTACAGCTACATCGTAGACGACACATCTGAGTGAAAGTTTTGTGTTCAATTTAGTGAAATTTGTAATTCGATCCTTCAGAATCCGCCGAAATGGTGTCAAAAAACTCCGATACCAGTGTCAACTACACTGGTATCCTTAAAAGTTTTACCGCAGGAGGTAAGTCTTAGTTTTTTATTACAAATTGTTTCCCTAAAAGTTCTTTCTGCACATAATAATAATTATAACTTAATAATTTATTAGTTTTTTAAAATTTATAATAGGTTTGAATAAGTTTTTTATTTGCAATGCCCTATTTAAAATGCACCAGTGACGTCCTTTACAGTCATTTGTTTATGGGCGGGTACTTCTGTTGATGTGCACGTGTTGCGCAAAAAACTGCAAAATAAATGTGAACTTCACGTGGAATTGAATCTTGGAGAATGATCATTTTGGTGATTTTAAGGGCTGGGCAGGATGTTTAAGCCAGTCATGCTCTGCATAATATCCTCGAGTTTTAATGAAAAAATTAGAATTGGTTTATTTTACAATGAACCAGATTCCGTGCAGTGAGGCCAAAGGTTGAGCAGATTTGCAGAGTTAGCCAATCAGTCTACCAGCTAGTTATTATAAAATACTCTATCGTAAAACTATGGAATCTTGAACTCTGCCTATAATTTACCAACTATTTTGCTCTTTGCATCATACAAATGAGTTTTTTTTAGGTTATCTCGCTTTTTTTTTAAAAGGAATGTTCTTGATTTCCAACAATATGAGCGATCATGACAACCAATGGTTTTGTCAACTTTTTGGTGAACTTACCAACTTTTGCTAATTACTGAAGATATATATCTCCACTGTATGATTACAACAACTGTAATCAAGTAATAATTATTATTAGATGTAAATAATTAATGTAAATAATTTACTAGTACAGTAGAATCCGCTTAATGTGATCACTTCGGGCCAAGGTCATTTTAATAACATTAACTGATAACTGAAAACAATTAGCAAAATTTAGAAAAAGGCGAATTTTAGAAGACTTGGATTAGAACAAGATAGAAGAAAAAAAAGAAAGAAAAAGTGGCCGGTTTCCAAAAAAAATGATCACAATAACCGACTGATAACATTATCCGAGATCACATTAAGCGGATTCTACTGTATAATTATGCATTTAATTAATTAATTATATATTTATTTATCCGTATAGCTATTATAGGACCACATGAATAGGTTTGCAACAATGAAATAATAATTGTAATTCAATGTAAATTGCTAGTGCCTATTCTTCTATGGAATTAGCCAGATTTTGTTCTGATAATAAATAAATCAATTCATTTTTATAATATAGAAGTGTACAAGGACTAAAAAATGTAATTTATGAGAAAACTAAACCAAAATCTAAACTTATACTATTAAAAATATGTCAGGGAACGTCGACGATAAAAATATTTTAAAAAAATTGGATATGTTACGGTCAATGATGTAAATTGGGCATTGACGACAATGGCCGGACAATGACGTCAATGCTCATTTACGCTGGCCATTAACATCATTAACGCCATGCCAGTTAACGGTTGGCAATGATGTAAATATTTTCATCATATTTTCATTGTAATATTTACGGCTTTGGCCGGTCAATGACGTTAATGGCCAAAATGGATTGGACATGATGATATTATAGAATAAATACTATAAGGAACAGCAAAATGGCGATGCACTTCAACTCGGGACTATTATTTGTCGTGCACGCGTTTTTCCGTGTGAATGATAGCAACTCGGCCCTTTTCAAAGTTTTATAAATCTGTGGTCGGCATTTAAAAGGTCATAAGTCAATTTTTGACGTTTTGAGAAAAACGACATTGTAGTTTCAACTTTATTTCTCAAATCAGGGAAATTAGTGGAAACCTCGAATTTAAAGTTAATATATATCATATTTTAAATTAACTTGAAATTTGTTTTATCACCATGCTTTTAAACTAGTAAGTATATTAAAAAAGTAACGCTTATGTCCTTTTAAGAAAATAAGTTATATATTTATTGTAACGGTAAAATGGACATAAGTTTATTTATTGTTCTATTATATAAAGAAAATTTCACTTAAAAAGACATAAGTCGACATACCAATTTTGTACTGAAAAATACATACAAATACATACATTCATACAATAATTAAAGGACATAAGTCTAGTTATTATTTTATAGCAGATATTAAATAAACTAAATTAATGTATAAGTATGCATATGTTATTTCATAATTTTCAATTCAGAATATTATTATTATATGTACATTTATTCTCTTTTAACACTTATGTTAATACCCGGGTACCCGGGTGCCCACCTTGTTGTATTTGCATGAAAAAAACTATAAAAAAAATGTAAATTTCATTTTGAGCTCCAGGATCGTCGTTATTTCGTAAATTCAAATTATTATTATTTTTTTTATTTATTTGTTTAAATTAGTTTAAACTTCAGCCATCGCTCCATTAGCACCCGTGTAACCGCGGGTGTACCTACAACAGTATTTATACAAAATACATTTAAATTTTTTTTTAACGCATGTGAGTAAACTTTATTGTAAAAATAGAGAAACCTAATAGTTATTTTTTGATAAACAATATTATTTATTGCATTCTCTACATTTTATAATATTTGGTGAATGTTCATCACACACCGGCAGTTGACATTCGCTGCATATATGTAGCTTTTGCGCGTTTTTCCTCGTCTTTTCAGTTTCCGAACTCTTTAGTAAGGAAAGTATTGTTATCTGAAATTGAAAAAAATAATTGGCCCGCTATATTTTTAACAAATTTTTATGTTTCGAGGTTCCCTTAATCAATTTCTATTATTTTAAAAAAATTTCTGTATGAGTGCGCATAGCATCCAAACGAAGTTATGAAATCACTCCAAATTTTAAATTTAAGTTTTGATTTGTTGTGGCACGAATCCTATTGAAGCAGAATGAAATCGTATAGGGGAAACGAGGGGTTTACTAGAAGCGATAAAACCTAATCCCTCATAACTTCGAAATGCAATGAAATTGGTAAAAATTTATTATGACAAAAAATTATTACTATCAAATTACCTACAACTTTCGTTCTACAAAATAAATAAATTTTTTTTTCAAAAAAAATTCAAATTTTAGTTATTTGTAATGTTTTTTTATTTGCATTTTTGTTTCTCTAATTATTTTGATTTTCTGAATGTTTTTCACGATTAGTGATCTTCCCTGATGAGATTTAGTATTTTTAGTTTTTTCTATACGAGTTAAATTGGGTGTTAATTTTTATAATTCGGAAAGTTATGCGATGGCAAAATCAGATTTTTACAGTTAGATTATATATGGGATTTTTTCTTCTTAAACTTACTTAGATATTCAATAAACAATGTATACTTAAAAAAAAATTATATTTAATCACTTTCTTTTATTAAAATATTAAAAATTTCAATATTACAATAAATGGGTACCCGGGTGCTAAACAACGTTGGTAAAGTTGGGTATTAACATAAGGGTTAACTAACATAGAACTAGTAAAATTTTGAAATGGAAATTTTTAAACTTCTTATTTTGGCATCAAAAACAGTGTATAAAGTTATATCCTTTTGACACAATGAACTATTATTAAAGTGTATGTGTAAAAAAACTAATTTCTAAAAAAACTTACTTATGACCTTTTAAGTGCCGACCACAGAAGTGTACAGGGATTTTAATTTATTTATTAAACTCATTTTATTTCAGGATGTTATTATTTTGCGATCTTTCGGTACTGGTCTTCAAATCAAACTGAATTTATTAGGTAAATCGTTATATTTATTAAATGCTGAAATGAATGAATGAAGCATTCTTGATTTTATGAAATCCTTTGCACTCATTGATGAGGAAAGTATCTTAAATTTGTTTTTTTTTGTTGGTAAACGATAAACTTGTTCTTAGGTGTTATTGCAAAATGTTGGTTCTTGATTTGTTCCTCCTGGTGTTAATCGAGTTTGGTTGTGATTGTTTTGGTACTTTGGTCTAGCGTACAAATCGCAAGACCATGTATAAGTTCTTCGTTTTCTATGACTCTTCTTCGTCCCAAAATTTCCTGTCTTTGATGTTCCGATTATAATAAAATATATATATAAATAAAATAATCCCATAATTTCGAACACTTTTATGTAATTAAGCGAATTATTATGCAAGAGAATTCAAAATTGTTTGCATTTCTCTAAATGCTTGAATTTTTATGATATAATCTCATAATATTTAAAAATTTATTTTTTAAATATTGATATTCATTGAAAAAACGGTTTTTACATGTTTACTTTGAATTTAACTGGAATTACCTAGTAATTTTGTTATAAATATTACATATCTTATCATTTTATTACTGTCAATAAAGTGATTTGGTGCGCCAAATTTACGACACACCAGACGATTTTTCACATCACTCTTATTTATGAAATCTAAATTGTGGTTATTATATTTTTACGCTTTCTTGCATTCGCTCATTAACTGGATACTTGATGATACTATTTAAATTCTCTATTTTGCGAAACCTTTTGTTTTGAATATAATAGCATTCCAATTATCACAAATAAATAATTACGAATATACGATGACGTAAATATGAAACGAAAAAAATATAATTTTTTTTGGGTAGTAGAATCAAAGAAAAAATGTATTTGTTGAAACATAAATATTTTATTATTTTTGAGCTGCTCTGTAATGGCTTCGACGAGGAGACGAAATGAAAATTAACATCTTAAACTATGGGAAGAGGGTGAATTGAAAAAGTTTTAAAAATTGATCAAAGACTTATATATATCCTCCACATGACACATTATGAGTAGTGCGAATTTGATACATTATTATTGGTGATTTATTTTGTAATTTTCAACAGTTCTTCGTCAACACCAACGCATAACAACAATTGAGTAAAATTTATTTTGCTGTTGAAATTTTGTATTTTAAAAGTCATATTTTTATGCAGGGGTTTTTCCCCCAATTTTGGGGTTTCTGTTCTGAAGTCGTAAAGCGACGTTCTCGGTCAATTAACGTAGCACAACATATCATAGCATAACTTAACACAACCGTTAAAATACATTGAAACATATTATGTGTGTGTTCAAAATGAAAAATGACAAATGTCATAATGACATTTCAAAATGACATTTGTCATTTTTCATTTTGAACACACATAACATAATGACATATAAATCACATAATGACATTTCAAAATGACATTTGTCATTTTTCATTTTGAACACACACATATGTTTCAATGTATTTTAACTGTTGTGTTAAGTTATGTTATGACGAGATATTGGTCATGAAAATCTACAAAGTAGATGAAAAATTCTAAATAAACCAAATCGTAGCAAGACATCGGCAGACAGGCCCGTCTTAGGAATCAATGACGAATGAAAAAATCTGATGTGGACACCACATAACTTCCTTGTAATTTTTATAATACTTGGACAGGAATCTCGTTAATCTATTCATGCGCGTCATTAATTACAACTTTTGGCACGGACAATTGCAACCAAAAATAGGAGGTGCACAACTAGATACTATAAGTGTCTCAAATCCAAAATTTCAACTTTCTACGACCTACCGTATTTAAGGTATGCAACATACAGACGTCCGTACATACGTACGTACAGACGTCACAACGAAAATAGACAAAATGGATTCAAGGAAGGTCAAAACGGATATTTCCGTCAAAATCTGGAAATCGAAGAAAATCGGTATCACAATACTTCCTTGTTTTACAAGGAAGTAAAAATAGCAAGAAAAAATCCAATTAAATTAAAAAAAAAGCCTTAACGAATTACATGTTTTGATCTTATTCGCGGTGTTATCCGCGACACTGATCTCATCAGATTCGTACTGGCAATTGAAAAATTAAAATTAAACTTACCATTATTTCAAACGATCATGAAACGGTCCACGTGCGTCTAACCCATAGATAAGAGAGAGACGGGCCTGTCTGCCGATGTCTTGCTACGATTTTGTTTATTTAGAATTTTTCATCTACTTTGTAGATTTTTATAACCAATATCTCAACTAATAATTTTTTTTTTAATTGTAGTTTCTAAGGGTCAACTAAAAAGGTTTTTAAAAGTTTAAAATTTTTTCAAATTCAAACATTTTTTTACCGTTATTATTTTTCATTTTGAACACACACATATGTTTCAATGTATTTTAACTGTTGTGTTAAGTTATGCTATGCTATGCTATGTTGTGTCACGTTAATTGACCGAGAACAACCCTTAAAAGTTTGAATGAAATCATTTGAAAAAAAATTTTGAAAAAAAAAAGAAAAAATTCTTTGTTTCCATTTCATTTAATTTTAATTTTATTTATTAGTTTATATCAGTATTATTTGAAATGAACATCAGAGGGGGAAGATGTAAATTTAAAAAAAATTATTTAATTAAAAATTTTTTGTCACCATTTTACAAAAAATCTTAAATAATAAAATTTAAATATTTTTATATTTAAGTAACGAAATCACATTTTTGAGATCAGTACCGTTGAACTTTGTACTAATGTTACGTTATTATTAGCAACCAGTGCCAAGTTTAAAAACATTTTTTGTAGAAAGGTTAACTAACATATTTTTGAATTATGCATTTACCGGATCATGCTCTATTATGTCGTAAACAGAACTTTTTTTATTTTAACCAAGGCCAAGGAGTTTCGTCTGGCTCAGCTAGCCAGTTAGGTCAACTGATTATAAAAAACGATCAAACTCAAACACCTTGTATTTATTCGTAGGATTTCTTTCCTTATCTCGTAGATAATAATGGTTTCAACCTTTACTACGTTGTTTTTTTCTACATGTGTAAGTACCTCTTTATTTTTTTTGAGTAGGTAATCCATATAAATAAATACAAACACATAAATATAGTCTACATGAGAGCCAATTTTTTAATTTATAGAAAATATAAAATAGAAAAGAAAACATCATGGGACTAAGGTGCTGCTTTTCATCCCGCGTGCGAAGGTTTTTGCACGAGGTGTTAGCCGAGTGCAAAACTTGGAAAACTTGTCCGGAAAATAGAAAAATCTGGGAAAAATTAAAATTACATCATTTCTATTCCGATAGATGGTGCTACGTGCGTAAATGTAGTTTGACAGCATTTTTAAATTAGAAGGTGACACTTAAATGTGTCATCAATTATGTTAGGTGCAACTTACTGTCCAGATAAATCCATTCACAAAATTTTTGCCAGTTGGCCGAATCGAAGGAATATCTCATTCATAGTGTTTTTCCCAACATAGTGCAACGTTTAAAAAACCATAATTGGCTGGAGGAAGGAGCCTATTGGCTGCGAAAAACAAAAATGTCGATGATGAATCAACTGCGGGTGAGTTGATTTCCTTCAAATCGGTTTCTTCAATCAAGATGAAAAAAATAGTCAACTATCCATAGAATTCTTGAATTGTCCGAATCACCTCACAATTTGTAATTGAAAGTAAGCTCAGTCATCATCATGTTGTGTAATGCAGGGATGCACAGACTTATTTGGACTAGGGGCCACTCGGCTAGATTATGAGTTAAAGACGGGCCACAAGAAATAAAAAGTCTACATTTACGGACTGCGTATTCAAAAGTTCTTGCCATTCGAGTTCAAACGGCTGTAATTCCCCGTGCATTTGGCGTTCGCGATGACCATCAAGTCGTTGGAATTAACTTGCAGTTTCCGTTTTTCGCATATGAAAAACTGTATCTCGCGTGCTCGCAAGTTTTCAACTTTGCTTATTTACGCGCCGGAAAACAAAAAGAATTACGAATTACTCACAAACTAAACTCAAATACGGTTTGATTGCGGTCAATATTGCCGATCTCAATGTATTGAGATCGGCAATTGGAGTTGGAAGGTTGATTGCGATTCATAATCGCTTAGGGAACATCCATTAATTACGTGAAGCGTTTAGGAGAGGGGGTCTATCTGAATCTCGCCCAATCACACATATAAAATATCACGTAATTTTTTTTCCGTAAGAAACTCTAAAATTTCGAGAGAACTTGGTTAAATTAAGTAAAACAAACAATCTTACGTGAGATTAGAGGGGGGGGGGGTTAAAAGCAAATCTCACGACATCTCACTAGGGCGGTGGGTCAAAAAAGTTTCAAAAGTTTCACCTCACTTAATTAATGAACGCTTTCTTATGAAGAGTTACAATCAAATCAATTTTAGGTGATACGAAGTTCACCTGGTCAGCTAGTGATAAAATAAAACAAACAAACGGCACCGTTTAATTAAACTAATATTTGTCCGTCAGGGCTGCGCCACTTGAGCTACGATGCGTAGCTCTGATTGGCGTACGATGCGCTATTTTTCTCATTTACTGAACTATCGTTTACGTTCGGGTTAGCTCGACCACCCAAGTTATGTTCAACTTGGCTGTCTGAGTGTCGACACTTGAGCTACTCTACTAAATAAATAATAGTTGTTAATGTTACAGGGTGGCCGTCTGAAAACGAAACAGACGGGATTGTGGCCAGCAGAATTTTTTTTTCAAGAAATGCAAAAACAGGTCAATTTTATCATCGAGAGGACAACTTTCGCGACCAATGTCGCTCTCTTTTTGTTTCATCCCTTCGCGCTGTGATGACAATCCCTGAAATGTTAATGGGGATAATATGGCAAGTGACACCTCATTTGAAAGGTCGTGCTTCCCTGAATTTAGTGCAATAATTTTTTTGAAGTTTTATCAATTATTCAACAACAAAATTGACGCTGCAAAAATGAGAAATAAATACGATATTTCAAGACATTTAAGAATAAAACAGTGAAAAACGATTGGACAGGTTGATTTTAATTTCAAGGGGGCTACTTTTAGTGCTATTTATAAACATTGACAGTTCAACCCTTAAGGTAAAGGGCAAACCAACCTTGGAATTTTGAATGAAAAGATGGGTCTGATAAAAAGATCAGTTTAATCAAATGTTCAACAATTTACAATTTGAACATGTAGATATGACATTTAGATAAATGAAAAAAGAAAAAAAAGAGAAAAAAAAGTAAGTGCAAACGTGTGTATGTTGAACTGATGGCGTTCAATGTTAATTAAACATAAATCTTTCATATTCAATGACACAATGATGTTTTAATAAGCTTGGTTCATTCTAAACTGACGGTACGAGGTCTACATGAACTCGTGCTTGCTGTATGCAAAAGTCATCATTGTATTTACTCGCAGACTTGCCTCTTCAGGTAGGCGCGAAGGCATGTCCGATCGTGTGTGCCCATTTAAAGTTACTGTAATATCTACTCTCTTTAGATGAATTGGCTCGAAATCTGTTTTCATTTGTTCCAAATCATACTCGAAAAGGTATAGACAATTCCCTATTAGGACATTTCACTTCACATTTCTTAATTAAGTGTTTTCGTATTTGGAATAAGTATTTTTTTATTCATTTTTCGTTTGTCGTAAGCTATTGTTTTAAAGATTTTTAGTAACAAATCAGAAGTGGTAGCGAAATATCCTAGTAGCAAAATGTACTAGCACAGACATGTCCTAGAACCATAATGGAGGAGTACTGATGCACTTTGCACCAATATTCATGAAGTAAAATAGAATACGTATGTGTACTTAAATCAATTACCTTAAATTTGTATGTGTACTTAAATTTAAAATAAATTTAAAAACAAAATTAAACAATTATTAAATGGTTCTAAAGAATTAAAAATATACTAGAATTTACGTTGCTAGTTCAAAATTTTCCATTTACTTTATTTATTTATCTTGCATAGTACATTCTGCAGAGGTCAAGAAATTGTTAAATTACATCAATATACATTAGAATTTATAAGATTAATATTAATAAATTATTACAATGAGAATACAACAAATTGTACTTTAAAGAAAAAGTTTAAATTTATCAGTTTTAAGATATTCGTATTTCAAGTTTTAGTAAGTACTATAATAATTTGTCATTTTTCCTTACTTTTTATTTTAATTAATTTTTTTTTATATTAATTAAGTAGTACACAATTTTAAAAACTTATACGATAATTATATTATTCTATTGGTTGTAAGATATATTTCAATTAGAAAATATTAGATGATGGACATAATAAATTTATTTGTTTACCATAACATACATACTAATGTAAAGAATTTAAAAAGTGAAAGTAAATTTTTATTATAATCAGAATGCTGCAGGAATTTATATAGGTACTATGTACATATATGTAGTAATGCCTAGTTCAAACCGATGTTGCTTGTGTAATTTAACAATTTTTGTTTAATAGAATGAATTTTAAAAATCAATTGGTTTGGCATTCAATTGGCCTAAGTAACTACTAGTGCGTTTAAATTTTATGAGCCTCTTCTTGGATGAATGCCAAATCAGCGAATAACCGTAACAATAATAGTTATAAAAGTGCACCAAATTAAAAAAATAATTATTAATTAAGCTATGTTGTACGATAACTTTTTAAAATGAATAATAAGTAAATACTTTCTCTGACGTAATTTAAATAATAGTTTTAAGTTAAGTCAGGTGTTCAATATTTATAAAATTTAATTAATAATTTAATTTTACTTAAAAAAAATAGAAATTTTTGTCTAAAATCAAGTTTTCTTCTTTTATTAATATCACTCTATTTTTAATCAAATTTAGAGGCAATTAAATGTATTTCCTGGTGCCTCATATTAATGTTTGTTCTGGGTATTCACTTAGTCCAACCGCTGTAAATTACCCATAAAATAATTATTTTGGAAATTTTTATAGGAACTAGTATAATGTTTGACCTCTATATTTACTAAAGGTATGCCAGGCATCAGTGACGGCGCCAGCATTTTGAAATGGGTGGGCACAATATATTTGGGATGGGCACGGGCACACAAAATTTATAAATAAACTCATTATTGAAATAAGCACCTAAAAAATAAAACGAATATTCTAAAAAAAATTTGTGGTCACTGCCAGGCGGTTTGCCTGATTTAAAATAATTATACTTTTAAAGCTGGTTCACACTATGCGATTTCTCATGTGACTTTATTGTACGAAAACTCCTATCTAAAATAATAAGCAATTCGCATTGCTTTTTTTTTGTTTTTATGTTACTGAATACCAAAAATTGTATAGTGTGAACGTAAAAATATTTCTAATATGACAAGTCATGCGACAAGTCACATGAGAAATCGCATAGTGTGAACCAGCTTTTACACAAATAAAATTTTATATAATCACTTTCAATAATTATTATAAATTATTAATTAAAATTATTAGCTCTTGAAAATAATATAAATTAGAATTATCAATGTTGAGCTACAGGACACAAGTAAAACACATTTTTTAAACGATGACTTTTTCTTTATCTATAACTTTAACTATATTAAACTTGATAAAGAAAAAGTCATCGTTTAAAAAATGTGTTTTATTTGTGTCTTGTAGCTCAACATTGATAATTCTAATTTATATAATAATTATTATAGTAATAATTTTTATTTGCAGGATTTGCTGGTATGATATCTAAAACCACAGTAGCTCCTCTCGATCGAGTAAAAATATTATTGCAAGCCCATAATAAACACCATTCACGACATGGAGTTATTGGTGGAATACGCCATATAATTAAAAGAGAATCTGCATTGGCACTCTATAAAGGAAATGGCGCTCAGATGGTGAGAATTTTTCCCTACGCAGCAACCCAGTTCACCTCGTTTGAAGTCTACAAAAAATATTTTGATGGAATATTTGGACCGACTTCACACATGGACAAATTTTTTGCTGGTGCTTGTGCAGGGCTCACGGCTGTTACTTTGACCTATCCACTCGACACTATTCGAGCTCGGTTAGCGTTTCAGGTAATTTTTTGTTTACGAAGGCAAGTAATTTTTAATTTTTTGGATACGTTTCAGATAACTGGCGAACATGTATACACTGGTATAGCACACGCTGCAACAACTATATTTAAAGATGAAGGTGGCATTAGAGCTCTCTATAGAGGGTTTACACCCACTTTAATGGGTATGGTACCATACGCTGGTTTATCTTTTTATTTCTTTGAATATCTAAAGTATGGTTGCATGAAGTATTTACCTTCTTGGACGTGCAAGCCGTGTAAGAAAAATACGGGAGGGTTAGTTCTACTGATTCCTGCAAAATTGTTGTGCGGTGGTTTTGCTGGAGCAATAGCTCAAAGTGTTAGTTATCCAATGGATGTTACTAGGAGAAGAATGCAATTAGCTCTCATGAATCCCGATACCAAACATTATGCTAAATCAATGGTTAGGACTTTGACGTATATTTATAAAGAAAACGGTATAATTAGAGGCCTGTATCGAGGTATGTCAATTAATTACATGAGAGCTATACCAATGGTAGCCGTTTCATTTTCAACATATGAGTTGTTCAAACAAATTCTTGATTTGGATACCGGTCTACAGATCAAAACTGGAAGTTAATTTTAGATTTTCAATTCAACTATAACTGATATTTAAAAAATGACAGAGTTTTGGGAGTTCTTAGCTACCTTATTTACCATATTTATGTTACCAGTAAAAAAACTACTTTGTGGATATAAGTATATTCCATATTTTTAATCACATAACTTGCGTATTGAAATATTTTTATAAGAACGGTCAATGGTACACCTATTGAAAATTTAAAAAAAATTTCTAAATTATTTCTAATTTAATAAGAATCAAATTTTAAAGACAATATTGAACTGCATAATATGTACAATACTTCTCTAGTCTATTCGTATAGGGATTTCATTAATTTTTGTTGATTGAACTGATGTTTTGACGAACAGAATATTTTATGAATCTTCTGATTTATTTTGTATTTGAGAACAATTGCAGTTCAAAAAATCTCTATACAACCTATATTGTTTATTAAGTACCTATACTAGTATGTTTGATTTGAGAGTTGACAATGAAAAAAATATTAACAATATTGTTTTTCGGATTCAATTCAAAATCATTTATTAAAGTGGCACTTTACCACATAGAAAAGTCACTTTACTATATAGTAATGTCACTGTCAATAAACAACCTACACAAGTACCTACTATGAAATATTTTGAATTAGCAATAACTCAAAAACGGCACTAGATATTGCACAAAATCCGAAAAAATAGTATAAACAAACCTTGTAAGTAAAGCATTTTTACTAAACTCATTAGCTTTTAAGTTACTCGCTCGCTGCGCTCGCTCGTACTCAAAGGCTAAATTCGTTTAGTAAAACTTTGCTTTACTAAACTTGTTGTTTAATATACTATTTATTTATTTCGTCATTATTTTGATAAAAAAATTTATGGTCATTGACCAACATAATCTTTTAGCGTAAATTATCAATATCAATAGTCTGGATATATTAGTAATAAAAGGTTTAGTTTTGTTTGTTCGTTAATTAATAAGTCTAAATATTGACTTACTTTATTTATTTTGGTTTGTAACTTAAATGAAAATTAGTAATAGCCATGACTATAATAGTGCACTTTGTCGCTATTTTTCTCAACTATTTTTTTTCATTTTGGAAAAAAATAGCACAATTTGTTGTAATAGCACAATTTGTTGACATTTTTGTAATTAAAAAATAGTTAAAAAAAAAAGTGTTTAGCTGAAAGTTGTCAACTTTTTCCTAATTGGAATTGCAAATATTTTTCAGGTGCTGCATTTTTTACCGGGCATTACGCCTTAGGTTTTTATTGTTTGCAATACATTATAATAGCATTTTATGTAGATAAATATCGCGCACATTCCAAAATTACTTTAACTTTTTGGAAATTGTAAATTTCCTGTACCTCTAGTTAGTATAGATAATGCTGTGTG
The DNA here is from genome assembly GCA_949152465.1 of Cantharis flavilabris. Lineage (NCBI taxonomy): Eukaryota > Metazoa > Arthropoda > Insecta > Coleoptera > Cantharidae > Cantharis > Cantharis flavilabris. The sequence continues at coordinate 32,575,957 of OX424438.1, read as the reverse complement.
CATTTCGTACTTTCATGTACCTGTATTTATATTTTGTGTATTAATATTTGTTTAAAATTTTAATTTATTTTTGTATGGCCTGTTAAATAAATTATTTTGTTGAAACTATTTAATTATTGTATTGCACTAGTTTTTAAAATAAATCATTAAGTCATACAAAAATCACTTATATTTTAGTGACTGATGTACTTTTTGATTGAAAAAGTATTTACTCGGTGTTCTATATTTTTAATATTTTGTCAACTTTATTATAAATTGATGTCTTACACATATACGTTGAACCTCTTTCTCTTTCTTTTTAGCATCTCTATCTTTTCCTGGTTAGGATCTTGTAGTAATTTTTTGATTTACGACTTATTACATTAGTTTGTTATTACTCATAAAAATACTATAATGTCTATAACAAAATAATTATCATTTTAAGATGCCATCAAATTAAACCACTTCCTGCTTACTGTATTACTTGAAGCCATACATACGTCTAGCAACGCCAGTAATTCACAAAATAAAATTTTTTTTTAGTAGCGATAACAATAGAAATTAATAAAAATAAAGAGTACACATAATAATAATAATTCGGACACATAATAAAAATTTATTAACAACCATAAAATTTCGTAAGCATTTGTTAAATGGGAGAAATATTTACTCATAACAGGAAATAAGTACTAACCTAATATTCTAAGAAGTTTATATTGGTTTCGCTTCTTTTAACACTTAGAAAAATAAATTTAAACCGCACTAATCCATTAACAATTTTATAGGTACTTGTTCACTTACCGAAATATTTTGTTTCTTTTTAATTTTAGGTAGGCTTCCAATAAAGCTTCGGGCTTTATTGTTGGGGCAATATAATCTTGGTAGAATTACTTCAATATTTTTGAAAATTTTAAAAATAGGGCGTTACATTTGCCAGTTTCTATGCAAACGAGCTTGTGATTGTATCTTTATTTTGTTTAAAAGTTTAAAAATGTTAAAAATTATTTTGAAAATGCCACGCGGAAAACCTACTACCGTAGAAAAACGAGCGAGTGTTGTTACCTTGTTAGAGGAAGGTTTTTCAGTTCGTCAAATTGCGAAAAAAACTAATTTAAAATGTTCGACCGTAAATGATATTATTCATCGATATCGAAGTACGGGTAGTTTTGAAGATCGAAATCGTCCAGGACCTTCTAGACAAACAACTACTGCTGAAGATTTAAGAATTGTGTTGTTAAGTAAACGAAATAGAAAACTTACGGCACCAGAAATTACTTCGGAAGTGAATCGCGGACGCAAGAAAACGATTTCAACTAGTACGGTAAAACGTCGACTTCAAGAAGCCGATCTTCACGGGCGGGTTGCCGTTTGAAAACCCCTTTTACGTCGGGGTAACAGGGCGAAAAGACTTCAGTGGGCACGAGATCATTTAGATTGGTCAGTTGAGATTGGAAACAAGTGCTCTGGAGTGACGAATCAAAATTTGAAGTTTTTGGACAAACTAGACGGGTGTTTGTCCGGAGATCAAAGAGGGAGAAAATGATTCCGCAGTGTATTGTGCCTACTGTGAAGCAAGGGAGGAGTTCGGTAATTGTTTGGGGATGCTTTTCCTTTGCAGGAACGGGCGATTTATGTAAAATTGAAGAAGTGATGAAAAAAGAACACTATTTAAAAATATTAGAAAAAAACACTTTGCCATCGGGGTTGCGTTTAATCGGTCCCAATTTCACCTTCATGCACGATAACGACCCTAAACATACAGCGGTAGTGTGTAAAAATTATTTAAATGCTCAAGAGCAAGATAATATTTTAAAAATTATGAAATGGCTTCCACAGAGCCCGGACTTAAATCCAATCGAGTTGTTGTGGGACGAGCTGGACAGGAGAGTTCGAAAAGTGTGTCCTACATCAAAAGACCATCTGTGGAACATTTTAAAATGTGAGTGGACTAATATTCCGCAATCGGTTTTGTCTAAACTTATTAACAGAATGCCTAGAGTAGTGCGAGCAGTTATAAACGCCAAAGGTGGTTTCTTTGACGAGAAGAAAATTTGATGTCTTTATATTTATAATTAAACAAAAAAATTTTTTTGGTGTTAATTTTAATGCCCTTTTTGGTAAATATAATAAAATTTTGATTTTCCTTAGTTTTGTTTGTGTTTTTTACTGTATTTAAATATATCATTAGGTGTCCGAACTTCCATGAGCGGTAGTGTACGTACGTACAGACGTCACAACGAAAATAGTCAAAATGGATTCAGGGAAGGTCAAAACGGATATTTCCGTCAAAATCTGGAAATCGAGCTAAGCATATACAGTTTAAATGAGAGAATGAAGGAGTACAGAATAGCATGGAAGGAGCATCTGGATAGAATGGATAACTCCAGAATACCAAAGAAACTGTACCAATATAAACCCAGAGGAAGAAGATCCGTAGGTCGCCCCAGAAAGAGATGGCGAGATCAATTTTGAGTGACGTAACGGACCGCGGTCTTATACGTGTGGTTGATGATGATGATGATGATGATCTGGAAATCGAAAAAAATCGGTATCACAATACTTCCTTGGTTTACAAGGAAGTAATAATATTGAAGAACCAGAATAAATATTTTAAATGAATCTGAAAATGAAATTGATGATGTAGAAAAAGCTTGGATTGTGGGACGTACGGCTCTCATTCCTGAAAAATCTAAATATCGCTACGAAAAAACCTACAAAACTTTTAAAGATTGGTGTACTAAGAAAAGCATCAATATTTGTGAAAAATCTCTCTTGGCGAATTTTGTCAGAAGAAATGAAAAACTACAAGCTCCAGGAAGTCTGTGGGCTGAATACTCGATGTTAAAATCGATTATTTTTTGTCACAGCTCTATTGATATCTCAAAGTTTTTTACATTCATTGCTTTCTTAAAGAAAAAGAATGTATGACATCGGCCAAGAAAAGCCAGTGTTTTTACTGAAGAAAACTTGACTAAATTTTTACTTGAAGCTGCAGACAAGGTAAATTCACTTTTCATATAATATACCTTATATTAGTAAATTATTATATTTTTTATAGGTAGGAATGATATTAGGAATAGCTGGTGCAGACGAGAAGAGTTATACAATATGAAAATATAAGACTTTGAAGAACGTGATAGATTACTCATTGTAAAAATACCTCAAATGAAGACAAATATTCAGCGTTCATTCGTTGTTATTAACGTTGCACATAAGATGGTACTAAAATTTTATCATCGGGATGTGTTTTTCAAAATAAGATTCCGTTGACAATTGGAAATTGTAATAATTATTACAATTATCTTCAATGTTTATGTTAATAGATAAATTATTATAAAAGTTTTTTTCCACTACTAGTCATATAGGTAATCATTATAACTTAGTCAAGTCGCACGTGAAGTGACGCATTTTAGACAAGTGGTAAATAATTTTTTCATAATTGACCACTGGTAAATAATGAACATATTGATATTTTTCTGCAGTTTAGCGACTATTTATAAGGCCAATTTTGTTAAAATAGCTATTTATGCAACCTAGATGTAAAAAGACACTTTTACGTCGTGTTGCATACAAGATTTTTTCTAATTCTGTGCAAAATGGGCTTTCTTAAAACAAAATTTTTTGAATTAGCAATAACTCGACAACGCTAGATATCGAAAAACTGAGCAAAAAACTTTCCCCCCCTCGACTTGTATTACACCCCCTGGTTATTATTATCGGTAGGAATGCATATGCAAAAATTCAGATCGATCGCGCGTAAAATTATTTACCCTACTAATAATAACAAGTTTACGTTGACAGTTCAAATACCTGCACAAAATAAATTATATTAATCTAGAAGTTTTAAAACATCAGTTGCTACAACAATATGTATAAACAACAAGCAATTTTTTATTTCGGGTAAATAGTTTTGCACGAGTTAATGGTAATAAAATGAGTGGTTCTGAAGATTCTGATATTGAAAATGATGCCAATTCCGCAATTTTAACTTTATTGCCAGACAAATCTAAGCAAGTATACGAATTTGCATATAAACACTTCAAAACATGGTGTGATTCAAAAAACGTCAAAACAGTAGTGGAAAAGGTACTTCTTGCTTATTTTGCTAACAAAGCAAAGGTTTATAAACCTTCCACTTTGTGGAGTACGTATTCAATGTTAAGAACGACAATTTCAATGAAAAATAATGTTGATATTAGCAAATTTACAAATCTAATTGCCTTTTTGAAGAGGCAAGCGGAAGGATATCGTCCTAAAAAATCAAAAGTACTGACAAAAGAAGATTTCAATAATTTTTTATTAAATGCCGATAACCAAATATATTTAGCTTTAAAGGTAAGTTTGTTAGTAGCAAGTGTTAAGAATTTATCTTCATAATTTATTTTTTGTTTATAGGTAGTCTTGATTATTGCATTATCCGGTGGCTGCCGTAAGGACGAACTTGTTAAAATGCTCACAGATCATGTTGTAGATTTTGGCTCGTTTTTCAAAATCTGTATTCCTGATACAAAAACAAAACATCCAAGAACATTCACAATACAAGAAGGCAATATTGACGGGTTAAATTTAGTTGAAATTGTTAGAAAATATGTATCTCTTCGACCGAACCAAGCAAATTCTCGTTTTTTTTGGGATATAGAAACGGAAAATGTACGAGACAACCTATTGGGATTAACACAATTGGTACTATGCCTAAAAAAATTGCAATTTTTTTAAATTTGCCTAATTCTGACCAATATACTGGTCACTGTTTTCGTCGATCTTCGGCTTCCTTATTGGCTAATTCTGGAGCGGATTTACCGAGGGTTATATTGAAGATTCCATAGAAAACAAGAAACGAATTTCTACTAAAATTTTAGGCGAAAATGTGAAAACAAACAATAACACTTCGATGCAACCGGCGAATTCCAGAAGAATATCACCCTCGCCATTGATATCTGCGATGGAAAATAATGAAACAAATATTACTAACACTTCGATGCCACCGGCGAATTCCAGAATATCACCCTCGCCATCGATATCTGCGCTGGAAAATAATCATGGAAATATGAAATTTGTAAATTGTGTTGTAAATATTTATAATTAAAAATTCAGTTAACTTATATTGTGATGTTATTTTCATTTTATAACTAGTGATAAAAGTAATCTCATTTTATCACTAGTGATAAAAAGAATGACATTTGGAAACTCAAATGACATTCCAAAAGTAGTCATTTTGTAACAGAATTAGAAAAAACGATTTTGTATAACCGAGAGATGCTACATAATTACACTTAAACTATTCAAAACGGTTTTTTAATTGATTAATTTCATTTTAAACATTTCTAAAAAAAGTCGAATTAATTATGACGGGAGCGCTAGCGCCACCTCTTATTAATTTGAGAAACCACAAAATTACAAGTTTATTGAATAATTTCAGTATTTTAAGACGAATAAATGCAAAACAATGCTTTTGAATAACTTCGGAGATTTCTATCCATTATTTAAAACAGTAAAAATTCGGTAAACGACTTTGAAAACTAAATTTGTCAACAACTGTCAAATCGATAAAACAAAACTGTCATTGGAAATAAATATTTGAAATTTGAAATTTTTTTTATTAATAAGAATTTTTAAAAAATGGCAATAAATCTAGTAGTAGAAAAAATCGTATATAAACCACGGTTGTGAAGACCATTATAGCCTACGCGCCTTATATTCCTCGGCGCTTCGCACCTCGGAATATAATCTTGGCGCTAGGGCTATAATGGCTGTCTTCACAACCTTGGCCTATAATATACTATTATTAGATAAATTTACTTACCGTTCTAGAACGCTAAAATACACGGATTTATGAAAATAATAGTATATTGTTTTATTAGGATGGAAAAATTAACTTTTCCTGCCCAGCGAGTTTTTTCATTTGCGAGGTGAGTGGAACGAGCCGAGCGAATGGAAAACTTACGTGGCAGGAAAAGTTACCTTTCCATCCGAATAAAACATGTTACTTTTTCTCCAAACGAACAAAATTCAAATATAATTTTCAAAATTAGCAATAACTCGAGAACGGCGCTAGATATCAAAAAACTGAGCAAAAAATTCTCCCCCCTCGCTTAATGCACACCCCCGTAAATTATTGGTAGGAAGGCATATGCAAAAATTCAGATCGATCGCGCGCAAAAAATTCGAAAGGTAGATAATTTTAATCGGTCAACCAGTTTTTATTTAATCAAATTGTAATAAAAATAAACAAAAGTAAGGTGACATTTTGATTTAATCTGTCAACTATTTTCAATTTATGTTGGTAATTTTTAAATTGAATTCGCAACTGTCAACTTCAATTGTGACATTTATTAAAATTTTAGGTTAAAAGATCAAAATGTTTATTTATTTGGTTAAAAATAAAATTTTAAGTTGGTATATTTAAGGATTTAAATGTCAAAGTCAAAGTATATATCTATTTATTTTTAAATTACTCTCTAAAATTTTATATTTGAAATGGTAAATAAATTTAAAATAATTTTTAGAAAAGGTAGATACCAAAATTAGTCAATTTTATTAAAATGATGTCACATTTCTAGTTATTTCTTTCCCTGCCGCCGACAGTTTACTTTCGAAAAAATCTTTACCCCACGTGGTTTTACGTGTCGCTAAGGAAAAGTTTGACTTTCGTGTTTAAAATTGATAATGAAACAGCAGACTTTCGTGACGTTTGGAGATAATAGTACATTGTCTTATTCGGATTAAAAGTGAAACTTTGTTTGACAAGCAATTTTTGTATTTGCGAGGCGGAGCGCTTGCGGAGCCGAGCGAATGCAATAATTGCACGTCAAACAAAGACACTTTTAATCCAAATGAGACATATTACTTTTTCTCCAACCAAAAATTTAAATTACTTCAAACATTTTGTTTGAATATTCATGTAGTGAAAATCCAGCAACTTGAATTTTTGTTTTTTTATATTAAGTTGTCATAGTTTTTAGGTCTCTAAAATACTTATCGTCGTACTTATCCTTAGCAATTAGTAAACAAAACTTACTGTCGTGGAAACACACAGTAAACAACCAAACAGAGCATAGTCGCGCAATAGTAATTTTTATAATTTCATATCATAATGATGACATTTCAGTTATCATTTCAATTTTGAAATTTTGAATCCGCTTTTGCGGGACTAAAGTAATACTTTTATTCCCGCGCTATTATTGCTCGCTATTAATCTGAAATTTTGCATATTGGCTTCTTACGACAAATCGCTAGGGGGTTACTGTAACGGGGGTAAATTTTTTGCTCAGGTTTTCGATATCTAGCGCCGTTTTCGAGTTATTGCAATTTCAAAATCTCAAATTTAGTTATTAACCAATGTAATTCAGTATTTTCAGCAAAATTGTGAAAAAAATATATTTTATAACTATTTATTTTATTATATTTTATTTATTATAAATATTTCTTTTATTTGCATATTTTGTCGATAAAAAACAGTGAGATTTTTCAATTAATAATTTCTCAAACATGTAGTACAATTATTATAATCAGAAAAACTGGCTATGTAAACATGCATAACTTTCCCCATTAAATGTGGTTATAAAAATTATCTTTCAACCTCCTCTTTTCGGTAACCATTCGACGAGAAAGACAGCGAGGAAGCTAAAGTTTGCATCAAAAAGTCGAAAAGTTGAAAAATTTGGAAACCTGTTAAATTAAAAGTGCAGATTTACTTCTTTACACCCATAATTGGAGAGTAAATTTTCGTTCGCCATCTTCTTGCAATGTACCGTTCAACGTGGAAGACCTCAATGAAGCGACAGGTCGCATCTGCGGGGCTCAAAAATTGCGCTACGCGGGACACGGAGCGTAAAACCCTAAAACATGTAAAATTTCATAAATCTGTGCAATTGAACTATTTCATTTCATGATCTCGTAACCACATACAGACAGACAGACATACAGACGAACATTCAACTAAAATTCATCAAAAACTTATCAGGACATGATAAGGAACATTTTAATGCAAAAATTTCGATTTTTGATTTTTGAGTAGATTACAATACTTTCCCTTATATATACGTATATGTATGGGGAAAGTAAAAATAGTATATACACCTTAGGACTAAGGTGCTACTTACATCCTGCGTGCGAAGGTTTTTGCACGAGGTGTTAGCCGACTATACATGATGTTATAATATACTACTTTGTGGCACATACTAAAAATGTCGCTTGGCAATTAATTTTCATATTTTAAAAGAACGTATTGCTTTTTAATACGGTTGGAAAAATAACTATTAGTATTTTAATTAATTAGAGATTCAAATTTGTTTTAGTTCTTGCATGTATGGCTTCCATGTTCCCTGTGCAATTTAAATCAAAGGCGCCAACGAACGACAAAATAAATTAGTTGGGCAGCAATCGATAAACAGCTGGAACTTTGGACGTCATAATCAGTTGGCCGGCAGAAATAGGCCGCCTTTTCGTATTGCAACAAGTTAGTTACTTCAGGTAAATTCAGATTTGAACTTCTAATATTATATTTGGCTTTCTTTTGCATGTCTTATAGTGAATTATTGATTTATATCAAGTTGAATGTTTTCATGATACAAAATTTTTTTTGTTGCGACATATGCAACTATAAAAAAGTGCCTTCTTTTTGGTTTAAAAAAAATTTAATAAAATTTATATTTTTATATTTGTATATTATATTAATTATGGATACTTAATATATATTTTAGAATAATTCATATTATAATATATTTATAAATATACCGTGATGCCCACAATAGACTAATATAAGGTAAGGATGAACAAGTGAAGTATCAACTAGAAGTATGGATATAAATTTTATCCATCTTACTTTTTATAAATGCAATGAATGCAAAGCTTAACGAACCTCTCTTCCAGATAATTTTAAAATGAATGTTTGGTTTTATTTTTAAATTAAATCAACAATTGCAATACAAATTTTTAAATTTACTAACATTAATATAACGCTGCGTTTTTTTAATCCGTTTTATTTGCGGCAAGAACCGCGTTAACACTTGGAATGGTAATTATGCAAACTTGTCCGTATCTTTTTCTTTATTCGACCCAATGGTCCACTTTAAATTGGTTATGAATTCTCTCCTTCCTGCTCACGTTAAATTGAACTGATTCCAGCTGGTTCCCAAATTAATTCTCTGCCACTCGTTCCAAACTATTCTGTCCAAAATTGCACCTCAATTGCAACAGAGCTAACCGAGCGAGTTTTAGTACCCGGATTAGATAAAAAAATCCCTCGGTCCCTAAGGTTTCAAGTTATTCTTTATTTGGTAGGAATTAATTTTTTTAATGGTTATTTTTCTTGAATGGTACAAAACATTCATAAGCAAATCGCGGAATACTATAACAACTTCGAATATTCTAATGATTCTAAAATTAAAAAAAAAACAAAAAAACCGGAATTCGAACGTTGCTTTTACGTTCCAAAGTCCCATGCCTAGACCCCTACGCTACCGAATTCAAATTGAATTTATTAATTTTGTTTCGAAAGATTTGTTTTTAATTCACTGTATGGTTGACCTCGGTTTCTGGGGGTCCATCACTTCAACGTTTTAACTAACTATTTTCAGTTATTGTTTTTCAGACCGTTGTCTACAATTCAACTTTTTTTTTCAAATTCAATTTATTTAATCAATGCTATTTCAAGTCTTTCGTTTCGATTGTTTACTTAACCCTTATGTTATCGAATAAAAGACAACATATATCAATCAGATGAGGTCCCGGTACCACGACATAGTTTTTACGGATTTAAGTGTTTTAAATGCTTTTTACTTTATCATACAAAGTATCAAATAGTATATTGTTTTATTAGGATGGAAAGATTACCTTTTCCTGCCTAGCGAGTTTTTTCATTTGCGAGGTGAGTGAAACGAGCCGAGGATGGAAAGATTAGGATGGAAAGATGAACTTTCCATCCGAATAAAACATCTTACTTTTTCTCCAAACGAACAAAATTCAAATATAAATTTCAAAATTAGCAATAACTCGGGAACGGCGCTAGATATCAAAAAACTGAGCACAAAAATCTCCCCCCTCGTTTAATATACACCCCCGTAAATTATCGGTAGGAAAGCATATGCAAAAATTCAGTTCGATCGCGCGCATAAAATTTGAAAGGTAGATAATTTTAATCGGTCAACCAGTTTTAATTTAATCAAATTGTAATAAAAATAAACAAAAGTAAGGTGACATTTTGATTTAATCTGTCAACTATTTTCAATTTATGTTGGTAATTTTTAAATTGAATTCGCAACTGTCAACTTCAATTGTGACATTTATTAAAATTTTAGGTTAAAAGATCAAAATGTTTATTTATTTGGTTAAAAATAAAATTTTAAGTTGGTATATTTAAGGATTTAAATGTCAAAGTCAAAGTTTATATCTATTTATTTTTAAATTACTCTCTAAAATTTTATATTTGAAATGGTAAATAAATTTAAAATAATTTTTAGAAAAGGTAGATACCAAAATTAGTCAATTTTATTAAAATAATGTCACATTTCTAGTTATTTTTTTTCCTGCCGCCGACAGTTTACTTTCGAAAAAATCTTTACGCCACGTGGTTTTATGTATGTCGCTAAGGAAAAGTTTGACTTTCCTGTTTAAAATTGATAATGAAACAGCTGACTTACGTGACGTTTGGAGAAAAAGATACATTTTATCCACGAACGGAAAGTTTAGCACACGAAGCAACGCCAAGTGTGCTATCTTTCTTAAGTGGATACGAATATCTTTACTTAGAGTCGCATATAACATTTTATCCAAGATCTGCAAGTAAAATTAAAATTTCAAAATCAAATAAAATTTGAAATTACATTATATAATTTTTACCGTCGTCAGAGACTATTTCACATAATTTGCATATTTTTTCGTATCAATGAACAGTAAGCACTTTCAATCATAAATATATTTTTTTACAATTTTAAACGTATAGGATTGCGAAATCCATACAATAAGATTTAAATGTATCTTGTAGCTCGTTATTGATAATCATATTTATTGTATTTTCAAGAGCTAATAATTTTAATTAAGATCCTATTAATATCTATAAAAAATATATATCTTTGCGACCTCCTCATGTTGGTCACAGTAGATTATTTATCAACTACAAGCAGTTCAACCACTTTATCAAAAATACCACGTATTATTGCAACTTATGTAAATCTACCTAATCCGGAACAATACACTGGTCATTGTTTCCGACGATCCTCGGCCACTCTTATAGTTAATTCTGGAGGTGATTTAATGACTCTTAAACGTCATGGTGGGTTTAAGTCGTCTAGTATCGCTGAAAGTTACGTCAAAAATTCAGTGTCTAACAAAATTAATATTGCAAAGAAAATTCATGGAATTCTACATCAACGATGATGGAAAATCATGATATAGGAGTAATTAATAATGCACTGTTGAACATATCTGACAATTCCACCGACACCGTCATTAAGGGTTTCGTGTTATCAAAATTATCATCAGGTGCCATTAATATTCAAGGAAATGATGGTGTTTTTAATTTAAATGTTCAATCTCTTTAAAATAAATTCTTTAAACTTTTATCTAGAAATTATTGTGGGTAAATTGGATTTCGCCGGTTAAAACCAAACTCACTAGTGAGTGAAAAATCACTTTCGCTCACTAGTGGATAAAAGTCTACTTTGACGTTTTAAAATGTCAATGTAAACGTCATTTAAATTTAAAAATTTTAAATTCTTTTAAAATATTACAATATTACAAATATGTATATTTTGAATTATTATAAGAGGTATTAGATAAAGTTTTTACTTTTAATTACTATAACAGCACAATTTCCAGTTTTTTTTATTATTTTAACTTGATAACAAACTTTTATTGTGAATCTTCAAATATCTAATTAATGTTATTAATAAATTTATTTTTGCTTTCCAGTTTTCTGCAGAAATGGTGAATTTAATGTTATGTACAATGAGTAAGTATCGATATCTAATACACACGTTATCTTTTCATATTTTTGTTAATTTTTAAGATCTATCTATTATTTTTTGTTTGTCGTCAAAATAAAGTTGAAGCATAGAATTTCAGTAGGAGCGTTTATGCAGTTAGTTTACACTCTTGATTTTTGGCGGGGTGTGCACTATAAACACTCCAACTGAAATTCTATGCTTCAACTTTATTTGGACGCGTGCGGTGCGTGCGTTGCGTGCGTCGACGTTTTGCATAAACCAACCTTGAGTAATTGATACTATTTTCATGATGTAACCACAAAATACATACATACAGACGAACATCCAATTAAAATTCATCAAAAAACTTATCAGGGCATGATACGAAACATTTTAATACAAAAATTTCGATTTTTGATTTTTGAGTGGATTACAATACTTTCCCTTATACATACGTATACGTATGGGCAAAGTAAAAATAATAGAGGGTTTAAGAGAACTTCACAACATAATAAAAAAATAGGGGGTCATTTTTTTTTAATTGCAGTAAAGTAAAAATAAAATACAATGTACGTATAGATAATCAAGTACCTATGTAATATATTTTAGGTAAAATAAAAGCACGATACCTTCTGGCAATACTGGGATCAATAGGTATGGGTATTGTGTATGGCCTTAAAGTAAATTTAAGTATAGCTATGGTTAGTATGGTTAATAATACTGCCTTGGAAATGGAAATCAATGGTAGACAAATAGGTCAGCCTTATTATGAAGGCATGATTGAATTACGACAAGATTCAGAATGCAACATAGTGGTTACCGAGGAAAGCAAGTTAGAGGTAAGAAAGATTAGGTGGCTAGACGTGTTGATAATTTAAAAAAACAGGATGGTCCATTTCATTGGTCTTCATCAATACAAGGATCTCTCAAAAGTTCGTACTTCTGGGGGTACATGGTTGCCCAATTTCCAGGTGGACGGGCTTCCGAATTATTTAGTGCAAAATGGGTAATGTTTTTTGCAGTCAGTATCAATATTATGGGTACAATTTTATCTCCGGTGGCTGCCAAAATCCACTACGGAGTCTTACTCGTAATAAGGGTTCTGGAAGGAATTGGGGGAGGAGTAACATTTCCAGCTATGCATGTTTTATTAGCTAATTGGGCGCCACCAACGGAAAGAAGCGTAATGAGTAGTCTCACTTATTCAGGGACCGCTTTAGGAACTGTTGTAAGTATTTCGTTTTTTCCCGAAATTTTCAGTTACTACTAAAATATTTTAACAGGTCTTTACATTAATTACTGGAATAATAGCGTCTGGTTTGGGTTGGGAAGCGATATTTTACATCGAAGGTTCTTTGTGCGCTATTTGGTTGATCATGTGGGGCATCTTGGTAGCCGATACTCCCAACAAACAAATATATATCAGCGATGAAGAACGACAGTTCATCATGTCATCACTTAATACAAATCAAGACGGATCATCAGTTGGGTAAAACCAAATCAAATAAAAACAAATTGTTAATTCAATGCTTTAGGTCAAGAAACCTCCATTACCGTGGAAGGCTATATTCACATCTCCAGCATTTTTAGCTATTTTAGTAGCACATGTTTGTTGCAATTGGGGGTGGTATATGGTGCTGATCGAACTTCCAAATTATATGAAGCATATTTTAAAATTCAAAATTGCCGAAAATGCTGTTTTAAGCTCTATACCGTTTCTAACAATGTGGTTTTTTAGCATGATTTTAAGTAAAATCCTCGATAGCTTAAGAAGTAAAAATTCTATCACTACAACAACTGCCAGAAAAACTTCCACTTTGATATCAAGTGTGATACCAATGATATGTTTACTTATACTTCCATACATTGGATGCCAAAGAACTGTGTCAATCATTCTCATGACTATAACGGTCACCGCAATCGGCGGAATGTTTTCTGGGTTTTTATCAAATCATATCGATATTGCACCAAATTTTGCCGGATCCCTAATAGGGATAACTAATACTTTTGCAACTATTCCTGGAATAATAGTACCAATTTTTGTGGGAAAATTAACTGAAGTAGATGTAGGTATTTGACAACGTTACCATTTTATTGTGTTTATAAAACATTTCATGGTTTTAGCCTACCATATCATCTTGGCAAATTGTATTTTGGGTTACTATTGTTCTCTACGTAATTGAAATAGTCGTGTACAGTATTTTTGGTTCAGGAGAGGAGCAAAAATGGAACAAATTTGCTTCAAGTGGTGAATTGCAACCATTGAAATCTCCTTAATCAAATTAATCATCTATAATTCTTAATTTATAGGTTAATTATATAAACTTATTGTCAGTATTAACTGAAGAGTTAAGATGAAACAACCTTCATTGATATCTATATTTTATCTAAATGTAATGTAAATTATTTTTTATTTATTAAATACACATGTACCTACTATTATTAAGGTTTACGTTCTTTTAGGAATATTCTAGCTAGCGTTTTTGCCTCATTCCCTATTCTTCTCCATTCCAATCTATCCTCGCATCTTCCTTTCCATCTCGTCACTCCCAACGCTTTAAGGTCATCCATCACTTCGTCCATCCACCTATTTCTTGTTCTTTCTCTAGGTCTTGTTTCATTCAGCTCCATTCTGTTATCTGTCGTAATTCGCTTTGTCGTTCTCTTTTGGTGATGTGCCCCAGCCAGCTAACTCTTTGAGCCTTCATGTACCTCACAATGTCACCCTTACCCAAAGTGTAAGGTGTTTGTTCTCCGGTTTTCTTCATACCCATAATCGCTCTCATCATTCTCTCGAACGCTCTCAGTCTTTTGATGGAAATGATTTCGATTTTATCGATTTTATGATTTTATGAAAAATGATTTTCGATTTTATATGTATTTCTTACGTAATTCTTATATTACCTTTAGTAAATTTGTGATTTTGGTAGTGTTAATGTTTAATGTTTAATCTGTTCTCCAATATTGATACTTATAAAAAACTAAGTAAAGATCCCACTTCCACCGTTCAGGGAAAATTTAACAGGATTATTAAAGAACTATATGATAATAAGTACATTGACTTGACATCTAGAAAACGGTTAACAAAATATAATTCACAATTCCCTAGAGCATATGGTTCCACAGCTCCCAACTGCGAAGCCTAAGAGAAGCCTTAACCGCCATCTCCTGCACATGAAGATCAAGTGGAGGGAGGCAGAGAAGGACTTCCTATGCTGCAGTGGGTGCAGTGCGCATCACTCCCGTTGCGGCCAGACATATTAATCTCTGGATCCGATGTAGAGAGGACGCTGCTGTTACTTCTTTGGTTCTGGGCCACCAGACAAGTGCACCATAGCGCAGCATGGGCCTGACAACCGCAGTGTAGAGCCAAAGGGTGATCTTAGGGGATAGACCCCATGACCGTCCCATCGCCCTCCGACACTGCCAGAAAGCCATCCATGCCTTGCTAATTTTGGTTATCAGATGTTTTCCCCAGTTTAGCTTCTTGTCAAGTATTATACCCAGATACTTGACTTCGTCCGCTAGTTTCAGAGGAGTCCCCATTAAGTTAGGCATTGTCATGCCAGGCAACTTTCTTTTATTGGTAAACAGAACAAGCTCTGTCTTGGTCGGGTTGACCGAGAGAGAGTGCTCAGTGCACCATTCCTGCAGTATTTTGAAAGCTGTCTGCATTTGCATGCAGATTATGTTTTCAAATTTTCCAGTAAGCAGTATGGTCATATCATCTGCGTATCCTATAGTATAGAAACCTTTTTCGTTAAGGCGTTGTATAAGGCTGTCCACCACCATAATCCACAGCAGTGGAGAGAGTACTCCCCCCTGAGGACAGCCTTTGATCACAATGCCTTTGATCAGTTGGCAATGGTTGTGGGAACACCGTATCGGTGTAGCGCTGCATTTATGCTTTCAAAAGTGGTTTTATCAAAAGCCCCTTTGATATCAATAAATGCTCCTAGGGTGGACTCTTTTTGGTCCAGTGATCTCTCGACGCGCTCCACCACCTTGTGTAGAGCAGTCTCAATAGATCTCCCAGGGATATGGTTTACTGGTTTACGTGTAGCGGTCTGTGTGTCAGAGCCGTATCACGAATCTCTCTATCGCACAGTTTTTCTAACGTTTTCAGGAAAAACGAAGTCAAACTGATTGGTCTAAAAGATTTAGCCAGGGAGTAATCGCCTCTACCTGGTTTAGGTATGAAGATAACTTTGACCTTTCGCCATTCCTTCGGTGTGTATCCGTGTGCAATGCACGCCTAGAACACTCGCACTAGGTGACCAAGCAGGTGATCCAGACCCCACTGAAGTAGGGCTGGAAGTACCCCGTCAGGTCCAGACGATTTAAGGGGCTAAAGGATTTAATGGCCCATGCCGTCTTGGTCGTATTCACAACCTTCTTTGCAATTTCTCAGTTAACCTCTCAGTTGGTGGTTGACTTCTAGCGTCAGTCCAATCAAAATCCTATTTTCCTATCAGGAAAATGTGTGTGTAGCAGTATTTCGGCAGTTAGCGAGAGGGTTTCTGTGTACGACCCATCCTCTCGGTATAAGCTGCCGGGCTGCTGATATGGATCTTTAGCGAGGATCTTGTTTAACCTAGCCGCAGCAGCGGTTGTTTCAACGTCGCTGCAGAAGAACTCTCTTGAACTCCGACCTGTGCGCCTTAAACACTGCCCAGTCGACGTCCCTCTTAGAGTTCTGCGCTTTATTGTAGAGCTTTCTTGTCGCTTTCCTTAGCTGGTCGAGTTCTTCGCACCACCAGGGTGTTGCTCGAACCCGCAATCCAGCCGTTCTTAACGGGCATGACAGCTCATATGCGTTTAAGAGGGAGTTCTGCAGCTCATTAGCATACATCTCAATCTCCTCAGTGGTTGTTAGTCTTTTTTTGTTGGAAAGTCCCTTCAACATTTCAGATTCCATGGATTTTGACAGGTGATCTAAGAAGACCATCCTGTCCGCATTCCTAGGATTCCATATTGCTTGGGTTCCATTGTTTTAGCCTTTAATTTAAAGGTAATCCATCTATGATCTGACATTGTCAGTTGGTCGGACACTTGCCAGTCATATAAGTGATTAGAAATGCTTAATGACGTCACGGTAATGTCAATTACCGAGTTGCGGTGGGGTGACACATAAAAAGTAGGGACACCCCCGCGATTAAGTATTACTAAATTTGTATCGATAAGATAATCTAATAGAGACTTACCTCGGTTGTTAAAATCTCTGCTGCCCCACGCCTGATGGTGGGAATTAGAGTCGCAGCCAATTATGAGGTGTTTCTTTTATTGCTCGCAATAGTTCACCAGATCCATCATCCTTTGGGAGGGTGGCAGTTCCGGCGAATCGATTGGGAGGTAAATGGACGCTAAAATGACATCCTTTGGGTCATCCCCTAAGTCGCAGCTCGTCCGAACTGCTGTTAAGTCGCAGTCGCTATACTGCGGCAGAAGGTTGGCCTGAATATTGCTAGGTATGTAAATACATGTCCTGCTTTTATTTGTGGAGCTACCTGTAAACATACTTACTCGTGTCGTAGAAGACGCTCCACTCTTTCAGTTTGGCCCAGGGGTTCTGAGCGGCAAGGCGGCGTGTGACCACCTCAGTGGACTCCGGTTCTCCCGGAATCCAAAGAGTGACCTTGGTCAGCCTTGATAGATCGTCCACCTGGACCACATCTAATTTAGCACCTTGCCATGGTGGTGGCAGGTTAGCTATTGTTTTTTGCAGCCATTCCAGCGAGCTCTGGTCACTGCAGGTGATCCTAAGGATCTGCCCCGAGTGATAGAACCCGCCAAAAGTGGGTGCTGGCTTTGTCTCATTACTTACTGCTGCTATAAAAGCATCTAGTGCAGTGGTGAGATTACTTTCGATAATAATCACCTGGGACTCATCGAGTTTGCCCAGTGGATTTGATCGGTCTATCACCGCTACTCGGAGGTGCTTTTCAGCAGCCTCTTTGTAGGTGACGTTACCCACCCTATTCGAGTTCTTTTGTTGAACAGGATACGTCGACTTTGCCCTCTTCCCCTGATTGCTCGATGGTGAAGGCAAAGAGTCCTGTGATCGAACTCTCTTCTTAGCAGCTACAGTTTGCAGCTGCTTATTCTTACTTACACCATGTGCAGGTCGCTTGAGCCTGGTCTGTTCATGTGCAGTATTGCTCGTCGAGGTGCCCTCGCCTGACTTTGATTCGGCCAGGCGGGCTTTCCTGCGACGTTTGGCCTCCGCTCCACAGATCCTTTTTCTCCCAGTCTTGGGAGGTAGGTCCGTAGCGAGAGGAGGCGCTACCCGCAGTGAATCCTACCTGTTTGTAGCGACGGGGTATCCGTAGACGCACCCGTCTGTGTAGGCACCCGCTTGGGTTTTAGTTGATTCATCAGCTGGTTTTTTATTTAAGTTCAATTTTGCCATGTAGGGAATTTCATATTCATCTCCCAGAGCTCCCCACCCGCCATGGAGTCCGCAACATTGGGGACGCCGAAATTCGACGCCAGGGCTACTCGGAAGATATAGCCCTCAGGAAGGTGAAATGCTTGCACACTCCATCCTCCCTCAAGGACTCGTCCTGCTGAACCTCTGACGGAACAGCGCAGCCGATTGATCAGGGTGGACTAGTCCTGACCACCCGTTTGACTGGAAATCCAGGCCAAAGTGGAGTGTTGCCAGACCCAGGGGAACTACTACCGCCCCCGAGCTGACTCAGCCACCAGGATCCTCTCATCCCACCGTACGGGTTACCGCGCACGGCAAAAACACGCAGGTACCTGTATTCGTCTGGTTTCTGCACAGTGGCCGTCATCCCGTTTTCTTGACAAGCCAAAAGCCCGAACACAAAGGTTTTTAAGCCCCGGCCCGAGCCAGCCTGACAAAGCGGACCGAGCACGAGAGAGTTTTATGTCCCTGGCTCGAGTCCTAGCATGTACACGCCCACCGTTTCCTCAAAACACGCAAGCCCCCTCACCACGGCAAGGTTCAGGTACATTCGAGGGGGTCCTACTGTGCCTTTCAATGTTGTAAGCACGAAAGATGCCAAAGATAAAATACTCCAGAGCAAGATACCTCAGGGCTTTATATTAGTTTCGTTTGATGTTAACACGTTATTTACTAACATCTCCAAGGAGGCTACCTTGGCTTCACTAACGAATAATTGGGACCTCATTGAGCCGTTTACTAATATCCCTATCAACATGTTCATGAAACTTGTATCACTGATTTTCGACAACAGCTATTTTAGTTTCGACGGTGTGTTTTATGAGTTATGACCAATTGGTGGGTTCAGCGATGGGTGACCCATGCTCTCCTGCTTTGCAAATTTTGTGATGAGTGATCTTTTGTGCAATTTCTTCGGATCTATGCAATTTGAGTTACCATTCTTGTTGTTATATGTTGAAAACATTTTCACTTCTGTCCCAGAGGGAGAAGTAGACAACTGTATTAAGATCTTAGGTGGTTATGATGATATGCTCTCTTTCACATTTGAACGTGAAGTTCATGGTGTTATCCCTTTTGTTGACCTTCTTGTCAGGAGAATGGATGATAGAACACTAGTGACTGATATATATATAGGAAGCCTTCATCGACAGACAGATTATTGAACTACCACTCATCGCATAATAACCAAAAAGTTGGTCTCATACATACCATGAAAAATAGGATAAAGTTATGCGTACCTGACCATCTCGTTAACGCTAGATTAGAGAATTTAAAGGTCCAACTTCTAAAAAAAATGGCTATCCGGGACGCTTGTTAGACTTAACTTTTTTTGGTAATAGAAGACCATTCCAACCTTTAGTTCCTCCAGATTCACATAATACAAGCTTTGATACTAAATACACGAAGATCATGTATCATCCTCTCCTATCTAACAAGATACGGGGGCTGTTTAGAGAATGTGTTGATGACATCAATAATTTTAAACTAGTCTTTCACAATGGATTCACTCTTGGTAAAATCCTGTTTTCCACCATCAAAGACAGGATTCCCACCTTACAACGCAGCAACGTCGTCTATAGTGTCAAATGTTCCTGTAACTGTGTCTACATTGGCCAAACGAAACAACTCCTCTCAACTCGTATAAAACAACATCTTTACGATATTCGGTTAGGCTCCTTGAAGACGGGCTTATCCAAGCACACCATCCAAAGTTCTCATTCATTTAAACATAAAGATGTTACTATTTTGGAAGTCCAGCCGAATTATTATAAAAGAATATTTTTGGAAGCAGCACACATTTCAACTATTGACAACAATATCAACAAACAGACAGATTATGGATATATCAACCCTGGCTATAAAGGTTTGATCAGACATTACCTGCAGAGGACTAAGTAGCGGTGGTTGGATTTCTGCACCCTTGAGTTACATTGTCGGTTATATATGTGTCGGATATCGGGATTTCCTTCTTTTTTACTAATATGTTAGTAGGCGAAAAAGTTTCCTTGAAATCGATACCTTCCTTTTGTGCGAACCCTTTTGCACATAGGCGTGCCCTGTACCGTTTTCCTCCGTCTGGGTTGTTCTTAATTTTAAAAACCCACCTACAACCTATAACATTTTGTTTTTGATTCCTTTCGATTAATACCCATGTCGAATTTTGTTTTAATGCCGTCAGCTCGTCTTGCCACTTTTCCGAGTCTTTGCATGACATTGCCTCTTTGTAGGTTTGAGGTGCCACAACAAAGTTTATTTCAAAATCGTCATACCTTTGAGGTGCCGAAATACATTCTCTTGAGCGTAGTTCATATCTTGGTTGTTCCACCATAGATTCTTCTTCGTGTGCTTCAACTTCTTCGATTGCTGGTACTTCTGCTTCCTGAGATATGTCTTCGTGGATTTCGTGGTTTTCTTCTTCATACTCTTCGAGATCGATTTTCGTTGTGTTCTTTCTGTCGATTGGTCCTACCAAACTCTTCATTGAAAATCACATCTTGGGAAATTATAATTTTCCTAGTTTCGATGTCGAATAACCGATAATTGGTAGAATTGCCATCATATCCTACTAATAATGTTTGTATACTTTTTGGTTCCAACTTCGTCCGTTTTTGTTTTGGTACGTGTGCGTACGCTACACTCCCAAATGTTCTTATGTGCGACAGATTTGTTTTCTTACCTGTCCACAATTCATACGGAGTCATTTCAGGTGTGTTTGCATTTGGTGTTCTGTTTAATATGTAAACCGCAGTATTAACAGCTTCACCCCAAAATTCCGCTTTTAAGTCTCTTTCGTACAGCATTGATCTTGCACTTTCCACTATTGTTCTCATCTCACGTTCCGCGCGTCCGTTTTGCTCAGGTGTATACGGCGCTGTTCTCTCTATATCGATACCCTGATCGCGTAAAAAGTCTTTTAAATTTCTATTAATAAATTCAGTTCCATTATCGACATGTAATGATTGTACTTGATGCCCGAATTTATTTTTGCACAATTTAACAAATGATTTAAATGATTCTAAAGCGTCACTTTTGTGTTTTAGGAATGATACTACTCGGTAACCCGTCGCTTCGTCTTTGAATAAAAGGAAGTAATTTGAGCCCCCGATGCTAGTTTCGGTAAATGGCCCACACATGTCACTGAATATGTTTTCGCCCGGGTTCACTTTGTGGTTTACCCGACCGAACTTTAATAAATTAAAGTTCGTCAAATTTATATCCGTTATTTCGCCCTTGTTAACGATACTTTTTAATCTTTTGGGGTTTATGTGGCCGAGCCTTTTGTGCCACAAATTTAACTTCTCCGCGTCAGTTGCAGCATAATTTGCTTCATAATTTAGCACCGTTCTAAATTGTAATAGGTATAAATTATTGGTTTTTCTTTCTGCTGCAGCTGTAAGTTCTCCATTTAAATAAACAAAGGCGAACTTGTTTTCTTTTACAATTTTGTAACCATTTTTAGTTAAGATTCCTTCAGAAAATAAATTTCGACGCAGTTCTGGTACATAAAGCACGTTTTTAATTATACCATCGCACCACTTTTTATTTATGTTCTTCTGTATTTTTATCGTTCCTTTTCCGTGTACCTTAAGAATTTTGTCGTTGCCTAACTTTACGGTGTTATTCTCGATGAGTTCTTCATACGTAGAAAAGTTTTCCTTCTTGTACGTCATGTGTGCGGACGCCCCGCTGTCCATCACCCATTCTTCACTTTCTGTTGTTGTTAGGGCTTCAGCGGTTTGATTTTCTTCGTCCGTCACAAATGCTGACAAGTTTCCTTCTTGTTTTGCACTTTCGGTCGTTCGAACGTTCCTCGGTGCCCTGCAATTGTTTGCGAAATGTCCTCTCATTTGACAATTGAAACACGTAATTGTCGTCTTTGCACTCCGTTTTTCCTTTGTGCTCACACAGCAAGACTGTTAGATGAAGAAGCCAGTCTAACAAACAGTCTTGCTGTTAAATTTTTTAGAGTTTGCTTGCTTTCGTCAACCGACAGCCATGCTTGTCTAAAATTTCCAAAACTTTTCAGGTAACCCTAGCAAGATTTTTGTCATTATTGACGCATCACTTATCTCGTCGCCCGAATTCCTCACTTCTTTAGCTAAGTTTTCGATTTTAGCTATGTGGATGGCCATCGAGTCATTTTTATCCATTTTGTAACTGTGGTAACGTTCCTGAATGATTATTTTGTTGGTTTCCGATTTTTGATCGTAAACTAGATCCAGTTTTTCTAAAACTTCTTTTGCTGTTACGCAGTTTTCCACCAGAGTTATCAAGGATAAGTCGATTGCTGAAGTTAATGTAAACATTGCTACAGCATCCTTTTTATCCCAAGTTTCATTAGGGCTAATATTTGAGGGTCTCGGGGTTACACCGGTCGCTATTTTCAGTACCCCTTTGGCCCTTAATGCACACATTATCTGGAACTTCCATTGTTTGAAGTTCTTCCCATTGAATTTCGAGATGACACTGATATCAATTTTGTCTGCCATTTTCACTGTGTTACTGACAAAATCCCATAAACTACTTTACGTTTCACCCTTATTGTTTTACACTTGCAAAACCCTTTATATTGGAAACTACTTTACGTTTCACCTTTATTGTTTTCTTGTCCATCTCTTTTTCGAAGCACTTGCACTGAACCCGGTTCGCGCACGTTCCTGTCTTAATTACTCGCGTTACTGGGCGACATAACCTGTTGAAGTTGATTGCAGCGAATTGTAATTTCGACAGGTGTTGTGAAGAAAAGAAGACGAACATATAATACAAACGTTTATTAATTAAAAGAAAATATAAATGTGTAAATTAAACTATGCTCTAGGCTCTACTAACATTACGTAGATGCACTAGCTTGATGAATATTAGAATACGTCTTTACTTAATGACTGTAGACTTAATACTACTATCAACTACCCTAAATTCAAAAGAAATTCACATGTGGTTGCGACTCTGATGTGTAGACTCGCCCCCAACTCCAGTGGACCAAACAGGTAATGAGCATTTCAATTCATATTCTTTAACAGATATTGCCAATTCCTGCTCTTCCTTCTGATTCTTCTTTATATAGGCAGCAGCCAATCCTTCTCGTTTTCTTTTTGCAATAGTTAATGCATCAGTACGCATGGGGTATCCGCCAAAATCTTGCAATACTTCATTTAAAGAATTTATAGAGGCTTGAGTTTACTTAATTTATTCCTCTTTCCTCCTACCAGCAATTGGTTTGAAAATACTTCACTAGATTGGTCCATGGGCGGGCGTCCAGGGAATCTTTTTCAGGGAGGAAACACTAAACACAACACTACACTAAACTAAACACAACACAAAAACACTAAAAAAGTTTAATTTTTTTTTGCCAAAACACTGGCAATGCTTCACGAAAATCACCTACCAACAGAATCATCGCACCACCAAACCGATTTTGATTGTTTCGTGAAAAATACTTCGAATAAGCTCTTCCTTTGATTCGGTGAATACGGTCGAGATATCAACCGCGATTTTCCCATTACCAATGTCCAGGAATCTGGCAGGTATGGCTTTTTGGCTTAGTGAATGGATTTATTTGGACAGTTGCAACTAATATAATTGGTGACATATTTAAGTTTCGCCATCTAGCAATCACAGAACATTTAATAGTATATTTTAGGCCAAGGTTGTGAAGACAACCATTATAGCCCTAGCGCCAAGATTATATTCCGAGGTGCGAAGCGCCGAGGAATATAAGGCGCGTAGGCTATAATGGTCTTCACAACCGTGGTTTATATACGATTTTTTCCACTACTAGATTTATTGCCATTTTTTAAAAATTCTTATTAATAAAAAAAATTTCAAATTTAAAATATTTATTTCTATACGACTATCATAGAATGTGGGCATTCTGATTCTATTTTTAAATACAGAATATCTACATTCTTTCTTTTTTTTATTCTCACACCGATATCGGTGCGAGAATAATTATTCTCGCACAGATTAGACCAATTAGAGGAAAGAATAATTATTCTCGCACAGATTAGACCAATTAGAGCAAAGAATAGACTACTATTTGAAGTGACATCTATTACCAAATTTTTGAACTCAATTTATTTACACATCTGTCAAATTAATAACAAATATTATATTTAAGTGCCTGGATTACAATTTATAAAAGACAGTTAAAAATTTACTCGCGTATTATAATAGACGGATAAATTTAAATTTATCATTTAATTTAACCTCTTGATTTACTATTGATTTAACCTATGTCAATTTGTCTTTGTTTTTAATTCACAAATTATATAAACAAAAAACTTTTTTGCGTGCGATCGATCTGAATTTTTGCACATATTTTCCTACCGATAATTCACAAAGGGTGTGTACGAGGGGGGACAATTTTTTGCTCAGTTTCTCGATATCTAGCGCCGTTCTTGAGTTATTGCTGCGTTTCCGCCACTCAAACTTGAATTAGCGATAACTCGAAAACGGCGTTAGATATCGAAAAACTGAGCAAAAACTTCTCCCCCCCCTCGCTGCAACTCCTCCCCTGTGAATTATCGGTAGGAAAGCATGTGCAAAAATTCAGATCGATCGCGCACAAAAAAATTTTCTCAGTTTTACAAGTTCTAATTACGGTCAAAACTTATACAGCTTATTATTTTAATAGTCGTATAGAAAGTATAGTCTGAAACATGTTTGGAATGGCTATTCCGCACTCGTGAACGGGCATAAGCATAAGCAGGCATAATATAGGCTTTTTTAGCCCGAGGGCGTATAAAGTTGCTAAGCAATGACAACAATTTTAATACCTATCAAAACAAAATAGTGGAAATCTTTTTATTTATTATTTAAATTTCAAGGATACAATTTATTTATTAAATGCCATTAATTGCCATCCACCCAACTGATTCAACGTTCTTGTGTCACCACCGCTCTCAGCCAATATGCAGATGGTTTTAGATATAGAGTTGTCATACTTTAACTTCAAGCTTTCCTTAAATTTCACCATTATCATAAGTTTGAGTAGATGCACCAAACAGAAGATGGTTTATAAAGCTTTGACTAAGAAAAACGAAAATTATTAATAAATACAATTATTATTAAGCGATTGAACATTTTCTTACCATTTGACATTTTTTGCACATCGCCACTCTTCAAAGCTACATATATTCCTTCTCGTACAAATCTTTTGATTTTATTGGAATCAATCTACTCTGGGCAACCTCAAATTTATCCAATATTTCTATTGAATAACTTTGATTTTATCCATTTGCAAATATAAAATTAATTTGTTTGCAATAAAACAATAGAGCATTCTAGCAATATCAACAATTTACATAGGAACCATGGCAAAAATTCATAGTACAAACAAAATGTCATTTTTTCCCAAAATGCTTAATTCTTGAATTTTTACTATTCAAGGCCCAAGCACCAAAATGAAATAAAACGTTGTATGTACCACGTTCGCAATCAGACTATATCTCTCAGGATATTTAAAGCCCTCCGCTAACGCGTCGGGTTTAAAATTACCCTCCGAGCTATAATCTATTGATTGCGCCCTTAATAAATACTTAATAATAAATACATAAATAACTATTGTTTTGTAATAAAAATTTACAAACCATTATTTAGTAAACCACTTCCTAAAAGTTCCGTTTGCCGTAACTGTAACCACCGCTTAAAGTGACAGAACCAGTGATTTTCTATATTATCTATCTACAGTATCGGACAAAAAGAAATTTCCGATAATTTCCGATTTTAACATTATTACTAACAATAAAAAGTAAATCTTTGGAAATATAATAATAATAATAATATAATAATATAGTCTTTATTTCATATGAGAGAGACAACTACAAATAAAAAAAATCGGATGTGGCTATCACATAACTTTCCGAATATTATTTATATATAGAATAGAAAAAATAAATAAAAAATAAAAAAAAATAAAAAAAATAAAAATAAATAAAAAAAAAATAAAAAAAAATTTTTAGAAAAAATTTTATAACACAAAAGTTGTAGGTAATTTGATATGGATAATTTTTGTCTTAATAAACTTTTACCTATTTCATTGCGTTTCGGAGTTATAATGGATTATGTTTTATCGCTTCAAGTAAACCCCCCGTTCCCCCCATACGATTTTATCCATTTTCAATAGGCTTCGTGCCACAACAGATAAAAACTTAAATTTAAAATTTGGAGTGATTTTGTTATTTCGTTTGGTTGCTATCGTGTTCACAGACATACATACACACACACACACATACACACATACAGACATTTTTCAAAAATTGTAGAAATGGTTTAAGGGAACCTCAAAACATAAAAATTTTATGAAAAAATTGGGGGTCAATTTTTTTTTTCAATTTCAGATTACAATACTTTCCTTACTAAGGAGTTCGGAAAGTAAAAATCGGATGTGGCCATCACATAACTTTCCGAATATTATTATTTATCCGGGGTGTAACGTTATACGGATTTTGATTGGTTAATTGTTTATTGTGTTTATCGTTGATTGGTTCATAGCTATAGGTTAGTTATACTGATACTTAACCGACTATTGTAAAAACGGACCTAAAACATTCAGAAAATCGAAATAATAAGCAAAAGCAAAAATACAAATAAAAAATTATCACAAATAACTTAAATTCTATCTACAAAAAATTTTGCTTATTTAGACAATTTAGATATTTTTTCATTTTAGAAAAAATTTTATAACACAAAAGTTGTAGGTAATTTGATATGGATAATTTTTGTCTTAATAAACTTTTACCTATTTCATTGCGTTTCGGAGTTATGATAGATTATGTTTTATCGCTTCAAGTAAACCCCCCGTTCCCCCCATACGATTTTATCTATTTTCAATAGGCTTCGTGCCACAACAGATAAACACTTAAATTTAAAATTTGGAGTGATTTCGTTATTTCGTTTGGTTGCTATCGTGTTCACAGACATACATACACACACACACACTCACACACAATCACACACACACACACACACACATACACACATACGAAAAAATCACTTTTTGCCGCTCCGTTTTCCATTGTCCATCGTAATTCTTACCTCCAGTTCTTACCTACCAGAATATTAAGGTAAGATCTGTTGTGACCCTCAGATTTATTGCTTTATTTTATTATAACATTTTTATATTTTACTCAAAACATAACATATTGGGCCGTGCTTACTCTTACCTATTTACTTTCCCCATACATATACGTATGTATAAGGGAAAGTATTGTAATTCACTCAAAAATCAAAAATCGATATTTTTGCATTAAAATGTTCCTTATCATGTTCATTATCATGTCCTGATAAGTTTTTATGAATTTTAGTTGGATGTTCGTCTGTATGTTTGTATGTCTGTCTGTATGTGGTTACGAGATCATGAAATGAAATAGTAACAATTGCACAGGTTAAACCACGCAATCAAATGTCAAAAAATTTGGCATAAATGTACATCATAGTTAAACTTAGAGGCCAGCTGAAAATGGTGAAAATTTGTTGAAAATTGCGGAAATGATAAAGAAAATAAAAAAAGTTCAAGTGTCAATTACTTTTGGACCACCATTTGTTATATCAAATTATTGGAAATTAATTCAAGTTTGACGTTTATGAAATTTTGACATATTTTAGGGTTTTACGCTCCGTGTCCCGCGTAGCGCAATTTTTGAGACCCGCAAATGCGACCTGTCGCTTCATTGAGGTCTTCCACGTTGAACGATACATTGCAAGAAGATGGCCAACGAAAATTTACTCTCCAATTATGGGTGCAAAGAAGTAAATCTGCACTTTTAATTTAACAGGTTTTCAAATTTTTCAACTTCACGGCTTTATGATGCGAACGTTTATAATGATTACTGCTTACCTTAATAAAATAAAACTGTTGTGGTACATACATTTACATAATAATATAGCTATTTAAGTTTACAATAATTATTAATGTATTCGTGTTTGACAAAAATTTAACTACCGAAATTTGTTTTAAACAACTGTGCAACTTAGCAACGCTTTTAATTTAAAATTACACTTGCACACGCCTTCTAGTGCATACGCATAGTTAAATTACAAAATTTAATTTTTAGTATTTTATTCGAACCGCAATGAGGAAAAATCTTGTATGATACACGTAGGAAAGTTAGTAACATAAATAGCTATTTTAGTATTATATTGAGTTAAAGGGTAGCCCAATATATTTTGATTTACTCTTTTTTTTTTTGCCCCTTTTGGGGGAAGTTAATTTAATAAATCTGCACTATTTGCTCTCAATTTTAGTTATTCTGGGTGGTACTCTATTTTTCCTTAACCTACCTTCGCAGTACAGGTGGTTTTGTTGCATCTGTTTACGGAGTGTTATTAACTGCGTGGCGCTCAAATCTCACTATCTTTGGCTTGCTCTCGGAGCGATTTCTCACAGCATCACTCCGTATTCAACACCAATAAGGAATAGAGCATAACACTTTTTTTTTTTTACGTTTTGGAATCCTTGCTCTGAGCTGGCCTAAAGGTTTAATTTATTTTACTTTTACCAAGCCAGTACCCTGAGTTCGATCTGCTGGCTAACAAAGACCAACAAACACTACCCCTCAATTTGATAGAAGAGTAAAGAAATTATCTTCGGGGAATCCTTTTCTATCAACAAATCAAATTTTAACAGAAATGGTAGAAACTTCAGTATAAAAAAAACAATTCAAAGAAGATTAATTAAATTTGGTCTTCCAACGAGAAAACCTGCTATGAAACCTAATCTGTCGAAGAAAAATATACAGGCTAGACTTGAATTTGCTACAACTCATTTAAGCTGGACAGCACAGGATTGGAAAAAGATCCTTTTTAGTGATAAATCGAAGTTTAGTGTGTTTATCGATGGAGTGCAGTATGTGAATCGCTCAATTAACAAAAGACTTAATCCGAAATATGTTAAAACTACGGTAAAACATGGTGGATGTAGTTTGGATGGTCTCGATAAGTTTTTCAGGTTACGGAATAGGAGCGTTGTATAAAATTTAGTCCATTATGGGTCGTTTTATGTATATGAATATATTGGACAAGGTTATGTTTTCTTATGCGGAAAGGAATATGCCTCTTCGGTTCATACATCAACATGATAAAGACTCAAAACACACGGCAAAAATGTGAGAGTTTTTGCTCAATCTCCAGACCTCAATCCAATTGAAAATCTTTGGGAACTAGTGACAGAGAAGTACTGAAACCCCAGTTGAAAAATAAGGTTGATTTATTTAAAAAAATCACTCAAGTGTGGAATTCGTTTGATAATGATGTAATCCAAAATATCATTACATCTATTCCTAAAAGATTAAAAACAAAGGATCTTAGACTTAGAATTATATTATTTAAAACATGTAAATATTAATTTCTTCTGAAGTCGCTTTATTTATGTCGCCTCATAAACTATGAAAATATATAAAATTAACTGCAAAATGCATTTGTCTAATTTGATTTAGGATTTTTACTTATTATATTTATTTTAATTCATTCTACTGTTATGATGAAGAAAGCAGGCGGCTCTCTTTGGGAGCCAATCTAAACTTCGCCCTTTTCATGTGGGGTGACACAACTGGGCGTAAACCATGTACCTCGTGCATAATCTTAATATTTTTACTTTCCGAACTCCTTAGTAAGGAAAGTATTGTAATCTGAAATTGAAAAAAAAAATTGACCCCCAATTTTTTCATAAAATTTTTATGTTTTGAGGTTCCCTTAAACCATATCTACAATTTTTGAAAAATGTCTGTATGTGTGTATGTGTGTGTGTGTGTGTGTGTGTATGTATATCTGTGAACACGATAGCAACCAAACGAAATAACAAAATCACTCCAAATTTTAAATTTAAGTTTTTATCTGTTGTGGCACGAAGCCTATTGAAAATGGATAAAATCGTATGGGGGGAACGGGGGGTTTACTTGAAGCGATAAAACATAATCCATTATAACTCCGAAACGCAATGAAATAGGTAAAAGTTTATTATGACAAAAATTATCCATATCAAATTACCTACAACTTTTGTGTTATAAAATTTTTTCTAAAATAAAAAAAAAATTAAATTTTTGTTTATTTTATATCAAAAGAAAAATTACTTTTGGCTTTTAAAAATGTAAACGACGCACAAAGAGGAATTGTTTTGCTTATTTTGAATTCATTTAAAATTGGTAGCGATCCTTTAAGAATTTTTTTAAGTGGTTCAGCGGGAGTAGGAAAAAGTGCTGTCATTAACTGCACTTATCAATTGATTACGCACTATTTTGATAATCAACCGGGAGAAGAAAAGCAAAACATAGTGGTATTATTATGTGCTCCATCAGGGAAAGCTGCCTTTTTAATAGGTGGTATTACATTACACACTGCTTTTGCATTGCCAGTAACGCAGTTTGGTGATGTTATGCCGGAATTATCCAACGATATTGCTAATACTATAAGAGCAAGATTATGCAAATTAAAACTTCTTATAATAGATGAAATATCTATGGTAGGAAGTATCATGTTTAGTCGTGTGGATATTAGATTGAGACAAATTATGGGAATTAATAAATCATTTGGTGGTCTATCTGTAATTGTAGTAGGAGACTTAAATCAATTGCCTCCCGTAATGGATTCTCCAATATATAAATTGTCCAAAAAATGTAACATGAACATATTTTTAAATGATCAAAATCCGTTGTGGGACGAGTTTCAATTTTACGAACTAACGGAAATTATGCGACAAAAAACGAATTCGCATTAATTACAGCATTAAATAATTTAGCAGTAGGTAAAATGTCTATTGATGATGTAAATTTGATTAACAGCAGAGTCGTTAATGATTGCGATGTTCCAAATAGTGCAATTAGACTTTTTGCTGAAAACAACCATGTCGATTTTTATAACCAATCGAAATTAGACAAATTTCCTGGAGAAGAATATATTTCAAAGGCAAAAGATAATATTCTTGGTAAAGTTAATAATGACACTAAAGATAGAGTTTTAGAGTCTTTAAAAAAAAAAAAAATTACGGAAGTGAATGGTCTACCTTATATTTTAAGATTAAAAATTGGCATTAAATATATGATTACATATAATATTGATGTTGAGGATGGATTAGTTAACGGTGCATGTGGGACTTTAAAATTCATAAGTTTCAAACCAAATAGTAACGAGCCAAATAAATTATAGATAGATTTTAATTCAGAATTAGTTGGTAAAAAGAAAAAAACTCAATTTATAGAATTAATAAAACAGAAAAACTTAGATATAAAATTAACTCCTATCGAAAAAAATACTACTCCACTAAATATATCTAATAAGCTACAATTTCAAGTAATTAGAAGTCAATTTCCATTAACACCCGCAGAAGCTATCACTATCCATAAGAGTCAAGGACAAACCTATGACGAAGTTTGCTTAGATTTTATAATATCTCGCCGAATGTCACGTAAAATGATGTATGTAGGTTTAAGCAGAGTTAAAAGTTTAGCAGGATTATATATATTAGGGAATTTTAAATGTCCAAAATCAAATAAAAAAGATAATCCTGCATTAGAAGAATTAAACAAATTAAGAACCATTAAAAAATTAAAACTTTTATTTAATAATAATTTAAAATTGGAAAAAGAAGCTATTGAAATTTTTAACAATACACAATATGATATTAAACCAAAAACCAACGTCCATGATATAGTAATAGATAAAACTTCGAATATAAATTTAAACGATAAACCAATTATTTTAAAATCAAATAAAACGAATTTCAAACAACCAGAAAATTCAAACTATTGCCAAAGATTCAATTTTCCTCAAATAACTACACTGGATGATTTTCAATCAGAATCGGTTTTAAATTGTAGAGGATACCTTGAAAATGGACATATGGAGGTATTTTCGAATATAGTAGATAATAATACTAATTTTCGAATGCAATCCGTATCACTTATACAACATCCACAACATATTCATTCTATTAAGATAGGTATACCGCATTTGCAAATTCTGTTTCAAAGAGGTGAACAAATAGGCCATTGGATTTGTACATATTACGATGGCAAGTGTATAAATATTTATGACAGTCTTAATTCCAGAAATTTACATCCTGATATAAAAATTTTTTTAAATAAACTATTCCCATATAAACCGGAAATCCAATATAAAACAGTTGATGAACAACTGAATGTATTTGATTGTGGTGTTTATGCTATTGCTTTTGCGGTATCTATATGCTTGCAAGAAGATCCTGTCGAAAAAAGATATATACAATCCCGAATGAGGCAACATTGTTTAGACGTTTTAAAGAGGAAAATCTTACTGCCTTTCCCATCATTTAATTGATTACGTATTATATAACGATCTCATGTCATTGTTTTACATTTTTTAGATTATAACTGATTTTAGCTATAATATACACTGAAAAAACAAATTATTTGAGTCAATGCAAAATTTATTTCACTTAAATAAATATATACTTGTATTTGGCGAAATACACGGTAGTTATTAAATCAAATAAATCATAGAATTGACCGATTTATTTAGACCAATTAAATTAATATTCATGTCAAATATGGACATATATTTAAGCCAAATAAATGTGTATTTAATGCAATTTGTTAATAAGGTCAGTTTAACTATAACATTTATTTGTGTCAATAAAATGTGAATTAATGCAATTTTTTCGAATTTTGACTGATAATGTGCTATTTTATTAAATTCAAAATCATTTATTAAAGTGGCACTTTACCACATAGAAAAGTCACTTTACTATATAGTAATGTCACTGTCAATAAAACACAGTTTGACAGTAATTGTTTATTTAAATATTGGAAACATTGTTATAAATATTAAAAGTACAATTATTCAAATTTGAAAACTTAACAACACCAAATTTGTTCGATTCTATTTGTTCTTCCTGAAAACTCTTTTGATTTTCCATCTGCATTCCGGAATGATCTTGAGGTGCCGCTAGTTCTTGCTGATGAAATATACTTTTGGAAATTTTCAACTTATTGGTGATGCTTTCCTCGATATACCCTTCAGCTACAGTAGTTGAACGCCATCCTCCATGCCTTTTAAGCGTTTGAATATCAGCTCCACTATCAGCGAGGAAGGTGGCAGACGTTCTCCTTAAGCAATGGCCAGTGTAACTAGATGCATCAGGAAGTTTCAAGTACTCGGCAACTTTTTGGGGAATTTTTGCAAAACTGTTGATGCCAACTGGTTGTATTGTGCACTTACCGTGATTATAGTAAATGAAAAATCTATTGTGTTTGACTTGTTTGGGTCTTAGTCGTGAATATTTATGATAAATTTCATATCCATCGCAGTCTGATCCTACGGTAAATACACGTTTCCTTTTGGTTTTGGTATCGTGTAAGGTTATAACCAAAATTTTTCCCGTGTCTTCTATATTTTCTACAGTTAAGCTGCACAATTCTGCACGCCGACATGCCCCATTTAAACCAAATATTAGTACCACTTTCATTAATAAGAACTTATCGTCTGGAGCCTCTTTAAAAAACGTAGTAACGTTTTCCATACTCAAAACTTTTGATTTCTTTGCTTCATATGTGTCATTTTGGCGTTTTAAAAAAGCAAGTAACTTTTTGTATTGTGATATATCCACATTTTCGTTTATTTGTATAGTGCTTTTCAACATGGAATATGTAGACCATAAACTAGATGCCTTAAGCGCTTTTGCCTAAAATAATGAAAGATATTGTAAGAAAAACACAAAAATATTATGTAAAAACATAAAATAGCTTACCTTCTCAAAAAAATACGCTAGCATTACACTTTCGTCAGTTCTTAGTGCGTTTTTTATCATCCTCCAATTACAAAATATTTCATATACCTTCTGGTATTTTTCCTTGGATTTAAAAGGAAGTAAGCTTGAAGACGCTTCTCGAGCGGCATTTAAAATGTCTTCAGAACAATTTTCTAAATTGTTTTCAGTAGCAACACTCATTTTTATAATAAATTAATAGTGTGTAACTTAAGCAAAATTCGAATAGAAAATAAAAATTGTTAACTGTTGTTATGTAAATAAACAAATTCGTGTCAAGTTACTAGATTACCGAAATCCTACACAAGTACCTACTATGAAATATTTTGAATTAGCAATAACTCAAAAACGGCACTAGATATTGAAAAACTGATCAAAAAATCCCCCCCCCTCGCCTCGCACTCACCCCCCGTAAATTATCAGTAGGAAAGCATATGCAAAAATTCAGATCGATCGCGCGCAAAAAAATCTACTCTTGAACCTAGATTTCTTGGGTTAGAATTGCACAAAATCCGAAAAAATAGTATAAACAAACCTTGTAAGTAAAGCATTTTTACTAAACTCATTAGCTTTTAAGTTACTCGCTCGCTGCGCTCGCTCGTACTCAAAGGCTAAATTCGTTTAGTAAAACTTTGCTTTACTAAACTTGTTGTTTAATATACTATTATAATTAGATAAGTTTAAATATACGTTTTGTTTGTGTCAACTTTGTGCGAATTTAACGCAATTTGATATTTTGATTCGTTTAAATATTAGATTTGTTTGTGTCAATTAAATGTGAATTTAACGCAATTTGATAATCTGATTAGTTATAGTTATAGTTATAAATACACGGTAGCTATTAAATCAAATAAATCATAGAATTGACCGATTTATTTAGACCAATTAAATTAATATTCATGTCAAATATGG
Source organism: Cantharis flavilabris (assembly GCA_949152465.1). Classification (NCBI taxonomy): domain Eukaryota; kingdom Metazoa; phylum Arthropoda; class Insecta; order Coleoptera; family Cantharidae; genus Cantharis; species Cantharis flavilabris. The sequence continues at coordinate 32,540,976 of OX424438.1, read as the reverse complement.
ACATATATTTAAGCCAAATAAATGTGTATTTAATGCAATTTGTTAATAAGGTCAGTTTAACTATAACATTTATTTGTGTCAATAAAATGTGAATTAATGCAATTTTATAATTAGATAAGTTTAAATATACGTTTTGTTTGTGTCAACTTTGTGCGAATTTAACGCAATTTGATATTTTGATTCGTTTAAATATTAGATTTGTTTGTGTCAATTAAATGTGAATTTAACGCAATTTGATAATCTGATTAGTTAAAATAAACGATTTGTTTATGCCAAGTAAAAGGCTTACTTACCTTGAAAACAGCGGCATTTCAACTTAAACTGGAAGGGTTTTTAAAAGAATTAAATAATTAAAAATTTTAGATTTAACTATATATTTGTACTAATTATATGGATATGTAAATCAAATATTGATATAAGATAAAGCCAAATAAAATTTGGTATTATAATATTAATTATTTTTTTATAAAGAAGTTATAATTATAATTATAATAAACTTAATAATAAAATAATAAAATTTTGTTTATCGTTTTGAGTTTTTGAAATTCTATTTTATTTCGATGATACTTAAATGTTGTCCGCCAATGGAAAAATACGGTCCGCAAAGGTTCACTATTGTTTTATAACCATCTAAGCGATTCTTCAATTTCAGGTTCTGAAAATAAAAAATAAATCATACCACCATATTATTTATTTGGCAAGTATTGTTTTTATCAAGACAACTTTTCGATTCAAAGTTAAACCAAAGGCAAAACTAATTTGAAAAACATGATTTTTACTTTCCGAACTCCTTAGTAATTACTTTCCGAACTCCTTAGTAAGGAAAGTATTGTAATCGGAAATTGAAAAAAAAAATTGACCCCCAATTTTTTCATAAAATTTTTGTTTTGAGGTTCCCTTAAACCATATCTACAATTTTTGAAAAATGTCTGTATGTGTGTATGTGTGTGTGTGTGTATGTATATCTGTGAACACGATAGCAACCAAACGAAATAACAAAATCACTCCAAATTTTAAATTTAAGTTTTTATCTGTTGTGGCACGAAGCCTATTGAAATTGGATAAAATCGTATGGGGGGAACGGGGGGTTTACTTGAAGCGATAAAACATAATCCATTATAACTCCGAAACGCAATGAAATAGGTAAAAGTTTATTAAGACAAAAATTATCCATATCAAATTACCTACAACTTTTGTGTTATAAAATTATTTCTAAAATAAAAAAAAAATTAAATTTTTGTTTATTTTAATTTTTTCTACAATTTCTTCATAATTATATAAACATCTAAAAAAAAGATAATTTGAGACCTCCTGAAGAGAAATGATCCGGTTGAAAACCCCAAATATTAAAATTTTTATATATGTAATATATGTAAAATTTGGTTAAAATCCATTCACTTTAAAATTTTCGAATTGCATGGCCAACTCAAAAATATGAAATTTTGGGAAAAGTTATAAAAGGATGCGCGAAAACAAAATAAAAGTAGTACATTTTTGCGAGTTATCCAGTACGGACGTTTTGACTTAACCTCATTTGTATAAACAAAAAGTAATATAAAAATTTATTATCGATAAATTTTCAGTGCGACACTACCGTGAAATCAACATTGTTTAACATACAGAAGATTTGTGAAGTGTTAGTTTAAGTATAACTAACCTATAGCTATGAACCAATCAACGATAAACACAATAAACAATTAACCAATCAAAATCCGTATAACGTTAAATATGATGATAAATAATAATATTCGGAAAGTTATGTGATGGCCACATCCGATTTTTTTATGCTCGCACCGATATCGGTGTGAGAATAATTATTCTCACACAGATTAGACCAATTAGAGCAAAGAATAGACTACTATTTGAAGTGACATCTATTACCAAATTTTTGAACTCAATTTATTTACACATCTGTCAAATTAATAAGAAATATTACATTTAAGTGCCTGGATTACAATTTATAAAAGACAGTTAAAAATTTACTCGCGTATTATAAAAGACGGATATATTTAAAATTATGATTTAATTTAACCTCTTGATTTACTATTGATTTAAGGCGGTATTCTAGTCTAGAGGCTCGATTTTGAGGTGAATTTAAGTCGCAATAAAAAAGAAACACTAAAAATTTTTACTAGACATTCTTTTATCAGATTTTTATTGGTATTTTAAAAGTACAAAAATGTATTTAAAATTTAAAAAAATACTAAATTGAAATAGATACATTTACATGGAATACATGGAACAATTGGAACTTTACCATAAAAAATTGCTGAATACTTAAAATTGAAAAATGTAGTCAATTACACTGGTCACTCGTTTCGACGTACTTCAGCCACATTATTAGCCAATAAAGGTGTAGATGTTTTAGGACTAAAAAGACATGGAGGATGGAAATCTTCGACTGTGGCTGAAAGTTAAGTAGAAGATTCTCTTCAGAACAAAAATCAATTTGCAGAAAAGATTCTGCATGATGATAATGAATCACCTTGCAGCGTTTCTGATGATACTATACCACAATCGTCAACTGGTGCTTCTATATCACGGGCATTTTCTGTTAATACAAATACCGAAAAAAGCAATACTATATCGATTTCTATTTCTAGCTGTAACAACTGTACATTTAATTTCAAATAAATCGTGTTTTTATTTGAAATTTTATTTATTATACTTACCGTTTTTAAAACGGTAAGTAAATTACTTTCTATACGACTATCATAGAATTTTCTGATTTTATTTTTAAATACAGAATATCTACATTCTTTCTTTTTTTATTCTTGCACCGATTATCGGTACGAGAATAATTATTCTCGCACAGATTAGACCAATTAGAGCAAAGAATAGACTACTATTTGAAGTGACATCTATTACCAAATTTTTGAACTCAATTTATTTACACATCTGTCAAATTAATAACAAATATTATATTTAAGTGCCTGGATTACAATTTATAAAAGACAGTTAAAAATTTACTCGCGTATTATAAAAGATGGATAAATTTAAATTTATCATTTAATTTAACCTCTTGATTTACTATTGATTTAACCTATGTCAATTTGTCTTTGTTTTTAATTCACAAATTTTATAAACAAAAATCAAGTTTGTCAAATGAGTAAACTTTTTTGCGTGCGATCGATCTGAATTTTTGCACATATTTTCCTACCGATAATTCACAAAGGATGTGTACGAGGGGGGACAATTTTTTGCTCAGTTTCTCGATATCTAGCGCCGTTCTTAAGTTATTGCTGCGTTTCCGCCACTCAAAACTGAGCAAAAACTTCTCCCCCCCTCGCTGCAACTCCTCCCCTGTGAATTATCGGTAGGAAAGCATGTGCAAAAATTCAGATCGATCGCGCACAAAAAAATTTTCTCAGTTTTACAAGTTCTAATTACGGTCAAAACTTATACAGCTTATTATTTTAATAGTCGTATAGAAAGTATAGTCTGAAACACGTTTGGAATGGCTATTCCAAACTTGTTTCAGAATATACTATTCCGTCGTTTTAGTCCTAGCAACCAGTAAAATCAACTTGCAATTATTTTAGAATTGCAATTATTTTATTCAGTAGCCTTTGAATTGTAATATAACGAATACTATGACAACAACAAAAATCGGATGTGCCCATGCCCATAACTTTATCATACTTTTAAATAACAAAAATATAAAGAAATAGGATATTTACACGATTATTGATTAATACTTTTTTATTATTATTACGGAACAGAACATAATAAAAAAATAAAATTTTAAAAATAAGAAAAAAATTTTTTTTTTTAAATTTGAAAAACGAGTATTTTCAAAAATTGGATATTTACACGATTATTGATTAATACTTTTTTAATATTATTATAGAGAAGAATTTAATAAAAAAATAAAATTTAAAGAAAAGGAAAAAAATTATTTTTTTTATTTACAAAATATTTTTTTTTTTGAGTTTCCGTGTACCGATTTTAACCAAAATCTAATCAGTTCTAAGTCTCAATATGTATGAACTAAATACGAAATTTTGTTAAAAAATTCCTATTACTTTTTGAGGTAGAGCGCACACAAAATTTGCAATTGAAAACAAAATATGATATTGCATATAATCTTTTAAGAGAGTGGTGCACGGAAAAAGAAGTAATAACATATTCCGAAATTATGTTGCAAAAGTAATCAAAAGCAAATGATATTTAATGATTAAGGTAATATACTGCATTATTTATGTAGATCTTATTATGTATTAACAATTTCTATACATTGTAGGTACATTGATTCTGGGTATTGCAGGCGCATGTCGCTCAGAAGAATTGAGAAAAGACGTAGGTGCTGAGGTTGGAAGATTAAATAGAAAATAAAAGAAATATTGCAAACCAATTACTACAACCGGCAGGAATGAGCTACAACAAGGGATTATGCCTAATTTCTCACGAAAATAACACGGAAATAACTAATCGAATACTATTAGAATCTGAAAGTACGATCAAAACATTAAAAAATACTGATATTGATATTCGTTCCTATATTAAATTTGAAAACTGTAATAATGTATCATTTTCTATTAATATAATAAATAAGTTTTTAAATTTTTCTGCGTTATTCGTTTTATTAATATGTGTATAATGAAAACTCCCTTGGGGAGTTTTGTTTATATTATACTCCCTAGGGTAAAATGAGCTATTTCTGTCACAATTTTGATCACCTAGAAATCGACTTCTACTCCCGGGCGCGTAAAAAATATTTACTTCTTTTGCATTCTAAGTTTGTTGGTAAAATGAAGGAAGCTATTCGTTGCGTTTGCCGCTTTCGAAAATTGCACTCTGAGCGCAACTATGGCAAAAAAATTTGAAACCGCGTCGAATCAAATTGACAAATTAACTTTTGTTACGCAAAATTTGGTGGTAAAATTTGGTGGCCGACTTTCGAGGTTGCTACGGTTCGCTTCAGGGGACCTGGATGAAGCTACTTGTCGGGCCGACGGCCCTCCTAATGCAACTCCGCGTCAAGCTGAGCGCATGATTAAATTTGTAATTTGTAATCGCTCTTGCTTTCGAGATACTACACTTCAAAATCTACACTTCAGATTTTATTATATAAGATTCTTTAATACTTTGGTTGAGTGGGCCTCAGAATATAAACGTGCTCGGTAAATAATGGATCACTTCTCAACTTAAGTGTATAATATACGATTGTCTTCGGTCGTTCCAGGTATGCATATTAATTTGGATTTGTAATAATTTATTTACTTTTTTAAAATTCAAATGTCAAACTGAATTAAAAAACTTTCAACTTGTTTTTTTTCCACAATTTGTAAAAAAATTTCCTATATACCCCTGGAGCATACCATACCATATGCTCCATACCATATGGAGCATGTATTTGGCATGCACTCGGGATATATATACTGATTATTGCTCTGATAGTAATTTAGTTTTTTTTATCCTAAGTAAATTGGCAATAAATTATATTCGGAAAGTTACGTGATAACCAAATCCGAGTTTTATTTATATAGAAGCAATAGTTAAACCTCATTTACACATAAATATTTATTCAAATTCTGTAAATAAAGTAGTATATGAAATTGTAAAAATTAGATATGTAAACAATGCATAGCTTTCCACATTAAATTTGGGTAAAAAAAGTATCGATTATCCTCTTCTTATCAATTATTTATATACAAAAATTATATAAATATATACAAAAAATCTCACACGGGATGGAAAGAACCTTAGTCCCAAGGTGTATATACAATTTTTCACAATTTCGCTGAAAATGTTGAATTACATTGGATAATAACTAAATTCGAGATTTTGAAAATGCAATAACTCGAAAACGACGGTAGATATCGAAAAACTAAACAAAAAATTTACCCCGGTTACAGTAACCACCCAGCGACTTTCGTAAGAAGCTATATGCAAAATTTCTAATCAATAGCGCGCAATAAGGGCGCGGGAAAAAAAGTATTACTTTAGTCCCACAAAAGAGGGAGTAAAGTGAGCACTTTACTCCCGGAATTGTGAAAAATTTTTCTGTGGAGGATTGGTCCTTTTACAGCTTAAAGTAATATTCTATTCATTTTCTAGAGTTTGAGATGTGTATTTGCTACGTTTCTTATGTTTCTCCATCTCTCTCTGTGGTGTAACTTCTTCTTCAGGTCATCCATCAACCAGTGCCACCAACTCAATTTGGGTGTTCCCTTGAATCTTTTCCCATCTGGTCGACAACACTTTTATCGGTTCATCATTATTACTTCTCAGAACGTGTACCACCCATTTAATTCTTGGTGCTTTCATGACTCTCCAATGTCTTCTTGTGCCATTTCGTCTCGTATCTCAAACTTTATTCTCCGTCTGAACTCACCCTCTACTTCCTCCCAAGATTGTTCTAAGAATTTTTCTTTCGAAGATCTTCACATCTCTTCCTCTCTTTGCGTAGTGCACATGCCTTCTGATGCATAAGTGGGTATAGGTTTTATTAACAAAGTTTTGTAAATTCTGATTTTTGTTTCTTGCTTTTGCGGAAATATTTCGGTTTTCGGTACCTTTTTTACCCGTTTCCTTCTAACGAAGAGAGAAAAACTTAAACTTTTTGACGTTACAATTGTTATCGACATTTGTGCACCACATCGGCAATTAGTTCATTATCAATTTTAAACACGAGAGTCAAACTTTTCCTTAGCGACATACATAAAACAACGTGGCGTAAAGATTTTTTCGAAAGTAAAAGTGTCGGCGGCAGGAAACAAAATAACTAGAAATGTGACATTATTTTAATAAAATTGACTAATTTTGGTATCTACCTTTTCTAAAAATTATTTAAAATTTATTTACCATTTAAATAAAAAATTTTAGAGCGTAATTTAAAAATAAATAGATATAAACTTTGAGTTTGACATTTAAATCCTTAGGAAATATACCAACTTAAAGTTTTCCATTCGCTCGGCTCGTTCCACTCACCTCGCTAATGAAAAAACTCGCTGGGCAGGAAAAGTTAATCTTTCCATCCTAATAAAACAATACACTATTTCCTGCCACGCAAGTTTTATATTTGTTTTAAAATTAGTTTTATATTTGAAATGGTAAATAAACTTAAAATAATTTTTAATTATTTTATTTTAATAATTTAATAATTTTAAATTAATTTTTAAATAATTTAAAATATAGCGCAAGATTAGTGTCCGGGTGCTTAGGAATATCGTTCATGTAGATAGTAAATAATGTAGTCGCCAAAATCGAACCCTGCGGAACACCTGCAGGAATGTATTTCAATGAAGATGTGGCTTCCATTAAAGAAACATAGAAGCTACGACCATGCAAATAGTTTTGAACAATTTTTATTAATACAGTTGGAAAATTCATTTGTGACATCATATAAAGTAGACCTTTATGCCACACCGTATCGAATGCTTTTTCCAGATCTAGCAATACCATTCCTGTGTGATGGTTATTGGTGGACTCCAAGACCACGTCTTCAACTACCCTAGCAAGCTGTTGAATGGTGCCGTGACCCTTTTAAAAACCAAATTGTTCATTTATAATCAGCCGATTACACTTTAAGTGGTCCACGATTTCCTCTTGAATGATTTTCTCAAGAACTTTACTCATAGAAGAAAGCAAACATATCGGAATAATTCGTAGCTTAATTCTTATCTTTATTAGGTTTAGGAATTGGCAGAATTTTAACTATTTTCCATGGGCTTGGAAAATAACAAAGCTTTATACATGCTCGAAAAATATAATAAAGCTGTACTATTACAATTAAAATTAATTTTTTCACTTATTTCTGCTGTTTATTTCGGCAAAAAATAAAGCAATCACACAGAACATGTACATATATGCAAGTTTTCAGTTTTTACAACCGGGGGTCTCGGGGGGTGAAACACCCTCTAGTAAACCTGTAAGTGTGTTAAAAAACACAAATAGCAAACAAATTTCGAAACCGGTTTTAAAGTTGAGATTCCATTACTAGATCTAAGTTACAAAAGACATTTAGAAAAATCTGTATAAAGCTAGATTCTGGGAATAATTTGGTTTAGCTATTACCTATATAGTATTTATAATATACCTATACATATATATTATCTTTATTTTAACGTATTACAAAAATCTATAAATGTGGGTACTAAATGTAGGTATATAAACTATTACTTATTATCTAATCAATGTGCGGGAGGGCAGTGCCGTCGTCAAAGCCAAGCCATCTTGCAGCGGGTTTAAAGCGGTGCCGTGTGCTGCGAATGCACATACTTGTGGCACGTATAATAGCCACACTAATTCTAGCTCTGAGCCAGCCTAGTATAGTGCTAAAGGAGCGATTCTAACGTTCAGATAACGTTTCACCCATGTGTTTGATGAATGAGGACATTTGGGGTGCAAACACGCCATCTACCGATGTTACAATTGGTGTGAAAGTTGTATGCTGCATTTCACAGGCATTTGAGTACTTTCTCTGTTTTTCTGCTTCGGCTGATCGTAGGACAGATATTACTGGACGTGAGAAGTAAGAAGGAGCGTCGGTGTCGACAACACGGATATCAAATAACGCCTCCCTCTGAGCATCCCATAGGCCACGGCAAGATAAGTCTGCACGTATTCCGCTGTCATTTTCGGAAATGATTGGTTCTTTTTTTACGTTGCCCCAGGCATGTTGGCAAAGTTCACAGAAGAGATCTCTAATCTCATTATGTCGTCTTGTGATTAAGCCACCGGTTTTACAGCAGAGAGCATGATCGATGTTGAACTGGTTGTTGCCGCAACCGTCACATGATTGTGGCATGGAGTTTGGAATTCTATGGTAACGTATTGATAACGCATCTCTGAATTCTAATGGGGATAGGTCAAAATGATCTTTTTTTGTAGGAGTAACTGAGAGTCAATTTGAGGTCTTCATTTTCATTTTGGATGAGATTGATCTTTCAATTGCTCTTTTCTTGTTAGTATTACATTTTTCTAGGGTAGTTTCTAAAAGTTTGTCATCGAGGGCTTCTTTTTCTTTGCGGCCTTCTTTAATGCATTTTTTAGAGATATATTATGGTCAGATAGGACAATCTGTTTTTTCTCTATTAAGGATTTTACGAGAACTGTGCAGCCTTTTTTTGAAATTTTGTAGTTTAAGTTAGTGGCATTAAATGGGTCAGATATTGCCAATCCACCTTTGTGTACCGGTAGGGAGAATAGGTCTGCTTCTACAGTAGATATATCGCTACCAAAGAGCGTTGGCAGGAAGATCGTACGTAGTTCAAATGACAGTGGTTCAAAAAATTCATGCGAGTTTTCTAAGACTCGTAGTAAGAAAGACCATTGGAATTGAATTGCTTTTGTGAGGGCACTGTAGGCAGCTTGAGAGGAATCTTTGCATATTTGTGATATTTTTTCTACGATTGAGACGATTTTATTTACATTATTTTTTATGAAATCAACTTTTTCTTCACCAATTGTTGAGTAATCTATCGATCAAACGTATTGTTTTAAGCAAGAATGCTCTTGCGAATAAGTGGACTGTAACTTTTAAATAAATTTTTATTTTGCTACATGCGTAGCTACATACATCTAGCACTCTACGAGTCTAAGCGAGTACTGCGCGTAAAGCGTACAAAATTATAAACCAAACCCCTAATGGAGAGGGTTAAGTACATAGAGTTGCCTAACAAAAAGGGGGTCGCCGCAACATGCCGGGCGCCTTGAAAAGGAAAAATCCCTTTTAAAAAATACATGAAACATATAAACTGAATAAGTAAATACAAGTAAAATTAAATTATACACTTAATAATTCACAAATTTGAGTCACAGTTTTTACAAGTCCGGTTGAAGTTTGCACTGAAACAACGCGCACCACTTCGTCTGTACCTAGATGCACCTCTGTAATTCGACCCATACGCCAAATTAATGGTGGTGTGTTGTCGAGGAGAAGAACTAAGGTTCCGATCTGCAATGATGATCCAGTAGTCGTTCTGTACCATTTAGGACGACGTTGAAGAATAATTAAGTAGTCGTGCGACCATTTTTTCCAAAACTGTTGCTGGAGCTGTTGAACTAGCTGGAAATGACTTAGCCTATTGGAGTTAAGTTCGAGTAAAGTTGGCTCAGGAATGGCCATCAAGCTGTCACCTATTAGGAAGTGTCCTGGACTGAGGAAATTATAGTCATCAGGATTTGAGGATAATGGAATTAAAGGTCTTGAGTTGAGTATGGATTCTATTTGTGAAAACAATGTGCTCAACTGTTCAAACGTAAATGATTGATTTCTGGTAATTCTATAAAGATGTCTCTTACAAGATTTAACAACTGATTCATAAATACCGCCAAAATGCGGTGAACGAGCTGGAATAAATTTCCAAGTAATGCTCTTTTGACTTGAAAGGTTGAAATTAATTCGTTATGTTGCTGAGTTGACGCAAGTTGGTACCAAGATTTTAATTCCCTATCAGCCCCAACAAAATTCGTGCCATTGTCGGAATAGAGCGTATGGCAAAGGCCTCGTCGTGCTATGAAGCGCTTTAAACATGCAATGAATGCTTCGGTGCTCAAACTACTGACAACCTCTAAATGAACAGCCTTTGTGGCAAAACACACGAAAACGCAATGATAAGCCTTGGCGGTTTTACGACTACGGCCTAATGATTCACGAATAGTGAAAGGACCTGCAAAATCTGTTCCACAATTAGAAAATGGACGAGATGGTGTGATTCTTGTTTTTAGGTAAATCACCCATGATAGGCGTCATTGACTTGGCATTTAAACGCTTGCAAATTACGCATTGACGAATTATACTCTTGGTAACAGAAGTAATAGAGATAGGCCAATATTCTTGTCTTATTGCGCTTATTGTAGCCTGTGGACCAGCATGAAAATATTTTACATGGAAGTATCGTATTATAAGAGTCGTTAAATGATGCTTGGATGGCAATATTAACGGAAATTTTATATTATAATTAAGATTAGAGTTTTTTAATCTCCCACCGATTCTTAAAAGATTTGAATCGTCTAAAAATGGATTTAAAGGTAGTAACCTGCTAGATGAGGGCAATTTTGTATTGATTTTTAGTTTAGAAATATCTTCAGAAAAATATGAAATTTGTACTAGTCTTACAAAAGCATTTATGCTCTCCTTTAATTCAGGGACAGTTAAACAACCGTATATTCTAGTATCTCTTGTTTTCGAACAATTTTTTATAAATCTTAAGCAATATGTTAAGGTTCTTTGAAGATGCGTTAAATTTGAGAATTTTGAAACAAATTCATCGATGTAATCAATTTTGGTTGCAATCGCAATAACAGATTTTGTTTCAGGTAAGTCAATGTAATTTAAATTCGATGGTTCAATTGGCCATAAAGTGATGTCATCTGACAGCCACGTCGGTCCGTGCCACCATAAAGTGGAAATTGATAGAGTTTGAGGGTTAGTGCCTCGAGAAATAATATCAGCAGGATTGCACTGACTGCGAACATGGTGCCATTGTTCTTTTTGAGATATACGAGTTATATCGGAAACGCGATTAGAAACAAATGTTTTTAATTGATTTGGAGTTTTATTAATCCACGCAAGTACAATAGTAGAATCACTCCAAAAATATGAATCATCAATTTTTAAATTTAACCAAAGATTAACTTGATACATTAATTTAGCTAGCAAGTGAGCTGCGCATAGTTCTAAACGCGGCAGAGATATGCATTTTAAGGGAGCAACCTTACTTTTTGCACATAGCAATTTTACTGTTATTCCATCTGCATTGGTGGATCGTAAATAGATACAAGCACCATAACTCTTTTCACTTGCATCTGCGAATCCGTGGATTTGAATATTTGAAGGTTGAGAACATAAAACATGTCTAGAAATTGTAATTTTATTTATAAATTTATTTATATTTTATATATTTATTTATTTATTTATATTTTAATTTATAAATTGCATGACATTAGTGGTATTGTTTATATTATTTAATATTTGTGGGTCATTTGAGGCCCATTTTCTCAAAGTGAACCCAGCTGAAGCTAATAATTCACTTATTTGATTGACCATAGAGATGGCGTGTTCACGCGAGGACGCGCCACTTATCAGGTCGTCGACGTACATATCTTTTTTTATGATGGCTGATGCGTCGGGAAACCTTTCATTGCATTCAATTGAGATCTGCAATAAACATCTGGTAGCTAAAAATGAAGCAGGCGCTGTCCCGTATGTGACTGTGTTTAATTGATAACACCTTACATCTTCAAACTTACTATTTCGCCACAAAATGTTTTGTTTTGATCGATCGCTTTCATGGATCGTAACCTGGCGGTACATTTTTTCACAGTCACTTGTGAAAGCGTATAAATGCGTACGAAAACGTAGCAGGATTGAAATTAAATCAGGTTGTGTTTTGGGACCAACCATGAGCGTGTCATTTAAAGAAATACCTGTAGACGTTTTGCAAGAACCATCAAATACTACGCGAATTTTTGATGTAATGCTATCTGCCTTAAACACGGCATGATGAGGTAAGAAGTATGCCACATCTCGTTCCTCCTCTTTGTAAAATGTTTTTGTCATATGACCTAAGTTTTCATATTCATTTATGAATGCATGATACATTTTATAAAGATTTGCGTTGCTTTCAAGACGTTTTTCTAATGATAAGAATCGGCGATAAGCAATGCTGTAAGACTCCAAGCATGGGCTGTTTTCCTTAAATGGTAACCTAACTATAAATCTACCGTGAGCGTCACGGGTAGTCGAATTTTTAACCAAGGTTTCACAGGCATTTTCCTCGGGAGAATTTGCCTTGGGTGTGCTTATTTCTTCAATTGTCCAAAACAATGATAATTGTTTTTGGATTTCAGTGTTGTCATTGTTTTCTGTAGATGTGAAGCAACACGTGAATGAATGCGTTTTTGAATGCCTCTGTGATGTTGCTATGACACCCAAAATTACCCAACCGAAATGAGTTTTTTGCGCAATAGGTAGATTTTTACCTAGAGCTATTTGACCAATGCATAGAATTTTCCAAAAAACTTCTGCTCCCAATAGCAGTTGTATTTCACCTGTTTTGTTGAAATCGGGATCAGCAATAATTAAATTTGGAGGTAAATTTATATCGGTTTTTGAAAAGGATTGTTGTGGTAGGTGTTGAGTAATTTCCGGCAAAACTAAACATGAAATTGAACAATTAAATGAGTTATGTAAAGATGATAACCTTATTTTTGTTTCGCATGAAATATTAGATTTTGATTTGTTAATTCCCGAAATTGGAAAATTTACCATTTTTCCCTTTAGACCTAGGTCGTTGTATAATCGTGATGTTATAAAATTGGACTGCGACCCACTGTCGAGAAGCAGGCGGCACCTTACTTTTAAGCCCTTATTATTATAAACATAAACAATTGCAGTAGGTAAAAGCACCCGAGTGGTAGCGTGAAGGCTGCTATTCAAACCAACTGTCGCGAGCTCCACTGCTGCAAGGGATGCATTAGCATTTGACTCTGGCACAATAGAATTTGACTCAGGCACAGTATTAGACTGTCCATTTGAGTTGTCAGCAGTTAAATGCAATAACGTGTTATGCCTTTGCTTGCATTTATGGCAAGACGAAGACGATTTACAAAATTTAGTTAGATGATTTGCCCGAAAGCAATTTTTACAAAGTTTTAATTTGGCAATTTCATTTATTCGTTCTGAAATTGAAAGATTTAAAAAGTTTTTACATAAATAAATTTGATGCCCTTCTTTGCAAAATCCGCATGAAGAAGGTTTTGTAATTAAATGACTTGTACGCAAATTTTGCCTTTCACCAGCCGACTGGCTCTTCGACGTTTGCAGTGATTCTAACAATTGGCACTTTTTTGTTAGGAAGCTGATTATCTCCTGAGTGACCGGTAATTCATCTAATTCGGATTTAATTTTTTCCCATTCTCTCCTTGTAATAGGATCAAACTTATCGGCTATCAAATAAATAATTAGTGAATCAACTGTTGGTTGCTTTAGCGCATCTAGTGCACGCAAATGCTTTTGCGTGCTGTTTAATAATTTTTGCAAATAAGAATGCGATTCTTTATTTACGGATTCTAAATTAAATAAAGCCTTTATATGCGTGTTTATTAATAATGGTTTATTTTCAAACCTGTCCTTAAGAAGTTGCCATGCGACTTCGAAGTTCTCGGAAGAAACCTCTAAAGATTGTATTACGGAAACAGCGTCTCCAGTTAATGTGGAGCGCAGATAATGAAACCGCTGTATGTCAGATAATGATTCGTTTTTGTTAATCAAAGATTCGAAAGTGTCATGATAATTTAACCATTGGTCGTATTCGCATCCAAATTTTGGCAATTGTAGTGTAGGCAGGTTTATGAATTGTAAATTATTACGCTGCCCGTTAGTTGAATTTGAATTATTAGTTGAATGATTACTGACTTGGCTAGTTATGCTTTCATTATCGGAATTTATGTGAGCATCGGTTGCATTTAATGCAACGTCTGACTTTGATTTTAAAGAAAAATAATTGCTTTCGAACGCTTCGCGTTCCGTGTCATGCGACACCATGTTTTCAAGATCAATTTCTTCAATACGGTCCTGCACACTATTGAAATCGGTTAAACAATTTTCAATTGTGCTTAATCGTAAACGCAGTTCTTGCAAATTAGCAGGATCCTGAATATTTAATTTTTCAAAAGTTGTTTTGAATCTTGTTAGAAGTCTTTTTAAATTACCTCTTTTTTGAATCAAAGTTTTTAATTCTGTTTCTGACATTTTAAATAAATAAATACAAATGTGTACAAATTTTGTTGAAAATATAAAATGTTTATTGCTATGTAGCAAAAAATGGTTATAAAGATAAACCCGTAAAACAATCGAGCAATTGTTCCCACAAATAGTGGAAGTATAGATAAGGAATGTAAAGGAATGTGACTTACTCGATAACGAAGCGCAGAAGTGGACCATGTGTGTCCGTTTCTTCGTCAAACGTTCCTTTGGCTGTATTTTTGCTATGCAGCAAATGTTGGTTTTTTGCATTAAATAATACAAATTAAATGTTGAAAAGCACTTCGTGATTGCCAATTTTGATAATTTCAGATGAACTAGTATTGTTGTCCTAAAGTAGACAAATTGCAGTTCGATCCGTTTGGAATGACCAAAATGCTTCTCGAAGAACCAAAATGTGGCTCGAAGGTCCAAAATGTTGAGTGATCTATCGATCAAACGTATTGTTTTAAGCAAGAATGCTCTTGCGAATAAGTGGACTGTAACTTTAAATAAATTTTTATTTTGCTACATGCGTAGCTACATACATCTAGCACTCTTCGAGTCTAAGCGAGTACTGCGCGTAAAGCGTACAAAATTATAAACCAAACCCCTAATGGAGAGGGTTAAGTACATAGAGTTGCCTAACAAAAAGGGGGTCGCCGCAACACCAATGTAGCTTCCCAAAAAGCGAGATCCTGTAACAATGGTTACATTAGTGCCTTTGAAGGTATTGTGAGCTGTTTGTTTTTCTGATTCGGATACGATGAGCAATGTTTTCTTGGCTTGCGGAAAATATCCGAAGGATGGTCCTATATTGTTTATTTTATTCCACCAATTGCGTAGGGATTTGAAATCACCTTGGGCTGCTGAGTCATCTGCATACCAAGACTGAATTGTATTTTGTTCTTCATTCATTTTGTTTATAATTGGTAATGTTGCAAGGGCATAGAGCGGCAAGGCTAATGGGTCTCGTTGAGTTACGCCTTCTTTGCTATAAAGTCTCATGTCAGAATCACGAATAACAAGTTCCGCGTGACCATTGTATGTATTGTACAAAAAACGAGCACAGTGTGGCCAATATATTATGGCTTGCCATAGAGCTAGTTGTCTATTAATGGCATTGAATGCATTGTTTGCGTCAACAAGAAGCATTCCTCAGTTTGATCCAGGGTGACATTTCTTATGATAAAGGTAATTCATTGCATGTATTGCACCTTAAATACCGCAACTGAGACCACTGCAAAGTTGTGACTGTCCACATGCTTCTGTTACTTCGGAACCGGTTGCTAGAATCATGCATTTTGATAAAATTCTTCGCAAGCATACGCCAATGCCAATGGGTCTTACACCTGGGCATTTGTCCAGAGCTACAAGGCGGCTTGACATTAGTGCTTGTATTTGAGTCCATGGTACGAATTCATTATTTAGTTTCATCGTTAGTTGTGCAATTGAATTTCTAAGGTGTAGGCTTGCGTCCCCAAATCTTAATAGGAAATCCTTCCAATTTTCAGATGTGCTACCTGTAGGGCCTCCACCGCCATGTAACTTTCTGGCAACTTGTTCGACAATGATGCTGGTTATGTCAATCTCTAGCAGTGGTGGCAATTCCAAGAGTTCATTTGGAAGAGTAAATAAATCTGGATCGGGTAGTTTAGAGGGAGGGTGTTTATCTTTCAAAGCATCGCCAACAGTTTTTCCGGTAACATCTATTTCATCATTTGTATTTAGTATTTTACTAGTGTCTTTCGTCTGCAGCCAGTTTACGGCATCACGTATTCAAAACCCATAGAAAATATTATTCCGCAAAAAAATACTTAAAACAGGATAAAAACAGATAAAATACCATAATATTGAAATAAAAATGTTAGTGACTTTAAAAACTGGGAAATTTTGTAAATTGTACCTTTTTGCTCTTCCGTCTGAAAAGGTTGCCTACCTTGAACATTTTGCAAACCTTAGCTTTTAAAAATTTTCCGAAGATTTTTCTTGCCTTCAAGTTTAAATTTCCACGACTTTTGCCCCCCCTGGCCCTTTTAACAAACTACAACTCGCTGCTTAATCCATATTCGCTATCAGGGGCGGTTCTAGAATTTTTTCTGGAAGGGGCAAAAGGATCAGACGGGCAAAAAGTATTTTCAGATTTGGGATTGTCTCCTTGTCTATTTTTAAACGTCTGCTGTTTATTAAATATCTTTCATATTCCTTTCTTAGTGAGTGAGTTGTGGCAACGCGATAACCGTAAATAGCGGCTCCGTTACACAGGCAGTTTTTCGAGAGATTTTCGATACCGATATTAATTGGATAGAGTGAAATAGCGAGATAGTGGCGTCAGAAAACAGTAGGAGAACAAATAGAGAGTAAAAGTAAGAAAATAAGAGCCTTTTAGATAAAAGTAAATAGTAGAAAAGAGAGGTTATAAAAGCGAGAACATCCGAGAGGTTGAATCGTGTTCTGCGCTTTTATTCACGCGAAGGATATAGAAGAGTAGGCAACACATCATACACCCCAATAGGAAAGCAAACAATTGACCAACTTTTCCTATACAACATTGCGGTTTAATAGATGGATGAAAATAGAGAAAATAAAAAGCGGAATAGAGAAATAACATTGCCAGCACAGGACGAAGGAATATTTAAGCGGAGTAACAAAATCAGCAGATCACCGGAAAGGAACAAAATAAGAGTTACCAAAGATAAACAAATCACGGATTCGGAAATGGAAAGGATACTGCAGGAAATAGAAAAAATGACCAGAGAAATAAAGGAAGAAATAAAAACCGGAAATGAAGCAATGCTAGAAAAGTGGAAAGCACAGTTTACCACCGAAATCCAAGAAATAAAGGAAGATATTAAACAAAATAAAGAGCAAGTAAAGGCCCAGTTTGATGAAATTCAAGTAGAGAGACAGGAATGGATAAGGGAAAGAGAGAGCTTGCAGATAAATCTTCGGAATACCCAGCGCAAGGTGTTCATGTGGGAAAAGGGCATAAGGAAGAATAACATCGTAGTGGCCGGCTTAAAAGAGAAGACTTCGGAAAAAAGAAATGCAAGAGAAATAGTACACGAGTTTATTAAAGAATATTTGGAGGTTGAACCGAGGATAAAAGATGCTTACAAAATTGGCCAAGACAGATATGTTGTGGAGCTGGAAGATAAAGATAACAAGAGTGAGATTATGAAAAAGAAATCAAATTTAAGAGGAACAAAAGTATTTATTAATGATGATCTGACTATCGACGAAAGGAAAATACAAAAGGATCTGAGAGAAATGGCTAATCATGAACTAGAGAAAGGCAATAAGGCGAAGGTGGGATATATGAAGTTGAAAATTAACGAAAAGCAGCTACGATGGAACTATGAAAAAGGCGAACTTCAGGAGGAGATATTGTCACTCCCGGAACCAAAAAACTAGGCATCCTAAAAGGAAGGATGAATGATAAGATGAACTGGCGCGAAAAGGATATAGAAAAGGGTTTACGAAACAAAAATATAAATGTTAAGGGAATGGTGTATATAGCTAACTGGAATGTAAGGGGTACATATGTAGAGGGAATGTTAAAGCAAATAATAAAGGTTTTGAAAAAGTACAATATTGATATTCTGGTATTACAGGAAACAAAACAAGGAGATAATGAAATAGTCGACTTGGAGGGTTTCACTTATTTCAAAAGTAGTGGCAAGGACCGAAGACTGTGAACTGGATTTATTGTCGGAGAGAGAATGAGGAAAATGGTAATGGGTTTTAAAGCAATATCAGAACGAATGTGTCTGCTAAGATTAAAGGAAAAATATAGGAAGATGACTATAGTAAATGTACATGCCCCAACTGAAGAAAAAGATAGAGACGTTAAAGAGCAATATTATGATATGTTAGAAAGAGTGTGTGATGAGATCCCTAAATACGATCTGAAGTTGGTTATGGGCGATTGGAATGCTAAAGTAGGACAGGAAAAGATATTTCAACCAACAATAGGAAGATTTAGTCTACATGAAGAAACAAATGAAAACGGTAGGTTTATGATTGACTTTGCTATGGGAAGAGACATGCAAGTAAAAAGCACGCACTATCAGCACAAAAGTATACACAAAGGTACCTGGATGAGTCCGGATGGTAGAAGCATAAACCAAATAGATCATGTACTGGTTGAAAAACGAAATGAAAAAAGTATAATAGACATAAGATCGTACAGAGGAGCAGACGTGGACTCTGATCATTTCATGATGGTCACTAAAATTAAACAAGTAATCCCAGAAAAGAAAGATGAAGTGAAATCCGCAAAGGTAACACAACATAAGAAGATACAATTTGGTACCGAGCAAGTAAAAAATAAATACGAGGAAGATTTAGAAGAAGTACTAAAAGACACAGATATAAAACACGGTGCTAACGAAATATTAACAGCAATACAGGAAGGTATATATAAAGTAATGGAAAAACAGGTTGGAAAGAAACAAAAAAAGAAGAAAGAATGGTATGACGAACAATGTAAGGAAGAAATTAAGATGCGCGAAACCTTAAGAGAAAAAATGATAAGAAGAAAGAACGACGAAGATAAACATAAGTATGAGGCACAAAGAAAAAAATGTAAAGCTATAATTAGGGAAAAGAAAAGAAGTTACAATCTTCGAAGACTAGAAGAAATAGAAGAAAAATATAATAATAAGGAAATAAGAAATTTCTACCAAGGAGCAAAGAAAGTTAAACGTGGTTTTCAGGCAAGAACAACCTTTTGTAAAGACAAAGAGGGAAACTTGCTGGGTGACAAGGAGAATGTAACAGAGAGATGGGCTGAATACTTCCAGGAGTTGTTGAACAAACAGCCGATTGAAAAAGAAAAAGAAAACATCCAACAAACACCCGTAAAGCGAACGAATGGTAGTGTGAGCATAACACATCGCTCAATAAGTCCGTAGGATGACATATAGATGGCAACACAAATACAGAATACTTATGATTTTTAGAAAGTGGCAACCTTCAAACGATAACCTGTCAAAATTTCATGACATTCGGACTATTATTTACCAAGTTACAGTGTGAACAATTAAATCAACTTTTGTGAATTGAAAAAAATGGAAAAATCTGAATTTCGTGTGCTCATTAAGCATTGCTTTTTGATGGGAAAAAATACGGTGCAAACTAAACAGTGGCTTGACAAATGTTATCCGGACTCTGCTCCATCGAGGCAAATGGTTGAGAAGTGGTTTGGTGACTTTAAACGTGGTCGTACGAGCACCGATGATGCTGAACGTTCCGGTCGCCCAAATTCGGCAGTTACTGAAGAAAACATACAAAAAGTCCACAAAATCGTCTTATCCGACCGCAAATTGAAATTGAAGGAGATTGCTGAGGCCGTAAAGATATCTGAAGGCAGTGTGTTTACCATTTTGCATGAACATTTGGGTATGCGGAAGCTTTGTTCGAAATGGGTGCCGCGTTTGCTAACACCGGACCAAAAACAACAACGAATCGATGATTCTGAGGCATGTTTGGCCCTATTTAACCGTGATAAAAAGGATTTTTTGCGTCGCTATGTCACAATGGACGAAACATGGATCCACCACTTCAATCCTAAGTCAAGTCGGCAGTCGGCTGAGTGGACATCAGCCGGTGAAAGCCGCCCAAAGCGCCCAAAGACTCAAATCTCTGCTGGCAAGGTTATGGCCTCCGTATTCTGGGATAGTCATGGTATATTGTTCATAGACTATCTTGAGAAAGGTAAAACAATCAACAGCGAATATTACATGGCATTATTGGAACGATTGAAGGCTGAAATCGACGCAAAACGACCGCACATGAAGAAGAAAAAAATTCTCTTTCATCAAGACAATGCACCATGTCACAAGTCGATGAAAACGATGGTGAAAATGAATGAATTGCACTTCGAATTGTTGCCCCATCCACCGTACTCGCCAGATTTGGCCCCCAGCGATTATTGGCTGTTCTCGGATCTCAAAAGGATGCTCCAGGGAAAGAGATTTGGATCGAATGATGAGGTCATCGCCGAAACTGAGGCATATTTTGAAGGGAAAGATAAATCGTTCTACAAACATGGTATCGAAAAGTTAGAGAAGCGTTGGACTGACTGTATCGCCTCAAAAGGAAACTATATTGATGAATAAATTCAAATTATGTCAAAATATTGTTGTTTTATTAGCTATCCTACGGACTTATTGAGCGATGTGTTACCAAGTGAACAAGAGATCCTGGAAGTGATAACTAACCTAAAAAACAATAGAAGTGCTGGAGAGGACGCAATACAGGCCGAGATGTTGAAATACGGTCAAATATATCTTAAGCTTTCGACGATTTTTGTCGTCTTCTTCAGAATTTTATTTAATATAAACAAAATAAAATACATGGAAACCGGGAACAAAACACATTGTCATTTGATACGACCTAAGATCCAAAAAGATCGTGAGAACAACCTATGTTGAGTTTCCGTCAAATAGGAAAAACTTAACTTAAACCTTTTACATATGGCATTACTGCAAATTTGGAAACTTCTTTCTTCATTCATATATAATGGTAACACAATGAAGAAAGAAGTTTCCAACTTTGCAGTTATGCCATATGTTTAAGCGAAAAAATCAAGAGAATATTAAAACCTTACAAGACCAATGTAACCTTCAAGTCCACTAATAACATTGGTCAACTTTATACTAAATTGAAAGACACCGTACCTCCTGAGAAGAGGTCAGATTTAATATACAAGGTCCAATGGAATAACTGCAATTTGGTATATATTGGACAAACGCACCAATGGCTTCAAAAAAGAATGAGTGGACACATTTCAAGTATACGCTGTAATAAGCCCGAATCCACAGCTATTGCCAAACACATTCTAGTCGATGGACATGATGCAGATTTTATGAACGCCAAGATAATCAAATCTGTTACCATTGGGGATAAGTACCCCCTGCCTAATATAAATGATATATTAGATAAGTTGGGCAGGTACCAGTATTTCACCACTCTGGATTTAGCCTCAGGATACCACCAAATCGAGATGCATCCCAATGATATTCATAAAACGACATTCAGTACGCCTAGAGGACATTTTGAATGTAAACGTATGGCATTTGGACTCAAAAATGCCTCTGGGACATTCCACCGCACTATGGACAACATTATGAGAGGGATCCAAAACGAGATATGTTCGGTCTACCTTGATGACATGATTGTATTCTCAACATCACTGCAAGAACATCTAGAAAAATTGAGAATAGTCTTTGACCGACTCAGAAAATCGAACCTTAAGGTAAAATTAGATAAATGTCAATTTTTGCAAAAGGAAGTGGCATATTTGGGTCATGTAATTACACCAGACGGGGTTAAACCAAACCCAGATAAGGTTCATGCCATTAAAAGGTTGCCCCTTCCAAAAACCCAAAAGGAAATCAAAAGCTATTTGGGCCTTTTGGGTTATTATCGAAAATTTATTCAGGACTTTGCAAAACTAACTAAACCACTGACAAAATGTTTAAAAAAAGGAGCTAAAGTAGAACACAATCAAGAATTTATTAATGCCTTTGAGAGCAGCAAACAAATTCTTATGAATGACCCAGTTTTACAATATCCGGACTTTGATAAAGAATTTATTCTTACTACAGACGCATCCAATGTTGCACTTGGAGCAGTTTTATCCCAAGGTAGTAGGAAATGACCGGCCGGTAGCTTATGCATCAAGAACTCTGAGAGAAACTGAACAAAAATATTCTACCATAGAGAAGGAACTGTTAGGTATTGTTTGGGCAACTAAATATTTTAGGCCTTACATTTTTGGAAGACCTTTTACAATCTACACTGATCATAGGCCTTTAGTTTACCTTTTTAATTTAAAGGAACCAAGCGGGAAGCTGATGAGATGGAAATTAAAACTAGAGGAATACGACTACAAAATTGTATACAAAACAGGCAAATATAATACCAATGCAGATGCGCTATCTCGTATTCAGATTTACGCTGACTATTCAATTCACATGTCATCTGTCAAAAGTGGACCAATAAAAATGTTTGATGTGAGATTACATGGCCAATCAAAATGAACTGCAGCGAATATTCCACTAGTGGTGAATTGCAGCGACTATTCCATAGTAGGACAAGCGAATATTTTAAATAAATAAAAAATTTTATTGCTATTATTATCTGATTATTATTTCAAATTATTTTTAGATTTTATTTTTCACTACAAATAAAATTTTAAAAACTACATGTAGATTTACAATACAAATAAGTGTACAATGCGCAAATGAAACACTTTTTACTAATATTTCAATTAAATATTGTACACTTTTTTTAATTAGGTTAAGAAGTTATTTTAAAACATAATTGATGGTACAATTTGAAAAGCTTACGTTGCTACAATTGGATAAAAATCCCGTTTTACTTGAAGAAGGCATTGCCAAAGTTTCGTTCTCGATTGTATGGTTGGAACGCATCTTTTCAATTATTGTTTGGTGATGTTCACCGTCCAATTGTAAATAAGATTTTATTGAATCAGTATTTCTGTGTCCTGTTATTTTCATCAGCTGCTGCTCTCCAACCCCAACTTTTGCTAACGTTGATACAGCACTAGACCTAATCGAGTGGTTCGATATTTTACGTTTTTTAATGTCTAAACCTAATTCTTCGGCCGCAATTTTAACCCACTTTGCGATTTCATTAACACCAACGGGCGAATTTTTGTACCATTTACTGGATTCATTTAATTTACAAAATTTATTAGACGTCAGGAACATTCGATGTCTTCACATTGTCACCTCTCTTAGAAATAAATTTATGGTAAAGCCTGCAAAAGAAATAATACAATTACAAATTAAAATTACTGGATCAAATATAAGATAGCTTACCTTACAGGACACAGATCAACGTTTTTATTTTCAATGAGCCATTTGCTTTCGGCTAATTTCTTTCCACCTCCTTGTGCCGTTTTGGAAAAAATTGGATTGTATTCTATACGATTTGTAGGCAAGCCTTTATTGTTAATTTCTATCTTGAAATAATAAATTCGGCATTGATACCCTTCGCCACCTCGCCAAGCAAGTTCATAAGAGACCACGAAAAAAAACTTTTATTGAAGGCCATCGGGATTATTTTCGTCTAAACCTTGTAGAATGTTTAAATACTCGTCTTTTGTTAATGCCGCTGAGCTTATGGTTCGTTTTTCTGGAAGCGTTTGTAATTTTTTTCTTTTGGCGTCTCTAGCCTCCCTTGCAGTTTTAAATACCACGTCACTAAAGGGTTTAATTTCAATATTCCAGGTATTATAATACATGTCTTGAAGCATTTTTGCCGTGGTGTTAAACATATGCTTAACTACACCTTCTTTGTAATCCGTTCCATCTTGTTTTTTCATATTAGAAGCCCAACTTTTTAAGATAATGTTTAATTCCATACATGATGTGGATTTCTTTAATTCGAAATGCTTTTCTTTCAAAAAATCCGAAAATTGTCGCCATACCGATGAATGCGATTTTCTTGTATTTTCGGGCACATTGTGAACAATATCAGCGTTAATTTCTTCATTTGACTTACCACCAAATCTCTCCGAAGCATTTTTCATTATAGCGTTTACAAAATTCACAACAAGAAAACGCGTTCAATATAAATTATTATGAATTTCAAGAATAACAAAAGTTTGTTTACTATAGTTGTCACAGAAATAAAATCATGTGTAACTCAATTTTTTTGTCAATTTTATTTTAAAAGTAAAATTTGTTCAGTGAATAGTCTCTTAAATACGACTCGTAATCATAGATGATGTAGAATATTTTGTGGAGATATCACTCATATTCTTTGCGCTTGCGAATACCATTCGTGCTGGCGCACTCATGCTATTCATTTTGCAAGCGCAACGAATATTCGTGATATCAGCACAAAATATTCGACATATCTATGACTACTCGTGGTATTACAAGTGATAATTTATTGGTAATTGTTAATCTCGACGAATCTGAAAGAGATAACCCAGATGAAATCTAATTTGATCACCGTAGATGAACAAGAAGAGACGATCCATTCCCATACCGATGATGAACCCAAAACGGCAATACCCATATTAAACGAAGCAATTGATAATAAACAACAACAAATTATAATTAAAACTAGCCATCAAGGAAAAATCAAAACAACAACAAGAATCGAAGGAACAAAGACCATAAAACAAGTAGTTATGCCATCAACAGATAATGAAAATTCGATTATGGAATTTTTACGAGATAATACCGCAGAGAAGAAAACTTATTATTTGTGGTTTGATAAAGAAGGTTAAACTTACACTTAAAATAACAAAACATTTTAATAATAATGGTCCCAAATTAATACGATGCACTGAGAGATTGTATTGACAAAAAGGGATGAACAAATGGAAGTAATAAAACTATACCACCAAAGTAAAAACAACCACAGAGGAATTGCTAAATCTATTAAGGCCATTGGTAGAAAATATTATTGGTCAACGATGAAATCAGTATCCAAAATTATATTAATGAATGCGAAATTTGTAAAATAACAAAATACGTAAGAAATCCTGCTCACTTACCTATAATGACCACAGAAACACCTCAAAAACCGTTCCAAAAAATACACATCGACACATTCTCAATTGAAGGCGAAAATTTCCTTACACTCATCGATGCATTTTCAAAGGTAGGACAAGCAATTCAAATAAGTAGTAAAAATGCAACAGAAATTGCTGCAGCGATAATAAAATATTTTGAATATTATGGAGTAATAGTAAAGTCCAAAGAGTACATTTAAGATTATTGAGAAAACCTAATATTAAAAGTTTATACAAGAGGAAACGACTCCATCGACATCGACAAGCAACTTAGAAGACAATGCAGGGTTGCTTCCTGTTTAATTGGGAACGGTGATGAATAGTTAAACATATTGAGATGTTATTTTTTTTTTAAATATAAAATCAATCAACTTTTAAAGAATTTTAAAGTTATAACTTTTGAAATCTCAATTCTGTATATTAATCTTGCCTCGGCTAACATCAGGGAGGAAACTCTTATCTGTCAAAACTCCGGGTGCTTTTCCTTCGAGTTTTGTTTTAATTTTATAAATAAAAGTGATTAGATAAATATCAAAATTTTTAATTTCACAAATCTAATTTTGTGAGTCACAATTTGACCAAAGAACCAAAATAAACTATAATTTAGTATTAATAAAACTTTATTTAATTGACAATTTTTTCAGTCTTCTAAACTTTATTAATACTGAAAGCAACAAATTTACAAATTTTATGTATTATTTACACGTTTAAAAAAAAAATATCAATATAATTCGATGTAATCCACCCACTATTGTTTATTAAATGTGTAATTTTGCCGTTAGTTGTTTATAAAAAATGATGTACTCACTTTAATTTTATACATGCAGTGTATCACCTCAATTTTCGCAGCGTAATGTAATCCCCTTTGGTTTTACTTTCTCCAACCCATCGGTAGCACTCCAATATAGCACATGCAAACAATCGTGGCTCCAGAATAATTGATACGGTCACTTGATATGAATGATCATCAACGAACCTGCCTCATTCCTTCACCCAGCTTATCCGTTTTGCCAACATCCAAATTCCAGCACAGTCGGTTTACAATCAAAAATCTTAATCTCAAGAAAATACGCTTCTCTGCTTTTTACAGTATTACCAAAAGCCAACTTTTCAAAAATTTTTCTTATCCTCGCTCTACTATCTGTCTTATTCGGCCTCACACGCACTTATCTTCTTGGTGCCAACCTTTACACTGCCCGTTATCATTGCACTTTCAAATATTTAGCGGCAAAATACTGTTTTAAAAATATCAATTTAATTACATAAACCTAAGAGTTATAATTCTAAAAAAATATGGTTCTTATAGATATGTGAAATTTAAAAAATATTGCGCACATTTAGAAATTTAAATAAATTAAGGAAATAAAACACCCAAAGCTTTTGACAAATTTTTTTTTTTTTTTATTACAGTTATGTCAGCTTCAGCTTCATTTAGTTCCAAAACCACCAAAATCTTTCCAACAAAACAAACAAAAATGTAAAATAACATGACAATATATAGAAACGACAACGCCACAACGCAACCAACGGAAACAACATTTTTAGTATCTTTGGAAAAGGAAATTATCTTGAATTTCAAAAATTAATTAAAATTAAAACTTCCATCCAATTCAATAAAATTCACCTTACCTTAGAAAATCAAGTTACCAAAATACCTAAATGTAATATCAAGCATTCCCTATAAAAAAAAAATACCTTAATACAGTTAATAATCCTTCAAGCTGAATTTCTTTTCAATGAGCTCAACATCGCTACGAATAGCCAAGGATGTCTTGAATTATCTACAAATAAAATTCGAAAATTACCAATTTGATGAAAATTCTCCATCAAAACACACACAATTCAATTTCCGAAAAAGTTATGACAAGTGTAAAGAAGAACATTCGGACATGAAATCTAAGATTCCACATTCGACAAATAACCCATGGTACTGCAATCAATTAACCCGGACGACTCAAAATCAACCTATCTTAATCTACAAAAATTAGAAGAAACTCCAACCGAAACATTGACTTCAACAAAGAAGCTCATGGACCATATGGTGATTTACTTGTTAATAAAATTAGTATTACAAAATATTATGTTTCAGCTGAATTGCGTTGCCAATCCAGGAAATCAATCTAATCGGCCTATAAAATATACGAACATCGTAATTTGTAGATCCGCCGCCGGAGGCGGCGGCCACCGCCGTTTTAGTCGGTTTTTTAAAGGTCGATTTCGCCGGCAGAACGCCAGCCGATCCGGCACTACAGATTTTGACGGGCGAAGTGCCGTTCAACGCCCAAAGAATCCGCATCGTGCACAACCGATATAACTTTTTCATGAAAAATCCCTCCGCGGCGTGGTAACGCCGCAAAGTCGACGGTTTATTTTGCGAAAATTTTTTACGCGAGTGCGAACAGTCGCGCCTTGCAAGGTCTCTCTCCGACAAAATCGCCGATTTTTAATAATTAGCATTCCTTTTTTTAATCGTACCATGTCGCATCCTTATCTGACGCACGCAAAACGGGTTAGACGGAATGCGAGTCGCGTCGCAACTCGATTCCCAAAATTTTCCGAAATTAATTTAATTTTGACGTAAATGACATACATGACATTTTTACCATTCTTGCGCTCGGTGACGCACCGAGCGCGACCTTTCGGGGCAGGGAGCGGGACGAATAGCTTCCTCGAAGTTTTCTGAATGGAACCGTACCAGAATAGTATATTCTGAAACAAGTTTGGAATTAGGCATATTCCGCACGAGGGAAAAGTTTGTCACCCGAGCCGACAGGCAAGGGTGACGGTTCACGAGTGCGGAATAGCCATTCCAAACGTGTTTCGACTATACTTTCTATACGACTATTAAAATAATAAGCTGTATAAGTTTTCTAACGCCGTTTTCGAGTTATCGCTAATTCAAGTTTGAGTGGCGGAAACGCAGCAATAACTCAAGAACGGCGCTAGATATCGAGAAACTGAGCAAAAAATTGTCCCCCCTCGTACACACCCTTTGTGAATTATCGGTAGGAAAATATGTGCAAAAATTCAGATCGATCGCACGCAAAAAAGTTTACTCATTTGACAAACTTGATTTTTGTTTATAAAATTTGTGAATTAAAAACAAAGACAAATTGACATAGGTTAAATCAATAGTAAATCAAGAGGTTAAATTAAATGATAAATTTAAATTTATCCGTCTTTTATAATACGCGAGTAAATTTTTAACTGTCTTTTATAAATTGTAATCCAGGCACTTAAATATAATATTTTTTCGGATTCAATTCAAAATCATTTATTAAAGTGGCACTTTACCACATAGAAAAGTCACTTTACTATATAGTAATGTCACTGTCAATAAACAACCTACACAAGTACCTACTATGAAATATTTTGAATTAGCAATAACTCAAAAACGGCACTAGATATTGCACAAAATCCGAAAAAATAGTATAAACAAACCTTGTAAGTAAAGCATTTTTACTAAACTCATTAGCTTTTAAGTTACTCGCTCGCTGCGCTCGCTCGTACTCAAAGGCTAAATTCGTTTAGTAAAACTTTGCTTTACTAAACTTGTTTAATATACTATTTTTGTTATTAATTTGACAGATGTGTAAATAAATTGAGTTCAAAAATTTGGTAATAGATGTCACTTCAAATAGTAGTCTATTCTTTGCTCTAATTGGTCTAATCTGTGCGAGAATAATTATTCTCGCGCCGATAATCGGTGCGAGAATAAAAAAAGAAAGAATGTAGATATTCTGTATTTAAAAATAGAATCAGAATGCCCACATTCTATGATAGTCGTATAGAAACAAATCTTCCGGTTCAAAATTTACCTCCAAATTTTGCGCACAAAGAAGTAAAAATGCAAATATGATCCCACGTGGGTTTTGATGTTTTACACTTTTTTACCATACCTGCGCTCGGCTTGGCGAGTGGTTGCATTTTGGAGGGCCGTAGGCCCGACAAGTAGCTTCCTCGAGGTCTCCTGAAGACAACGGTAGGCGAGTCGACAGACGCCAACTAAATTTTACCCCTAAATTTTGAGTATGAAGAAGTAAATTTGTAAATTTGATTTGTCGGGGATTTCAAATTTGAAAACTTTTTTTCCAATATTTGCGCTCGGCTTGGCGAGGGGTTGCATTTTGGAGGGCCACAGGCCCGACAAGTAGCTTCCTCGAGGTCTCCTGAAGACAACGGTAGGCGAGTCGACAGACGCCAACCAAATTTTACCCCTAAATTTTGAGGATGAAGAAGTAAATTTGTTAATTTGATTTGACGAGGATTTAAAATATTTTGTTCGCTCGGTTCGATACCATCTCTCCTCGTGCGCTACTCGAATATTACCAACTACCAACTGGCGGCCGCAGGCCGCCGTTGCGGCCGGCAGGCCGCTAATGAGCCCGATAGGGCGAACTAGCCTAAAAAAGCGGCGGTAACCCTAAAAACTGGAAAGGGTGGCTGAAACAGTGCCTAGGGGTGATATCTTGATAATGTTGGGTGATTTTAACGCCCAGATTGGGAAGGAAGATTACATTGGAGGAGTGGCAGGCAAATTTACGATACATGAAGACACTAATGATAACGGACGAAGATTGTGTAATATAGCAGCAGCGATGAATATGTATATAATTAGCACGAAATTCAAGCACAAAGCAATACACAAACTAACATGGAAAAGACCCGGAGCAAATGACGAGAAAGAAGGAAACCAAATAGACCACATCTGCATATCGAGAAAAGGAACAAATTGCATCAAAGACGTGAGAACATACCGCGGAGCGAATGTAGATTCTGACCACTACCTAGTAATTGCCAAACTGGCACACATAAACATACACAAGATAAGAAGAGAGCACAATAAAAGACTAGCAATAGAAAAGATGACAGACGCCAAGATCAAGGAGAAATATGAAGAGGAGACTGATAGAATAATAGAGAACATGGAGAAAGAACAGGATATAGATAGAGAATGGGAAAATATCAAGATAGCGATGCGAACTGGAGCAGAGAGAACGGTGGGATTTAAGAAGCAGGTCGTACACAAGAGATGGTTCGATAGGGAATGTGAAGAAATGGCAAACATCAAAGGAATAGCAAGATTGAGATGGATGAAAACAAAAAGAGAAATGGACAGAATTACATACAAAGAAAAAATGAAGGAGGCGACCAAGATATACAAAAGAAAGAAAGAAAAATGGCTAAACGACATCATGAACGAAATGGACTATAACTGTAAAAATAATAACGCTAAGAAGTTCTATCTTGGAATCAAACAACAAACAAGGAAACGAAAAGTAAACACAAGAACAATGAAAGACGAGAATGGAAGAAGAGGTGACAATGAAAAGGAAATAAAAGGAATATGGAAGAGACACTTTCAGAAACTGTTGAACCAAGTAGATGATGAAAAAGCTGAGGTAGAAAAGGAAGAACAAAAAAAAGAAACAACAGTAACGGAACCAACATACAGAGAGATGAAAACAATATTGAATGAGTTAAAAACTGGGAAGGCACCGGGACGAGACGAAATAAGCGGTGAAATGATGAGGAATGCAGGAGAAGGAACTCATCAAAGATTGTACGAGATGATACTTGAGATCTGGAGAAAAGAGAAAATGCCGAGAGAATGGAGAACAGGAAGGATAGTGCCGATACACAAAAAAGGAGATAAAGAGGAATGCGAAAACTATAGAGGAATAAATCTACTGCAAGTGGCATATAAAATCCTGTCGAGGATCATATATAACAGAGTAAAAATTGAAATTAAGAACAAAGTAGGTGAATACCAACACAGGGAGGAACGATCAACGATAGACGCGTTGCATATAATGAAGCAAATAAACGAAAAAGCGTACGAACATAATATAGAGCTGCATTTGTTGTTTATCGACTTTCGACAGGCATTTGATTCGATCATACGCGAGAAACTGTATGAAGTGTTGGAGGAATTGAAAATACCACAGAAACTGAAACTACTAATAAAGATGACAATGAAAGGATCGAAAGCAACTGTGAAGATTGGTACAGAAGAAACAGATGAATTTGCAATCAGTGGAGGAGTGAGACAGGGTGATGCGCTGTCGGCTGCTATGTTTAACCTGGTGATGGAGAGTATCATAAGAAGATTAGGAAACAGAGCAACAATTGTGACGAAAAAATGGCAAATATTAGCATACGCTGATGATATTGTTATTATAGCCAGGTCAAAACAAGAATTGATCAGAGTGTTCAGCGAAATGGAAGAAATAGCGAAAGAGATGGGACTATGGGGAGATGAACCTTAGCAGAAGCGAAGACACAAGCCAAAACGAATTTAAAATTGGAAACTATACATTTGAAAATGTAAAACAATTCAAGTACCTGGGACTCCAGCTAAATAAGACCAACAATAGAACATCGGAAATACATGAGAAGATACAAGCGGGGTGGAGGGCTTATCATGTAAACAAGAAAATATTAAAGAGCAAAAACATATCGATAAGAACTAAGATAAGAATATACAAGACATATGTGAGAACGGTAGTAACGTACGCAGCGGAAACGATAAACTTGACAAAGAGAGAAGAGGAAAGACTGAGAGCGTTCGAGAGAAGAATGATGAGAGTGATTATGGGTATGAAGAAAACCGGAGAAGGTGAATACAGACAAAGAACAAACAACGAAGTGATGACATTGGGCGAAGGTGACATTGTGAGGTACATGAAGGCTCAAAGAATTAGCTGGCTGGGGCACAACACAAGAAGAGAACCACAAAGCGAATTAAGACAGATAACAGAATGGAGACCGAATGAGAAAAGACCTAGAGGAAGAACAAGAAATAGGTGGATGGACGAAGTGATGGATGACCTTAAAGCCATGGGAGTAACGAGATGGAAAGAAAGATGCGAGGATAGATTGGAATGGAAAAGAATAGTGAATGAGGCAAAAACACACGCTAGACTATGAAAAAAGAAGAAGTTAGCAACAGGAGTGATTCACCTGAATTGAATTATAAAGACTTCTGAAAAGGAGTAGGAATATTCCTAAAGGAATGTAAACCTTATTTGATATTGAAAGGTTATATTCAAATACTCTAGACTATAATACATTCAACTTCGTGAAAAACACGAATCCGAACTCTGGCGGCTTGCGTTGAAATGAGTAATGTCAACAAATACGTTTTTTAGGTTAAATCCATAGATAAGACATAGATGTTAATATAGAAGGCTAGATACGCAACTCCCAATACATGCAATGTAACAGAAGTGAAGCCTGGCCGCCATTTGTAGTAAAGGCAAATAAGTAATACATTTCACTAATATGACAGATGTATGACAGGTTTCACATTTACACACGGGTTAGTTATCTAAAGGCTAGATATTATCAGATACGCAACTCCTAATACATGCAATATAACAGAAGTAAACCCCCATGTCAACTGGCGGCCATTTGTAGATAAGCAAATTGGCATACATTTACAATAAATGACAGGCTTCACTTCTGCGCTCGAGTTAGTTATCTAGCCTTCTATTAACATCTATGAGATAAGAGAGAGTTATAGATAGGCAAGTTGCTATACTTTTTTCTCAACGTATTATACCCGCCAATGGTGGTCGGTGTGCCAACTAAAAATCAGATAAAATTCTAGAATTTTATTTGAATTTTTGTTAATTTTGTTCACAAGGTTTATTTTGCACATTTAAATTAATATTATGCATTAATAAAATTTTGCTGTTTATAAACTCAAATTACAAAATTACTTCAGTGAATTAATCAATTTATTGTAACTCAAATAAATAAAATTAAAAGATTATTACTTATTAATAAAATATTCCAAAATACTCCAAAATCTGTTATCTTTCTGGAGTGTTCTCTCCTGGTTCCTTCCTAATGACTTCCTCCTCCTGCTTTAAGCATGCTCTGCCCAATAGATCTCATAATTATTGTCTTCCATCTTCCGTCCTTGATGGCCTTTGCGTTTGATTTCTTTGAGACAAACTATGTCCATGTTAAGTTTGTATAATTGGATTCAGATTTCTTGATGTTCATTTAATATACCTTAAACGTTCCACGTACCTATTCTCCATGTCCATTTTCTTAGCATAAGTCGTCTTTGATTTAATCCGTCCAGTGTTCGAGACTTACGTTTGGGTTATTTAGCATTTTTGTTTTTATGTACGATGAGGAGCTGGCCCGACGAAAGAACTCCCAACCTGGAGGGCTAGCATTTTCTATTGGGGTTTATTCCCTTATGCCTGGTTTCTTCACCTTGAGATATCTATCGGATAAGTATAACCATACGGATACTTATACTATTATATAGTTAATCTTATCCGATAGATATCTCAAGGTGAAGAAATTGGTCATTAGTCGAAGTGTTGTGATGTCATTTTGACATTTTGTTTTAACTTTATATTATCACATTATAATATTATATTATTTATTATATAAAATGGTAAACAAAGTTAGTTCAATTTGTGCCGTATACGATTGTAATAACTATATGCAGCAAAGAGGTGAAAAGAAGTCATTTTTACTAATCTTTTTATCTGAAAACTATTTTTAAATATTATAGTTTAAATGCACATTTTATTATTGGGCATAGCTAATTGACGCGAATTTTACATTTCATCATGCTAGGTGGCGCTATGAACGATATCCGACAAATTGTATGTAAAACTATCAAAGTTGTACGTATTATAAGTCTATAGTATTTGTTATATTTGAATAGATTTGAATAGGCGGAGTTGTCAAGTTTGATATAAAAATAATAGCTATTTATTATATAAGTGTCTTATAAGGCAAATAAGTTACGAAAGAAATGCTTAGCCACGAGAGCTTGCTCGAGCGGCTAATTTTTCTTGAGTAACTTATTTGCTGTTAAGACACGCGTGTAATACAAAGCTTTATCCAATATCTCGTAATAATATTTTAAAATGTAATTAAAAGTTTTGACGTTTTAAAATGTCAGATGTAAATTATGAAAATTAGTATAAAGTAGGTGTACTCATAATTTACATAAGTCTCTAGTGTTTTATAGACCCCATAAGATATGTAAAATCGGCATTATTATGCTTTCATAAGACGGAGGTGTTGGATAAAGGTTATATTTGAATAGATTTGAATAGGCGGAGTTGTCAAGTTTAATATAATAATAAAAATAGAGTCAAATTAATAACTTATTTTATTAAGTGATATTTTACAATAAACTACTAAAACATATTCGGGAAGAATAATAAAACATTATAAAGTATATCATTGTATGATTATTGATGTATTTTAAAATTTTTTTCAAGTTCCGAATAAATTTAGAAAATCTTAGTACTCATTCGACTCTTGCGAAGCTAAACTTTCACAAAGTTTATAAAATTTTTAAACAAATTAAAAACATTAAAAATACAAGTTATATTGCAAACGGCATTATTTTTATGTATTGTATTGAATTACCCATATCTCCTTTTATTGCGCCCTTTAAAAATTCTTTTTTAAAAGAATTAAAAAAATTCCTTAAAGTAACAGCGTGAAAAAAAAGATGAGGACAATCAGGAAATTATCGAAAAAATTAAATTGCTTTAACTTATTAGATTTATTATTAACAATTTTAATATTAAATAAGAAGGTTACTTTTTGAAGCGCTATATTTATTGAAATTGAGTTTATTTTCTTTTTATTTCTTTGTGAAAATTAATTCTGTAAATAGTTTTCAGTAATAAATGTTAGAAATATTTGAATTTGTATGTCTTTTGTCGCAAAAATATTTTGTCTACAAATTGACGTGTTACAAAATACTTCTTTTTTTAATTTTGACTTTGAAAATTTTAAATTGAAAAGATTTCGTTTTTGAATCTTTTTATGTGATATTATTTTATTTTTATTTGACTCGGTAACTTATTCAAAAATGTAACCAAATAGTTAAAAATACATTATTTGTATTTAAATTAAATTTATTGTTATTAATATACATACTATTAAAAACAATAAATACCCTTGGATAATATACATACAGGATTGATACTGATTGACGATTGCTTCATCACATAGATGTTAATAGAAGGCTAGATAACTAACTCGAGCGCAGAAGTGAAGCCTGTCATCTGTTGTATGCCAAATGTATGCCAATTTGCCTTATCTACAAATGGCCGCCAGTTGACATTGGGGCTTTACTTCTGTTATATTGCATGTATTAGGAGTTGCGTATCTGATCATATCTAGCCTTTAGATATCTAACCCGTGTGTAAATGTGAAACCTGTCAGACATCAGTCATATTAGTGAAATGTATTACTCATTTGCCTTTCCTAGAAATGGCCGCCAGGCTTCAATTCTATTACATTGCATGTATTGGGAGTTGCGTATCTAGCCTTCTATATTAACATCTATGCTTCATCATAATTCATAACCTACAATAATCTTCTGTCACTTTAAAAAGTGGTAATAGTTACGGCAAACGGAACTTTTAGGAAGTGGTTAAGTTAAACTAAAATGTTAGAAAATTTTAATTTTCTAATTTTAAAGTTATTTTTAATTACATTAAAAGCATATGTTAAGATGAACGTATGTTTTCAATTTGTAAAATAATTTTTTAGGTTCTATTTACAATTTCAACTTATAACGCCAACTACCATTGTTAATAAAGTTTATTTAAACTTCGAGTACACACTAACAGACACGCACGTTGGGAATAGCTTCTCGCCTGTCCAAATTTTCGTATGGTTTATAAAATTTATAAATTTACCATGTGCAGCAGACCCATAATAACACTTTGTACCACCGCGCGAGTAAAAGAAAAATATCAAATCGTATTGCAATTAATAATCAATCGCCACTTAAAATATTTTGCGCGCTCGGTTTTTTTTAAATTTTTTATATAGGACACTACAGAACAAATGTAATGAAGAAAAGTCCTATTACCACAATGTGTGAAAACACAAATAAAATTATTACCCATAAAAACAAGAAATAGCATCTATGAATAAATTAAAAAAATATAAGAATAATACAATACGTAGAAAATCAAAATTCAAAAAATTTCAAAAAAAGACAAAATTAACATATAAACAGGTCTGGATTAAAAATATTTGAAATTATGAAAAGTTCAAAATACGATATTACAATATAACGTTATTTCATGGTTATTTCCAATCCTCAGTTGTAAATAATCGTTTAAATTTATTAAATAAGAAGAATATTCGAACTAATCAAAAGAAAAAACTATTTAAAGAGTACTGATTAACAAGCATAAAATTTGACTTACCATAACCCCAAAAA
Organism: Cantharis flavilabris; assembly: GCA_949152465.1. Lineage (NCBI taxonomy): Eukaryota > Metazoa > Arthropoda > Insecta > Coleoptera > Cantharidae > Cantharis > Cantharis flavilabris. The sequence goes on along the minus strand of OX424438.1, from coordinate 32,504,493 downwards.
TATGAAATCTGCACGTTGTCACATGTAGTAATGAACAATTTAAAATAATTTGAACTAAGAGATTCTTTTACCAAGCACTGCTTGTGTGAAATCTGAGAGCACTGCCCCCTTAATTTGATTTCTAAAAACTTTGAAAAAATTCAAAATTCAAAATTTTACCACGTTTTTAACCGTAAGGTGTAAAACTAGAAAAAGAACCCAAAATAAAAATTTTAAGTAAATTTGTGGAATTTTAGTATGTATTTATGGTTAAATTAAAAAAATATAAGAATAATACAATACGTAGAAAATCAAAATTCAAAAAATTTCAAAAAAAGACAAAATTAACATATAAACAGGTCTGGATTAAAAATATTTGAAATTATGAAAAGTTCAAAATACGATATTACAATATAACGTTATTTCATGGTTATTTCCAATCCTCAGTTGTAAATAATCGTTTAAATTTATTAAATAAGAAGAATATTCGAACTAATCAAAAGAAAAAACTATTTAAAGAGTACTGATTAACAAGCATAAAATTTGACTTACCATAACCCCAAAAATATGAAATCTGCACGTTGTCACATGTAGTAATGAACAATTTAAAATAATTTGAACTAAGAGATTCTTTTACCAAGCACTGCTTGTGTGAAATCTGAGAGCACTGCCCCCTTAATTTGATTTCTAAAAACTTTGAAAAAATTCAAAATTCAAAATTTTACCACGTTTTTAACCGTAAGGTGTAAAACTAGAAAAAGAACCCAAAATAAAAATTTTAAGTAAATTTGTGGAATTTTAGTATGTATTTATGGTTAAATTAAAAAAATATAAGAATAATACAATACGTAGAAAATCAAAATTCAAAAAATTTCAAAAAAAGACAAAATTAACATATAAACAGGTCTGGATTAAAAATATTTGAAATTATGAAAAGTTCAAAATACGATATTACAATATAACGTTATTTCATGGTTATTTCCAATCCTCAGTTGGAGTTAATTTAATCTTTTTAATCTTTTCAGTTAATTTTGTCTTTTTTTGAAATTTTTTGAATTTTGATTTTCTACGTATTGTATTATTCTTATATTTTTTTAATTTAACCATAAATACATACTAAAATTCCACAAATTTACTTAAAATTTTTATTTTGGGTTCTTTATCTATGAATAGTTAAAATCTCGGACATTTTGCAACTATTTCTATTGTAATGCTCCGGAAACCCCGAACAGAAAATTTACAAATTGGTTGTGGAGTAACAACATTTGTGCCACTATACAAAAATTTTGCAACTATTTTGCACATAATTGCACACTTGAGATTGAACTTAAAATTAAGAGGCTTAAAATTTAAAGTAACAAATATTTCTTATTTTTACAAATAATGCCAGTATGAAATATTTAATTGATTTTCATTAGTGAAATTCACTTAACGGTAATTAGTTGCATTAATAACTTAAATTATTACAGTTTGAATAATTATAGTTCTTATATTAAGAATAATTTTTATTTAAAATATTCGATTAACTAATTGAAATTACCTATTGCAACTAAGAATTTATTTATATTTTGAATAAGCAAATTTAAGCAATGTGTAAAATAATGTAAATTAAACTTAAAATTAATTAATATTTAATTAAAATTGCAGATGCAATTGTTAATGGGCGAGTACTACAACTGCATTTCTAGCACTGAGACGATTAGTATTATCTGCAATTCCTATTACCTTGTCATGGTCATTCATTTTCTTCCACTATAACATTCATAAATCTAAAAATCAAATTATTTTTATTTGTACTGACTTCGTGTCTTGTGGCTTAGTGGACTAAAATCAAACTCAGTTTTTACGAAGTCTCACTAAGCTCAATAATTAATTTTATATTATCAAAGTTTGGACGAGAATTTTATTATTCAATATATAACTTGAATTTTTTTAATTTAAAATTTTAATACTTAAATTAGGTACTCTTTATATTACTACCTAACACCAATTTCTCAATGGTTAACCTAAATTTATTTCTGTTGTCAAGTGCTATCAATCTTCAGCAAGTACTGCTTGATGTCAATACCTACTTGCTTGATGTCAATTAATAACTGTCAAGTTTTGCTTAAAAAATGTTGTCCTGAATAAGAATTTCTGTCAAGCTTGACCATTTTCAAGCATACTTGACCGTTTATCAAGTTTAGTCAAGCAAGATAAGGATCAATCTTATCAACCTTTACAGAATAGCGAAACTTGACTAGGACTTGATAAGGCTGTCAAATGTCATTTATACGTCAAATTGTCAATGTTGATAATTATCAAGCCCGTCGAGAATAGCACTGAATAAGATTTTGCAATCATACAAGTATACAACACGCGCAGTTTCTTTTTCATTTCTCTCAATACTAATTTATTCAGGTACGCATAATTATGTTCGAAATGCTAGTATCTACATAATATTTGTATTTAAAAAATATTAAAATTTATTTAAAAAAGAGTGCCATCTCTATAAAAGTAGCCACACAATTTTACCAAATTTTCCCCTTCGCACTTATGCAACCTATTTGACCCATATGAGTTTCAATAAAATTTTAACAATAATTTTGCAAATTTTGTATTACTCCATTTCCGCCGTAATTACAAAGAATTAAAAAAAAATTAAGTAAAGTAAATTGTCGTCTGATCATGTTGACGCTAAATGTTCGGTAAGTAAACAAAGTTAAAAAGGTAAAATTTGAAATATCACTCATGCTTTAAAATGCTACTTTTTGTGTGCCCTAAAAATAGTATTTTTAAATTAAATTCTTTAATTAAAATCGCTTTAACATAAAGCTGTAACCTTCTATTTTATATTTTGCTTTTATAATATCTATAAAAATATTAAAAATAAATACCATTGGTTAGACCAAAGAAATTTTCAATGTATAAAGTAAATAAATTATTTTGGAAAATCTTCTCTTTATTTGATTCTTTCTATTTTACAAAAATATGTAGGTCCATAATTTTGATGTATATTTGGAAGAACTAGGTGACCATACTTTAGTAAGTGTCGATTTGCTAGATTGAAAACTCTCTTGGTTTGTATTAAAGCTAAACTCATGTCTCTAAAAATTAATTACAATAAAACCACAACTCAAACAGACCTTATATCCATACGTACTTTACAATAAATTTTCTATTGGTTTCTTCCGAAACTTGTTTAAGTGCCATATATACAACTCCATCGTTTTGAATTGGACTAAGGGTACATGTTGAATAAACCACCACTCCATTATTTTTAATTATTTTTAAAGCACGAACTAAGAGACCACATTGCAGTTCAGGAAGTTTCAACCTCTCCTTAATTCGACCACTTTTAAAAATGTTGTTGTCATTTTCAGTCACCGCATATCTGTCTGTAGTACATGGAACATCAACCTAGAAATAAAAATTACAACAAAAGTCAAGAACCATTTATACACACTTACCAAAATTCGATCATAATTATTTTTTTCAATATCGCGACCATCTTTATGTGTAACTTTTATTTTATTCGTTTCAAGCCATAATGTTTTCAAATCGTAGAAGTATTCATACAAAACATCATAAATTCTTTGAATTCTGTTGTAAGTACTATCGTTACATATGATTGCATCTGGATATAAAGTTTGCAAGGCTAAAAAACTTTTTCCGCCTGGAGCTGCACACATGTCTAGCACAATATGACCAGGTTTTAAATCCAATGCTAACACAGGCAAAACAGATCCACCATCCATAACGTAATAATTATAAACACCTGTAACGCCTCGTTTGGGCGATACAAATTTAGTCATATTATCATAATCGAAACAGTAAATGTCCAACTTTTCCGGAAAATGAAAATCAAACTCCTTCTGTACTTCAATTTTAACATTTGAATCTTTTTCGTAATATTTATAATAATCCGATTCGGGAACCCAATCATCTTTTCCTTTAATTTTGGTTGCAGGTAAAAACTGACTCATAATAGCAGCCGTCAATCCAGTAGATTCATCGATTATACGAGACTCATCTATCTCTGCATTTTTCAAACTAGTTTCCAACGAATAATCGCGTTTAACATCTTTATTTTCTAAATTTTGAGGTTCCGTCTGTATGTTATTTTCTTTTTTCTTGCTGCCTTTCAAAATTTGTTCTATTACTTTACTTTTTTTGTTGTCATCATATTTCTCATTTATGTATTCCTTTTCTAAATGAAATAGTCTTCGCATATTCATAGCTCCGCTACTTTCTAAAAATGACTTAGTCTCTTCGCTATCACCAAAATTGTTAACTACGGCTACATACTTGTGCCGTTTTAACAATGCTTGCCGAATCGAGTCCCATTTTTTATCGAAAACTTGCTTGTAAAAATCATCAAAGTGTTCGAGAGCTTTGTCCACTGCTTTATCTTTTTTTCTTTGAACTGACTGAAAGAAAACATAGTTAAAAATAAGTAATATCAAAAATCTATTCAGAATTGATAAAAATGAACTTTACAAAAGAAGACTTTGGTAAGTGGCCGACGAATAGGTAGACCTATTTTGAAGTAAAATTTTGTAGTTTTTAAAATTATGAGTGAAGCATGCCTTCTGTTAAGTTAATTAAATAAAAGTATTAAATAGTGGTATTTATAAATAATTTCTATTAAATTTTTCTTTAGTCGCATCTGAAGATATGTGCTGAGTCACATGAAACATGTTATGCCGATATAAAAAATAAACCTCGTGTTTTTAATAGCGAAGAAAAAATATTACATTATATATTTAATATTTTTAACAAATAATTTGCTAACGTGAATCTTACATTATAATATAATAAATACTTCGTAGAACGTAATCCCATCATTATTGTAATTTGGGTAATCAGAAGTATGTATTATGGGGCTTAATCCTCCCCGTTAATTAGATTTGTAAATCCTGGAAAACAGGACAGCATTATTTTATTAGAATGTAATATTTAATAATAATAATTTTTTAAATTATAAAATTTACTAACGAAATTTGTACATTGCACCCAAATGTACATAACAAAAGAAGTTTAAAATTAAGTAAACAGGTGTTTTGGGATTAATTTTATTAACTAAATGTAAAAACAGAAGTTAAAATTTTTCTACTAAATTCAAATCCCACAAAGCAGGCAGCATTAGCTGGAAACGCTCTCAGTAACACCGGCGTTATTCCTTTATAAAAACCACGGAATCCTTCTGCTTTTAACAATTTCACTGCCACATCCCTAAAACCATTTGGATAAGTACCATCGGGAGCAGTTTGCAATCGGCTTTTCAACACATCGGCTGGCATTGCAATAAACCAATTGGCTACACCGGCAATTCCACCACCGACAACCGTACCCATTAATCCCAATTCTTCTTTACCATAACCTGTAAAAAGGTCTCTGCACATTTCGAATGACATAAAGTATAAACCACTAGCAGGTACGTCTCTTATTAAAGTAACAACAGTGCCACGAAATATATTTCTGATTCCACCTTGTTTGTACAACTTCAATGCACAATCAATAGGTCCATTATACAGCTTTTTATCGCCTCTTTGGGTCTGTAATAAACACTTAATGCGTTCTCCGGGAGCCATGATAATGGTCGTAAAAATTCCAGAAAACGCACCGGCCGCAAAGTAATGAAAGTATGTGAAGGGTTTACCGGTTGGTGGAGCAAATATCATTTTACCAAATTTAAACCCAATAAATGACATAGCAAAAATTGGTGCTACCGCAAACAACGGTGCAGCCATTCCTTTATATAAACCAACAACGCCCTCCCCGGCAACAATTTTTCTAAAGCAGTCGAAGGTTCCGGTGTATAATGGTGCTACACCGACTTGTGTAACAGGCATGGTCTGCAAACGAACCTTGATGGTATCCAACGGATAACCTACTAAAACGTTACACATTCCACCAAAACCACCACAAACGAAATATAACAGGGGATTCGTATCGACTGACATTCTTTTGACGTTTTTAAAACAAACATACCCAATGTGTACTTTTATGTTTATTCCTAACAAATATCTTCATACTGGTTGTTAAATTTCTTAGCACAACACAATAAAAACTCATTTTTGAACTTGATTTAAAAATCATTACGTTCACAACACATTACTTAATTTATAGGTTATGTTTACATTAACAATGCATTAACCATCTGGAAACGAGCACGATTTGAATATTGAGCGCGGGAATTTTTTAAATAAATTGATGTCCTTCAACTTTACGGTTTAATTAGTGGTACATAATGTAGACTAGTTAACAGAAATAAATTTAACTTATGATCTCATAAATTTAGCAATTTTTTGTGTGAAAATTGCGCATTTGGTCATGTAAGTTGGTATTGTGATAGTGTTGCTAGGCACTCAAATTTGCGTGTTTCTCCGTGTTTGACGATAATAATGAGGTGTAGCTAGCAGGCAATACTTTTGGATTTATTTTTCATTAATAATTTAGTTTTGAATAAAGCGCTGTTCACAGATTGAATAACGTCAAAGAAGATTCGCGATTTTGCGGCTGCGTTTGAATAAAAAGAGACGGAGCTTAGAATGGTAGTGCGATACGATTCCTTAATTCCCGGGGCAGTACGAATTATTACGTATTGATTTGTATGTTTGAAAAAATAATTAAAAATAATCGACTTTAATTGATTGTTTACGTTTTAAATTGAACGCATTACGTTATGTGAAAGTTGTAAGTGTTACACTCGTGCAAATCGCGCTATTGCAACATAATTTTAATATTTCATTACAAAACAATTTAAAAAAATAACAGAATGGATGGTTTTGATCGAAAATGGAATTTGGAGAGACAGCAGTTGAAAGCAGACCATGTTTAGAAACAGTAAGGGCACTTCATCAAACTGTAGTTGCACTTAGATCGGCCCTAGAGCAAAGTCGCAGTGAAATTTTAGAATTGAAACAACGAGTTTGGCCTATAAAATCTGTCGAAAATGCGCTGAGAAATTTTTCGGAAAAAAATAATAATTCCTCTACCCCTCAAACCGACACAAAAACATGTGAAAGTCAAACTCAAGAAATAAAACAAACGGAGGATGTTCAAGAAAATAAAACGCGATCGTTAATTTCACAACAAAAACAAGTGCGTATTTCGACATCACCTCGTGTCGAAATTGTAGAAGAATCTCCTTTGCCTTCCGACAGTGAAAGCGAGAATTCCGAGGGAAATTTGAAAAAACCTCAAAGTGAGCCTAATCTTATCGAGATATCCATAGCAATAGAAAATTTAAGCTCAAGAAGATTTTCGAAATCGTTGGAAAATTTAACGTTGGTAAAAAATCAATCGAGAAGTGCAGGCTCGAAACACTTGGGTTTATCCAAAACGTTAAGTTTTTCCAATATTCCTAACTTCATAGGTTCAGAATCTTGTCTAATAACTATGACTGATAATTATGGGAAAAAATCGTTTGAAAGTATTTCTCCACGCAAAGACACGTCATCCAATCGTACTGTATCATCGCCAAGACATACTTCGACAGTCCATGGTGCTTTACCGACGTCTACAATTTCCTCTTCCATGTATGTTTCGTCTTCACCAAATATTTCATTTTCCGAAACCCCACAAGATGTTTGCGGCAATAAAGTCTTATCGAAGTGTTCCACTTTAGAAAATGCTCAATCGGAGCCGGTGTTACAAAATACTTGCCAAAGTGATTCAGAACAAAACGACGAAGTCGATGATATAGAGTTAATATTTACTACTGAAGAAACAAAAGATTCAGATTTTAAAGAAGAACTTGTTCCCATTGAAACCAGTTACATTAGTTTACACTCGGATTCGAACAATAAAGTAAGTACATAATTTTCTATACGACTATCATAGAATGTGGGCATTCCGATTCTATTTTTAAATACAGAATATCTACATTCTCTCTTTTTTTTATTCTCACACGATATCGGTGCGAGAATAATAATTATTCTCGCACAGATTAGACCAATTAGAGCAAAGAATAATTATTCTCGCACAGTTAGACCAATTAGAGCAAAGAATAGACTACTATTTGAAGTGACATCTATTACCAAATTTTTGAACTCAATTTATTTACACATCTGTCAAATTAATAACAAATATTATATTTAAGTGCCTGGATTACAATTTATTAAAATTTATCATTTAATTTAACCTCTTGATTTACTATTGATTTAACCTATGTCAATTTGTCTTTGTTTTTAATTCACAAATTTTATAAACAAAAATCAAGTTTGTCAAATGAGTAAACTTTTTTGCGTGCGATCGATCTGAATTTTTGCACATATTTTCCTACCGATAATTCACAAAGGGTGTGTACGAGGGGGGACAATTTTTTGCTCAGTTTCTCGATATCTAGCGCCGTTCTTGAGTTATTGCTGCGTTTCCGCCACTCAAACTTGAATTAGCGATAACTCGAAAACGGCGTTAGATATCGAAAAACTGAGCAAAAACTTCTCCCCCCCTCGCTGCAACTCCTCCCCTGTGAATTATCGGTAGGAAAGCATGTGCAAAAATTCAGATCGATCGCGCACAAAAAAATTTTCTCAGTTTTACAAGTTCTAATTACGGTCAAAACTTATACAGCTTATTATTTTAATAGTCGTATAGAAAGTATAATCTGAAACACGTTTGGAATGGCTATTCCGCACTTGTTTCAGAATATACTATTCTGGTTTAGCTATAAAAAAGTTTCGAATTTTACTTTGATATAAATAGCAACGAAAGCTACAGGACAAATCTATTTTATTATGTTAGAAACATTAGAAATTTAGAACAAATTAAATCGGTGAATTTGTTCTCGAGTTATTACAAAAAGTATTAAATAATTTTAATGTCTCGCGTCATTCAGACAATATTTAGAATAAAAAATTACTTGTATTTTTTTTATACTTTTGGCGCTCTCGAATTATTGCAAAAATTATTTTATAAAAAGTAAATTTTTTATTCTAAATAAATCTCCTGTACTAGAGAAGAATGCGGGACGGGACCGAATGTTCAGTCCCACAGTCCCGCGCGGGACGGAATACTAATTTCCTGGCGAGTGTCATCCAATATTGAATTACTGACATTGTTTTATTAATTTTTAATAGAGCTATATTACAATACTAGCCAATAAAATTCGACCTGAATGCCGATTTTTTTCGGCTAGTTTGTCCTATTGGGCTCATAGCGGCCTGGGGCCGCCAATCGGTAGTTGGTAATCCTCTAGTACTGAACCGAGCCGGCAAAACACTTTATTTAACCACTTTATTAAAAGTTTTTTTTTTAAATTTAAATTTAAACATTAAAAGTGTCGATAATAAATCAAATAATTTAAAAGATTTAAATTTAATTTAAATTAAACGGCCGATGTTTTTGGCTATCTCTGCTAGGCACGAGGTCTGTAGTTTGGTAGCGGGGGCCGGAGAGGGGAGGGAGAATGGGGCAAGGGGACGGGGGAAAAAAGGTAATGGGAGTGGCGTGGAGTGTCGGAAGATCACAGTGTTTCCAGTCGTACTTATTTGCAGGCGTAGGCGTAGTTAAAGATTGCTTTTTTGGACCTGCGAGGATGGGCAAACTTGCGATTGCATATTTCAAAAACCTTTTCCATAGGTATTCACGCATGTCTAAGGTAAGGTATTGTAATGGACTCAAAAAAAACAGTGTGTGTGGTTAAGGCTTAAAAATAAATAATATCAATTAACGCAGTTTGCCGAAAACTTTGGCTTCGAAGAATCAAATTTTAAAAAATTTACACAAATTTTACTTTTATTTGGGTCCCACCCTAACGAAGAGGGAAAAAGTTGAAATTTCATCATCCTAACGAAGAGGTATTTAGTTAAAATTTTACCCGTTAAATTGTTATCGACAATTGCGTACATCTTTCTCGGCCATTAACAATTACCTGCAAATTCTTCTCGAAGTGTCTGCCCGTTTTAGTGTCAAACGATTTTATTGAATTTTAAAAATTCAATTTTTTTTATTTTCACGTCGATAATATTCGTAAAAAGAAAACGAAAAATGATTTGACATTTTTCCAAAAAAACCGTCTCTTCACTGTTAGTTAAAACTGACACTTTTGGTAAACTGCAAAAATGGCAAGGATTTGAAAGGAAATTCTTAGCCATTCGAGATTTCGTCGCTTAGTTAGTGTAAGGAATCGTTTTTGAAAAAATTCGTAAGGAACAAAATTTTAAACATCCGCAAGGACCTCACGATGGTCGCAAAACATTTTCGAATATTTCACTATTTTACGCGCTACGGGCGTAAGAAAGGCAAAATTTGAAATGTTTTTATTTCAGCCGTTGCCGGCTTATTTGTCAGTCGATTTTTGATTTTCAAAAAAATAAGTAAGCGCTTGGTAATTTTCTATAATATTGATATGGTTGACTTTTTTCGTATATTAAACAGTAAACCCGTAAAATGCGAATTCAATTTTTTTTTTTTTCTAATTTTTTTTTTTAATTTTTAAATTTATTTTGCTTAAAATCTTAGAAAAAGGACAAAGGCTTCAGATAACTCTTTTCAAAAACATTTCATTAGAGCCGTTTTACATTATAATAAAATTTGTAGCAAATCTATGACATAAAATTGCATTCAATTTTACAAGAGTGTCATACATGAAAATTACTTCACAAATTTGCATCCTAAATTTGTTACCAAATATTTACGACCTGTTCTATTCTTGTAACAAATATAGAACAATATTTGTGTCATATCTTTGTCAAATATGACACTTGAAATTTTATACAATAATTGCTAGCAAATTTGTGACAAGATTTAATTGCAAATTTGCTATAATGTAAAACGGCTCTTACGTTTAAAAATTACACTTTGGTTTACAATCAAAACTGCAAGATTATAAAACCAAATATTTTCTAATTTAATTTGGCTTTTTTTGACAAAATTTTAGGTAATCCAAAATATTCATCGGTCTTACTTATAAGTTTATTTTTGATATTGACCCGATATCTTCGATACTCAAATGAGCAACCGAACTAACCTAGCGAGTTTTTGTACCCGGGTTTAGGTGGTTACATACACTTGCGATTTGCGGAATGCGAAAGTTTAGTACCTTTTCCATAAATTAATAGGGTGTTTTGTAGAAATTGGTCGAGTTAGATTGGCACTAGCGATTTGCGGAATGCGAAAGTAGTAACTTTTCGTGAATTGATAAAGTGTGTTTTGTAGAAATTGGTCGAGTCAGATTGGCAATTCTAAAATAACCTAAAATACAGTAGTTTCACTCGTGGTCCCACAATGGTATTTATTTCCGATCTAGTTCGTGCATCTTCGAACGTCAAAATAATTGCAAATTGCATTTTAATTAAAAATTAATTTTACATTTGCTCGTAAACTATCATATTTACGCAAAAATTGAAAGACATCTTTTTTATTCAGTTTAACTTTTCCTTTCCAACCGTTTTTTCTATTTTTCCGTCCGATACGGATTAGCTGCGGCGCGGTTAAAAAAAGTTTTAAAACATTCGAAGCAAAAAATATAGTTTAAAGGTCAAAAAATTCAAACTTTGTTTTCGACAAACGGAAAGCCACCACCACGACGATTCCAAAACCATTTAGAAAATCAAAATCCGACTCCAAATAAGGGCGATGCGTCCGCATTTATAAAACACGTTTCAACCTTCGCAGAAGGGTTCGGGGGTGACTTTTTCAACTTTTACGATTTTTCTGGGTGGTTGTGCACCAAACCTTACCCTCTGCCAAAATTTCAACTTTCCACGAGGTCCAAAAGGGGTCAAACATTTTTCCACTATTTATGATGAATGAGTGTGACCAAGCAGCTTTACTTTGTAATAACTTTACTTAACTTTACTAACTTTACTTTATATAAAATGATGATGATCCCAAATCCAAATCCGTACTATCAATTTTAGGTACATCTTCGTTTGTAAAACGTTCTGCAATTTCATTGGCTGTTGATTGAAAGACAAGAACCAATCACTAACTCAAAAGTGTTGCGGGCGGGATTTGCGGGACCCGCGGGACGTGCGGGACCCGCGGGACTGGACGAGCCGGCACTGCGGGACGAAACGGGACGGGACAAGAAAAATAGTCCCGCATTCTCCTCTATTCTGTACCACGCGAGATCTTATAATACAGGGTGTTCGGATAGACTCTACATATGTAACCATAGATAAGAAACTCCTGGGTTTGAATTTAGAAAAAAAATTTTATTAAATATTTTTATTAGAAAAGTGTTCATTAACACCACTTAAGTTTTGTAAAGTATATCCGGAGACACCCTGTATATACAAATAATTCAGCGCATTCGCCGTTTGTGTGGAATTGTGGGCGATTTAGCTCATTTAGCTATTTAGCTTCTCGTGTAAAATTTCGCTAGGGATATTTAACCGGGGGTAAAATAAATAAAAAAAAATAAAAAAGAGGTAAAAATTCACGTTGACACCGGATAGAAAATTTAACGGACTACAACTTTTGTATACTTAGTAAAAATTTTTGAAAAACCAATCCATTTCATAGAAAATCAGAAAAAATCGTAAAAATAAGTGTGGGACACCTGGTTGGACAAATTTTTTTTTAAATAACAGGTACAAGAACTAAATTAATAACGTTTGAGAGCAATTCTTAATTTATTTTTTTAAAGTTATGAAAATAACCATTTTTTTAATTATTATTATTTTATTATTATTAAGCAGTAGTCGGTACATACAACCAAAGATAATAAAACTTAAAGATGTCCAACGCTATACAAATTTATGTGTATCCCAATCGACTCCCAAAAGTAGATGGCGACACTAATTATATTTTTTTAGGTTATATTTTAATTTGGTTTTTTTTAGTTTGTCATGTTTTTTGTAGGCTGTAACCATGGAAGTCTATGGAAGTAGCCATGGAAGTCTATGGAAGTAGCCATGGAAATCTATGGAAGTCCATGATTACAACCAACAAAAAACATGACAAACTAAAAAAAACCAAATTAAAATATAACCTAAAAAATATAATTAGTGTCGCCATCTACTTTTGGGAGTCGATTGGGATACACATAAATTTGTATAGCGTTTGACATCTTTAAGTTTTATTATCTTTGATACAACATAGCAAAATACCGCAGGTGTATCTGCAACACGTCATGCATGCATTCATTGCTGAAAAAGTGTCGAATTTTTCTTACACTGTTTTTCGGCTATAGTCCATCTCAGATACTAAAAATGTAGGTGGCAGGTCAAATGCAAAACCACATTCACATAGGAAAACGTCATTTTAAAAATTCAAATTGAATGCGTTATATGTGTTGCCTAACTAAGAATGTTTAAAAGTTACGGCATAATTTTACGAAACTTATTTCCACAAATTTACTTCAATTTTAATACGATTTTGATGAAATAAATAAAGAAATACTGCATAGGAACTATTTAATATAATACAAAAAATTAAATGTTATCTGTCACCAACACGCAAATTTCGCTACTGTGAAGCCGCCTAATTTCTAACCAATTTCATTGGTTAACATTTCGAGGTCATCTTTCTAGTACAAATTCTTACTATTTTCTTAAATGAAATGGACTATAGTCTCCGCTCTACTGTAAAATCGTGCGATAAAGGAACTTCGTTCCAATAACAAAAAAGCCAGCTACAATTATTCATTCAAAAATTATTGTATTAAAAGGTTAAACTATTACATTATTTAAATGTTCAAAATGACTTTGGTTATTATCAGTTTATCTAAAGTTGAAAATAAGTAAGTTATTTGAAAGATAAGAAAATGGAAAGACAAAGAAATGGAAGACTTTCCCGAAAATCGAGATTTTCCATATACCTTATTGTTGGCTTTAAATCATAGCAGTGTATTCGACGCGACCAGGATTTGAACCGCGGTTGCCCGCTTCCTAGTCGGCCGATGTAGGTTTTACGGGTTTACGCCATACATACTGCTGGTCTTAAATAAAGAGTCCACTTTTAAATAATGAAAATGTTAAAAAATACAGGCTAATTATTATTCACCTAGGCTAGACCTAGACGAATTGGCAATTCTTTCCGAGGAGAAATCGCAGGAATTTTCGTACTTGTAAGGATTTTGCCGCGATTTTTTGATGATATTTTGAATAAGTGTGTAGTTTGCAATAATCCTATGCTTTAACAGTGACGGCGTCAACATTTTAGCTGATTCGTTTTGGGCCATTCTGGTAAAGACACACAAAATTTATAAATAAAGCCTTTATTATAATATAAAGTCATTTCAATTACATTGAAAAAAGGGTTCATGATATTGATTTTATACACCATTTTAGACTTAAATCAACTAAAAAAATTAGTTTTAATTACAAAAATGGATTTGATAACAATTGCTCTTCATTCATTCAATTAAGAGTTTGGAAAAAAAATTTGAAAATATATACCCAATTTTGGTTTGATTTGGTTGGTTTGTTTCTTTCTGCATAAAACAAAATATTTTCTCACATGAAGAACTGGAAACTTTATCTATATTAGCCTTTCGATCCCTACCATAATTTTCTTGTTATACCTTAAAGGTTAAAGCTAACCGTGCGTTATTTCCCCTGAAATCTCGAGATCGTCATCTCTTTTTTGTTTTGTGTAGTTGAACCTTGACGCCGGATTATGTTTTATTAATGAGAGGGAAGAGTTGACTCGACTACGTATTAATAAATGATAAAGTAATTTCTTTTAAAATGTGTACGCCTGTATGTAATAACTGAAATAAACTGTATAAAATGTTAAACCTGAAGTATATAACTGTAATATTATGTAAACAATACACAATACACAATTTTACTTTATGTAAAACAATTTAAATGTTTATATTTGTGATATCACGAGCTGTCAGGCGAGTGCGTAGAATCTAGGGGTTTAGTAACCAATTTAAGTAAGTCGTAAGCCCGTGCGCCGGTTAAATAATTTATGAAGGAAATACATCAATTATTATTAATAAATAGCATTACATTTCTCCAATTTTAGTTCTGACTTAACACAACAACTATGCGTTGGTTTATGTTAAAACCGAGTAAAAACCAAAATTTGTTTTAAAGCGTAAAATAAATAATCAAATAAAATGTACTTTTACCGAAACTTGCCAAAATTATTGCTATTACACTTTACAAATTTTCACTATTTCCTATAAATTTAACTAAATAATATCACGAATTGTTTGCGTTTTATAAAACTTTTCCTAACTTCAAACCATAACGGCGTCACAGCACGAAGCCACTTCAGAATTAAAAATCTTATAGCGAAAGTTAGTAAACTAATGAAGAGTTATTCAAGAATAGTAGTTTTACATAGTTTTTAGTTTAATAATTTTACAATCACAAAGTTTTGATTGAGTACCTATGGCAGTTATACATATTGTAGCGAACATTCAAACTTTTTTTTAGTCTACTTACTTTTGAGAGCTCTAAGATATTTTTATTGTATTTCTGAGATAAGCTACTTTTTTTACAGAACTAATTGAAATGTTAAATTTACATACATATTTAAACTAAAATCGAATTATTATTATTATAAACAATTATTAAAAACATCTAGAAATGGAAACTGAAACAAGAAGTAGGTAGGAAATGATGGTGGAAAATGAAAATTTTATGTTGTTTACAGTTTATTTGAGAAAGAAAAAGCACTCAAAATAAAAAATTTTAAGTAAATTTGTGGTTTTTAGTATGTATTTATGGTTAAATTCAAAAAAATATAAGAGTGATACAATACGTAGAAAATCAAAATTCAAAAAATTTAAAAAAAAGACAATTAACACATAACAGGTTTGAATTAAAAAAATTTGAAATAATGAACAAGCTCAGTTTTGATAATCTTTGGAGGTTATGGTAAGTCAATTTTGTACACGTTAGTCTATATTTTTGTTTAGTTTGAATTTTTTTTTCTTATTTCACAATTTAATCGATTATGTGCAATTGAAGAATGGAAATAACCATGAAATAACGTTATATTGTACTATCGTATTACGAATTTTTCATTATTTCAAATTTTCTTAATTCAAACCTGTTATGTGTTAATTGTCTATTTTTTAAATTTTTTGAATTTTGATTTTCTACGTATTGTATTATTTTTTTTCGGCTTATTTGAAATTTTTGGAAATTAATTCAAGTTTGACGTTTATGAAATTTTGATGTTTTCGGATTTTACACTCCGTGTCCCGCGTAGCGCAATTTTTGAGCCCCGCAGATGCGACCTGCCCTTTCCTTGAGGTCTTGCACATCGAACGGTACATTTCAAGAAGGTGGCGAACGAAAATTTACTCTCTAATTATGTGTGCAAAGAAGTAAATCTGCACCTTTAATTAAACTGATTTTCAAATTTTTCAACTTTTTGATTCGAACTGTAGCTTCCTTGAGGTGTTTCTCCTCGAATGGTACCCAGAAAGAGGAGGTTGAACGATAATTTTTATACCCAAATTTATTGGGGAAAGTTATGCAATGTTTACATAGCCAATTTTTTGAATTTATTTGAGAAATACTTAAGTAACATAAGGTAACATAATTCCTGCCTAGAATCGATCTCTGTTCAAAAATAATATTGAATAAATACAATTTCTAGCTTTACCTGATTTAATTATAAACCAAAACGGAGAAAGAGAGACGAAATATCGGCGTGGGAGCGAGGTCCATCAATATTATCTTTTTGTGGCATGAACCGGCAAATCAGATTAAAATACAGATTCAAAATATTTGCTTGGAAACATAATCGCTCCCTATATAGTTATTATTATCATTTCTTATATTATATTTTGTAAGTTAAATTTTAATATTTTAATATAATAATTTTAATAAAATAATTATAATTTCTTTAATCAATACAATTTAACATAGGGTATGTACGTAATTAAATTTGAACGTTGTTTTAGAATCTTCAGTGTCCAAATTCAGATTTGGATCAAAGTTTGTCTGATCGTGAATTGGAAGACGATGTTTTTCGTGAGAATGATAGCCAGGACAATTCTAATGTTCAATCGCATTCGTATAACAGGGAAAATTCTCAATTATTTAATTCAAAATCGGATAACTCAATAAATCACGAAGATAAAAGTCTGAAAAGCTATTATTCCTATCAGGATTCCAGTTTTGAAAATAAGTCATTAGAAAAGGACGAAAGTTTCGACCGCTTCGAAGAAAAAATTCGAATTATCGAGACAGATATTTCAAAATGTGGTATTGTGGATGTCGAATATGGAACGGGTAGGCGAAACACTTGTCCCAATCCGTTACCCTACAGGCCTATTATTCACAGGTGAGATTTAATATTTAAACTCCTTTTTAGAAAGTATACAAAATTATTTTAATTGTTAGGGAAGCAATGGGGAAATGTTTAAATATAAGAAAAGGACGGCCTATATTGTCCCATTCAAGTAATGCTCGACGAGAATCAGGTGCTCAAACTGATATATCGGCACTACCGAGTTCTTCGTGGCGATCAGAAAGTAGTTTAGCTTACAAGGTAATATAAGCATACTTTGATTTTTAAAAATTCTAAAATCTTTTATTTAGGTCAAAGTTGGTGATCATTTTCCAACTTTACCATCAAAATTTCCACTGCCAGGTTCAAGACTGCGGTTATCCGAAAAAACCAATGTGGAAGCCCGGCGGATATTATTATCAGATATCGGTTTTACTAGTATGGTGCCAGAATTATCACGTTCAGCCGATCATTTGTGCCCAAAAAACATGAAAATTCCAGTGCCAACTAGTTACGGTCAATTTCTAAGAACTTCGGATTTGTATTCACCTGGGTTTGCTGTAAGTAATTTCTTTGGTGAAATATATGATGGTAAAATAGTGATATTTTAGTCGCAGAAATTCAGTTGGACCGCAACAACTATTTCGCCTAGCGAGACGAGTCAATTCCAGTCTCGCTTTGGTAGTATGTATCCTATGTTATCACCTCCTCCACCTTCCAGGCGATTTTCGGCGCCCGTTTCGCCATCAGCACGTCGAGTTTTGATTAAACCTACCATATCCAAAGTTCGATTCGCTAATGGGTCGCTTCCAGAACTAAGAGGCGAATGGGGAACAACTGCCGATAGTGGAGATTCAACCGACAGCCTCGTGGAAGAAGCTGAAAATTATTTACGACGATCGATCGATTGTATCAATTCTAGTGGTGATAGTCGATATAGGTAAGTTTTCTTTCTTTCTTTATTTATTTCTTTCTTTCTTACTTACTTAATCAAGTCTAATCTTGCGAGTAATTACTCCACCCGTCAAATTTATTTTAAATTTTGATGTAACAATTTGTATATTTGAACATTTTAGTGGTTCCAAAGTTCGTTGTTCTCGTCGTGCTTCAGCTCCAGAACCATCCGGTGATAATGTTCCTCCCCAAGACTGGCAACCATTTTTACCACGCACTCCTCGCGATTTGCACCTGGATCATTGGGTAAAAGTAATCGTACCCGAGGGAAGGGTGAAAGGAGGAAGAGTTAGATATATAGGCCCAATTTTAAATCAAGTAGAACCTTTCGTTGGTGTACAATTGAGCACACCGGACGGATATTCGGATGGTACCCACAATAATAGGCGTTATTTTAACTGGTAAGTTTAGCTTACTATATAACTGAGCTTTATAATTGGAAAACATTTTTTCAGTGAACCCTATCACGGTATTTTTGTGCCATTTAAAAAAGTTGTCATGGGATGGAGACCCTAGTTTTAAAAAAAATACTTGTAATTTTTTATTCAAAACTAACAAAATTTTAATTTAAAAATGATTTTTTGTCAATTAAGTCGATAAGAGATAATTACGTTCGCGTGTTTCGTAACCTTTGAAAAGGTAATTGGTAAATTATTTACTTTTTTGGAAGAATACTAAACTAAGGTCGTTTCCCGGTATGAACAATTGATTAAGTCTGAGACGTATGCGTGACGTCATGGATGTGAATAAGACGGAGGATTGATTTCCGGGAAGTGTGCACTACATAAAATAAAGGATATATCAAAATTGGAACACACGAAAGGAGTTTTCCATTCCGTCAGCGGTATTCAAAAGTGGGTTAGCATCGTAAGAATTAATTATATGTTTTTCAGTGTTGAAAACCATGCAAAATATTTTTATAATCCCATGGTAGGTATGTATGCATCATGATGTAAGAGCTTTTGGAATAACGAAGGAAGGTCATTTTCTATTTTAATAATTTAAAATTAGTAAAATATTCTGCCAAGACTTATTAAACATTAAAAAATTATCGTTTAATGTATCATAGGTAAACTTATAAGGATTAATAAAATTTCTAAAATAAAATGCCAAAAGGGCATACGCAATAATTTATAAATTATATTCGATAAAAATATTAACCAATTTTTAACTCGTCCATGAAATTTTCGTGAACATTTTTATTGAGTCATAATAAATAGTATATTTTTTAAAACTAAAAAAATAAAGTTTTCTTATGATACATGTCGTGCATTTATTAAATTTAAATGACTGATTGATAAGTTCAATAATACTCGTGTACAGGGTGTTAAGGTATATTTTTATAAATAAGCTTTTAAATCGATTTTCTACGTTTAAAAACTTTATTGACTCTCGTCATACTCGCACTTTAATTACTTGGCCTTTGGAATTGCATTTTTAATATATGATTTTTTTTAAATATTTTTTATATTATTAAGTACTATATAATATTTTATTAAGTAACTAACAAAAGGAATGCAAATCAATCATATCACAACGTTAAAGCGTCGTTCTCAGCCAATTAACGTGACACAACATAGCATAGCATAGCTTAACACAAAAGTTAAAATACATTGAAACTTATGTGCGTGTTCAAATTGACAAATGACGAATTTGGCAAAACATAACATATTAAGATAACAGCTTTTTAGCTATTATACCAACAAATTAATAGAAAGGCGCTGGCGCTGGTAGAAATTGAAAGTAAACGTCAGAAAGTAATAATTATTTTTATTGTACTATTATAATTAGTATAATTATTGCGAATTTATTATTATATGATCAGTTAATTTAATTATGTCAAATAAATCGTTACCATTTTGTTTTGTAGTGCTATGTTAAGTTATGCTATGCAGGGCTGGGCTGAAATACGTATTTGAAATACATTTTGTATTTTGTATTTCAACACATATTTTCAATGTATTTGTATTTTGTATTTTAAATGCAATATTTTGTATTTGAAATACTGTATTTTGTATTTTAAATACTCGGAACAAAATGTATTTGTATTATGTATTTCAAATACCCAAAACAAATGTATTTTGTATTTTGTATTTCAAATACATATTTTCATGTATTTTGCCCACCCCTGATGCTATGCTATGTTGGCTACCAATAAAAATTCTGAACAACTCTAAATAAGCTATATTAATGGAGCATTATTATTGGAGCTATATTAATGCTCCATTAATATAGCTTATAATAGCATAAATAAATAATATTATATATTATATTATATTATATTATTATGTATTATGTTCCCCCTCGCGGTGGAAAATATTCCAGTTCCAGCGATCATATTAATGTTATTGATTATTGCTAAGCAACGATACAGTTTTATCGTTTTTGTGTTTTTTTAAATATTTAATATACAGTGGCCACTATGCTAAGAATTTTTATACTTAATTATATATATTTTATTGGTCATAATATTGAATTGTATTTAAAATGAGGAAACTAACGGTAATTAATGATTACAAATTTACCTAAACACACACAAATAACTATCTTTTCTTAGTACTTATTATATTATTTTCTTACATTCATTTTTATTATTTACTCGAGTAAAATATATTGCCTATTATAGTATTTTCGTAATTAATGGTACGCTATAATATTATAATAGATTTATTATATGTTTTAGTTTAGTTTAATGTTCAATATTTTACACAAACGAAATAGGATATCAAATTCATCTGCTGTTTTCTCCCACCAACATGAAAACAAAAAATCTAAAACTTTAAAAGAACATAATATCACGAATTAGTTGATTTTTGAATTGCTGTTGTCTGATTGATCACTTGAAAAATTTGTCAGGCGATTTCGTTATCCGGTAGATATCTCAAGGTGAAGACATCGGTCATTATTATCAGGGCCGGATTAGAAACAAATTATTTACCGGGATTCGCAGTCGGCTACCGGCCTCCATCATGTATGAAATATTAAAATGCACCGCAGGCAAAAATTTAAGACATTTCAAGGTCAACAAGATTTAAATGAAATAGTATTTTTACAGGAAATCTACAATTAATTTACAGGAAACTTAGACCATGCAGCGGCAACTTGTTCATTCCGATTTTTTACCATATTATGTTGGACATTTTTCTATCTTTGAATTTTAATTATCTAACAATTTGAATACAAAATTTTTTTAAATCAGTCACAGGCCCCCGGTAGGCCGTAGGCCTACCGGGAACTACCCGATTTCCCGGTGGGCCAATCCGGGCCTGATTATTATTTAATTTTAGAAGACTTAAAAATGTGTAAAAATTACACATATCGTCCATTCATAAAGAACAATAATTTCGCTATTTAAATGGAGATGTACCTACTTACGATTTAACTTCTTAATTATTAATTATTATAGTTTGTATTACTTCGCAAATTAAATCTGTAGTTATTAAATTAACTTCGCAATATCATCATTTAATTATTATATATTAGTTTCTATTTTAATTTAATTTTCATTAAACCAAAATCTTTATTCAATATCGTTTTAACTCCTTTAAATAATAAAATAATTAAATAACCTTTACTCAATTATCTTATAGGTAAGATTTATTTTCTGAAATTACTACAAATTCTCATAATTTAATTTATACGCATAATCAATAATGAATAAAACTAATTATTTTTATTAAATACATTACAAGAAAGCGGTAAAAGCTGTATAAATTATTTAAATAATAATAATATTAATAACAATAATAAATAAATTTAAAATACTATATACCTACTTGAATTTATTTGTTAGGTATGGTTGATATTTTTCCCCCACCCACTGCAGTCACCACAAATATGTGGTAGTCAAATGAAATAATACTAATAATAATAATAATAAAAAATGTTTGCTTCTTGTTAGGTGAGAGAAATTAGCAGGAAAAGTACTTGCTCTCCTATTTTGAAAAAATATACGTTTATTTTATTTAAGGTCTCGAATAATATCAACATTTATCGTGAAGTTGTTTCGTATTTGAACATTATCCCTGCCGTCTTATCGACGTTACCGAATTCCTATAACTAACACAATTGATTTCTTTTTTGTTATTCATACTGGAAAATGACTAAACATGACATTTGTGACGAAACTTTCACATTTCACCGGACATAGGTACTTCCCGTACAGACCTGAACGAATTATAACATCAAAAACGCCATCAGGCACCAGCCAATCTAGCGACAGATTTGTTGATAGAAGAGCCTAAATAATTTGGAATCAATTTTTAATCTCAGAAATCTATACGCTGCAGTAGTTGAGCATAGAAAAATTATTACTCCAGCTGTTTTAGAATTTTAGGCTTTAGGGTAAATGTACAACCACTCGCAGCAACAGTTGGTCCATATGATCTGAACTAAACTTCGACCAGTACTTATTCCATTACAGTGGCTATGACTATTATTACAACCAATGTTCCACGTCGTTCAAATATGAAATTTATCAATTTATTTCAAAATTGCAATTTTTGAGCATTTTCATCAATTAAATCATTGTAAAAAAAATAAACATTGCTATTTTGAGCATGCTTATCATGATAAGCAATAGCATACAGATGTCTTCATAGTTAGAAAAATTATTTTGATTTTCCAAATGCATTTCACTAAATTTTACAAAATGACTGCTATTTTATCATAACAGTGGTTTTTAAGGTACCCTTGAAGAGATCTTAAATAGTCATCAAAACTATCTTAACCTATCACTAAAATCGATGTAGTAGATTGCACTGAAACTGAAAAAATGTATTCAAATGATATATTCAAGTCCAAAAATAAGATCTATTTACTTAGAAAAATTTTAATCGGAATTTCTGGTAGACTATATCGCCTGCATAATATATTGAAGAGAATATAAATTACGAATAGTACAGTAAATTTCAAACCAGAAAAAGAAACTTTAATATTGACAACTAATGTTAGTATCTCCTAATATGAGTAAAAAAATCTAAATACTTCTCAAATACACATTCTCACGTCTACATACATAATAATTATTATGTATGTCTCATCTGTTTTAGTAAAATCGTGAAGGTACTTTATTGTATACTAAAATTTTTATAATAAATATGATTATCAATAACAAGCTACAAGATACATTTAAATGTATCTTGTAGCTCGTTATTGATAATCATATTTATTGTATTTTCAAGAGCTAATAATTTTAATTAATAAAATTTTTATATTCTCTACAATATAAGTTAAAATATTTATTGAACGTTAAAATATGCCGAAATTTATTTTAGACGAGTTATATTTTTATATTAGCGTAAGTAGAAAATAAAAAGAAAATAATTAAATCTCAATGATTACTTCCGAATGTAATATTCCAATTTTATGAAAATATATAAAATCTATAAACACCTATATCGATTGTTAGTACTTGCCTAAAATCACTGAGATATCTTCAATAAATTAATAATTCGGATGATGACAAGCACAGAATGAACAACGGTAGATAAAAAATAATTAAGTGCGGCTCTACCTTAACATTATATTTTACTTTCAAATGTTTTTATGTTTTATTAATGTTAGTTATTATATTATCATTGTACTAAATTTGTAGATTATTAAATTGTTAAAAATAATAAATAATTACCCAAAAGTATTAGAATCTTTTTAAAAATGATTCGCGACCAAGTTGTATAATTATAGAGAATTATTAATTAATAAAACCTAAAAAACGGTACTTCTTACATGTAAATGTAAAAATTGTTCATATTTATGTTTAATTTAAGCATCTTGAAATATATACAGGGATGTATGCAAATAAATAAAAAATACACTATCTTATATGTAACAGCATTTTATTTAGAACAAAACAATTTTTTAACAATAACAGCAAGTAAACGATACAAAAACTTATAAAAGTAACGAAAAAATGATATAGATATAGTAAAAGTAAATAAAAAGAAATAGAAGTTTTCGGTAGGTAAGTTAAAAGTAGAAAAGCAAGAAAAAAAACAAGAAAAGAAAAGTTAATAGAATAAGAAAAAAGTAAAAATTAAAGAAATAATAACAAGTAAATAACGAAAAAATAAAATTAATAATAGAAACAAAAGAAAACTTTGGTGTCAATAGAAGTAAATTAATATTAAGAACTCCCATAACCGGAAAATTGCATGCAGAGAAAAAAGAGAAAGAAAAGAAACATAAGTACCTACTTAACAATTGAAGTTTTTTACAGTTCTGAAGCAGTTCATTTTCAGCCTTTCATTTAAAGCCGTAAAAAACTTCTTTATTTTCTGGAATGTGAAAAATGTTACTTGACTATACTGTCCTTTAAATATTTTTAGTGGCCAGTGTGAACTGGAAAATCGGCATACCATCCAAAGGCTCCGTGGTTTCCAGTGTGAGCTCCAAAATCGACTGCGTCATGATGGTGTCCACCACCTGCTTGCCTCTCCAATCGATTTGATGGTTCTCCTTGAATACTGTCAGGAATATCATGAGGATAAGCGATGCTTAGCGCAACAATGCATAATAGAACTAGATATGTGAAAATCTAAAAAAGAAAAATGTAGTTTTAAAAAAATAGTCAACAAAAATAACTTACAGTTTTCATTTTGAACCAAGTCACAATAATTATGTTGTTACTTCTTAAGCTTTTGATTTGTTTTGAAGCTACAGATTATCTTTTTCGTATTTATAGAGAAAATTACTTTCACTAAAGAACCACAAAAACTTATTAAATATATTGGTTTGGTTTATCGATTAATGAATTAGAGCGTTTGATTGTTATTCAAGCATTACGATAGTTTAGCTTTTTATCCAACAAATAAGATTTGGTTTTTCAATTTATTAATTACCAAATAAAAACTAATTAGAATAAAAAAGGATAAAATGCTATAATTGTTCGTAAATTGAAGTAAAAACCATTAAAATACCATTAGTTCAATATTATTTTTGGTAGGTACCTACTACTTACATTTTTTCAATTTAGTACGACCTGTTGGAAAAAAAAAATTCTAAATTTTCAGCTGCGAAATGCGTCGTATAGAGAAATTTCACGGCTATTTCCAGTCCACTAAGCTTTCTTCCGGTGCATATAATAATTGGGAACTTATAGATTCAAATTTATAGAAACATATTGGTTTTTTATTTTACAGGAAATATACATTACTGGAGTAATTTTTTGAAAATAAAATATAAAGGGTGTCCCCGGATAGATTTTACATAATTCCAGTGGTGATAGAGGACATTATTCTAAGAAAAATATTTAAGAAAAATTTTTTTCTAAATTCAAACCCTCTTTAAAGCTTTTTTTTTCAATTCCCACATTCACATGGTCATAGCTCGGAAAATATTAATTTTTCAGTAAAAATGCTTAAGTGCTTTCTAAAGAGCGTGAAATAATCTACAAACTACATTTTGATCTTTTATTGTCTAAAAGCAACGGTTTTTGAGTTATGAATTAAGGAAGTACAAAAATGTTGAAAATTTTGAACTTTTTTTTTAATCCAAACATTTTACAAAAAATCTGACGCCCCATTCCGGATAGGAAATTTAACGGACTATAACTTTTCTCTAGTTAAAATTTTTGAAAAACTAATCTATTTCACAGAAAAATCAAAAAATAATAAAGAAAAGTAGCTGCAAAACAAAAAATTAAATTCCCAAAATTTGAATTTTATTGAAAAATTATTTTATTAATGAAGATTAAACGATTACATTATTTAAGTAAATGTTCAAAATGAACATATATTTCGTACATATATTATGTACAAGATGTGGCAATTAAGTTCCGGGAATTTGTCAATAAAACAGATGCAAGTTAAGTTACAAGTAAAATTTTCTTATTGACCTTCACAATAGTCGCCGTCTAACTCTACAAAAACGATTCCAACGCTTTTCCTACGATTACAAACTTCCTTGGTAATCCCCTGAAGTTAACTCGTTCAGCAACGCGGTTACAGCTTTATTGACCTCTTATACGCCACCATCCCTTGAGATCCCTTGAGGTGCGACTTCATCTTGGAGAATAAGAAAAAGTCGCAGAGTGCGATATCAGGACTTTAGGGTGGGTGCGGCAAAGTTGGAACGCCTTTTTCGTCAAAAACTCTTGCACAATGAACTAGGAATCGGCAGGCACGTTGTCGTGGTGAAAGATCCAGCCGTTCTCGGGGAGTTCTGAGAAAATGCGTGCCCGCAGCCTCTCCAGGACGTCAACATAGAACTGTCCAGTCCCTGTGTGGCCGACAGGAAGATATTCACGATGAACAATGTCGCGGATATCGAAAAAACGATCAACATTGCCTTTAGTCGCGACTTAGACATTCTTGCTTTCGTTGACCGCTCCCAACACTTTTCCAACCCCTGCTGATTTTGTTTAGAGATGTCAGGGTCATACTTAAATATCCAGCTCTCATCTCCAGTGACTATCCGACTCATCCAATCTCTGCAGTCGCTCTGAATGAAGGACAACACATTCTCGCAGATCGAGTTCCACACATTTTCACGACTTCACTAAAAAAGTTACTTTTAAAAAACACGCATAAGACACAAACCAAATGTGGTATCAACTTCAAACTTCGACTGTCACTAAAGGAAGATTCCCGCTTTTCAAATGTTTACAAACGACGCAATGTTTGCCAGTTCTAGAGTTATAACTAAATTCCCAGAACTTAATTGCCACACCTCGTATATGTTACGGTCAATGTTGACAATTCGGCCATTAACGTCAATGGCCGGACAATAACGCCAATGCCCAGCTTAGTTGGGCATTAACTTCATTGACCGGCCAATGACGTCAATGACCATGCATTGTGGGCAATGTTGACATTTAAAATTGTATATATGTGGTTTTTATTAATTAAAATTATTAGCTCTTGAAAATACAATAAATATGATTATCAATAATGAGCTAAAAGATACAAATAAATCTTTATATATGGATTTTGCAATCCTATACTTTCTTTTTTTTACAACTTTTAATTGTATAGGATTGCAAAATCCATATAATAAGATTTATTTGTATCTTTTAGCTCATTATTGATAATCATATTTATTATGTGGTTTTTTCATCATTGCCCGGGCAATGATGTTAATGTTCAATATAAGGTGGACAATGATTAAAGTACTATTCTACGGATTCTATATTCTATCACTCTTTCAGTTTTGGCTGGCGCAACTACAGCAAATCACGGATCCACCATAAAATGAATTAAAAAATTAAACTATAAATAACAAGTTAAATTCAATAATATAATCAAATATATCTTAAGCTTTCGACGATTTTTGTAGTCTTCTTCAGAAGATTTTATTTAATATAAACAAAATAAAATACATGGAAACCGGGAACAAAACACATTGTCATTTGATACGACCTAAGATCCAAAAAGATCGTGAGTTAAGGAACAACCTATGATGAGTTTCCGTCAAATAGGAAAAACTTAACTCCAATGTGTGTAGGGCGAACTAGACGAGTAAATGTCTGTAGATGTTGCTTAATCCGTCTAGATCTGTCTTCCTATTCATGGCGTTCTTCTCTCTTGTCATACATATCATTTCATGAAGAAGTCCATCTTTGTAGTTGGTAACAGATTTGATTATCTTGGCGTTCATAAAATCTGCAACATGTCCATCGACTATAATGTGTTTGGCAATAGCTGTGGATTCGGGCTTATTAGAGCGTATACTGAAATGTGTCCACTCATTCTTTTTTGAAGCCATTGGTTTGTTTGTCCAATATATACCATATTGCAGTTATTGCATTGAACCTTATATATTAAATTTGACCTCTTCTCAGGAGGTACGATGTCTTTCAATTTAGTATAAAGTTGACCAATGTTATTAGTGGACTTGAAGGTTACATTGGTCTTGTAAGGTTTTAATATTCTCTTAAACCGTTTACATATGGCATAACTGCAAAGTTGGAAACTTCTTTCTTCATTGTGTTACCATTATATAGTTTGTTAACACGATCCTTGATAATTCTCTGTAGTCGCCATGGGTCAGTTTTAAGGCTCTATCAACAAGTTCTATAGCTGTGCCAGTTGCTTGACTTTTGTGGTGGTGTGAGCTATAGTTTACGTATCTTCCTGACCACGTTGTTTTTTGTGTCCATTTATACTTCAAGTGATTCGTTTCGTGGATAAGTTGTATGTCAAGAAAGGTTATCTTCTTGTCTTCTTCTTTTTCAATAGTGAACTGAAGACGTGGATGAAATCCATTGAAATAGTTAACGATGAAAGCTTCGTAGTTTTTAGGTATAGCAGTAATGATATCGTCAACATAGCGTTTGTAGAAAGGAAGTTTGAAAGGTAGTTTGGATATCCGGGTTTTTTCCAGAATTTCCATTACCAGATTTGAGATCGTGGCTGATATGGGACTTCCCATAGCGGTACCAAATATTTGCTGATATATTGTCCCATTATATTGGAAGTATGTTGTCTCCAAACACATCTTGAGGGCTTCCAGAAATTTTTCTTTGGGGATATTGGTGTGAATTTTGATATCGTCCCATTTTTCTTCTACAGTATTAATTGATTATATTATTGAATTTAACTTGTTATTTATAGTTTAATTGTTTATTTTCTCACAAGTTAAGATTTATATATTTAAAATGAATTAATTAAATTTAATTAATTTTTTCTCCAGGCCGCTTTGGCTAACGCAAACACAACAAATCATGGATCTACCCTAAAATGATCGTTTGTCTAAATTAAATAAAAATCTCTGTACACTTATGAAGTATGAGGCATTGAAAAGGACCGAGTTGCTGTCATTTGCACGGAAAAATGCGTGCACGACTAATAATTGTCCTTAGTTGAAGTGCATCGCCATTTTGCTGTTCCTTATAGTAATTATTTTATAATATCATCATTATCCAATCCATGTTGGCCATTAACGTAATTGACCGGCCAAAGACGTAAATATTACAATCCTATGAAAATATTTACATCGTTGCCCACTATTAACGGGCGTTGACGTCAATGGCCGGTCAATGACGTTAATGGCCAGCATAAATGGGCATTGACGTCAATGCCCAATTATGTCATTGACCGTAACATATATATTATAGCCTTTCTTCAAAAGGTCTTCAAATTTAGAAGATAAATTTCTTAGTTAGGAAGGTTAACTTTTTAAGATGCGATGTAAACTTCGACCAAGACAACGACTTAGAAAACAAAATAAACAAATTCCAACATATAAGCAGGAGAATACACACAGAAACCTAAAGAATTTCACTAGGAAAGAAACCCGAATAAAATTCTATAAAACCTGGCGATACCTGTCCTAACATACTGCTGTGAAACATGGGTCCCCTCCAACAAAGACGAATCAAAACTACAGGTGGCGAAGATGCAATTTCTGAGAAAAACCAAAGCATGCACAAGACTAGACCAAATAAGAAACCAAGATATTCGCGCAGAATTGCAAATCTTCTCGGGGCCAGTTTATCAAAGTCTAAGTAAAAGGGTACCCAACAAATAACGTTACTTGCCGAATAAACTTTCTGGTAAGTAAGATGGGTTGATCAATCATTTTAATCTTGTGGTTGACTACCTAACACATAATAGTTTAGTATTCAAGGTTGGTATCATTGCTCTGGTGTTTTAAGTTTTAATTTAATTTGTGACCAATATTTTTAAATTGGCGAAGTGTGGACAGTTTTGGAAGATTTGCATATTACGGTATAATTTTGATAGAATTTTGATCATAAAATTCTAGATTTCTTACTTTAATGGCAGGTAGCCAGATCAAACCAGAACAATGGTGAGGTGTTGTGTAATGCCAGAAAAGGTAGTAGCCGATTTTTGAGGGATTCATTTGAATAAATTTCGGTGTTTATACACGCAAAAAAAAGATATTGTTATATTAACATTTTTCATGTAGTAAAATAATTGTTGTCATATGAACAACAATTGCAGTTAAATTAAACGCACCCCTCAGGCTGTTTATACTAAATAAGCTGTAAAATGCACTTACGCATTGTTGTTAGATGCATATAGTTAATTTTACAATTTTGTTGTACTTTTAACTCGAGAGCGTTGTTGTTTTATCACTCAAAATAGTTGATTTTGGTGTAACAATGAGGTAAGTAAAAAGTACACATCAATTGTAGTACAATTTATCCCCTATGATAAGTATGTAACATAATATTGCAACTCTGATGTTTTGCAATCTTGCAGTTTCTATAATTGAATCATGCTTTGACGAATATGCAGAATGTTTTATTCGTCCTTAATTTATGTTTGAACAACAGTAACCTAAGGTACTAGTATGTGAACTGCGAAGTAGCAAATAGTTTTAAAATGAAGTGCAAAAAAATTATGGTAACTACGTTTAAGACATTTTAACAGAATGGGACATGACTTAGTAGGTACCTAATAAATTCCTTTAAAGGTAAGTACTCAATTTTTTAATGTAATGGTTTTATACTATATTTTTATTTTAATTTATAACAACTGCAAATTATAATAATAACATGTTTTTTTCAGCTGGATACAGATTTGCAACACAAATACAAAAGAAAATAGCCAGTACGTAATTCACTTTTTACTGAATAGTCAAAGATAGGAACTAAATTAGTTCGATCATATCAATATTTTAGAAAACCCAAAAAATGCACTAAACACTTTTCAGAACTAAAATGTTTAAAAGTGCTAACTGTGCTAACTTTTAAACATTTTAGTTCTGAAAAGTGTTTAGTGCATTTTTTGGGTTTTCTAAAATATTGATATGGTTAATATCGAGTTACACTACCTAAACCCCGTATCAATTGATTAAATTAGTTCGTTTTGCAAAATCGTTTAAAGACACAAACCTATTTAGCTATTGATGAAAACCAAAGATTATTAACGGTAAGTATTGCTTTTAGATATCATATAATCTCTTTTGATATTACTATTACTATTACTTCTTGGAACTGCAACCGTAAAATCTAAAATATCTGGATGTCGCTGGAGGCCCTCAAAAACTGAAATTCAAAGTGATTTTTCGCTTCAACGGAAGTAATTTATTACCTTATTATAGTTATAAAAATCGGATGTGGCCATCACATAACTTTCCGAATATTATTTATATATAGAATAGAAAAAAAAAATAAAAAATAAAAAAAAATAAAAATAAATAAAAAAAAAAATAAAAAAAAATTTTTAGAAAAAATTTTATAACACAAAAGTTGTAGGTAATTTGATATGGATAATTTTTGTCTTAATAAACTTTTACCTATTTCATTGCGTTTCGGAGTTATAATGGATTATGTTTTATCGCTTCAAGTAAACCCCCCGTTCCCCCCATACGATTTTATCCATTTTCAATAGGCTTCGTGCCACAACAGATAAAAACTTAAATTTAAAATTTGGAGTGATTTTGTTATTTCGTTTGGTTGCTATCGTGTTCACAGACATACATACACACACACACACACACACCCTTACACGTCCCGCAATGCTTACGTGGACGTCTGAAATAGACTCATTTGTGTGGACTTGCATTCCATCACTACTGTGACATTCAGTTTCCAGCGATGTTAATGCCACTATGACGGGCTTTTCAATACACACCAAATTCTGTATAGAATATTAAAAAAACGATTCTGGGGACGGTCCCCTTTAATGGGTTATAGAAAAACGCTCAATTATGTGGACGGTCCCCATTAATAAGTTAAATAAAAACGCACAATTATGTGGACAGTCCCCATTATTAGGTACAGTGACTCATAATGAAATCCGGACACTCCAATGTTAACAATGTGAATTGCGCGTTTTCAAGTAATTTTTTGTTATATAAAAATCACTTTTACCACAATAGTCATTCAACATTTTTTGATCACCTCATGTAATTAATGAACACCCCCTTTCGAGTTACAGTGATTAGACTTTGTAAAATGCAAAAAATATTTTCGTCTGTATCTCAGAAACGGTACAACGAAAGAGAAAAATTAATAAATAATTTTTCTTACAAATATGATTTCCTAAGTTACAGATGGTAATATTTTAGAGAGTCTGTTTTAAGTCACTGTAAATCGGAAACGGTGAAACGGAATAGAAAAATGTATATAAACAAAAATAAAGGTAATGAAATTTTCAAAAAAAATGTTCAATAAGTTTTGCTGTAAAACCGACTTTTATATGACAAGAAAACGTCTTGAAAACGTGCAATTTTCATTGTTAACATAGGGGTGTCCGGACTTTTTTTGTTATTATTGAACTTTAATGAGACATAACATAATGAAAAAATAACAACGAAATAATAATAAAAACACGTGCTTTTATCTTCAATTCTTGATTTACTAATGTATAATAAGCTGCAATTCAATAGTATTCACATTGTTTATCTAAAGTCTAAAAGCTGGTTTACACTATGAGATTTTTCATGTGACTTATCGTACGACTTGTCATATTAGAAATATTTTTACGTTCACACTATACAATTTTTGGTATTTATTATAGTAACATAAAAACAAAATAAAGCAATGCGCATTGCTTACGATTTTAGATAGGATTTTTCATACGATAAAGTCACGTGAGAAGTTGCATAGTGTGAAGTCAAAAACGTAAATTTGATCTTTTTTCACTTAAAATATCTCATTAAAAGTTCGATAATAAGATATATACTAATTATTAACCACGAAATAAATAATAGGTATTAATATAAAGCTTTTTAAAAGGAACGGTTTAAATGAACAATGAAACAGATTATTTTTAATTTTAAGTTTATTTTTAACAAACATCTGAAGCAACATATACTACCAAACTACCGTTGCTGAAAGCTTTTATTCGAAAATATTTAACCCATTCCTCTTTTAAGAGAAAATTTTATATTAATAATAAAATACAATTTCAAATATTAATAATGGATAATAAATAATAATACTCATATAATAAGAACATTAATTATGTGGACGGTCCCCATTATTCGGTACATCTAATAAGAACATATAATTGTGTGGACGGTCCCCATTATTAGGTTCATGATACATATGATAAGAGCACCGAATTGTGTGGACGGTCCCCATTATTCGGTACATCTAATAAGAACATATAATTGTGTGGACGGTCCCCATTATTAGGTTCATGATACATATGATAAGAGCACCGAATTGTGTGGACGGTCCCCATTATTAGGTACACAGATGAGATGGGGGAGTTTCCTTAAAAATAATTTTTTGAAATGTAACATATACTATAGTATATACTATATGTTAGGTCAATGATGACAATTTGGCCATTGACGTCAATGACCATGCATTTTGGGTGATATTAATATTTAAAATTTCATGTGTGGTTTTTACATCATTGTCCGGGCAATGACGTCAATGCTCAGTATACGGTGGGCAATGATGAAATTACAATTCTATAGATTCCAACTGAAAGTAATATATTAAATGTGTCTTTGCAATTAATACTAGTTATATACTGAAAAGTTAATTTTGTTAGAAAATATTAGTGATACGTCCAAAGAAAATGAGAATACTCTTAGAAAAGCAGCAGTTGAAAGCAATGTTTTAGGAGGCATCGGTTACAAACATTTTTATTGCAAAGGTGGATGTAAAAATAATACATTTTTT
This sequence comes from Cantharis flavilabris, assembly GCA_949152465.1. Taxonomy (NCBI): domain Eukaryota; kingdom Metazoa; phylum Arthropoda; class Insecta; order Coleoptera; family Cantharidae; genus Cantharis; species Cantharis flavilabris. The sequence goes on along the minus strand of OX424438.1, from coordinate 32,470,877 downwards.
ATTATTTTAAGTGCCATGGGTCAATCCCGTGCCAGAATAAAAATGATTAATTTAAAAAAATTTATTTCATTATTTTTTAATTTTTATTATTTTTGTTAATAAATAATTATATTATATTATTATACAATAAATACAACATATTTACGTAAATATCACTTGCCAGTTGTCTGTTTTTTGGCTGTTCTTTATAATAGTTATTCTATAATATCATCATTTGTCCAATCCATTTTGGCCATTAACGTCATTGACCGGCCAAAGACGTAAATATTACAATCAAATGAAAATATTTACATCATTGCCCACCGTTAACGGGCGTTGACGTCAATGCCCAATTTACGTCATGGACCGTAACATATACATATGTATATATGAGACGGTCGTTAGCCTGGTATGTTAGCTGATTAACTGCTGATACTAAAGTACCCGGTTCGAATCTGGAAAGAATCTAAAATTTCTTATGATCGTCTCTGTGCTTCGGAGAGCACGTAAAGCCGGCGGTCCCCTGGGTTGATGATTTGCTCTCATCAACAGAAAATCCAGGGTTACGGGCACATCTGAGACGAGTCCAGCAAGCTGCCTCAGCTTAAAGCAATGAATATGCTCACAGACTTGGGACTTCGGCTCTGCTGTCTTTGATAGAAGACAGCCCGAGGTCAAGGCAAACAGGATTTATCCTAGCCTAAAAATGGAAGAAGGAGAGAAGATATAAACTATAATAAAAATGGTGGATGTTTAAATAATTTGTTGGGCTTAAAACTCTCAAAATTTTTAATTTTAAAAGAATATTTAAGCTGCCCACAGTTGACCAATCAGAATTAAACATGGTCGTGCGCTATTGGTAGTCAGGCAACTTAGTCGACTTTTTTTAAAATATTATTGGTTTATCCATTCTAAGAAACCAATTCTTGTTCCAATCTAATTTATAACTAAAATTTTTTCTAATATTTATAGTTTAATCGTTGATTGACGGTTTAATGCTGTGTAAAAAACGATAAATTTGATTAAAAAAAAAGCTACGAAAATTGTCTCGTTAATTTGAGAGTGTACCAATAACTACGTCTGTACCCTATACTCAGGCCCTGCCCTGAGTCCCTAAAAGTGAGGGCGGAGAGTGCTCTTCGGCGCCGGCGCAACGCAGCCAAGGGATCTTGGAAAAATGAAGATACTGAAATTTCAACAAAAAATGTCTAATAAATTTTGTCATAAAAGCGATTTTTATATTAGAAAATATGTCTTCAAAAGGTACGATTTACATTGCTAACATTATGACTTACGCTTATTTTTGTGAGCCACTGTATATACTTTTGAATTGTAAATCACGGTGGGTGGGGAGGAGGACGTCGCATAAGAGTGACTTGCCCGCGGGTCCCAGGAGGGCTTGGCGCGGCCCTGCCAATATTCCCATAAATTATAATTACCATTATCGTAACGTAAGCCATATAAAGTAAATTTTACAGGAAGCGCAAAAGAATTTTTTGAACAGCAAATCCTGAAATTTTCTAGCACATTTTTTATGTAAAAATGTATTATTAAAATATATATTATTAAATTATTATCTATTACAATATTATAATTTAATTAATTGCAAAAATAGATGTGATTTTTTTCATGAGCTTCCTATTTGCACACTAAAAAATTATGTACGTCTGCATCGTTTAAGAAAATCAACGGTAACAACGAGGTAACAACAACACTGTGGACTGCTGGTATTTATTACGATTGCTATTCAGCAAATTTTTGTAGTGCATTTGTACAGGAGAGGTGACGCACTTTAGTTAGGCGTCGGATATTTTATATTTCCAAGTCCCAAAATAATTATATTATAATTTTATAATATATTATATTTGTAAAATAATTAAAATGTTCATTTCTTTTTACTTATGGCTTATACTGTGAAATAAGTTTTAGGCCCCTAATTAAATTTTTTAAAAAGAATTGTGGCGACCCATTATCCGGATTAACATCACTGCTTATAATCCGTTGATCCGAAGGATTATAGGATTATAAGATAAAACACTATAAAGGAGAAAGACCTATTTGAACTTAATAACCAACCAACCAACTAACTAAAACCAACAAACTAAAATCCACAACCATCCGCCACCACCTTACTACAAAAGGCAGCATCCAATAAATATTAATCATTCAACAATTGTATTTTGAATATATAGCTAACCAACGCTATAGAATTACAAAATTATTTCAAAGTAAAAGTGACTTTCTGGTTCGAACTCCGAACTAGAAACATTCGTTACACTAGAAGTCTCATTTTCACAAAGTGACTATCATCATCATCACAATTAATTTAACAAATAAGAAAAAAAAAACAAAGCAAATTCTTGCATAGTAGATCAAGATGTACTATAATTAAAGTTACCATATTTTAAAATCATGAAATCGGGATATATAGTACATAGGAGTGGATATTTGATTTATGGAGGGGAGAATAAAAATTAAAAAAAAGCGCCGCAGACGAAATTTGTTTTCATTTTTTTCAAAGGTCATCAGTGCTTAAATCAAAAGATATAAATTGCCAATATTGTTTTTAAATGGGTAGTTTTTTCAATAGGTACCTTATTATGTTTCCACATTTTAACATTTCATTCCACTCTCCTAATAGTATTAAAAATTTGTTTAAGTAGTCAAATAACAAAATGTACAAGATGTAGACAGATCAAGTTGCGTCTAGTTGCAAGCTACGGACGTGGGCGAGCGCGAGTCACATGCTAGAAGTGCGAAATTGTAAATTAATTAGCTGGATATTTTCAGTTTTTAGAAATTCTGATATATAATCAGAATAAGTCTGATAATAACTAGATACTAATATACAAACAAATTAGAAACAATAATATATTATAATCAGTGACGGATCAAGCTATTTTTCATAATCGTTATACGATATTATGAATTATGATCATATCAAGATAATCGTTTCTTCCAAAAACAACGTAAGACGTAAATGCCATGAAAAAATCTTACTAATGTTACATTATTACAATTTACAATAAACAAAATGATAAAGGATTAAAAATTAAATGCAATAGTTTTTCTGTTAATTTATTGTTCTTTTCAGTTTAGGGTTGTCCTTAAATCCTTAATTAGGCGCACTAAGAAAATCACACAATTTGTCTCATGGGGTCAAAATTGAGTGTTTTTTTTTCAATTTTAAATTGTCTTGACCCCCACATGCGCCTAATTAAGAGTTAATTATGTTATTACCATCGTGATGTTAATGCACCTCCCCCCTGTTAGAACCTCAAGTGATTAAAAGACAACCGGGTTCATCCATAAACCACGTGGTTCCCCCCTCTGAATGGAACATAGTTGTTTTTTTTTATTATTTTGTGCTTTCTGTGAACAAAATTATTTGGTATAAAATAAACATGAGCGATATTTAGTTTAAAAAAATATTTTATACTTTTTGAAAAAAGAAATTACCTATTGTTTTTAAAAGAAATAAAAAATTACGTAGCTTGACTCTAACTTTTGTAACCTTATATTTGTTGAGGGGTTCCAGAAAATGTGACGCAGGGTGACGAAGGGAAGGTCCGAAAAAGCGAAATTTTGCATGAGGTATTTTAGGAACGGCCCCAAAATAAAAATGGTTTTATTATGCGAATTTTTTGCGCTCCGAGCTAGTAGCGCTTTGAGAATAAAATTACTCGCTAGATGCTAGATGCGGATCGCAAAGACTAAAATTATTTTAAACATTTACGTATCTAATGGCTTACAATTAAATATTATTAAATTTAAAAAATTATTAATTAAATTAAAATTTGTAACTTTTAAAACGATCAATTAAGTAAAAATGGTATTTATTATAATTAGATATAATTATAAAATAAGACTTCCTTCCAACTTCGAGCTAGAAACTGAGAAGTTGTTACTGTTCTCTAGGTCCGTAACGCAAAGATCTATTTTAACTTTAAATATAAATAATTTTTATCCAACACCTCTGTCTTATGAAGGCATAATAATGCCGATTTTACATATCTTATGGGGTCTATAAAACACTAGTGGACTTATGAATTCATAATTACACACTAATGACTTATATGTAAATTATGAGTACACCTACTACTTACTAGTTTTCATAATTTAAATTTGATATTTTAAAACGTCAAATGTCAAAACTATTAATTACATTTTAAACTATTATTACGAGATATTGGATAAAGCTTTGTATTACACACGTGTCTTAACAGCAAATAAGTTACTCAAGAAAAATTAGCCACTCGAGCAAGCTCTCGTGGCTAAACATTTCTTTCGTAACTTATTTGCCTTATAAGCCACTTGTATAATAAATAGCTATTAAAACACCGCGTTACATAATTTTGTAACAATGAAAAAATTTTCCGTTATTAAAAATCGTGTGCATTTCGGTTAGGATTGCTGAATATTGTTCTTTGAAATAATGTGTTTAATCAACAAACGAGGTACTCTGAAGATTCCCTCTCTCATTTATCTATGTTTAGGCGCGTAAATTTAGTCCAGTTGTCGGCATAGTCTTCACATAAGCGATATAAACGTCCTTGATAATACTATAATTTAACAAGAGCTGTCAATAAATTAAAACTTCAAATTTTATAGACGCCGTGTCGCTTGTTATTAGGAGTTTTCTTTTTCATTTTTTAAGGCATGTCCGACGAGAGGGGGGTCGCAGGTAATTTTCCCAGGGACCGGAGTTTCTAAGGAGTTCCGGAAACAAAGTTTTTATTATTTGGCACGAAGTTATCACTGTTGTCAAACGGAGGGGGAAGTGCATACACTTAAATTTAAAAATCGAGCTAACGTCCTGGTCCTTGTTTTTAAATCACGACTTGAAAGTTTCATATTGCGTTTTAGGTGGTTTTAGATTTGTTGAATATAATTTGTGTTAACAAAAAATAAGATCATACTGTAAATAAATCTTTAAAATTTAAAAAATTTAATTTTTAAATTTAAATAATAGCTCACAACATAACATGCAGTTGCGATGCCATATATTTTATCAAGTGCATGATGTAAATGAATATTTTGCTACCTATGCGTTTAATATAATTTGCATTTTTTTATTTTATGATCGTGACCAAATTTATATGAGATCGCCCCTCAGGTTGGGGAATTTCTAACAAAAAAAGAATCATTAAAATCGGACAACGTGGTAAAGAATTAACGCTGAACATTATAAAAATTTTCCGACGAATTGATAAACCTACACTGCATATTCGCGCCGTAGATTACCTGCTACGTCATAATAAAAAGTAGATAGCGGTAGGTCATGTATTAAAATCTGATACTTCCTAGTAAAACAAAATATACAGAGTACATTTTAATTTCCAGGGTTACTTAATATCTTTGGTTACTCTAAACGTCTAACAAAACATCTTTTTTATTAGAAAACAAAGCATTTGGTAATTTATCTCAAAAATTGTTGGAATAATAAAAAACTATTCTGAACTCGTTAGGATGGCAACTTTCCGGCAAATACCAGAATCACTTCATTGGCGCCATTGTAAAAAATTATGTTTTCTGAGTTTTCCATGGATCGGTGATTTAAAAAAAAACTAGTGAAACAAGTGGTCTGCTTCACTCTGCGTAGCGGTTTGCTCTTGCTCCGAGCAACGTACATAACCACTTTATCCTCAAAATCATTGACGAACAGGAACCAAAATTTAATTTGTTTGACAAATTGAACTAAGTTGAATTCTTAAAATCTATTTACAAGAAGTAGTGTACTATATGAATTTATTGTATCTACAAATACTACCAAAAAATTATTTATTCCTATGGTGTGGTTAAATTCTGCTTTATTAATTTATTATTATTACTGATACCTGTTTAATCAAATAAATTAGAATTTTAAGAAACTGTGGGTGGTTTAAAGAAAAATATTGATTTTCATTGGATTTTTCTATGATTTTAATATACCGCGGGAGTTTATTTTCAAAAGCAGCCAGTCGAAATAACTACTTGTCTTTGAGTAAATTTGAGTCAATATTGATTAGAAGGTTGTTCAAAACCAATCCTATTAGAATTTTAAGTTCAACTCCTTCCCCATAAGATATCCCCACAAACCATCCAAATTAAGGTATGTATGACCATTCGTACTGGTTTTGAAACCTTCGTCCTTGTTAGTCAAGGCAATTAACCAGGACACGAAAATTTACTGATGTGACTATTGTTCTATTGTTGTATACCTGTTGTATCGATAAAAAGGCGAAAATCTAAAAAAAAGGTCCTTACTCAAGAACAAAAGTTATTTCCACTGCTTACTTTTGAAATGAACACAAGTACATATTATCATTATATTATGTAGTTCAGGAGGTAAACTAAAGTTTGAAAGAATTAAATTAATATTTATTATTTTTATAAAAATTTAATATTTGCATTCATTTTATAAGATCGGGTATTCCAACGATACTAATAAAGCGTCGACTCGGTAACATGATACCTATTTCAACTGATAGGTAAGCGCCTTTGTTACTATTTATAACGCATACTGCAACATTTTCTACATATCGTCGTTAAAGAAGTGAAACCGTGTAGTATCTCCACATTATTTTGGCAAAAATACATAACTTTATGAATGAAAAATATGAAGAAAAATTGGTTCTATCTGTCTGGTGACATTCCGTATCTGAGAAAACTTAAATTTTTCGACTATTTTATGTAGTAGGTGGACATACTAAATTATATAATATAATACATATTATGATTATGTAATTTTGCATTTTGGTTCTATTCTTTCTTGTCTGTTTTAAAATGCATATTTTGCATAATTTTCGCGCCTTTGGATTTGTACCATAAACTTATTTTATAACCAATATAAAATTACATAATTTAGTATGTCCACTACATACGAGTATGAAATCGATACCTCCTACGTAAACTATCGTATCTTCAAAATCTTTATTTTACAGGAGAGCATTTTAAAGTTTGTAATGTGTATGCTCTTAAGTGGAATGTCAATGTATTTTATTGCAATTTAAAAAAGAATCGGTATAATTTTTGCAACGTTCGCTTTGGTAACATTAAGATTAGATATAGTACAGTCAATTTCTGCAAAAAAGTAAAAATTGGCATTTTGTGGGTTACGATAGTTTACGTAAGAGGTGTCGAAATAGTCGAAAAATTTAAGTTTTCTCAGATACGGAATGTCACCAGACGCAGATAGAACAAATATTTCTTCGCCCCGATGGATGATGTAGCAAACCTATACGCGTACCAGAGGTGGCACGTATGAAAAATTTCGACAGATTGTGAAATTACCAGTAATGAAAAATGCAAAAATACATAAATAAACCCGTTCCTTACTAATATGTGATATATGTCGCGTTGGATCTTGAATGATATGGAACCATGAACCATAAGCAGTTCTTTGCGAACATAGGCGCAACCAGGTATAATATTTTGGGTGGGCTAAAACGAGAATTTACGTCGATTATGCTTTCTATATCAATAGAAATATCCATTTTTTTATCGTAGTCAATTTATTTGGGGGGGGGGGGGCTAAGCCCACCCATCCCCTCTAGTTGCTCCTATGCTTGCGAATAATCTTCTATAACGAAAAAATATTTGAATTTAAAGTCCATTAAATGTCTAATCCAATAAAATAAAAAGATAAACAATAATAATTTGGCATTAAATGCCAAAAAAAATTTAAGAAATTTTTATTTTGACATTTAACAAATCGTTTTTCAGTTAATAATAAGCTAGCTAAGCTGAATAATTAATTTTATATTATCAAAGTTTGGACGAGAATTTTATTATTAATAATAATTATTATTATTAACTTCAAAAATTATAAAATACACCTTCACAAAAATTCGGTTACCTTTGAAATTCGACGCTATAGCATTTTAATCAATTATGCGCAATAATTATTCGATGTATATGTATAATTTATACAATAATCGTTTAAAATACATAGAGGTCCGCACAACAATGCGAAAGCAAACACAGTTCCTCTAAACACTCTTACTCTTACACAGTAATTGTGTTAGATTAGTACAACTGGTCGCCGTAGAGGGCAGCACTAACATACTCTCAATCAAGTCCACATAATTATAGGAAAAATTTGTTATGTTCACACACCAGAATCATAGCGAGGTTGTGGGGACATATAGAAATTTCAACTTTTCTGTGGTAGGGAGACCCTAGAAAACGGTTTAAACATGAAAATAAATTGTGGGGACCGGTGTATGTCCCCACAAATGGTGAAGTCCACACAAAGTGGGTTTCATTCCGTAGGAAGTCCACATAATTATAGCAAGACCTACGCACACACATACACACATACAGACATTTTTCAAAAATTGTAGAAATGGTTTAAGGGAACCTCAAAACATAAAAATTTTATGAAAAAATTGGGGGTCAATTTTTTTTTTCAATTTCAGATTACAATACTTTCCTTACTAAGGAGTTCGGAAAGTAAAAATGTTTACATCAATTTAATTTAATAAATGTATTACAACTGCCATTTGTTGTCAAAGCCACATAATAATTCTGTGGTCGGCACTTAAAAGGTCATAAGTATGCAATACTTATGATCTTTTAAATACGCTGACCACAGAATTGTAGTAGTTCTAATTAATTTATAATGCAAATCTAGCAACACCAATGTTATGTAAAAAATAGCAGCAAGTTTGTAGTACAATTAACTTTCGAGGTCGTGAACATTACTTAACAATGTTGTGCAAGTAACAAGAGCACCAAGAGTGAATTGTACTGAATTTTAGCAATATTTACTACACAGTAAACGTAAAGTTAACTACAGCTATAGTTGTTAAAGCTACATCACTAATAGTACTATGTACTTAAGCACAAGTTATTACAACAACAAAATATTAAGTACTTCGTATCACAATGTTGTTAAAATTTAACAACAATTGTAGTAAGCTATACTGCAGACATTTTACAACAATTGACGTGTAAATTTTACTTATGTTTGGTGTTGTCACTATATTTACAGTTTATTGTAGTAGATTGCACTGCAATTGTAGTTACTTTAAAAACTTTTTTTCCGTGTAGGCACCCGGCATAAATATGCATTAAACTTCAACTTAAACGCCAGCTGAAAATGGCGAAAATTTGTTGAAAATTGCAGAAATGTAAAGAAAATAAAAAAAACTTCTAGTGTGAATTACTTTTGAAACACCATTTTTTACACCCAAATTAAATTTGGAAAGTTATGCGATGTTTACATAGCCAATTTTTGCTAATTATCTTTGCGACAATTCTGGATTTTTAACATGTTCGCAAAAAATTCGCTTCACTTGGTTACTTGTTGGCACTCTATAACTAACACCGATGAACATTCAAAGACAAATAAAATTGTGTACTCTTGGAAACCTATATTGAACCCAATAGTAATGAAATTTGAAAAAATTTCATTGAATTTTACCTAAAATCTTATACCTGAAAATGACCCATTTTTTTCTGGGACAGTCTTTATTTACCGGGATTCGCAGACGGTCACCGGCCCCCATCACGTATGAAATATTAAAATACGCCGTATATAGGCAAAGGAAATCAGTCACAAGCTGCCGTTTGGCCTATGGCCTACCGGGAATTTCCCGATTTCCCGTTGGGCCAATCGGGGCCTGGTAACAGGTGCGAATAATGTGTATTTTCTGAACTGAAAATTGAACCAGAATGTTCGTATTCTGTATTAGTCGTATAGAAACAAAATTAAATGTCTAAAATAGCCCTTGAAACTATTCAAAATCCTAGAACAAAAATAATGAAACTGATCGAGCACTTTCTCGAAAAATTGCGTAAATTTGCAAAAATTGAAAATTTTCAGTATTGGAAATTTTTATTTGCACAAAAATGTCACTCAAATTTCCACTGAAATGGATACCACAAATACTTATCAAACAGGATTGCACAGTTAACATTTTTCCAAATTTTCTTCATACGATGTTATTTTAGAGGCCTTAAACCATCAAATGAGTCCGAGAAACGCTGAACGTCGTAATTCGTAGTAATCTGTTTTTGTTTTCTAAAGGTGGTCACGCTGATAAGTTTTTTATTTATTTTTAACTTGTAACGAGTCTCATCGTAATATACATAGATGATGGTGATAAACGGCACCAGGGATGGGCCAAAGTGGGCACTTGCCCACCCAGTTGATTGGAGTGCTCAGTCAAGTGCCCACCCAAATTTTTTATGTGTTTATTTCAACAATGCATTTTTTTGAGTTTATTTATAAATTTTTTGTGTTTTTGCCCACCTCAAATATCTTGGGCCCAATTTGTGCCCACCAATTTCAAAAATGCTGGCGCCGTCGCTGAGTCACTCTACGTTTTGATTATTTTCTGTTGTCGAACTCGACACATCGACGTTTTGTTTAGTTGTTTCGACTATAGACTCAAGTACTTTATTACTTTCGACTTATTTTATTACCTTTTTTGCTGTTTTCATTGCTTTTATCTGCGCCCCCTTTTTGACTTTTCATGTTTTCATCACTGATGAGATCACAGTCTCATATCTGGCAGTGAGATTATTTCTGCAGATGGTTATTTTAGTGCTTGCGAGATTGTAAATTAATTTGGATTTCATAATAAATTAACCCCGCGTGTGTGCACTATATTTTTAGCGACACGGTCTTTTAAGGAACAGTCTGGTTTTCAAAGCTTTCTAGGCTTTAAAAATATCTGAAAAAATTCTGGATTAACTCTTGAAGTGTCTGTTACATGGTGCAGAAGTTACTAAAGTCAAAAGTTTAAAACCGTTATTAATAATAATTTAAGAATACTCGAAAATGAGGGCAAAATGGAATTTTATTAAAATCGACTGTTCCTTAAAAGACCCAGTATACACACGCGGGGTTAATTCTCGAGTATTGAGATGTTAAGCTGCATCCTCACTAAGACGGCACAGCAAGCGGTACTATTAATGTTAGTTGCGTTACTATTGATCTTTGTTGCAAGATCCAAGTGCCGCTTGCCGTGCCGTCTTAGTGAAGACGCAGCTTAACACAGTAACAACGGTATAACAACTTTATTCAATTTTAAGTTCAACAGGTTTCATAATCATCGGCAGAAGCTACTCAAGATACCTAATATGTGAAAATATTTACATGGCTGACGGCTCTAAGAATTGCTAAACAGTTCGAATCTAAAGCATTTCAATGATTTCTAAGAAATTTATTCAGCGATTTTCAATCAATTCCAAAGATTTCTAAAAAAGCATTGTACACAAAATTTTCAAGTTATTTACGATTTACCCCTTGTGATATTTTTTTAAAATTTCCGAGTTCTTAATTTGAATAAAGCGCCTTGATTCTATGTTTTTAAAAATAAAAGCCCTAACAATTTTGCTCCCACTTTTTATTCTATAAAATTTAATTTATCGAGAAGTTTACGCGTGTTTTTTTGGTGATTGATTATTTAATTATAAAATGGTAGGTACAAATTTAAATGAGCAAAATACCGAAAACTTTATCGTGACAGTTTTGCTTTGAACTACAACAACTTCTTGTAAATAGAATGTAACCATAACCTCACTATTTTTCGTAGACTTGTAAGAGGCGTAATGGGGGTCGTGCAAAGCACGGACGTGGTCATGTTAGAGCAGTTCGTTGTACCAATTGCGCTCGGTGTGTACCAAAGGATAAAGCAATTAAAAAATTTGTCATTCGCAACATTGTAGAAGCTGCAGCCGTTAGAGATATCACAGAAGCTTCAGTTTACACTCGTAAGTTTTTTGTTACAGATTATACATTTTAGCACTAAATAAAATGTTTTAATACAGAGTACGTATTGCCCAAATTATATGCAAAGTTGCATTATTGTGTTTCGTGTGCTATCCACAGTAAAGTTGTACGTAATAGGAGCAAGAAAGAAAGAAGAGTACGTACTCCTCCACAACGTAATTTCCCTGGACGAGACAACAGACCTGCTCAACCTGTACGAAAATAAATAATATTTAATATATAATTATAAATAGTTTTCTGGCGTTTTATTTTGGTATCCTCGACCACATTTTTACAGTTTTTACTAGGCTCTTCGTTGACATAATTCGTGTCGAATAATAAATAAAAGCAATTGAATGAATGCAATCGAACAATTCATATATTTATACTTATAATTAGTACGTTCTTTAAATTAAATTTTAAAACAAATTCTAGGCTTATCATAAATAAATTTCTTAACAAATTTGTGACAAAAGGTGTAGAAACGGTAAATCCGACCATAACGTAGATTGGTGAATAATAAACTTGTTAAAATGTCCACTACAACCTACATTACAGTACATTTCGACCATCACAATTAAATAATTATTTCACAAAACGCTAATTTAACTAATCATCAGCTAATGCGCTGTCCATAGCTTCTTTTAGATTTTTTTCAAAAAGTTTTTTGGCATCTGAAAATCCATGTTTCGTTTTACCAAAAGAATTTGGTCCCGAAGATGTTGGTGTATCTCTAAAATCGCTAACGAATGAAGATATGCATCATTCAATTAATTATAACAAAAATATACCTGCCAATATTTCTCATTCGCATTCTTGCTTCCGGAGGCATTTCTTCAGGTTCATCATCGCTATCCTGATTAAATACAGAAGCAACCGACATCTTTGGTTTTACACTACCACTAGGTTTTTGAGCAGCCAGTTTCATCTGTATACTCATATTCTTGATACGGTTTTTGGCTACAGAACTGGCTCCATCACTTCGCTGATCTGATCGTCTTGGCGAGCGTGATCTCGATCTGTCCCGATTTTTTCCATAATCTGATCCTAATAAACACTGACAAATTTAAAGATTTTAATAAATAGAACGGACGCTTAATAAAATAGTAGGTGCGTGAAGCAGGTTATGTAAAGTATAATTTTTAAATAAAAGCTCTTAAATTTAAAATCATTACCAGATTTATTGCTTTTGTACTCTTTTGAATCTTTGCTAGACATTATTCCAGTTTTAATTTACTTTTGGAAGTATTTTCACTTATGAAATCATAATTGACATTTTAAATGACAACTATCAAATAATTTTTTATTGATGTGGTGTTAAAATATAAAAACAATCAGATATACAGGGTGATTATAATTTTTTAAAGAAATATTGGACAAAAAATTTACTTGATTCTGGTAGTCGATCGTGCTTAACCCACTAATCTTGTATTTGTTAACGTTACTGTAGAAGCAAATAGTAGAATTATGAAGTTTTTAATTATATAACCTCAAATTTTCAGTGTGAAAAATGTACTGTTTATCTAGTATTTGTTTTCGAAATAATTTAAAACGAATTGGCAAATTACAAAATATAAAGTATAGTTCTGAGATTATTGCAAAAAGTGCTGTGGAAACGTATAAACCTGATACCACGCGAAAGAAATTGTTAAAAGTTGGACCAAACCTCAAAGACTTTTTAACACAATCGAGCGCTGTGACGATAGAAGATACCGATGTGGTTCCGTATCTTACAAACGTCGAAGAATATGGTCAACATAGGAAGGTATTGTTTGAGGTTTACGGTTGCCAAATGAATGTTAATGACACCGAAATTATATGGAGCATTTTGAAGAAGAATAATTATCTTAAAACTGACAATCTTAACGAAGCCGATGTTGTTTTATTGATTACTTGTGCGATTCGAGAAGGCGCTGAACAAAAGATATGGAATCGGTTAAATTATTTAAAAGGAATTCGAGAGAAAAAGAGAATTGTTGGGGGTTTTGCGCCTATGAAAGTTGGACTTCTGGGTTGCATGGCTGAACGATTGAAACAAAAAGTATTAGAAATAGATAAAAGCGTAGATATTGTAGCTGGGCCTGATAGTTACAAAGATTTGCCTCGATTGCTATCCCTGGCTAATGAAAATGAAACTGCAATTAACGTTTTGCTTTCTTTTGATGAAACTTATGCCGACGTTATGCCTGTACGGTTAAACGAGAATTCCGTTTCAGCCTTCGTGTAAGTTTTCTTTTTAAGTATGATCATTAACTATTGTATCCTCTTTTGTAGATCAATAATGAGAGGATGTGATAACATGTGCACATATTGTATAGTACCATTTACGAGAGGTCGTGAAAGATCTAGACCAGTAAATTCAATTTTAGACGAAATTCGTCACCTTTCACAACAGGGTGTTAAGGAAGTTACTCTTTTAGGACAAAACGTGAATAGCTATCGTGATGTTTCAGATGGCAGTAAATATTACATGACTCCTAATTCAACAAATTTAGCTAAAGGTTTTAATACCGTTTACAAAAATAAAGTTGGTGGTTTGCGTTTTGCAGATCTTTTAGAAAAAGCTGCTGAAATTGATCCTGAAATGAGAATTCGATTCACCTCGCCACATCCTAAAGACTTTCCAGATGAAGTCTTACAAGTAAGTTTTTCAATTTTGATTATAAACAGTTTTATAGCAATTATAAACTAGTTGACTTCATTCTTACAAATAAATTACTGTAACTAGTATTCATACAATCTAGAAACATCACTTTATGCAAACATATTTAGGAATTTTTAAATTTTCGTTTAAACACTGTTGTGTCGACAATATCAAGTAATTGCGATTCGTTCACGTAGTAAGGTCTTTATTTAAATTAACTAAACTATTTGTATATTTATTTCATTGATTCAGTTCCTTGCATAAGATACTGAATGTGAATGTGTAATACCAATAATTACAAAATGATTAAGGGATTATTACACTGAAACATTCAAACACAACAACACAAGCAATCTTTAATTATTATTAAAAGCAATTTTGCAATGAATTTTTCCTAATAAAACTAAAATAGATATTAACAACTATCTTTTGTAGCTAATTAATTCGAAACCAAATATTTGTAAAAATTTACATATGCCTGCCCAATCAGGAAACTCAATCGTGTTAGAAAGAATGCGTAGGGGTTATACTAGGGAAGCTTATCTGGAGTTAATTGATCGTGCAAAAACTTTAATACCCTCTGTGGCTTTGAGTTCCGATTTTATATGTGGTTTTTGTGGTGAAACCGAGGAAGAGTTTGAAGACACAATGACACTAATAGAAAAAGTTCGGTTAGTTTGTTATTAATTTACCAAAAACCTATTTTAATTTGTTTACCTGTGCAATTTTAGGTACAACATGGCTTATTTATTTATGTATAGCATGAGAGAAAAAACCACAGCTCACCGCAGGTTTAAAGACGATGTTCCACTTCAGGTGAAACATAACAGGTTGGAAAGAATGGCAAATTTGTATCGTGAGTTAGCTGAAGAAAACAATAAAGTCGAAATCGGACAAACGCATCTTGTTCTGGTGGAAGGTAGTAGTAAAAGATCAAATTTAAATTTACAAGGGCGTACTGATGGAAATCTGAAAGTAATTTTTCCTGCATGTTCAATTTGCAATGAAGATGGTTTCAACTATAAAAAAATTAAACCTGGCGATTATTTGGCTATAAAAATATGCGATGCAAATTCACAAGTATTGAAAGGAGTTCCATTGTATCATACATCTCTCACTCGTTATCACTGCAGTGAAAATTGATGGATAGAACAATTTAAACTTTGAAATTTTAATTTATTGTTGATACTACAAATTGTCTTCCCAAGGGAATGTTACTCTAAAAATCGATTGAAGTTGTTGAAAACCAAAATAACTGATAAGTTAAATAAAATTAGTTTTAAAACGGCTAAAACAAATAAATTGTACAAAATAAACCTGTTATGCGTTTCATATTAAATTAATTGTTATATATTTTTTTAGTAAATTTGTAAAATACACCAAGATTTTTTGTAGAGAAAAACCAACAATGTAAATATTCCTGTACATAGAAGTGTTCCATAAAAGCGTTCCTAAGCTCAAAAAGCTGCCGAATTTCAAAGCAGTATATATTGCACATGATATCACCTGAACCTGGGCCGTAAATGGGCCCAAATTGTTGATTAATTTTGTTCTGGCTATAGTGTATGGTACTGGTTGGCCATCTTTTCTGGGGTTGCGCTGCAATGTGTGTAACGGTAAAATGCACACCAGGTGCGTGAAAAACTAACTTTACCGCAATAATGCGGTAAAACTTGTTTTACCTTACTTAAACGAATATAGAAAAGTTGGACATTTTCAAACAGTAGTAGAGAAAATATGATGTGACTTTTAGTAGCTTATTTTTACTAATTAATTAATCAAAATTACTACAAAAACACAAATAATTACTTATACAGATAACGGACTTCATAAATACCAATCGCAGGAATAGTTATAGGATTAGTTTGTTGGTTGCCACAGACTCTTTTTTCCATTCTGATAGCTGCATGTCAACATTGAGATGAAAACTTTACATTATTCACATTTGGATAATTAACCCTCGGCGGTCGCACTATAATTTCGCTGTTTTCGTGGTAACACTGAAATGTATCTTTTTCAACCTGTTAAAGCTCTTTAAAAAATCTAAAAAAATTCATGAATACTCTTAAATGCTTGTAGAATGTGAATTTACAAATATTTAAGTACAAAAGTTATTACTCTTATGAGCAATTATTAAAATTTTCAATTGAAATTCTGCTTCGGACAAAATCGTCCCAGTGCGACATCCGAGGGTTAAATAGAAATGCATCAAATTTGAAAATAAAATATATTTTTCTAAATTTTAAATTTACAGTTTGTATAACATCTTTTATTTTTTAAATTATTTTTTTAAATTTAAGTTTCTCTTTTAAAATATATTAAAAATTTAATAAAAAAGCCAAATGTACAAATTCAAAAATTTAACAATTATTTATTATCTCTATTATATAATTATATTTCTTAAAAATTACATCAGGTAGTTTTATTAAACTTAAAAAATACTATCTGTGATCTGCCACTGCATAAATACTCAATATTTTATTAAGGCACTGACTGGCGTGTAACACTCAATTTTGCTACTTTCAAAAATATTTTAGTATCAAAATATAATTTTTTAACCAGCCATATTTAATAATATGTACATCATTATGCTAACATGGTAGAAAATTTACAGTTTTTTTAACAATCTAACAACATTACTGTCTTAACAACCTACCAGCATGGTTTTAAATTTAAACCAAGCTAGAAGCACCGACACAATCATCAGTTTGTCCCGACAAACATGGCGAATTTCCTTTCGAACTTCCATACACTTTCGTCGAATAACCAGAATCGTTATTTGTGTCTCTATCAATTGCGTCATGCGGATTTTCTAACATTCTGGAAGTATTTTCAAACATTTTATTAGGATTAAACGCCCTGGAAGTTCCTTCCACTTCATTAAACATTTTGGAATTATCTAATAATCGTAATTTGGCAAATTGCATATTAACATTTTGTTCATAATACTTGGGGTTTTGCACTTGGGATTCACTTAACGTCACGTTTTGATGATTATAATGAATCGGTATTTGAGCACTAGAGGTATAAAGTCTTTGATTCGGCGTCGATCGTACAGTGGATTCTAATATTCGCACATTTGGTTCAACATAGCTAGCTTTAGAATCCACTAATGAAGCGGCGGCGGTGGGATTGTACAACCCCGTCCTACTTCTCGGGGCATCGTTGGGAACATTTTCGTAATTTGGATTTGGATCGGGCGGAATATACAAGTTGGAGTTCCCCATCATTCCACTATGTTGAACCATTCTCATTGGACTATCTTCGTCGTCACTGCTTTCGCTATCACCGTTATTTGCACTGCAAGGAGTTTGTTGGTGCTGTATTCTAGCCACCAGTTCTTTGACGCTCGGCCTAGCCGCGCTATCTTCATCTGCATTGTCTAATTCATCCATACTTCTAAAACAAAATAAAAATAAAAACTTGGTCCAATCTAAACGATAGCTTACCTTGTAGCTTGTAAGGGATTTTCATTTATTTTATCCAACATTTCGAGACTTCTGGAACGCGGTAACATAGGATGTGGATTTTCCTTAATGGTATTGATGCGTTCAGATCTTCGACCGTGTACTCCACGATTGAGTTTTTGTTCCAAACCAGCTACTTTTTGACCAAGTTTAATTTGCGCTTTTTGTAACTCTTTTTTGTCTTTTTCTAAACGAGCTTCGAGATGTCTAAATAGTGGTGCACAATAACAAGTGTAACCTACACCCACGGGTCCCTTGCAAATTTTTCCTGCTAAATCTAAATAATACTGCTCTCCTCGTTGCAGAGGTTCGTTTGGAAGCGTTTCTAAACGAGGCGATGGGAAGGCTTCCGGGTCGGGATAGTAATGGCATCCATAGGGCGACAAATTTTTTGACTTGGTTGGAGATTCAGGATTACCTAAATAAATATTAAAAATTTAAAGTATTGCGGTATAACACTAAGAAATTTGATTATTTACCTGATGGCAATTTTCCGTCGAATCTCACTTTTCCCTTAGAATGCTTTTTCACCTTAGCTTTCTTTTCTTTTTTGGGTACGGAATCGTCCAAAATGTTCAAAATTTCGTTAAGATCTTTTCGTAAGGCTATGTCTCGAGCGGTCTCGTTTTGTTTGTTGCGAACGATTTTATTGCATCCCGCCTCCAATAAAATTCTGGTTAGTTTTCTCCTACCCATAGCAGCTGCAATATGAAGAGCTGTGTCGCCATTTTTGTTTTGTTCAGAAACTCGACATTTTGCAGATATCAATATTCGAGTTACTCCAGCGTGGCCGTACCTTGCCGACGTGTGTAAGGCCGTATCGCCGTAATTGTTTTGGAGGTCCGGGTTGCAACCCGCTAATAGAAGTTCGCGACAAGATTGATTGTGGCCGTTTTGACAGGATAGATGGAGTGCAGTAAAACCTCCTGCGTTAATTCGGGTGAGATTTGCTCCTGCCGTAGCTAAGAGAGATACGGTACGGCTGTAACCTTTCCACGAGGCTTCGTGAAGTGCGCAATTTCCGTGAATACTGTCTTGGTGATCAACGTCTGCACCTCGGGCTAAAAGTAATCTTACTACTTCTTCATGGCCATCGGCGGCGGATCTCTGAAGAGCTGTACATCCAGCACTATCGGGACTATCTACTTCCCGAGGGGCGGCGACACTGAGGAGCAGCCGAACAACAGGGGCATGACCTGCACTTGCTGCCAGATGTAAAGCTGATCGGCCCAATTCATCTCTGGAAAAGCGAACAGATCTTGCCGAACCCAATAATCTTGCACAGGCTGCAGTATCTCCGGAACTTGCTGCAGCTCGCAGTGCCGCACTACCCACTCCACCGCCGCCGCCACCTCCTCCACTCATCAGGTGTGGCCCATCTTATCTGCAAGAGGAAAACAATCGTCAAATTTATAAATAAAATAAAATAAATTGCTAACAATAATTAAATAATAGAATAGCCAGGAAAACAATATGCCAAAATTAATAAATACCGTCCATAAAAAATTGCAATATAAATAACTCGACAATGGTTTTCTCGTGCCAGATCTTCAATGTCACCACCAGTTAGTTATACAAACAATTTAT
This sequence comes from Cantharis flavilabris, assembly GCA_949152465.1. Classification (NCBI taxonomy): domain Eukaryota; kingdom Metazoa; phylum Arthropoda; class Insecta; order Coleoptera; family Cantharidae; genus Cantharis; species Cantharis flavilabris. The sequence goes on along the minus strand of OX424438.1, from coordinate 32,451,499 downwards.
TGTGGTCACATAGAATTTAGCTTACTAAAGTAGCTAAGTGATGAAAGAAATATAAAGCACTGGAAGAATTTATTTTTTTTTATATTCATAGCACACCCAATTTTCCAATCATTGAGCTACCTAATGGCGATCGATATTAAAGGTGATATCATAATTAGGATATTCACGAAATATCCAATTAGACGACCTTAGAGTAAAATTTTTAATTTTAAAATACAAAGTTAAACGATTATAAGTAATGTAAACTCCATTAAGACGTTAGGAACGTTTGGCTGTAATTGGTCTATAAAAGCAAACCGTTAAACGTGTACCTATACCATTTTATTAATAGCACTAAAATGTTGTAATGTGTATTATTTGTTTTTTGCAGACCAAATTAATCTAAAGTAAAATCGCATCAACATGAAAATAATCATTAGCGTTCTCTCATTAAGTAGGTTTCTCTAAAAAAGACGATTAATAAAGTAGATCTTTATACAACTATGAAACGAGCTAATATTGCATGTTTGATGTTTTTAGGCTCCGTCAAGTTCGCCCCTCCATTTTGAAATTTGAAAATATTTTTTGCATAGTTTGGAAGTGCTGGCGAGTGCTGTAAATTTTTTTGAAAGTGCTGGGTTCGTTAATTTTTTATTAGCGAAATACAATTTTCGGGCCGAGAGGGGCCAACTTGACGCACCCCCTCCACTTTGGAATTTTTAATTTTTTTTTGCACAATTTAGAAGTGCTGTAAATTTTTTTGAAAGTTAGATTTTTCGGTTAGATTTTTATTAAGAATTGAAATATCGACAATTATCAAAAACGTCAAGTTGGCCCCTCTTTTTCTCAATTTTATTAGATTTTTAAATTTTCTTTATATTAATTAAAAGTAATTAAAAGTAGTGGAGGGAGTGCGTCAAGTTGGCCCCTCTCGGCCCGAAAATTGTATTTCGCTAATAAAAAATTAACGAACCCAGCACTTTCAAAAAAATTTACAGCACTCGCTAGCACTTCGCGAGCACTTCCAAACTATGCAAAAAATATTTTCAAATTCCAAAATAGAGGGGCCAACTTGACGGAGCCTGTTTTTTATTCACTCTGATTGGAAGTCACAAAACAAATTTTAATTTTTTTAAAGAAACGGGAAGAAGTTGTAATGCCGCAGTATTTGACTGAATAACTGGTTCGAATATCTCAAGCTCGTTATTTTGAATGGATAATATAATATGTTCTACTTCAAAAGTCAGTGTAAGTTTAGGCTTATCGCCGAGTTTCTTTTCGTTCGACTTCAAAGAAGACTAACTTGAAAAAGTGAAAGTGTTAATTAATGTTTAATCCACGATCAGGAAGCCTGAAGTCCATTAAAGAGCAACGCCCATCCGAATCTTCCAAATTGTTGGAAAAGCATCCTGCAACACTTAGGAATAAAATATCATAAAAATCTCGATTTATGCCTGAGTAACATTAAGTATTCACTTTTATTAGTCTTTAAATATAGGATTAAGCTACACAGATGTCATTAGCTTCTGTTATATGTACTTATATTATTATTAAGATATTAAAATAGCTAATGACAACTTTCTTAACGAAGAAAGCTTCCTTACCAAAATTTAGAGAGGTTTGGTTTCTGATAAGTAAAATGTAATAGAATATAAATGACATGATTTGCATAACAATAGATGTCTGTGAAAATTATTTTTGTTATTTTTGAAAGAATAAATTAAAATTACGAATCCGTTGAACGATGAATAATAAAGGATGTTCCCTCCCGCGATACAACCCATTTTATTGTTTTGGTGTTTGGAAGGGCTTGTTGTACACGCCGTAATTGATAATAATAATACATGAATTGAACCCAACAATGTGATTATTTTTTTATACCAGGAAACAGATCCAAAAATGGAATAAGACTATGTTAAACTTAAATTTATTTATAATTCAAATTTAGATGAACCAAAATCTCGTCCAATGCGATAAATAGAATATAAAAAGTTATCGGGTTATACGGAACGCATATAATGCATATAACCATACAGTGGCGTAAATAAGGGGGGTGATCAGGGTGATGAATCACCCCCCAAAAGCGTTTTTAAGAGTAAAAATTTCCAAAATTTTTTCCCCGTTTTTCTTGGGGGTAACCCCCGGTGATGTCTCTTACCAGATTCATCACCCCCCAAATTCAAATCCTATTTACGCTACTGTAACCATAACCATATAACCCGATAATTTTTTATATTCAATTCAAATTTAATTCATCAAAATAATAATGATGCAATCTATTTTAAACAGATAAAACCTTCATCGCAAAAGTACACTGAGAGTCATCGAATACGGTTGGATTACAATGACCGAATCCTCAATCAACTAATAACTAATATTAATTTATCAGTATGGTCATAATTTTGATCAGCTTAATTTGAATTACAGATTCAAGTCTTTAAATTTGCCTGAGGGGACTTTTTTTTGCAAGATTTATATGCAGTGATTTAGATGCCTGATTGGAATAGGTACGCATCAAATTTTGTCGACATTTGATAATTGTTTTATTTGATATTTCGAATTATCTATCATATGAAAATATAATTCTTTCAACAAGAAGATACCCAAATATTTCCCGGAGTCGGCGTTTTACTATGAATTTTTCAAAGTCGAAAACTATCACCTAATAGATAGTGTTCCTTAGAACTGCTATAAGCTCTAATAATTTTGATTAATATCGAATAATTATAATTAATTTAATCAAAATTATGGGGTCACATATTCTAGAAAGGTGGATTTCAGGTTTGATCTTTAATCCCTTCAAGGCACGTTCTCACGACGTGAGAGTAAGGGATGATAATGGAACATTATTATATATTCCCGGGAGGCACCTTTTGCCGTGGAGCCCAGGTCTTTTACTTTACTTAGCACCACGGGATCCATTTTGAATTTAGATATTGATCTTTCTTTCACTTTTTTTGATTTCACAAAAATCACTAAATATAAATATTTTATATCCTAAGGTGAAAAACGGGATATCCCTAATAACATTTTGTGCTGAATATCAACTGTGAGTACGCTTTGTCAGCACAAAATTCAGTTATTGAGCTGAGTCAGCTGCTGATATTTAGTAACATCAGAAGCTGAATTGCTACTGATTTGCTAATTTGGCGGCTGAAAACCAGTTGAAACTGTTCAAAATGCTGACTCAGCTGATATTCAGTGCTGAATCAGCTGATGTTATATGTACCCCTAAGTTAAGGGACACATAATCAATGCAATGGAAATAAGTGGGACTTAACGATTTTAGGGGCGCTTAACACTTTTAAGTGCAGGTAGTGCAAACGAGCACTACAGTTAAAATCAAATTGGTAGTGCCATTTATTGAGTTCTTTTATTGGTTGGAATAATATTTAAATAAAGCTTAAATTATAAATTTGCGTAGTGTAAACGAGCATTATTTAAATAATATCAATATTTTAGTAAACCCAAAAAATGCACAAACACTTTTTAGAACTAAAATGGGTTTAAGTTGTTATCACAATAAAATACACTATAAGTATAAAATATCGCAAACGTTTTCACCATACTATGGTATTATCAGTTAAAAAATTGATAATAATAATTTCTGAACCATAAAAATTAGGATGCATTAATTTTTTTTATATTCATACAATTTTTTTCATACAATTCCTTACAGCTTACAAGACTAGTCCAAAAAAATGTTATAAATTGCTGTGATTGGTCAACTTTTGCACATGCACAGCATATTTTATTATATCTTTTCAATCTTTGCAATTTGGTATAAAATTATTACAAATAAAGTAATCTTTGGAGCCTACCCCCAAGCATTGTTCTATTGCAATCATCACAATGATGTTTTGGAAAACACCTTTGCAATGAATTCTTCTATGATATGGAATGTTCAGAAAACATGATTTTCTAATGGAAGAAAATTGTAACAGTTAAATGAAACACACACAGTAAAAGACTAAAAAAATTGGCTAAGCCATTGAACTTAAGGAACATATACATATCTCGAGTGTTTAAAACGAATTGAAATTTAACATAGATTTCAAGTGTTTGCATCTTACGTATTTACTTAAAGATAAGGAAGAACTCTTAATTGAATAATTTTGATTTTGAAATTTTCGAGTAGAGAATGAAAAATTATATAATGAACTTGACAGCCGAAATAATTTCGCTCGAGTTAAACATTCATCAGAGAGTTCTAAACAAAAATCACCAAGTGTTATTTTTAGATACCATTAAAAGTTTTTGTGCCTTCCGCGATTTATTAGCAAAATCTAAAAATAAAAAGTAAACGTATTTTAGACAACATATGTAAAATATTTTTCACATTTGAAATGGCAATTAGCTCAACAATATCAACTACATCTTTAATGGTGTCCCACAAAATGTGGCAATTTTCTCATTTTTCCCAGTTCCACTTTCCTATTTTTTTCGTGCAACAAAAATGTTGTAGGTAGGTACGTGTAATTTTATTGGCGTTGTATTGTGATTTTGGCGTTCACGGTTAATTCCCAAACATGCTGTATAACAATTAATTCTCGCGTGAAAGAATTCAAATGCAAATGATCAACATTCCGTTTTATGTTCGTATTTTCCATTATAATGAACTACAAGAATTATTGTGTTGGTTTATTTTGTTTTAACATAATAAATAAATAAATAAACCAAACTCTATAATTAAATTTACGTGGTAATGAAACTGATTCTAAATAATCAGTTGCCATAGACGTCGAACACGGAAAACTGTGAGTGATAGTTTTGAAAAATTTTAAGTTAATGCTTCTTAAGAAATTCTATTATAAAATTTAATAAAAAATTATTATTTAACAACCAAAGCCGTTATTCACATTTCTGCATGGAAAGGTAATTAAATATTGTCACAGAAATTTAAAGCTATTGGGTAGAATCGAACAATTTGATACAACCTGGGAGGTCTGCAACATCACAATTAGAAGATTAATTGTTGCACGTACAATGAAACTACAATGTATTTTCACGTTTTTAGTTTATAGAAAACTGTTAAGAGTTACGCATTAGAATAGGTAGTGCTGTTGTATTTAGTTGGTACTAGTAGTAGAATACAAAAAAATACCAGTATTGCTCGAAAGCAATCCAATGGATATTTTGATCCACTTCCAATTTCATTTTTTTTTTATAATGAATTTTAATAAAACAATCGATCTCAAATGCTTCAATTAGTCAAGATATTCAAAAGAACGGCCCTATATTGAGTAGGTACTTGTAATTTAGTTACAAAAATAATTTAATGACTCGAAGTTCATACCTTTAAAGTAACCACTTCTAAACTTCAAGTTCTTTACTTGAAAGATAGATGTAATTCATTATTTGAATTTACCTTCTAGTAACTACAGGGTGCACCATCTCAATCTGGTCAATGCAAATTTGACTTTGACAATTCAAACATAATATAGAGCAGCGGTTCTCAACCTTTTTTTTCTTTGTACCCCCAAGAAGTTTTGCGTACCCCACAAAATGCTAGGCAGTTTTGTTTATGTAGTAAAAATGTATTACCAATTTAAAAATTGGTTTTTCTACGTTTATAGCGAAAATCTACTTATAACGAGTAAGCAGGCTGGTTCTTTGAGCTCTCGTTATAGAGGGGTTCTACTGTATGGTTACGAAACAATAACGGTTAATTATAATTGATGATTAATTAATGATGACTCATCCGTGATAATTCATTTGATGACGCATGCATGATTCATATACGGGTTGCTATTGTTTAAATACTGCTAAATTTGTAGTCTAGATCCTTCTAGAAGTTTATAAAAATTCCTGGAAGTTTCTAGAAGGATGTATTTCGATATGTAGTGAAAAAAGTCCAACTTCGAACTCGGAAGAGTTGACGTAAATGAGTTGATGTAAATAAATAGTGGTGTAATAAATAGATAGACCGGGTGTTACATAAATACAATAACTTAAAATAACCCGTCGTTGGTAGACATGTGAGCGCGGCGCTCACATAAATAACATTACGAACGTCAATCATATAAATGATGTTGAATTAATCTGATAATATTAATACCTTCAATTGACATGTCTACAAGTATTGACAAAAATAAATTATAGCGCTATTTGTCATTCCCGCATAATTATCGTTTTACAAAGTTGACAACTCCGATAAAATGAGCATCACGCTAACCGCGCAATGTTTTTATCGCCGTCGTATGTACACGCGTTTCTCTTTTTTTCAATTGGCCAATAAATTAATTTCGTAGTTGGATGAGACTGAAGAACAATTTTTGGGAATCTGATAGTGATATTTCTGGACCTACACCTAAGCATTAGTGCACAACAATCAAATACTCCGCAAACATCTCGTTGGAGAATAGCACAAAATTATTTAGAGTACTTACATACAAAATATAATAAATTACATTTTTAATTAAGGGTAAAAATATGTGCGGTTTTGGACTATTCTGATATATAGGAACGAGTGGCAGAGAATTCATTTTAGTACCAGCTGAAAGTAGTTCCATTTCACGTGAGCAGAAAGGAGAGAATTCACAACCAATTTAAAAGTGGGCCATTGGGTCGAATAAAGAAAAATATACGGACAGGTTTGCATAATTACCATCCTAAAGTGTTAACGAGGTTCTTGCGGCAATTAAAACGGATCGGGAAAAACGCGGCGCTATACGGCAATTAATGTTCTTCAATTTAAATACTTTTGCAATTCAACTGTTTATTTAATTTTCAAATAAAACCAAACATTCATTTAAAAATTTCTGAAGATTCTTTGAAATTCTTCTGATTCTGAAAAAACTTCTGATTTGTTTTGTTTTAGATGGCCCATTTTCAAGATTTTAACACCAGCGCTACTTTTTATTCAAATAATGTTTCTGTGTAAAAGAATGCCTAAAACATATTCAAAAAAATTTTTTAAGCATTTCAAGAGTAGGTATATTTTTAAGCCTTATATCTTATAATATCTTATAATAATCTTATAATATCTTTATTAATAATCTCATAAAAAATTGACAAAAATTACTTTGTTTCAAAATAGAATTCTGCCTTAAAAATAAATTTTATTTTTTTGAAATAGCTAATAGTATCTACCTATTGCATTTTACTGCTTATTATATTAATTATATTATCGTACAGATTTATACCAACCATATTTACAACACTTTCTTTTTGGTTTAAATTTACATTTTTTGTTTGTTTTTGTCCAAAGTGATAAAATAAATAATTTGAAGAACATTTTTTTGTATATTTTTGATGTATTGTATTACTTATTATACAAGAAGTACATTTGAAAAAGATCCACCTTAAATTTTTCATGTAACTTTCGTGAGAGATTCTGCGTTGTGTGGACTCACCCCTTCACCCTCAACTACCTTAAATTAAAAATTTTACCATCATACTGACATCTCAAATTAAAGGTCCCTTAAAATGCTATTTCTTTTTACGTAAAAAAATTTTAATTTACCTACTTGATTTTTGATATCTACCACGAAAACCGTTTTTTACAGTTTTTCGATATTTTTTAGTAGTTCACCAGAAATTTATGGTGGATTGTTTTCATATTAAATAATAATTATTATATTTCAAACACGCGAGTAATTAAAATTAAAAAATGTATCTTGACTAACTTTATTTAAAAACAATTAACCATAAAACTATTAGTGTATTGGTCATGGTTATACTTGATTACTTTTCATGGTAGATATTCCGCCATAATGAACACAATACAGTAGAATCCGCTTAATGTGATCACTTCGGGCCAAGGTCATTTTAATAATATTAACTGATAACTGATAACAATTAGTGAAATTTAGAAAAATGCGAATTTTAGAAGACTTCGATTAGAACAAGATAGAAGAAAAAAAAAGAAAGAAAAAGTGGCCGGTTTCTAAAAAAAATGATCACAATAACCGACTGATAACATTATCCGAGATCACATTAATCTACTGTAATTAATTGCATGGATATTTATATTTATGTCACATTAGTTTATATCGACTACACGAAAAAATAATTATCAACTGGAATGGCTACAATAATCCAAAAATAAATAATTAAACTGAGCCAAAACTAATGCCCAATTAGTCAAAATAAAGGTGGATGTTGATCGAAACACTTACGCCCAAAAATAAGTCATCTAGTTTATTTTTAGAAGGAAAGTCATTAACGGTAATATGGTGAGGAAAGGGTTAAGAAACTTCGAAATTGGAAAATTATTAATGGTGCGTTTCATGAAAATGCATTTCGAGATTCAAAAAAAATAGCAAGTTGGGGAATCCCGAAACGAAATATGCAGTTATTGCGTACGGCGATTGACGTTAATATATTATAGCCATATTGATAATTACCGATAATATAATTAGAAAATATGAGTCGCCATTTTTTGGCGTATTTTTGACATATTAAACCTATCAACTAGAAGATAAAACAAACCTGTAACTACTTCTGAAAATAATAACCCATATTTCAATTGTCAAAAAACAGAATAATTGCCAAAATATTACGGAAATGCCAATGTTTCGAAATTACTATTCTCATAAAATGCAATAGTGTGAAAATTTTTAAATCGAGTTAAAACAAGAAAAATGTCGTCGTTAACATGTTGCTTAACTAAATAGTTAAAATTGATTAGGAGGTGTTAAAATTAATTACTCCAACTGAATAAATTATGAGATGTAACTGTTACCAAGAATACATTATCTCCATGCTAATTTAAAAATTGATACATCAACCTTTTTTATGATTTTGAGAAAAAGCAAATTAGTTTAAACTAAATGTTGAACCGTGGCCAGAGATAATGTTGACAATTTTAACACCAATAATTTTTTAATGATAGGAAACACACGCTGCCCACTTTTTGAAAAGATACATGTTACGATACAGAACAAAAAGAAGTAGTAACTGCAAATTTATATTATGTCTTGACTAATTTTCTAAATATAAAGCGAAGCGGACACCGGATTTAAACAGTGACGTATTTTAAAATTTGGCGCTCTGGGCCCAAAAGTTTTGCGCCCCATAAATGAATTAAAAAAAACAAAAATTAAGTTTTATTTGTTCTCTCAGTGTAGATATAACGTTTATAAAATGCGCCCCAAGCTAAGCGCGAGGGACGGCTTGCGCGGCCCCTCGAAGCCTTCCGCCCCGGGCCATGGCCCTCTTGGCCCTTGGTTAATACGCCACTGGATTTAAAGCTAAATTAAGCTAAAATTTTCGAATTTCGACCAGTATGTGGCAGTACTTTTGCAGTACTTACCAGTGAGAACAGACACCCCTGATGAATTTTAAGTTTTTCACCATCAGTGGATCGTATTTGCTTGACCATTAAGTTAGTATTTCATTATCATTAGCAAAATATTAATTTGTTATATCACTATTTTTTAAAGAGCGGAGCAGGCCGCAGTTGTCTTCTAATAATACAACTTTTAACATACTACGAGTATAAACTTATTTCGTTAACTATGCCTGAATTTTTACTTAAAAGCAAATTTGTATTTGAAATTGTATTTATAATTAAGCTTTCAACAACTATACTTACATTATAAAATTTGTTTTTTTTTAAGTTTATTGCTATGGTTTATTATTATCTTCTATAATATACTATTGTGATAATGAAAGAAGGCTTAGGCCATCAGCTATGTTCAAATAAAGTAAGATATAAAGTAAGTTAATAACAATCAATAATAAATAATATATAATAATAATAATAATACAATAATACAACAATACAATAATACAATCCTGTACAGTGAATTTAATTTTTTTATAGTTTTGAAAATTACTGTAAGTTATATTTATTAATTTACCTATCAGTTTGTTCGTTTAGTGGACCGGATGCAGATTGTGACAGATAGGTATTACTTAAATGCATATTTTGTAAAACTTCGAAAAAGTGATTCAATATTTATTCATGTAACAATATTATGCATCGAATATTTAATTTTGTAATGATTTAATAATTTTAATATCTATTTAAATTTTAATTAATTACACTTATTTTTGCTCAATAAACTGTTTAGTTTCGTAAACTTCGAAAATATCTAACAAATCGTTTTATAATATATTTTTTATATTTATTTGATATATTTTATCACATATTTAAATAATTTCAGTTCAACAGCAGCCACAACCGTCAAAAATCTTCTTCTGAATATATCGGAAAATCTGCAATTTTCTTTCCTTGTGCCGATGGGTGGCCAAATTAGCAATTTAATTTTGATATTCTTATTTCTATTAATTTTATTCAATTTTACGGAAAGGATTAGCCTTCATTCGAATCAACGGCAGGAAGTGTTTATCATACAAATTATAACTAAAAATATTACGGCTATAAATTTTCATAATATGAAGTTTCCATAAATATATATACAGGACAATAGACAGAGTGTTATATTAGTACAGACAGACAAAAACTTACGTATTCTAATGTCACATTTTAAATTTATCTGAAGTCTAAAGAATACAATATTTATGTATTTTTGTAACCCTGACGTACGAAATTATAAATTTTAGATATTCAGACACTAAGATTTTTCAGTTGTTTTCATTTTCAGTTTTAGCTATAAATAGATAGGTTCAAATCACTGTTGGACAAATCTATGAAATTTATCGCATACTTTATAGCCTTACTGTATATATCATTATAAGTTATTACAACAGTTCCGCTAATGAAAATTTCAAAAATTAATTAGATCTCTTTTAGTTAGAGTGATTGATGAGTTTGATTTGAAAATGTTCGGAAGCCATAATTATTTTTGCTAAAAATTCCTTTGTTCATTAAAGCACATTTAATTTTTTTAAATTGCAAATTAAAATTCAAAGTAATGCGTACGTTGGTGTATCATATCAATTACGATCGAAATGTATAATTGCATTTGAATGTATAAATCGAAACGACAATAACGCATACAATGAGTAAGTTTTCAATATTACAATTTATGATTTATAATCTTTAACTTTAATTAACTATAGAATATATAATATTATTATGGATTGCTTTTTTGTCAGCCATTGAAAAATTATACCTGATGCTTGTAACGGTCGATCAAAGTAATTCTTAATTGCAGAATGATCAAGCTTTCTTGTAAATATTTACAAAAAATGACCTACCTTTACGTTTCAAAAGAAGTTGAAAAAATCTATGTATCTGTAGCCTTTTATACAAAGAAGACGAGTTCACATTAAATAAAAAATTATACTAATTGGTATGTGTATAATGTGACCATCACCTACTTTAAGGCAGCATGTGAATGATTTTTTGATTAGTATGTGCGCCAGATGAACATATTTGTAATTTTGTGTACCACCATATCATCAATCATTTAAAAAATGCTGCAGGTAACTCGTGGCACATTTTTATGGACATGGATAGTAGTTTGATCACTGTATTCGAATTGACATTTATTTTTAACATTATACTGAATTCCGATGAACATTGCTGGAATATTTTTCAAAACTAGGTATACAAGAATTTTATTTGAATTACCTGCAAAGTTCGCCAATCTTAATTGATCGATTTTTCTATAGCAAACATGTATTCAATATTCATACAGCCATCGTCGTAATAAGTTAATAGCAAAAAAACTTGGAATTGTTGAACCTCAAAACTCCATAGCAACAATCAAGAATACAAATTTTCGAGCAAGAATTGTTGGAAAAAGAAACTCTTATCATTTCCCAATTTACATGTTGTAATTACTGACTAATCAACGAAAGCAAGGACCTATAGATTAACATGGATTCCTAACCCTTGAGGCAGCACCGCATGCATGAATAGAATTTTGATACCTCATCAGTGCCCAGTGCCATAACAAGGCACGACTTGCCTATAAATACCGTAGATTACCTTTTTCCTTCAACTTTTAAAAATGGCTCACAAATGGAGTGAAAATAAATTTTTCAAATTTAAAACTATATCCACATTAAAGAATCAACTCATAATTTTAATAACTTTTTTTTTTAATAATTTAAAAATAATTTTTGATATTGAAATAATTACAAAAATTTAAAACGAGGGTAATATACGAATTAAGTATAATGTAGATTATGTAGGTGCTAATAACCTAGAAGTTGATGCACAATTTTAATAAAAATCAACACAATTTTACCCTGCATCTAGACCAGTGATTCTCAAATGGGGTGCCGCTGTACCCTAGTGTGCCGCGAGCACTCCTCAAGGGTGCCGCAAAATATTTTGTAACAAAATAATTTTATATAAGGTATTTTAATTTTATCGGACTAATTGGAAAATTTAATTTATATCATTATAAAAATAATATGGTAAAGTTTTTAACATGTGAAAATATTTTAAATAATCATTTTAAAATATTATATTATTAAAAAATTAAAAATATCTATTACCTATTACAAAAAAATGCATCACGTGCACAAGGGGAAATATTGCATATTTTTTTACCCATTTTAACTGTGGTAACACAATAATTAATATACTCGAAATCGAAAATAAGATGACCACGCCCCTTTTTCCGAAAAATTTTCGCCTGCGGCGCTCGCCTGTGGCGCAGCTCGCATCCTTTAATAACCCCCTCCATAACAAAATCCTAGCTGCGCCACTGGATAGGGGTGCCGTGAATTTTTTTTTAATGAATGTAGGGTGCTGCCAGACAAATGAATTTGAGAACCTCCGATCTAGACAGATTAGCATCCTGCTTGAATATTATTTTATTCAGGTGCTCACAGAACCACGCGTGTCACAAAGTCCTAAATTAATAAGAAGAAGAAAAAGAAGAAATAAAACTTCACCACCCTATTCCCTTGGGGTAGCAAAAAATTAGAATTTTTCGATCAAAAGTTTTAAGTTTATCGAACTGGTTTCCAAGAATGGTCGTGATAGAACTTATCGTAAATCAATGACCATCTTGTTTCCGATGCTCATAAAACCGATTATCTTACAATTTCTCATCCTAATAGAGGTATTTTAAAATTGATTCATGTAAAAAAGTAAATGCAAGCAGATATTCTCTCCCATACATTTCTTTAACCGATTTATATTTTAAACATAACTTAGGGAAAGTTATAATAGAGTAGAAGTAACTTTTAATTTCCTTCAAGTTTTTATGTTGTTTGCAGTAGATCCTCATTAATCACTTATTTCAAAGTAATAATGCAGCCCAGCGGGTATACGACAAAATGAGATCTATTATTTTTAAACATTCACATAGCTTTTCTTCCATTTCAATTTCCTAAAACTACTCTTCTATCAAAAATTACTGAAAATAGCAATTAATTTTGGCCTTCAAGATTTTTTAAACCTCCAAAACGATATTTTTTTCAGCCTTTTTGCCAAGTTTGTTTTAATTTAGGAAAGGGGCTACCCGTCCAAACGGTATAGTGATATCATGGCCTCAAGAATCGAACTTTTTAATCAGAATGTTTGATATAAACAGTCAGTTTAAAAATAAAATACAAATAGAGCCAAAATTGGGCACCAGAACTTAAAATCAAATATTTATGAACTAATAAAAATAATTTATTCGACATTTTATCCAAAAAAACATGCTAAAAGACTATAATTCAAATACAACCCAAAGAATTTTAAACTATAAATTTGATTCAACCCATTAACTATTGTACCAAGTACCATTTAACACAAATAACCGTAAAACTTTTTTCGTGATTAATAGTGCACAAGGTAGTAAATTGTCCTACACTTTTGAACAAAATAAATGTAATTTATTAGAAAGGATGACTCTTAAACTTTAAAATTATTGCAAAGAGTGCAAATGCTAAGCCGTAGCTTTGGCGAAACTTATGAAAAGTCACTGCTTACGATAGAAGATCCAGATGTTTCGGTCGTCTATCATAATTATGGGTTAACCACCAGTTAATTTGTGTGAAGTGTAAATTATTAACGTAACATTTTAAAATTCAGACAAAATAATCGTGTAATTATGACTGTTTCCTGGTATCAAAACGGTAACGAATGATAGGTTTTGCAAAATTTTGAGATTGCAAAAGTTAGAAGATCGACAGTTATTAGCTAATTCAGTTTAGGTTCTCACGACAGAATAATTTTCGCCAAACTGCATTCAGTAGTAAAATAAAGTAAACGGAATTCCCTAATACCAAAAGGATTCTGTACATTTTTCCTTATAAGCTAGTGTTACGGCGTAATTGCGAGTATAAAATGGTTTCAGCATTCAAAACATTACATTTGTCCCCCTGGCTATCCACATCAAAAAGGTTTTTTTAAATTAAATTTATTGAGATTGGATAGTTTTAAAATGAAAGCATATAGTTTTAAAAGCAAAAACCAAATAATTTACAATGTACATAAACTACAAAATAAGATAAAACATCCTTCTAAAATTAGTCCAACTTCAGACATGCATGCCTTTTATTTTTAATAAAAATTGCAGTAGCTATCGGCAAGCGTTAGCAAAAACTTTAAAATGTTAAGTGCTCTAGGAAAGAGATTACATTACGGAAAGCGGTCAGCCATTTAAACGGCGATTTAGTTATAACAACTGAAATACATTAATTATTAAGAGTGTCAAAAACGTAATAAAAATCCAAAGAGTAAAAATCTTAAATAAAATGGTAAAATGACGTGGTTCATAATTATGCATTCAAAAAAATTACGAGTGCCCACATTTTAGCATTTCGTTTATGTTTCAAGTTCAACGCACTTTGCAATCAATTTCGATCTGGCTACCTCTACATTGAATTATCATTCGCACAATAATGGAGAAAATATTGTTACTGAACATTTAACCTGGTTTACATTTATCATTGGACTGCATTTCGCAATGCAATAATATGGATATTTATTTTAAATTCAATTTAAAATTCAAACGCCGCGCCGTTTATTTATAAATAATTAAACCTTTACGTCAATCAAGCACATTTGAAAGTATTTTTCTTGTTATTTTTTATTGCCTACATACGTTATTTCCGTAACTGACGAAAGAAAATGAATGAGAAAAAAAAAGAGGAACCGCCGCAAATTGGGGTGCTAGCTTTTTCAGGCGGATAGCTTGGGGTATATAAAATAAGACATTGTGTTCGGGAGAGTTTTGCTCAAAATTTCAAAACTGTACTAGAAATATTATTTATGAAACGAGAAAAAATTTCCTCATCAAATGAAGGATCGGAAGAAGCCAGTTTGTCAAGTCGACAAACAAGAATTTTTGTTTTTCTGATTTTCTTCTCATCGTAAATTAAAATTTTTTGTAACGTTCTCCAAAGTATATAACTGATATTTATTTACACCTTTAGAGTAGATTCATTTTATTTCGACCTTGTTAAAATAACCGAGCCATCTGCTCTTTCTATTGAACAGTAATTAAATAAATTTAAATATTTACTTCGCATTTAAACTACATAAATTAAAAATTTTTAGCATATAATACACATTTTTAAATGCATAACAACGATTTTCACTATAAAAAGTCTCTGTTATTATAACATAAAAAAGTTTATGTCAATTTTTAAGCTAATTGCTCGCTTTAAAATAAACGAAGATTATTAAAAAGATTTAATGAGCAGTTAAGCGTTTATTTTCAATTTTATTATCTTAGTTAACGTGTAGGAATAAAGCAAAACTGCCAAATGAATGGAGTAAAAGTGAGTAGAAAGTACAGCAGAAGTGTTAAATACCTATTTTAAATGGCAATAAGAACTTTCAAAAAAATGTTGTGTATCGAAAATCATTAAAATTCAAATTCAAGTTTTAACAACTATTATTTGGAATATAAAAAACAGATTGTAGGTAGAATTTATGTGTTCATAAATTTGTTAATCAAAACGTGTGTGTTCTCCATTGGAAATAGTCTTTATTTTGGGCCTCTTATAAAATTGCATCAACTCGAACCAAGTAAATAAGTTTTTTGGAATTTTTATCGCCTGTTAATATCTGACGTTTAAATAAAACGAAACACGTTTTAATTACAAATTTTTGTGCAATAAATTCTTAGGCTAATTTTTCTCAAAAATTTTTACGACCGCCTTCTGCACGAATAAGTATAATTTTTAAATGTTTAGCCAAAGGTATGCAAATTTAATTTGCGAACGGTACATTATGTTTAATTGATTAATAAATTTTAAATGTCGCAAAACTTTAAGGAAACTTTTAAATATTCTTATTATTATTCTGAAATTATTCGGCAAATTGTTTCTACTGTCCAAGCCAGAAACTAAAAATATCTGCATTAGCAACAACTTGCGTTGTACTATCCAGTATTTGGTCTGATCAAACACCGACATTCTTAAATTGCAAGTCAAACCGCCAAAGTACTACTTGAAATTGGGAGTACTTTAATTTAAAGTCACATTGAGATGTCACATCGCGTAACATTTATCTAAAATCGCCTAGTATGACTGATCAAAATGACTAAATTTAATATGGGGCGATTATTTTCCAAATTAAATTTTTTTAAAAGAGCTATTTTAGTTGTATTAAAAAGTACTGCCGAAACAGCAACCATACGCTTAAAGATTGAAATCCGCCTTAATAGGATGGATCACAATTTACAAAATAATCATTGAAATGATTCGCGGTGTGACACACCTCAAGCAGATGTTCACATACCCGCATCTTGAGTTGATCTAAATAATATAATATTATAAATTGAACAAACAGCTTTTAGTAGCAGCAACTAGCCATGTAATATGGACAAAACAAGATTATTTCTGATGTTATAAATATTACTAAACTATAGTTACCCAGACTGAGAATCTGCACGTTACTTTCGATTGGTTGAAGTTATACCTGTCATAACATAACACTATGATACAGCATGAGGCAAATGGATTTCTTCCACGATTGAATGTATATAATCAAAATTTTAAATCCTGACAACACCCAAATCAACCCTTAATTGAAAACACCCAATATAATTACTCCAATTCAATATAATCATCCACATCCAAACTCAGAAACCTTGCCTTCTTACCGTATAGAATCATTTTAGAGTCAACCAAAATACTACTCTCTCGTTTAGAGTTAAATAATATCAAAATTAATAAAGCTCAGGTCTAATTCAAGATCTTATCTTAATTTAATGCATCATCGACATACTTACAATTACATGTTTATTCATTATTATTTGTTATTAAATGTTTATTCTTTATTTCACTATCGAAAAAATTAGCTATAGTATGTCTATTTGTTGTTAAAAATTTATAATATTTATAAAATCTACCCCCATGCCTGGACAAGCTAACGACAGTTTATTATTAAAAACTGTCAATTCGATTTATTATAAAATATATTATAAAAAAATGAAATAAGTTCACTTCTCCTTTTGATTTTACCAAAAAATTATTAGATTATCTAGAAAAAAAAATTAAAAATAAAACTAGAAATAATATACCTACCTAAATATAATAATATAATAGTATACTAATAAACAAGAGGTTTAAATGGCTTATTAAACGCGACGTGGATCGGACGTCACGAGGCGCAGCCGAGTGATATACAATCCACACGAGCGTTTAATAAGCAGTTTAAACTTCAGTTTTAATATACTATTTTATTCGCACCTGTAGACGTAATAAGCAAATTAACAAATTAATGGGCAATAACAAAAAAATTCGTGGAATAAAATAACAGTTGAAATATAATTTATTGCTCGTAGGTAAGCTTTGCGAATAACTTACGTAATTCAATATACTGATATACACTTATGCTTACTTATACAAGTATAAGCAAAAAGACTGAGTTGAAATGCGTGGGAAAATTATATCTTAAAGTAGGTAACTTTATATTTTATCAGGGTCGTGTTTAATTGTCAACTTTTAGAATATGCTTATAAAGTGTTAATTTGCTTATTACGTATGCAGGTGCGAATAAAATAGACTAACTGGGGTTTGGAGAGCCTGATAATCGGGTCTATTATGTATCACAAACGTTATTATAAAGGTGATAGTTATGACATTACATTAAAGATTTTCGGCAAATTGGTATTACCTATCGTTTTCACAAACAGGTATTTAAACATAATCTTGATGATAAAGGTTTTCTTAACATTTATAGTGCATACCAATTTGCCGAAAACCTTATTGAATGTCATAACTGTCACCTTTATAATAACGTTTGTGGTACATAATAGACCTGATTGTCTGTAAGCATAGCTGTATGCTTGTATGCAGCTTTTGTTGTTAACAATATTAATTATTACTTTTATTGTAAACTTCAACAAATTGTCAGTATTGCACTAGTAAATATCCGGTCTTAAAATTAACGCCAAAAGTCGTCTATATAGGTCCACTCTTTTTGGTGTAAAACTGCTATGTGGTGAATTTGGTAAAATACTGCAGTGTTACCTTTAACAAACACTTTTGTTGGAAAAAATAACCAAAATTCGTAGTAGATGTTACCAAATTTTTGTGTAAACTTTTGACAAATTTTATAATATAATTTCACAAATTAATTGGTAATTTTTGATAAATCTTGGCGTACATATTTAACTAAATATTTTGTATATTTTTGATTACATCACGTGTGAAATATTAACTAAGTTAAGTGTACTTTTTAATGCTATAATTGGGAGAAGAGCAATGATTATAAATATAATACCTATATCAAAAACAATTTATTATAGAAGTATACAAAAAGTAATACAAAAACAAAGAAATTCTTAGAAAATACTTAAAGAAATAAATTACAATACTTAAAAAATTAAAAAACATCTATACTACAACTTATTATAGTAAACAGTTGCTTGTTAAATTGCAAAACTTAAGAAAAAAAATTATTCAACTTAGATAACTACCTAAGTTTCAGAAAAATGTTTAATTTTAAATAAGTATTATTACCGAATCCTGTGCTCTTCGATATGAGTGTCCAAAAATACATGTATAAAATGGTCGTCTAATCTCGATACCATTTTGGTCTATTTTGAATAAATCACATTCACCTAGAATCACATAAAAAATTAATTTTAATTCAATACATTTTTGCTGTAATAAAACAAAATTAAATATAAATTATAATATGAACCAACCTGTTTCGATTACCAATTTGTAGGGATCCAATGATGCAGTCGATGATTGATTTCTAAGAGTGGGGCAACAATTCGGAAATTCTTTGTATTTTAAAATTATTAATAATAATAATAATTGTACTTATTCCAATAATCCTGCCATTATAACTCACAACACAATTTTACTTAAGAAGCGCATCAATGTATTCCTTTGAAACTTATGAAGATTACTGCAATAATTTGTAAGATAATTGCGCGCATGTCTCATACTACACCAAACTTGGTGAAACTTACACCAATTTATAGTAAAAACTTCACACAACTTGGTAAATTTACAGAAGTTACAATTTTCAAGTGTTTATTCTTCTGAATTAACACAAATGGTTGTAAATAAAATCACCAAAATGAGATCAACACTAAATGTAGTAGATCGGAAGTGTTTTGGTTAAAATGTACCATCACTTTTGAGTCACTAATTTTAACCAAAAATATTATTAAAATTAACACCAAAATATTTTACCAACAACATTTGGTTAATTGTAATAGCAAATTTTTACTAGTGTGGCTTACTCAAATTGACACGTGTTTTTTGTCTTGTTGCAAGCAAAAACTCTGACAAGCATGATTTATACGTAGTTTATTTAGTTAATAGTTAAGTATTTTATATTTTTATATAAATTCTCATTAAGCTTGTAATGCTGGTATTTCAAGAATCTTATTTACGTGATAGTTTTTTATTTACTTTTAAACAGATTCTTGTTTAGACAATTGATTTAGGTATAGTATATTTGCAATACTTGTAGCTATTATTTAAAACTAGTTTGCAATCGTATCTATTAATTAATATTAATCTACTCTACAAAACCAAACTAATTTTCCTTTTCAAATAATTGTAAAACCAAATACGCTAACGATTATCGTATTGGAAAAAATTAAAGAAAGTCCATTTTCACGCGCCATATTGACGAAGTAATTCCAATGGTCAAAATACATCGTACATCATATTTTTGAAAAAGTGCTTTATGAGAAATGAAAAATGATTGTTTTCCACTCAAGTTCGTAAGAAGTTTAGTCTTCTAAGTAGTTTACAATTCGTGTATATTTTTGTAAATCGTCTTTATAATTTATTGTTGGATTTTGTTTAGTTTGAACCTAAACAAATTATTCATTATGCATATACATAACCACATGGTTTGCACATATCCAAAACATTGCACATTTCCTTGTAACTTCCGACTGTTGCAATACGTAAAACAATGTTAGGTATAATACTATTTGGAAAAAAATGGCAAATTTTAAGCTATTATTAGTCGTGACTGAGACTTACACTAACGATTAATAATTATTGTGTTCGCTATAACGAGTTAAATAAATAAACTACAAACTTGCAAATGTCATTTGGCATACACATTTATGTGGGTTTTTGTATTTTTAAAATAACAATGTGTCGCCAACATAACAATAACTTAAGTCATTTCCTTTACGTTGAATACTGATGAAATTCAAACAAATGATATTATTGAATTACTGTGATTTTATCTACTATATAGAACGAAAATTGCGATTCCAAGCGTAAATAAGTACTATTAATACAAATTAATCAGTTGATAACCATTTTATGAGTTACATGATTACATGACCAAAGCTAAAAAAGTGTGAAAAACAATTCGCAAATAAAATTAATAAACACGATTTGTTCAACTAGCAAACAAAATTACCACTTGCAGATACAGTATACCAGGCATAAGCAAAGAATAAATTGTTTGCTCTAGTAATAAATCTCAAGTAATACATTTATTTGGAATTTAAACTATTAAATTTGGAATTTAATAGTCATCGCGGTATACAAACGTTTGAACTTTGAACTTCTTTTGAGTGATATATTTGCATATTTAGGTAAAAAAGAAATAAAAAAGGAATTATGGAAAGAAAAATGCGCCCATGTTTATTTTAAATTTGTTCAATTTGTAGCATCCAGATTGTGCATTAAATTAACATGCATAGAATTGGGCAGTGTTAGGTTGTGAGGTTTAAAACGCGCGAATGGCTAAACGGCCGTAGTGCAAAATGTTTAGTTAGATTATATTCGTGAGTGAATGCCGGTTACCCGGGAAAATGGATAGTGAAATATTAGAATTTTTAAAAAAGCAATTTACCGGTCAAACGGCGTGAATAGGAACACTTAATAGTGTGAATGCGTACCTAGGGCTCACAGATTTAGTCAAAAATTACATGTGTCCCCATGCAATCAGCTGGACGGTGAATTGAGCTTTAAAAAGGGTAATTTTGACTATAACCATTTACATTTCGATAGCAAAATTTACCAATCGTTTACATTCACTGCGAATTTCACATTTCCTCATAGTATAATGGAATACTTATATAATAGAATTGGTCTCACTCCCTGTAGGCACGTTTGAAGTTGGTGTCCCAAGAGTGAACTCGCGCAGGCACTTTTGCGCACTAGTATTAGATAATAACGATATAAGAAAAAAATTAAATTGAACTTTACAAACCACAGCTGACAAGGATACTGAATAACCGTTGGCTGCTATTGGACCTTGGCCTGCGTATATGTGCCACGCGAATTCCAACTTACTAGGAGATGACCACTTAGGGGCATTTTTGTAAATTTGGCCACTTATGGTGCTGGAAGGTCAACCTTCCAATAACAATTTCCCAAAGTTGTAGAGAGAAATGGCCAGAAGTTTTTGCAAAAACCGAACAAAATTGTGAACTGTCCCCATTTACGCACTGTCCCTATTCACCCCGTTTGGCGGTACTTAAAGTAGATAGAAAAAAACTCAAGACTCTAATAGTCTTGGAAGAAGTCCCCAAAAAATTAAAGAAAACCTTGATGCTTGTTACAAATTTACCCACTACCTATACTGCAGACTTGTAGATTTCATTTTTCTAGAAGTTTCGAAAAATATTGATTAGGGTATAAATTTTGGGTATATGTTTGCTGTGAGGACAGTTTTTGAAAATTTAGAATTTTTGCCGCCATTTTGAGCCTGCCATGCAGAATGTTTCGGCGATACGAGTCAAATCGCTTAAAGCATCTTAAGAATAAGTGTGCCAAAGCACTAGCATCACAAAATGCAGTATTCTTCTGAAAATCTGATCGTGCCACTGCGACTAAATGTCAATTTATTATTTTTGCACATACTGCTGAACCTGCGTTATGAGTATGAAAGTATAACTGACCAAACCGGAGAATATAGGAATTCGAAGTTCGAACCCACTAGTATTTGTTTGTTGTAGCCCACATTGGTCGATATTTTGGCCGTTAATTTCGACCTCTATTTAAATTAATCGCTAATACCGCAACCTCTTATAGTTGATCTAGAAAAATATTGAACGAAATGTCAATGCAAATTTAAATTGATAACAATTAGTATAAAATTAACGAGTATCTCATGCACAAGGTGTTACATGATCGAGTGGGTTAATAATTTTGCATTAGCTTATAAAAACGATGTCACTAATTCCTTTTAATTATTCAACGGCAGTTTTTTATTTACTATGCAAATTGCTTCAACAAACCTTTCACAGAAATGAAATCAAGATGCTGTGGACTACTAAGGATTGAAAATAATTAACCAATTAGAGAACAGTACTTAAAATAATTTACAAACCTATTAGCATAACCGTTTAATATTTTAACCACTTTAATGTCTTTATTACTATCAATTTTCCTATATAGGTAACTGTCACAAGCATCGTTTAAACGATAAATGATTCGTTTATATGCTTTTGCAACCAGAATTTTGACATTTTAATATTTTAATATATCCACTTGATGACAAGCATAATAAAAAAAATGCCGACATAGTTTGCCAATTTATCATTTTCAGTGAAGCAAACTTTTCAGATTTCCTTTTATCTTATTTTAAAATATAAAGTAAACAAGAAATTAATTTAAAAAAATCTTGAGATATTACCAATCATAATATAATTTCCAAATTAAACTATATATGTATTTGTTAAAAATTTGTTGGAAATAGAATAAGTATGTCATGAAAACCTTTGGTGGAATAAAGTGTATTCTTAAGAAAGCCTAACCAATCTCGTGATCTTAAATTGTTATGCATTGTTGATTTTCAAATCAATACCTGATGCATTTTCTTTTTCCATAGTTAGTTGTAAGACAAACACCTAATTTAAAGTTGAATGTAATTCCAGGCTCTCGGAACCGTTTGACCAATTTGAAAAATTTACATATGCTTCAATTTATTATTTGTGCCATGGTTCGGACTCCACATTTAGGAGCTTTTAAATAAAAGCTGCAGAATTTTAATTTAGAAAAATTACAAAAGAAATAAAATAATAACAATAACTAAAACGAAAATATCTAGCATTTTGCTACTTTCTCCCTTGATGCACATTCTGAACAAAGAAATGCTAAAGAACCCAATTAAGAAAATATGAAGTAATTATTGTGTAATTTAATTTGAAATAATTAATACCCATATTATAGTACATAATTATTTGTATTGTTTCCAAACCCACTGTATATTATATCTACCTACTTATTATTTTTTTTATACAACTGACATTAAAAATGTCACTTTTAGTTCAAGTTACCCGGGTTAAAAATTGAATTTTATAAGGTAGCTGGTTAAAAATATTTTTAACACTAGTAAAAAAAAGCTTTTTAACACTAGTGGTAATTAGTTTATAAATTATTTATAAACAGTAACATACATATTTATTTATAATATATAATTACAAATACATTAGAATTAGAACAATTACTGATATTAGTCCCTTAGGAAGTATATAGTTAACGAATTTCTTGCTGCCAAATAGTACAAACTGTTTTAAAAATACGCACAAGTTTTCTGACGTTTCTAAAAAACAATTTTCAATTGTCACTGCATAACGTGGCTACATCACGACATAGCTGATTTTTGTGAAACAATTTAAAATACTCTTAATAATTATTTTGAATTCGTTTTTAAATTAAATATAAACAGTTGTATAAAAAATATTGTACGATATACATGTTAAAAGTGATTTTATTTTGTTCGTGAGGGTTGCTCAACTCGCTCTCGCTCGTTTCGCAAAATTCCCCACTAACAAAATAAAATCCTACTTTTAACACTTATATCGTAAATAGTTATTTCTTATTTGTCTAAATAAATTGTCTAGTATTGTTTCTTTTAATTAATAACAAAACAGCGTGTGGACGTGCTAATTAATAATAAAATCATTTAGTGCTTAAACATAATAGATAGCAATCAATATACCGGGTGCTGAACGAGTTAGCCGAACATAGGAAATTAACATGTAAAAACTTATTTATGCAAATTCCTGCTTCCCTAATTATTTTAGAGAAAAAATGAAAGATACAAAAATAATGCAGAAATATAAACTACAAATGATAAGACCATTAGATTTCATCTAACTTTTACTTAAAAGGTCAAAAAATGCTTTCGAAATTGTTAAAATTTTCATTTATCGCACTGGCCATGTAATAAATTCAATTTAATTTATATTTTCCAAAATAATTACCATGGAAACTTTCATGGCCAGTCCGATAAATGAAACTTTTAACAATTTCGAAAGCATTTTTTGGCATTTTAAGTAAAAGTTAGATGAAATCTAATGCTCTTATCATTGGTAGTTTATATTTCTGCATTATTTTTGCGTCTTTCATTTTTTCTCTAAAATAATTAGGGAAGCAAGAATTTGCAGGAATAAGTTGTTACATGTTAATTTCCTATGTTCGGCTAACTCATTCAGCAACCGATATAATTATTAATTAGTAAAAAAAATTTTTTTGTAAAATTATCCTCCCCCCGCCCTCTTCCATGCTTAATGTTCCGGATTGCATTGCAGAAGCAATAATCAGGAATGATGAAGCAATGATATTTTATGGTACCTACCTACATACACACAATATTTTTATATTTCTTTTATTGAGAAATGACCTACAACAACATAATTTTTATGATGCGCTGTGATGAAGAATGCGTGGATTACTTTATACGGAAAAAATATGAAAGGAATTAGATCATGACGTAATTATTTACATAATTTATTTATTGTTCGCTTTAAATATTAAATTATTACCATACATAAAGTTCCTGTACCATGTCATTAATAATTACTATAACGGGAATGAAAACAATCATGAGCACGACCAAATACACCTTCAAATTTTTTGGTTAATACTTCAAAATTAATTAATTACAATATTGTGCAATGGTGACGGTAAAAAACCAACTCCGTACTATAATTTCGATTTTTATATAACCTACCTTTTACTTTACAGCTCTGATTATTATTATTATTATATCATCTCTGTCAAGTCGGTGTTTGCCCGAATGATAATAATGCACATTAGCACATTTGTAATTACTTGGTTCAACCATGCGGTGGCTTGGTGCGACTATTATTGAGCTTCAAGGAATTTTTTAGCTCAAATGTCTTGTGGAAAGCAAAAGAATTGATTCTAATGATGTATTAGTTTGGCTAACTGACGAGCAGTCAACGTCTAATAGCAAAATTTTTTTATTTAAATTACATAATAAGAGATAAAGGAAATAACATTGGGAACGGAAACCCGTGACACAATAATACCCAATTGTTAGTTTTAGTTCCTAATTATGAGTCAGCTAGATGTTTTATAATATCAAAAATTTTGAATAGTTCCTATAAGTATATTTAGGATACTCAATATAACCAACACAGTGGCGATGGCGGCCTGTTAGGGTAAGCAAGCCAGGCAGTGCGTGAAGTTTCACAAAAACATAAAAAATATTCTTTCACAACCTCAAGCCCTTTAGTTTGATACACATGCCGCACTACATTAGTTCCTATTTTTCTATAACAGAAAAAATTATATTAATTTTAAAAAGGTAAACAAACTAGGCTTTTTAGAAGATTTTCCCGAAAAAAATAAAGATAATGGATTTCCAAAATAGTGTTTCTTAATGGCAACTAAATATTTGGTCAGTATTTTTATCATTAAATGGTCAGTATTTTTTTAAATAAATGGTCAGTATAAAATAATATTTTGGTCAGTATAAATATTAAAGTGTCAGTATTAAGTCGAATTTTGGTCAGTATAATTTGTTATTTTGGTCAGTATAAATAATTAAGTTGCGGTAACATTTTGTTTGGTTAGTATATTTTATTGTTTATTTAATTTTAGTTGTCAGTAACCATTTTTAATATAAAAAAAAAGAACTCCAAATAATTATTTTATAAATTTTATAATTATAACATACAAATAAAATACAATTAATTCACTAGAAGAGCTCGAGTAGTTAATTTTGGCCTTTCCCTTGAACGCTTTTCACCTTATAAGTATATAATATGGGGTATTCCATATACCAAATCGACCACTTTTGACCCCGACCCTTTTCGATTTAGCTGAAAGTTTTTGATCTTTTTCTACCGTATGAAAAACGGTTCTCATAATTTTTTCAAAGTTTTTTACCCAACCCAATTTTTTTTATTTTATTTTCAAATAGCTATAACTTTTTCCAAAATTTTTCAGAAAAAAATACAAAAAAATTTTGAAGATGATAAATCCATGACATTTTTGCCGTTTTTGAGGAAAACCGTTATTTTCTCGAAGTTCGCCATTTTTTATTCTAATTTTTATTTTCTCAAAAAAACTTTAATTTTTGTTTTATTTATTTCATCTTTTGTACGATAAAGTAAAATTAACCCTGAAATAAAAAAATTATTAAGCTTTCAAACCATAACGATTGTTTTGCGCGACCCTGAATATACTGATATGTTTAAAATACTGACCATTTATTTAAAGTACTGATCAGATTATTTAAATCACTGACCATTTATTTAAAATACTGACAGTATCTGATCAATGTAATACTGACCATTTATTTAAAATACTGACCATTTCATTAAAAATACTGACCAAAAATGTTTTTAAATACTGACCAAATAAATACAAGCCTTTCTTAACGGTGATATGGAAAAACTATAAAAGCTCGATTTATTTATTGTTTGATTACACGAGTATTATTTATTTTATATTTATTTATACCTAATATAATATTAATATAACAATCAAACCTGGATTCTTAAATTTTGAAACGTTTCTGTTTCAGATTTTCTGACAATAATAAATTATATTTATTAAACAGTTCTACCCATATTGCACAGTTATTTCTCCTCGCAACAAGTAAGAATAGCTATTTATTATACAAGTGTCTTATAAGGCAAATAAGTTACGAAAGAAATGTTTAGCCACGAGAGCTTGCTCGAGTGGCTAATTTTTCTTGAGTAACTTATTTGCTGTTAAGACACGTGTGTAATACAAAGCTTTATCCAATATCTCGTAATAATAGTTTAAAATGTAATTAAAAGTTTTGACGTTTTAAAATGTCAGATGTAAATTATGAAAATTACTATAATTTTTAGGTATAATTAGTATAGTGTTTTATAGACCCCATAAGTCACTAGTGTTTTATAGACCCCATAAGATATGTAAAATCGGCATTATTATGCCTTCATAAGACAGAGGTGTTGGATAAACATTATTATTATAATAATCTATTGTCTATACATTATTTAATTTTTAAATTAAACTAACGATTCTTTCGCTGCGGATTTCCTATATTATTACGTATGGGAAAACATCATGTTTATTGAATTTATCAAAACAAAGCACTGTGCCAATATGTTATAGAATCCCATTTTTCACGAATCAATTATTTACTTCTTCTTTGTTTTTTTCTTTATAGTTATTTATAGATAAAAGAATAATGCGACGTTTTTAGATCTTTGTTAACCTTAATTTTACTTTGTTTCCAAGAATTTCTAAAATTCAATTTTCAAGTTTTGGAAACTATTATATTTATGATTTACACCCGGTAATTGTGCATGAAGTGCATGTACCTAGTCATGCCAAATTTCTGTCACAGTTAAAGTATCGCGCTAATTAAGTGTATTTCTCAACGGTTATAAAGGTTAAGGGTTGCTAATTAATAAGATTTTTGAAAATTTCCAGTTATAGATGTTAGTACATGTGTATTCCATAATGGTGTTGGGTGTGAAAAGAAATAAACATATTTGTTGATTTGTTCAAACTATTAAAAATGAATATCCACCTCGTAAAGATAAGAACCCCTGAGATAATGTCATTGAATTTTTAACAACTAAAACTATATTCAATGTTGGTTTTAAGGATGTATAGGAGACAAAAAATAAAACTCAAAAATATAAGATATCGATGACAATTGACCTAGCGATAAAATAAAAAAAAAATTCAAATCGATTCACACACCCGTTCAATAGTTCTTGCAAATTTAATTTGATGTTGACTTTTTGTTAAAATTCAACAAAATCACATCTATGGTTTTACTTAAGAGTCTGCTTTTAGGGAAAATCACAAGGTGTTAAACAGTAAAATACTTGTCTAAATAAAAATCTAAAGCTAAATCTGAAGAAATCCTAAAAAAATTATATAATGTAAAAGTCATTTTATCAAAAACATTTTATTGAATATATTAGCTTAAAATATATGATCAAAATATAAGAATTTTTTTAAATTTTTTGTAGTTATAGCTTGTAAATAGAAGAAGGTTTTAGCAAATTTTTATTAAGGTTTACTACCCCGTTTTCGAGAAATTAATTAGTAATTGAACAACCGATATAGAGTTGTCACGTTCAATTCTCTAAAAATAATATAAATTTCGACGTAAAAAGAACCCTAAACATATTTAACACTTCTTGGTATTATAAATATTATGTATATCTCGGTTTTTATTAGTTTTAACAACAAATATCAAATTTCAAATGCTCCAAGTCTGTTTTCGTTTGCTCTGAATCTGATTTCGTTTGTTTCGAATCTGTTTTCATTTGCTCCGAATCTGTTTTCGTTTGCTTCAGATCTGTTTTCATTTGCTCCAAATTTGTTTTCATTTGCTCCAAATCTGTTTTCATTTGCATTGATTGTGTTTTCATTTGCACCAAATCTGTTTTCATTTACTTCAAGCCTGTTTTCGTTTGTTCCAAATCTGTTTTCATTTGTTCCAAATCATACTGGAAAAGGTATAGTAATCATAATGAAGCAGAACGTCTGTATTTTATTATTTTTTGGTGTACAAACCTTTTAAACAGGATTACATTTCTATTGTAAACCCTGAACAGAAAATTTACAAATTGGTTATAAACTCCACAACAATATTTGTTGTTTCTTACACAGCGCCACTATACAAAAATTTATGGTGTGATGAAAATGTCCGAGTACATGAAGAATTAGTTACCGATAATCCTCAAGGTCTATAGATGACATTAGTATGAAGGAACACAGAGCTCAGACTGCTACACCTCTACAATATATGCTGGAAGAAACGAAAAATACCAAAGAGCTGGCAGGAAACAAAAGTGATTTCAATCTTTAAAAAAGGCGACAAAACTAAATGAGAAAACTACCGAAGAATCAGCCTTTTGAACGCAGTATATAAAATATATGCCCGAATTATAAATACACGAGTAAAAACAATTACAGAACATCTTCTCATAGACGATCAGATGGGTTTTAGAAAAGGACGGCCAACAACAGACGCCGTTTTCACTTTACGCCAACTTATAGAAAGACATAGAGAGTTTAATCGAGCAACTTTTATAGCGTTTGTAGATTTTCTACAGTCTGAATAGTCTCTAGTCTGTAGGTAGCTTTAATTTAATTTTTTTCATGTTAATTGTGTGGATATTTAATTTTACAGCTCCAAGAAGAAGTAAACAATTTAATGCTGGAGTTATTATCGCCACAAGAAGTTAAACGAAAAACCACAAAAATATGATTAACATAATGAGAACTACAAAAGATATCGCATTGGATGTTTACCTACGTCTTCTTATTCAAGACTCGATGATGCGTTGCTAATTGTGAGATTATTTACCGTAACCAACCTTATTTTTAAATTATGTTTAGTGATACATAACAATAGACACAAACAAATTATAATAATTAAAAAAGAATAAAAAAATTATATTTGTCCTTAGGCGTGCGTACTTAAACTGTCAAGAAAAAATAATCGATATATGGACAAGTTGATATAGAAAGTGTTAAATAATAATAAAAGTTTCGATTTAACAATTATAATTATTGAAAAAATTTGTGTAATTTATTATTTTATCAACACCATAATACCAGATATATATATGCAATAAAGACGACCGTTATCAAAAACTTCACACGCCTGTTACCTGAACAAGTTTCCTGCACAAAAATTTGGTTAATTAAAAATTTAATTAGTTCCTAATTTTTTGTTTCTTTAAATCGAAGGCTACAATTAATTTTAAATTTCACATTTAAAATATTGAACCGACCAAACGTCATAGTAAATTTTGAATGGTAGCCCGCGTTAGATCATAAAATATTTAATTACTTAACTTTAATTTGCATTGCGAATTTTCTGCCCACGGTTTTATCAGTATATAAAGATGTAAATTTAAAGAACGTTTATAAAACGTGCAGAGTAAGTTTGTTTAATGGATAAAAAGAGCAATTGAAAAACTTGATTGAAGTAGTGACGAGTTGGAAAGTTTGATTGATGATCGAAAATCGCTAAAGCAAGACGCGCATCAGCCTCACTCTTTATTATTTTATCTCCTGTAATCTTAAACAATAAGTAGGTATTTCTTAAATAAGCTTACCTTTATTCTACATTCCTTTAAATACTGAAACAGCTTCCGGAATTTTAATGCAGAAATGCATCGGACCAATTAATTAATTCGATCGTCTCACATGGTAGTATTTAAATTTAATAAAACGGACGCAACTTTCACACAAAATAACACCAGAAAACAAATGCTTTGAAAACTAACGAATTTTTAAAACAATTGAAAAGAAACAAACAACTCGCCGTGATCTTGGATACTATCGCGGTTTCATCACTCGCCTTTTGCCGTATTTTAGATGTGACGTTTTGGCTATTATTATACTACACCAGGCAACTTTATAAACGTTAGGCCACTATAAATTCAACCCAAAATAACTCACGCACCTTTAACTTGGATTAATCTCGGCGCTTTAAATGAATGCGGATGAACAGGTACGCCATAACGAAAGAATTGGCGGTCACTGAGCGTCAGAACACACAGGTGGAAGTTGCACAACCACTTCTCTTGTTTATTTTTATAATTAATTTACCAAACAATTTCCTACTACTACTGCTTATGCTTTTCATCGAATTTTATCTTGATAAATTCAACTTGAATTATTTTTCTGTAGGTATTGTTAAATTTTTAGAATTTCAAAATTTGAAGTATATATTTTTCAAAATGTTTAAATTTAAATTCTGGTTAGGCAACCTATTTGTCAGTGATGTGCAAAATAAACGAACAACTGGGAAATATTCTATTTCAATGCCATCGACCTGTAGATTTGGTTATGTAATCAAAAACTAAGGAGACGCTGCATCTGCCGCGAAATTAAAAAACTAAGATGTTTCCCTACAGGAAACATTAAATTTTTTTAAAATCTAAATAAATTAAAATTACTATTTTTCACAAGTGAATAGAAACCAGATAAAAATTTAGATTCTTATATGAAATAAAATTCACTGCAGAAATGCTTTTGAAACCACGATGATTATTAATTTTGTAAGTCTTTCCATGTTCATATGCACTACTCACGTTCTAATATTTTAAAATAATAAATCATATTATCAATATTTTATTGGAACATATCAAATTTCATAGAAAATCAAAATGACATATAATACTTTAGGCTTATAATATAAAAAAAACAAATATTTTCAACGTTCTTTATTCAAGTACAAAGACATAATTTAACGAGCTGATACACTGACTTGGTAAACTCGAATATTATTATCGGTATAACCTGCATATAAAGTTTGACCATCTGTAGACCAACACAGAGACGTGCAAGTTGGGGGTTCAGATTTTGATACAATTTCTGGTCGTAATTCTTCAACCATTTCCTTGCTTTCCAAATCCCAAATTTTGATGGATGGTCCATAGGCAGCACACAACCAATACCTGAATAAAAACGTACACTTCAATAAAATGAATAACTAAATAGGAAATAACTGATGCTAAAATAATTCTCAGTCCCATATCCGCAAATCTCTCACAGATACATCAAGATTTTTTTAGTTGTCATCATAACATATTTAAAAAAATTTATTTGCATACAATCATATTTACCTATTTGGAGAGAAGCATAGAGCAGTAATTGGTTCATTATGATCAAGAGTATGCAAATGTTTGCCATCATTAAGATCCCACAGCATAGCTTTACAGTCTTTTCCACCACTGGCGCAAAGACTACCATCGGGCGATACTGTTACAGTGTTAAGATATCCAGTATGTCCAGAATGGTTAGTCTTGAGACGGCAGTTGGTCAAATTCCATACTTTAACCATACGATCCCAGCCACTTGATACAATGATTGGATTGGAATGATTTGGAGAGAAACGTACACATGATACCCAATCAGAATGTCCTTCTTCCTGAATGGTGTATTTGCATTCTGCCAAAGTATTCCAAAGCTTGATGGTTCTGTCGCGCGATCCCGATACAATTTGTCTGTTATCCACAGAGAAAGCAACGCTCAAAACATCCTAAACAAAAAATAAAGTTAGGCGCAAATATTAACAATCGTTTAATTTACAAATTAAAATTTACAACTCAGACCCATATCCGCAACTCTCATAATATATTTCAAGTTGATAATAGTATCATCACAATAAAAAAAAAGTTTGCCTTTCAGCATCCCATACTTACGGCACCCGTTTGGTTAAGCATAGAAATGAAGGTATCTCTTCAGTCGAAGCATGATGTAGAAATAATTAAAAAAAAAAATCTTCATAGCTGTTTGTTTGGGAAAAATGTTTAAAAATGAAAGACTAATGGGTAAAAATTTATCAAACCTTAGTGTGGTCAACAAAACGACGAGTTGATTTTCCGGCAGCCAAATCCCATAAGCGCAAGGTCTTGTCCCAGGAACCGGTCAAAGCGTAATTTCCATCACTGGATAACACGACATCGGAGATGAAGTGGGAATGACCGTACAAACGTTTTTGTGGGACCCCGTATTGGGTATCGTCACGAGTCAATTTCCAGACAATCAAAGATTTATCTGCAACAAAAAAATATTGATTAAATTATAAAGTTTGAAATCTAAAATATCGTTTAGATTGATTTACATAACAAATTGTACTTGTAATGAAAGGATGAAAGAAGATTAAGGGAAAAAACGTGGCGGTTAACCTCACTTCGAAAATCGAGTAGAACAAAAATTTTACGTTTTTGGTTCAAAATTCCTTATAGTTTCTTATTACAAAGAGAAAGTGGAAAACTGAATTAGGTCGATTATAAGTGAATAAATCCTGTAATAGTACCACAAACTTACCTCGTGATGACGACAAAAGCATGTCAGGATATTTAGGATTAGTTGCAATTTGTGTAACCCATCCATTGTGGCCCATAAGGGTGCCTCGAAGTTGAAGAGTTTCCGACATTTTTCACGACTGTTTAATATTCGATCAAATATTTAATACACTACGTCTTAATCACTTTCGGTCATCAAGTAAAAGAATTTACTAAAGGTTCTGAAAACAGCCACACTAGTAAACGTACATGCGCATTGGAAATAAACCAAAAATCCCCAGATGATTAGGCGGTGTTCTGTAAGTCTACACCAGCGATTCTCAAGCTGTGGTACGCGTCCCCAGGGATACGTAAAATTAGTCTCGGGGGGTACGCGGATAAAAAAATATAATAGTGGACATTGATAGATTGATTATAAGAGAAAAGACATAGTATGTACATGACTGTACCTGTATGTAGATGTTTGTAATTATACGTAATGGGTTGCCCAACTAACTCGTTGGGGGGTTGGGGTACGAGACTAAATCGGGGGAAGGTAACTAGATATTTTTTATAAGAATTTAGATCTATTTTCAAAATTTAGTCAATTTTATTGGTTTTTGATAGGTCATGGCAAAGAGTATATATATATATATTATAGAGGACCAATCATGTATTAAAAATTGAAACGTAGGGATCCCACCGTCCACTAGAGGGAGTAGCAAAGCCATCTATCGCCCGGAAACAATAGATGCTAAATAAAAAAAAGTTAGGAAAGCGTTCCTGAACATTTTTATTTTGAAACGTCAGTAAAGCCATCTATCGTCTGAGAACATTTTTGTTCAAACAAATACAATGTTTGAAAATAACAAAAATAAAGTAGATATGCAAGGGCGTCGCATGTCGCTTCCAAAAATTGCAGGGGTGGCGAACTTTTTTAAACGCTATTAAAATTTATTTATGTAAAAAAAACGATGAAGTATAAAATAAAAAATTATATTTAATCAAAGAGAAAAACGGTATGTATCCAGTGGCGTATTTACCCAAGGGCCAAGAGGGCCATGGCCCGGGGCGGAAGGCTTCGAGGGGCGGCGCAAGCCGACCCTCGCGCTTAGCTTGAGGCGCATTTTATAAACGTTATATCTACACTGAGAGAACAAATAAAACTTAATTTTTGTTTTTTTTAATTCATTTATGGGGCGGCAAAACTTTTGGACCCAGGGCGCCAAATTTTAAAATACGTCACTGTATGTATCAGTTACCAAAACAACCTTCTAGGTATGGTCAGGTAAGGTCCAGGTACCAAAAGGTACAGTTGGTGTAGGCGTGTAGGCATTATAGTTTACAGTAATCTGTAATGATATAATAGTAATCTATATACCTCAATGCTTACACTTCATATAATGCTAATATTGGCAGCTGAGGTCGTTACCAATCGACGAAAAATACTTGTGACAAGTATACCCATAAGAGCTGTCCCTCTATAAATATATATGTTAAGGTCAATGACGTAAATTGGGCATTGACGTCAATGGCCGGGCAATGACGTCAATGCCCATTTACGCTGCCCATTAACGTCATTGACCGGCCATTGACGTCAACGCCCGTTAACGGTGGGAAATGATACAAATATTTTCATTTGACTATAATATTTACGTCTTTGGCCGGTCAATGACGTTAATGGCCAAAATGGATTGGGCAAGGATGATATTATAAAATAACTAATATAAAGAACAGCAAAATGGCAATTAAAATTTGACAGCCCACTGGCTAGTGATATTTTCGTACATATATTGTATTCATTGTATTATAATATAATATAATCATTTATAAACAAAAATAATAAAAATTAAAAAACAATGAAATAAAATTTTTTAAATAAATTAATCATTTTTATTCTGGTACGGAAGTGGCCCATGGCACTTAGAATTACAAATTTGTTTGCTGGCACGACACGCACATTTATTATTTTTACATCCACCCTTGCAATGACAACGCTTGTAACCGTGACTTCCTAAAACACTGCTTTCAGCTGCTGCTTGTCTAAGAGTATTCTCATTTTCTTTGATCGTATCACTAATATTTTCAAACAAAATTAACTTTTCAGTATTCCTTAACAGCCAGTATTAATTGCAAAGGCTCATTTAATATATTACTTTCAGATGGAATCTATAGAATAATAATTTCATCATTGCCCACCCTGTATTGGGCATTAACGTCATTGACCGGACAATGACATAAAAACCACACATCAAATTTTAAATGTCAACATTGCCCAAAGTGCATGGTCATCATTGACCGTAACATATACATACTCTTTGGTCATGGGGAGTTTCTAACGCAGCGACAATAACGCTGCGTTCAGGTTGCAATAATGTGTTATTGAAATGGAGCTGACCACGTTTGAAACATGCGTCTATCATCAATAAATTTTCATTACTATAGTAGATACCTATACTATACAATTAATAATAATCAGTTAACAATATAAGTTTCTATTTATTTAAAAACTAAGACACTGTATTTGTATGTAACACCCAGTATACATATTTATTTATATATTTTTTTTTACCCCTAATCTGATTAAGATTTGAGACGCAATTTACCCGTACCTTTTTTTAATCACTTTAAAAATTGCATGCGCCCGTTTATTCAGGGCGTATGTAGACTGAACCGATCGCCCTTTATTCACACTAAATTGATTTGAAAATATTTACAAGTCAGAATTAGAACTATCCTCACAGTGAATCACATTTGTATTTATATCCTAATGGATCTATCTAGAAACTTCTAGAAAGTTCAAATCTGCAACTCAGCAGATTTACCATAATAGACTAACATATCGTCGGGTTGTTGGTAAAACTGACCAAATCCAATTTACACATTAGTGGTATTTTGGTGTTATCAAGTAACTGATGGCACTGGCCCTAAGTAGTAAAAATATAATGAATAGAAAACTGAATAAAGTAGTTATTATATAATAGGTACACATTTGAGAAATTTCCAATAACTTCCTGATTTATAGTGATTAACTGAATTTTGTATTTGCTCCTGCAAAAAATGAATTTTGGACTTGGTCAGTTTTACCAACAAGCCGACGATATATTAGTCATCATGTATTAGTCATCGTGTATTAGTCATCATAATATATTAGTCATCATATAAGTATTATAAATTAGAATTATCAATGTTGAGCTACAGGACACAAATAAAACACATTTTTAAATGAGCTTTCGAAAAATGACTTTTTCTTTTTCAAGTTTAATATGAATTAAAATTCATTAAAATTCATATTAAACTTGAAAAAGAAAAAGTCATTTTTCGAAAGCTCATTTAAAAATGTGTTTTATTTGTGTCCTGTAGCTCAACATTGATAATTCTAATTTATATTATTTTCAAGAGCTAATAATTTTATTTAATCATATAAGTATTAGTCATCATATATTAGTCATCATGAATGAGTTATCAAATACAATTAACCAGTATTGTTTTGGAACAATATCTATATAAATTAAAATGAAATGCTGTTCGTTGCTAATCCCATAACTTGAGAACGGCTGGACTGATTTGGCAAATTTTTTCTTTTAAATGTTCGTTATGGTCCGAGTAAGGCTTTTACGGTAAAAAAACTTGGAAAAGTTGTCCGGAAAATAGAAAAATCTGGGAAAAACTAAAATTACTTCATTTCTATTTCGATAGATGGTGCTACGTGAGTAAATGTCGTTTGACAGCATTTTTAAATTAAAGTTTGATTAAAGGGTGACACTTAAATGTGTCATCAATTATATTAGATGCAATTGTCCAAATAAATCCATTCACAAAACCAAAATGGTATACTTGCCAGATTGTTGGACATTGGTAATAGAAAAATCGCAGTTGACATCTTGACCGGATTCATCACATTGTCCACTCATTTCTGCCAGTTGGCCAAATCGAAGGAATATCTCATTCATAGTGTTTTCCCAACATAGTGCAACGTTTCAAAAACCATAATTGGGTATTTTCACATTTTTTAAAAAGTATGCAAAGAGACACTTTATCAAGCATATAAATGTGCTGCACTGTAAAAAATTAGTGTAAATGTACATAGATCTATTTTGTAATTTTACATGGCAAATTATGTAATTTTATAAATTCAGTTTATTTATGCAATATTACATTTTTACATGTAATTTTAATTGTTTCGTGTAAAATATATTGACATGTAGTAAAATTTACATAAATAATTTAAGAATACACATTCCATAAAAACTGAAAGTTCCGCATCGATCCGGGTGCCGCTAACAATTCTACGCGGGGTCAAAGGTGGTAAAATAGGTTTTCTGCGAATATCTTTTTAGCCGTTACTTATATGGCAAAATACAAGAAATCAAATTTCTAGCTCTTAAAATTGCATACAAGAAATATTTATATCTTTTTTCTGTGTAATTAACTGTTTCGACAATAATTCAATTCGTAGAGTCAGAATTTATCAAAAATTTTCTTTTGCAGTATATTATAATATACTTCGCTGTATAACTGCCTTTGCAATTTCATCTGAACGATTTTCTACTGCTTTTTGAAGGCATGATGATCATTTTCACTCTTTGTTTCATTTCCTCATTCGTTTTTTTACCACATTCAAAAACAACATTTAAAAAACGCGCCTTGTACTCAACTTCGAAGGTGGTGACAACAGGAGAAAATTTTTGAAAAATTCTGACTACAAATTGAATTATTGTCGAAACAGTTAATTGCACAGAAAAAGATATGAATATTTTTTGTAGGCAATTTTGAGAGCTACAAATTTCATCTCTTGTACTTTTTCCATAAATGTAACAGTAAAAAGATATTCGCAAAAAACCTATTTTTGCAACCTTTGACCCATTTCCTAGAAACGCCTTTTCTTGATCTAATTTCCCTGGACTATTATTCAAGTTTTAATGAACTGTCTATAATATTGTACATAATATAATGCATCAGGTGATTATTTTATTATTATTTAAGAGTTTTGACCCCGCCGCAGAAGAACGACACCTCCATCGGAAGCCTTTTTAAAAATCTTTTAAACATTTTCTGAAATGTAATCTAAAAACCTAATTAATTATTAATTAAATGGGTTGATTTTTGCAAAGTTGAATTTACATTTTAGGATTAATCGTAAATAATTAATTATTATTATATAAATATTATAAAAATAATCAAGTAGTTTATTGTTATTTTAAAGATGGCAAAAAATTGGTTGTCATTTTATGTTTCATTTTTGAAAAATTTATTAAGAATTCCATTTAAAAATGAAAACCGCAGCAATTGGAAATCAAATAAAATCTCCAGTTCTTTCAGCCCGTTCTTTGCAATATCAATTTCGGGTAAGTTATAGAAATGAGTTATTAAAAGTGAAAGAAGATAAAATTTTTATATTTGGCGGGTGACGTTGCTGTATGACGAGGCCGTTAAAAATCGAGCGCTAGTAATCAGCGGCGTGACGTCACAAGTGGCTGTGGCCATTTTGATACGAGTGTTGTTTTGTGTGTAGAGAATTATTTGCATCGAAATGTTTTAGTATTAATAGCTTCACATCATATTTTTACACGACACGATTTGCACGGTGTAGTGTTAAATTAAGTTCTATTAAATATAAGTGTTTTGTGATTTTTTTTAAAGCCGCACACAATGGATGAAAAAGCTGCGTGTAAAGAACTAGACCAGTGGATTGAACAACTTAACGAGTGCAAACAGCTCACAGAAAGTCAAGTCAAAACTTTATGTGATAAGGTAATGAATCGTTTATTGTTAAAATTATTTTTTTTAAATCGCCGATGACGACACTTAATGATTCATTTTTTTGTGTGTAATACCTATCAATAATAATAATTATTATTGTAACTAATTGATTGCTTCGCGTGTGTGTTGCAGGCGAAAGAAATTTTAGCGAAGGAATCTAATGTACAAGAAGTCAAATGTCCGGTTACGGTGTGTGGCGATGTCCATGGTCAATTTCACGATCTTATGGAGTTATTCCGGATAGGAGGTCGAAGTCCAGACACAAATTACTTATTTATGGGTGATTATGTCGATCGTGGTTATTATTCTGTAGAGACAGTAACCTTATTAGTTGCACTCAAAGTGCGATATAAGGAGAGAATAACGATATTGCGTGGAAATCACGAATCTAGACAAATCACTCAAGTTTATGGCTTTTACGATGAATGTTTAAGAAAATATGGAAATGCAAATGTTTGGAAATTTTTCACAGATTTATTTGATTATTTACCATTAACGGCTCTCGTAGATGGACAAATCTTTTGCTTACATGGAGGTTTAAGTCCCAGTATTGACACCTTAGATCATATTAGAGCTCTTGATCGTTTACAAGAGGTAAACAATTATTGTCTCTTTCCATTCGGTACAGTTTTTTAAATTTGTTGTTTGGTTTAGGTACCTCACGAAGGGCCCATGTGTGATTTGTTGTGGTCTGATCCGGATGATCGTGGTGGTTGGGGTATTTCACCTCGAGGTGCTGGTTACACATTTGGTCAAGATATTTCGGAAACGTTTAATCATTCTAATGGACTTACATTGGTATCGCGTGCTCATCAACTTGTAATGGAAGGTTACAATTGGTGTCACGATCGCAACGTTGTTACTATATTTAGTGCCCCCAATTATTGCTATCGTTGTGGCAATCAAGCTGCTATTATGGAACTAGACGATGCCCTAAAGTATTCATTGTGAGTATATTTTACCTACCTAAAATGTTTATTGTATGACTAATAATTTGTTTTTACTTTTTACCACATTCTCACTACCAATTTATCTAAAATCAACAATCATAATGTAAATAAGGAGTGCCATTGTTTCAAACTATTTTTTTGAATTCATTTAACCAAATATTTTGCTTGCAATTACATATTTTCCCACATACAATACGAAATGAAATTTTAATATAATCCTAAAACTAAATAATTTTTCAAGCGTATCACTTGATAGTACAATAATTATTTAGAATTGTGTAATTCTTGATAAAGTTAACCGAGTCAATTTAAACTTACATTAAAACATTTTGCTTCCAAGGTTGCAAAGTTTTAATGCCTTTAGGTAACGGTTGATCACATTACCTTTTGTAGTTTTACTAATTGCAATGTAAATTGAATAAATAATTTGTTGCTGAAGCAGAACTTACTAAAATATCAAACAATTCAAACATAACTTATAGTTGCCATCCAGGATTATATGCTGTACAATAAATTTAAAAAATCTTGCAGTAAACATCTGCAGGGCAATTTGTAACCACAAATTAGTTCAGTTATTAATGCCCATACCTATAGTCGATACTTCGCCCGATCTCGTACTTGAGTCAGACTTAAGTACGAAATCGACCAATCAGAATAAACAATTTTGTACTTAAGTCGTGCTTAAGGTTTGCTCTAACCAAGCATCGACTATAGGTATGAGCATAAGTACTGCGGTGTGGAAATACCTTGCATTTTTAATTTCTTTAGTTTAGCATCAGAAAAGAGTCTCGCAGCTTGCACTAGATTGAACAAATTTTTAAGAGAAACATCCCCCCCCCCCAAGGTACATGATTGCGTGTTGGCTGATCGATACGATCTTATTTTCACATGGATATTTGCGAAATTAAATTAAGCTGTTTCAATTTATAGTTTCTGAAAATCCACCTTTCACGAATTCTTCTGTCATAAAAAAGAATAGTTTTCGATTTGAGCTTTTTTCTTGTTCTTCTCATTTAAAAGTGGTTCACAGATTAGTGAAAATAGACTTAATTTTCTTCAAATTACGAATAATTGAATGTAATTTTGCTCTTCGGTGACAACAAAAACTAAATATACCTAACTTTTTTTAAACTACAACGTGGTGGTTCCTTGAATGTTTATGTATATCAAGGATACCATAGAAGCTAATGAAACGAT
Source organism: Cantharis flavilabris (assembly GCA_949152465.1). NCBI lineage: Eukaryota > Metazoa > Arthropoda > Insecta > Coleoptera > Cantharidae > Cantharis > Cantharis flavilabris. The sequence continues at coordinate 32,410,341 of OX424438.1, read as the reverse complement.
TCTAGCCATTTCTTTAAATCTTAAAATTTAAGTATTACCAGTGAAAGTTAACTATTTAATTTTAGCCTCGTCGTTAAAACTTGAGATGTTCATTGGTTAGTTTAATTAAAATTATAGTTTAAAGGCATTTAAATTTTAAAGATAGTGACCAGGGGCCATGTTTTATAATGAAAATTTACTAATATTGAAATATTATTCAATATTGAAATAATACTCTTCAAATAACTAGTGCGATTTGGTAGCTGCATGTTTTTTTGTACTTACTAATAAAATAATGCCTTCTAAAAAGATAATCAAGAATCATCCTCCAATATTATTTATTCATTAGGCTACATTTATGTTGGAGCTGTGATAACTGATAAAGCAAAGAAATTGTTTAGCTCTAATCGCTGTTCTACGAATTAACATTGACTTGCGCGCTGCTTCAACATAAACAGTCCCATAAGCATCAATGCATTACAAATCACTGCTTCGCAAGAATCACTGCAACCATCGCTGCTTACAGCTCCAACATAAACGTACCCTTTCATTAGTATTAGAATTTAAGCTCTTTAAAATTTTACCCTGAGAATAATTACTTTTACAAATTTTAATACGAAGTATTTCTAAATGTATTAAACACTTTTGTGAAAATAATTTTGTACTAAAATTGTTACCAAATTTTATATAAAATTAACAAAAACAAAATAATAAGCAACTTGGACTTAGGCGAACGTAAGCTTCAGACTGAGAGAAAACCATAACTTGTAACATATTTATTGGAACTGGTATCGTAATTACCACAATGATTATAACTATAAATTGATGCCGACTTATTTATCAACTTTTACCAACACGATTCCGAATAAACATACTAAAAACATTTCTTTTGTTCAAAATTTTATCTAATTTTGTTTAAAGTAATAATTATTGTTTTTCATGTAGGATAATGGTTAATTCATTTCAATTCTTGTTATTTTTGTAACTTTTCTTGACAAATGTGGTGCTTGCACAAAGGAGATAACAATCCTTGGGATGTTCTTTATCATCTGACATTTTTTATGGAACTCATTATTAAGTCATTAGTTAATTTTTTTATAGTTTAAAACTTTTTAACGGTAAACTCAATAGTATATTGTTATACACACTATTTTACATATTACCTGCAATGAATCTGAGAGTTTCATTAACTAATCTAACCTTCATAAAATATAAAAACTGTCACTGTCAGATCAATTGACGGTTAAAATGATAGATTTAAAACTGAGTAGGTGGGAAGAAACCAATTGGTTTCTGACCAGCAGTCGTGTTGATCTGCAATTGTCGTGTTTCGACTGTCTCAACAAGCAATGAAACTCGCAGTTTCATAGTAGGTAATATGTAAAAGTAAATAAATACTTTTAAATTTCCTACATCAAAAATGTTTAAGCTTTGATGGTGTGGTCCCAATAAGGGAAGGACAATAGAAACCTTTAAAGGTTAAAACTTTGAGATTGTAGAATTTTTTTGAAATCAGTTAAATTATGAAAAAAACACAAACTGACTACATTTTTTAAAGGAATTTTCTGGAATTTCTTAAAATCCCTGGCAAGTTCGGTGTCGAGTTGATAAATTTTTTAAGATACGAGGGCGGAGTGAGAAGTCTGGTAAAATTGTAACAGAGGGCAGCACAATCGCAAATCCAAGATGTCATTTGTGAATACCATCTGTCACTAGACCAAATTAAAATTTTCAGTCAGATCTGTTATTTAGTTCAGTTTTGATAGCTATTTAAACATTACTTTTTGCGTGGGAAAACCATTACGCAAACCAAGACAAAGCTGGATAAATATTATGGGAACTCTTCACCATCGATTAAAATGATACACAAGTGGTTTACTGATTTTCGTTGTGTAAAACGCTTTACGGATAATGCGCGCACGGATAATAGGGGTTCTACTGTATGTCTCATATATATGTAGGTACTATTTTCAGTAGCAGATGTTCAAGTGTGGTTTGTTCGATTGAAAATAATAGAACAAGTGACATTCTAACAGTAAAAGTAGATAAAGCATTTCATTTTTACTGAAATTGCAAAGTAGGTTTGGTCAAATAATAATAATTTAATTTGTAATTTGGATTTCTTATATCCTTTTTCTGCTATAGAAAGAAATTGAATTTTATACAAGACGATGCAATGGAATTGAATGATTTTTTAAAAATATGCATGTTAAATGAACAATAAAACGATTTTTTTTTTATAATACAGTAGGACCCCTGTATAACAAGTCGGGTTATAACGATTTATCGGCTATAATGAGTGAAAGTTTAGTCCCTTGACTTTTGTTTACATGCTAAACTGACTTTTTATAGCGAAAATCTGCTTATAACGAGTAAGTAGGCTGGTCCCTGTAGCTTTCGTTATAGAGGGGTTCTACTGTATAAGCTTGTTTCCGCAATGGTATTTTGCTATTAATTATAATAAAAAAGTTCAAATACAGGAAACTGATCAGTTTTTCGAGAAATTGGAAATTATTTAATTCGTGTTCTCTGCCTTATTTGTTCAATGATAAAAAGATATTATTGTATTAAGAGGTCTCAGCTTTCAGCTCTTTAGAATGTGTGGAAGTTGATTAAACATGAAGAAGTCCATGCAAAAATATCCACACACACAAAAGGCTTTTAAAAGAACACTAGGTTGGTTTGACATGATATGACCCTATGTTTGCCAAAACAAATCTTACATTAATAAATTTTTATGAATCGAATTTGGCGACATTTCAAAATTGAACTAAGGAGTAAAGTACCCACCCACATTTTTATTTGTAAGGAATATTGGATACATAAATTTTCTAAAAACGTATTTCAGCAAATTATTCCAAGTTTGAGATTTTTAAATCATTCCCCTATCTTTTTACGCAATAAGTTAATTTAACTTTAGTAATGCTGACTATTTTTTGTATAAAATAAAACCTTTCAGTAAACAACAATAGAATCTTACACAATGAAGCCCATCACTATCATTATCTATCAATTTGTTGTTGAAGTTTGTGAATTACACTATTCAGGAAGCCAACTTTTACAATTAGCAACAATCTTTATTTATTTTTAGATAACACCTTCGAGTAATTTATTTATTTTCAGGTTTCTAAAGATATAACAGATTTTAATTATAACTTTAGAATTTGATTAACAATTTATTTATATTTTTCAATAAGAAAGTAATTTTTCTAATGCTTTTTTAACTTTCGGGTGGGCACGTTGAAAAGGTTACACGGATGGATATTGAAGAAGATGACAATACTTTTACTGCTTTATGCAAACATATGACCGAAAACTCTCATTCCATAAAACGTGAGAATATCAGAATACCCCCTAGGGAAAAGATAGATAAAAAATGTAAAATAAAAGAGGCCATCAATACATATACATATAAATTCCAATACTATGGATGATAAACGAGATGTGCAATTTTTTAATATGATGATCCTTGGTCAAATTCTTTTTAATCTTTATATTGTTAACTGTAAAAATTTTTGAAAAATTTAAAAAAAATATTTTTATGCTAATTCTTGCTAACTAAATAATGCATTTGTTTTTTAATTTTCACATAATATAACATCATTATTTTGTCAAACAATTTGTCAATTACATGTAAAAATATTTTTAAAGATTTTTTAATAATTTAATTTTATTGTATAATTTTTAGCCTTGAAAATGGGTCATATTTAAAAAAGACTCGAAACATCGGTCAATTTAATTGATTAAAAGATCTCAAAACTCAACAATTTATATCATATTAAGAATTAATAAGAAATGAACATTATTATGTACAGGAATATCATATTATAACGCTTTTTAAATGCTATTGTCAGTTTTGAAAATGTTACTTTCCTTACATCATGTAACAAACTTATAGAAATTGTTGAAATTTTGTAACAAACAGTACAACTGTCGTCCCTTTACAATTATTCATCACGTACATTTTTACTCTATTGTATCAGTACTTTATTTAAACAAAATTTTAACATTTTGTAGGCTATTAGTTCTTTTGTTTTTATGTGGTTAAAAATAAAATTGCAAAGACAAATTAGAGTTTTTAGTGATTTACAACTTAATCGTAATCTTGAAAAAAATACTGTGTTTGAATTTATATTGAGGATTTTGATTAATATAATTTAATTTTTTCAGTTTGCAATTTGACCCAGCGCCTCGTCGTGGAGAACCACATGTGACGCGTAGAACACCTGACTACTTTCTGTAAGAATCGTTTTATTTAACCTGCAATATCATCAGTGCTTAGATATAATTATTGTACTGTTCGTGTTAAGTACATCTCTTGTAGCAAAGGAAAAAATAAAAGTAAAACCTTATTTGTTACTCTAATATTTAATTTGAAATCGAGCGTGAAAAATGCAAAAGTTTCTTGTTGAATGTATATTGTTTTAACGAACCTTGTAAAAATTGGCTTGTTTTCGAATCGATATATTAGAGGTTGCTTTGTACCACAAACTATAAGAGATGACAGTTTGGCAATGCGACCAAAATAATATATTACACATGAAAGGTAGGATATGACTTATTAGTTGTACACTAACTAGCTCTATAAAAATGAATGTTCGAGTACAGTTTCTTGTATATCCTTAATTTTTTTTGTACAAAACTACTACAATAATTTTATCTCACATCATACTACGCATTTTTGTAATCATTCAATTTTTGTATTCTTTATTACGACTATTTAGGTTATATAAACTCATTTATTGATTAAAATTATTACGAAGGTGTTTGCATGAAAAAAAAAGAATGCAAGTCTAAACTTTTCTTAACTATTTGATATGAAAATGCAAACATTTTGTATGTACAGGTACATGGGGGTTACAATTATTGAATGATTAAGTTACAATTCTAAAAAAACAAAATCGATTTTATGTAAGTACGTAATAATTACTATTATAAAGATATGTAAATGTATTTCTAGTGTTCTGTATGCATTAAAATTTGACAAAACTTAAATGGTTGTGTCAACATTTGATTTATTGCCACCTATTTGCGCTGTCAGTGTGTGTAAACAAATAAATTCTTGTTATACCTACATAAAAATTCTGTATCTACCCTATACTCATATAATCTACGGCTTTTTTCAAAATCTTAATTTCATTTTTGTTCTTTATTTACAATTATAATAAAATCAATTTTAACATTAGTATCCGACTTATTATTTTTACAATAGTACATTAAGTTATTTAAATAAAGTTTAATACAAATTATGTTGCTTGTTTTAATATAAACACATACTTGCATTTCAAAATCAATACTTTAAATTAACCAACCAGGCACTTTAAATTATTCACACACTGAATAATTTATTGTATGAGTTTGATGGCACAGCTTGTTTTAGCCCAATTGTAAAATTTGTCAGCTTTTTTAAGCTAAAATAATGGGATTTTAAACATAAACTGATTTTTAAAATACTACCTGTTTTATACTACTTTATTTGCCTTATTGTTTCTTTTAGCTATAATGCGAACAGCATGACGACGCCATTCTTGTTAGTTTGTCATATTGGAAAAATGATGGAAATATTTTCTTACATGTTTCAGTCTCCAATTTTTGAGTCAATGAATTATTCCATTTTACAGTACCACATGCACCCAATTTAAGAGTAATGCCATCACACTGTTGAGTAAATATATCACACCTCAGATTTTTACAAAATTTATTCTTCAATCTTGTTCTTAATGAAAGCTGTCGTCATTATATTAGTTAAATATTGACTTATTCAATATTTAATCAAATTTGGTGTGGAAATTTTTTTTACCAATTGGGAGGGCCAAATTTTGTATTTGGTCGGCTGAGTATTGTGTTGTTACATTCATGTCCATTTTGTAAAAATATAAAGTTCTTATGCTACAAATGGTCCTGAGTAACCATTTGTGCCAAATCCATTTATATAAAAATATAAAATGAAAATATGAACATCATAGTTGAATTTTATATTACCTATTATTTAAACGGATTTGGCACAAATGGTTACTCGGGAGCCTTTGTAGCATAAGAACTTTATATTTTTACAAAATGGACATGTAACAACCCAATACTCAGCCGACGATTTGTCTATTTTCAAATTTGTCAGAACGTCAAAATCGACTGAACTCTGCCCTGCTTAACGAAAGTGCCGTATGTACAAAACAGCTATATTGAGATATTCGACTTTTTAGATTTAACTGTAGATAAGAGACCGTACCAACGGCAAAGAAAAGGTAGCACAATGCCCACAGTATACATATACACCAATAACTCATTTTGGCAATTTTTGTACATACGGTACTTTCGCTAAGCAGGGCAGAACTGTGGGTTCTTTAGATATCATGTATCTAACAGCCATTTACCTTAAGGGATGGTTCTCAACGACAAAGATAGATATAATATTTCAAAGCAATAGAGAGGGACCGAAATATGTTACAGTTTCTCAATTGTAATTTCTTGAACTTGTCCTTAATATTGAAGACTGTCTGGTGGGTATACCTTGAATATTGATTACATCTTATTTCTACTATATTTCACTTATGCCTTAAATTCAGTGACGGACTAAGATTTTGAAATTTATTGTATTATATAAAATCAGCAGTTTACCTCGATAATTATGGCGGTTTTTAACACACGGGGAATTATAGATTGATGCTGGGTGTGTTTTTGGATTTTTCAAAGGTTTATGATTTGATGATGGGTTTCATTTGCAGCTTGCAAAAGATGCTATTCGGATTAGTATTAGCTGCCCGATTGGGGAGTTTTGTCTCTTGGAATAATAAAATAATAAGCTGCATGGAAATGCAGTACCTATCTAGTTCACAATAAAAAACATGAACTGAATACTGTTATTGTGGATTTCACAAAAACATTTAAACTTACGATAAAAGTTAAATTTTGATTTTGAATATGATATCAATACTACAGTGGTGGATTGGTGGGATCGCTGGTTGAGTTACAGGGCGGAAATTCTGAGTTCGAATCTCGGACTTGGCAGAATTTCTTAGCTCGGCCTTCCGGTATGCATCAACACGTTGTGGATTTAAGAATTGGTTCTATATTTAAATAAGTCTGGCCAATTGACAGAGTCAAGGTAAAATATTAACTGAAATCTTAATTTATCTATTTTTGGTGAAAATTTGTTAGATGGCTTGTAGAAAATTATGACATACGTTTGAAAATTTAATAATTAATTTGACAGTTATCAGTATTTAAATATTTTAATAATGATTGAAAATTTGTCTGCTGTATGTAATGCAATGTGTAATGGTGAGATGTAAAACATTCTAAAAATGGATCAAATTTTATAGTAATTGGCATGTGCATCTTAATTTTGACTATTACGATGGGAATTCCTCCATCATATGTAATTCTGTTAGGTTTGTCCAATTGCATTGAACCGCAAATTCAGCATTTCTATAAAGAACAATATTTTTGAGTTGAACGGTCAATAATGCAGTAGAAAACGAACACATCCACTCCATGTTCCAGAAAAGATGGATTAAGTAAAGTAAAAAATATGAAAATTATAAATACCACTGATAAACAAATAATTTTTATTGCATTCAGAATCAGTTTATTTATGTTGTTTAATTGAGAATTAGAAATCTATCTTCATCACAAGAAAAGATCAATATGGAGAGAAAACACGTGTTGTAGACGTTGTGATTCAAGTCTGTTCCCACTACTGTGAGTTACAATAGTAGACATCTTTTTGCAACAGAATAAACAGATAATATTGCAGGGTCTTTATATTTTTATATAATTTTAAACAAAATGGCGGCAATAGTATGGGGGGGGAGACAAACCAGATTTTCGTTAATGCATTCATGCGCATCAGTGATAAAGATATAACTGAAAGTTCCAAAAAATGCAAAATATACAAACAAAATAGTGCTAAAAGTATTAATTTAATTATAATTTTACATTTACAAAACAATCTCCGAATTTCTTTTTGTAATTTTTATCTAGCACTTTCTCGGGAGAAATTAGAATTATGACGAGACTTGAAGTTCCGTGACGTCTACTATATACACCAAACAAATCTCCGGAAATCTTGAACAGATTCCGTTAAAATTTGGTGTACATTTGATTGGAGGTACTATAGCGGCAGAAGTGACGACATTTTTTAACGAAACATGAAAAATTCCGGATTTAAAATTTTGCATAGTGACTATTTCAAGTTGTTTACTATAATTAACTTTTCAACCTAATCATTATTATTTATTCGTAAACACATTTTTTTGTAAATACAAGGTATCTTACATATTTTATATTAATTTACATACCCACCAGATTACTTTTATCTGCTATATAAAGATTTTACTTCCTGTAAACCTATCTAATCGTGTATTTAATTTTGAGAAGAATGGAAAAATTAAAGGTAAGCAAAATTTTAACTATAATGCATACCACTTTGCATCATCGCATTTTAGCTTGCTTTCAAAAAAAGAATGACGTATTGAAAAGTTGTTTTTCCAAATTGGTTATAACTTATAAAAGATTTTATTAAAATTGTTTACTTGCTTATTAACAATTTAATATCCGTTTTCATTAAAACGTCACGTAACTCATATCGAATGTATACGTGCGACCTTGCTTGAGATCAATTTTTATTATAATACTATCTTGTTTTCTTGTCTTTTTTATCAATTTGGAATTTCTTTAAATGCATTTGACGTAATGTAATTAACCACCATAAAACTAATCTCGTTTATTCGAAATATTCTTTTTCCTCCCAATAACGGACGAAATTTTTTGAAATCTTCAAAAAACAATGATCGGATTTCTTCAAAATATTTGTTGCTTTCTTACATAATTTTTTTTTATTTCCCTTCTCATTTTTCACTTTCCATACCAATAATGCCTTGAACTACATTATAAACTATAAGTTTAATGATTTATCTTTGTAGTATTTAAGCGGATTTGATTCCGAATTTAGTTCGGAAGATCCGAGATGTCCGAAATCGCTGCCAAAAGGCCAAAACAGTCCCCAAAAGTGTCCGTATGGTTTATACGCCGAACAGTTATCGGGAACAGCATTTACAGCACCAAGAAGTGAAAACAAGAGAACGTGGTTTTATCGCATCAGACCTTCCGTTGGTCACAAACCATTTAAACAATTTTCAACTAAAAACTTATCTCACTCTTGGTCAGAACAACCTCCCGATCCTAATCAGGTAGGAAATTGATTTGCTCAATCAAACAGTACAAAAATAATTTTCTTCTCAAGATGCGTTGGAACCCCTTTGATTTTCCTGATAGTCATGTGAATGTGGATTTTGCACAAAGTTTAAGTACAGTTTGCGGAGCAGGGGATCCAAAATTAAAAAATGGATTAGCAATTCACATTTATTCGTGCAACAGATCGATGGAAAATAGAGCATTTTACAATGCGGACGGAGACTTTTTAATAGGTTGGTTGAAAACCTAAACAGCAACGTATTTTAATAGATTTGATTTTAGTCCCACAAACTGGAATTTTATATATTACTACCGAATTTGGAAAATTGGAAGTGAAACCAAACGAAATTGTAGTTCTCCAGCAAGGAATGCGTTTTTCGGTTTCTGTAACTGAACCATCTCGGGGATATATTTTGGAAATATTTGGCCGACATTTTACTTTACCTGATTTAGGACCGATTGGTGCCAACGGTTTAGCCAACCCTCGCGATTTTCTAACTCCAGTGGCTTGGTATGAAGATAAGGATGAAAAATTTGAAATTATTGCAAAATATCAGAGCAAATTATTTGTTTGCGAACAAGATCACAGTCCTTTCGACGTGGTTGCTTGGCATGGAAATTACGTTCCGTACAAATATGACCTGAATGATTTTATGGTGATAAATTCGGTGTCGTTTGATCATTGCGTAAGGCTTAAAAATAAAAATTATTGAAATTTTATCTTCAAATTATTTTAGGATCCTTCGATATTCACTGTGTTGACGTGTCAATCAGATAAAAAGGGAACCGCGATAGCTGATTTTGTAATTTTTCCACCTAGATGGTCCGTCCAAGAACATACTTTTAGACCTCCTTATTACCATCGTAATTGCATGTCCGAATTTATGGGTTTAATTTTGGGAGAATATGAAGCTAAAAAAGGTAGTTTTAGACCTGGCGGCGCAACGTTGCATAGTATAATGACACCTCATGGGCCCGATGTAAAATGTTTTGAAGGTGCTAGTGATAATCAATTAAAACCAACACGGATTGCGGATAATACTCAAGCATTCATGTTTGAGAGCAGTTTGAGTCTCGCCGTTACAAAATGGGGTGCTGAAACCTGCGAAAAATTGGATCCTGAATATTTTAGATGTTGGCAAGGCCTGAAAAAAAATTTTACAGGTCCTAAGTGATATAATATGTGCACAATATTATTGTTTATATTTTAAAATAAAGCAAGTGAAATTATCTGTTTTTTTGTGTTGGGCTCAAGTTATCAACCTCACAAAGGCTCTGATTATGGGCTCGATGTACAATTTTTCTTCTTCCTCTGCAACTGTCGCTTCTGGGACAAATTCTAGCATTATCCAGATTCTGATGAAGTTGATGTTTCTTTCACCGTCTGGATTTCTCTTTCCGTAGAACACCATTGGTTACATATATTTCGCTCTTCGATTAAGAATATTTTATGGTTGAAGTATAGTTTGCTAGTATCTTCAGGAGATGCGGATCAATATTTCTGCTTCGAAATTATGGTGCTCCCGTTAACAGAGTTGAAGGGATTTTAGCTAGGGGTAAATCTCCCGGGAAGTCTGGTGTACAGCTTGTAGGAAGTCTGGGGAAGTTCGGGAAATCTGAGGAAGTCCGGAGAAGTCTGATATATAAAATGATATTAATTATTATTATTGATATTAAATATTAAGTACTGGGATTTTAAGGCTCTAATTTTTTCTCGGTTTTTCGTTATCTAGCGCCGTTTTCGAGTTATTGTAAATTCAAAATCTCAAATTTATCTCAAATGTCATAATTACAATGAATAATTTACTTCTTAAAGCAACACAATAATATTTGTCACAATGTCTGAGGTAGTCCGGGGAAGTCTGATATATAAAATGATATTAATTTTTGCCGCGCCATTCTTGCGCGCTATTGATCTGAAATTTTGCATATGGCTTTCTATGACGAAGTACTGGGATTCTAAGGCACTAATTTTGTCTCATTTTTTTGATATCTAGCGCCGTTTTCGAGTTATTGTAAATTCAAAATCTCAAATTTATCTAAAATCTCCTAATTACAATGAATAATTTACTTCTTAAAACAACACAATAATATTTGTCACAATGTCTGAGAAAGTCCGGGAAGGCCGAGGAAGTCTGGTGTACACAATTTTTAACCGTGGTTTACCCCTCGGATTTTAGTCTAAGGCGATCATTGTGACGATGTTCCTAATCCTCTTCTTCCGATTTCAATTCTCTTTACTATTTCTAATACAGCTTGCAGACTGTTGAGCGCGCCCTGTCATGAAGCCATATTGGCTTTGTCTTCCACCATATTCTACTCCAGTTTTTAGTTTACAAAGTAAAATTTTTCAAGGAGTCGTAGACCCTGTTCCAAGAATTAGCTCTGTTATGATTAAGACCACGCTACGTTTTTTACGCTTCTTTCGGGTATCTGCTCTCAACCAAACAGAACCCTCGGTATTAGACACGCTATTTCTTTTATTACAACCAGATGTAATCTATTTAAACCTATTGCTTTTAATGGCCATAGTTTTTAATGCTTCAAGGTCTGCGGAATTGTTTAAACCTCAGTCCTAGTCACTACCACTAGTATCAATGCACGAATTCAATAAATATTATATTTAAGTTAACAAGTATAGGATTTTTGTACCTATAATTTGTTGTGTTTAAAAGTGTATTTCCTGTTGAGACGGCCCTGAACCTGGCTCTCGTTCAAAGTCTTTAAAAATCAGGCTTCCCTTGTATATTTCTGAAAAATTATCAACACTGAAAAAGTTAAATAGTTTTGCTAAAAACTTTTATATTCATGGTGTGAATAGCATTTTTGTATTGCCAATTGAAATTACTTTAAAACCTATGTAGGCTTTATATCGATTACTTTTTCTTCTAAAATTTCGAATTTTCTGAAAGCCTAATTATCTCTAATGTCCGATTTCTTCACTTAGAGATATCCACCCGACAAGTATAAACATACCCATAACCAATCAAAACGGTTGTCTGTTTGGTCACTTGATTAATTTGATTGGTTATCGGTATGTTTATACTTGTCGGGTGGATATCTCTAAGTGAAGAAATAGGACATAAATCAGCCTTTTCTTGTGTTTCCATTATTTTCTCTAGCCTTTGTCTAGTCGCAACTTTTTTTTAAATGGAAGGTCAGGAATGTTTATTAACTGTTTGATGAAGGTTTTATTTTAAAGGTCCACGTCAAATAAAGAGAAACTGTTAGAAAAATACTTGGTCTATTGGTGCTGTTTCTAAATTGAACTATCACAATATTGACATTAAAAGTTGCATATAAAAGAATGTAAAACTATTTTATTATTTTTCAGTTTACAATACAAAGAAACGTTTATTATTCATTTAACGGTTTTTAAAAGAGCAACGCTTTTTGACATAAACATTTATAAAACATAACTGTCTTTACAGTTAGTAAAAATACAATAACACAAATAAATACAGACTTACATTATAAAGTGCCAGTGATAGATTCGCTTTAAAGACCAAGGAATATTTATTCAGATTCCAGAAATTACATAAAACAAAAATGGCTACATGATAGAAATCTTAAACTAGGCCTACCTTAAATAGTACTTATAATTAAAGATAGAAAAAGACTGCTTTATATTAACTAATTAGTTGTTGTTGGTTCAGCTTCTGAAGGTTGTACATCAGCATCTTCATCGTTATAGATGTTTTCTGCCATTTGCCATACTTGCATTATGTTATCTTCTGATACTGAACAAATAACCCATGGTTCGTTTGGATTCCAACTGAAATCTATAAAAAAAAGCGTTAAAAGTTTTTAAAAAAGTCAAATCAACGCAAACCTACCAGAAATCTTTGCTGTGTGACCACCGTGAATAAATAAAAGCTCGGGCGGACCATCATCGGCATCTTCAGGCGTTTGTTCTTCTCCAATTTTACTTAAATCCCAGACATGTAACCGCCGATCAGTGCCAGAAGAAGCCAGAATAGTTTCGTTATGTGGAGACCATTGCACTTGGAAAATTTCGTCTTTATGCGATTCAAAACTATGCAACTTCAATTTTAAGTTTCTTAAATCCCACAAAGCTACCGTCTTATCTGCGCTTCCAGTTGCTAATATAAACTCAGAGTATGGATTGAAACTCAAGCAATTAACTTCTGCTGTGTGGGCATCAACAGTGTGACTCGGTTTGCTTATGTTGTTACATCGAGTATCCCAGATCATCAATTTCTGGTCATCAGCTACCGAACCAAACAAACTTTCATGCAACAAATGCCAAGCAACGTCCTCCACGACGGCTGTATGACCAGTGAAAATTGTTTTGGCATCTATGATACGATTTTCTTTTGGTGTAGCGTTTATATCCCACAAACAAATTGTATGATCATCGCTTGCTGATAACAGATAACCATTTAAATTGGGATTCCAGGATAAACCATAGCCCTCTTTTTGGTGACCACGCAGACGCAAATCAGGATGACATTCTCCACTTGGGTCAGGTTTACTGGGATGTTTTGTGTAGTCGAATACTAGGAAAAAAAACAAGTAAAGAATTTCAAATTACATTATTTTTATGCTATTCACAGCTTGAAAATATAAACTTAACAAAAGTTTGTAGTTTATTAAAACTTTTTACATCTTAGAAAGAAGCAGATCAGATAAGTTTAATTAAAAAAATTTGAAAATATGAACCAAAAATTTTGCATATTTATATAAATTAATAATAATAATAACATAAATTTATTTCTGATTATATGTACAAAAAAATTAGCACATCAAAAAAGAAAGAATGTCAAAAAAGAAATACAACTTCTCTTAGAAAAAATCACATGTATTCTTCAACACTGTGTGGTTCCAGGTCTATTAGTAGTTAGTGCACTAGCTTTTTAAAGTCCTCTAATATTGTTGTTGTTTTTATATGTGTTCGAAATGTATTATAATATTTTATGAACGAATAATAATAGTTTTTTTCAGTTGTTGTTAACCGATGACTTGGTACTTTGTAATTTATACTTCTTGTAGGGTAGTGACTCTTCTCATTGTAATGTTGCAAAAACAGTTGTTTATTTTTAAAAACAAATAGAACACATTCCTGAATGTAGATTGCGTATACTGTAAGCAGCTTGTTTTGTTTGAATCGTTCTCTGCACGTTTCTTTAAATTTTAAATTTAGAAGGACCCTTATTGCCTGTTTTTGCATTTTAAAAAGTTTACCAATTTGTCCACCTCCGTAAAAAATGATCCCATACCTTAATTTGGATTCAAACGTCGCTTGGTAAACTGTCTTGAGCACTTGAAAGCTCACGTAGTATGATATAACTTTTAGACCATATACCGTTGCACATAAACTTGTTCCTACTTCTCGTATGTGTTCTTCCCATGTAAGTGCATTATCTATAATATGTATTCCAAGGAATTTTGTGCTGTTGCTAAGCTCATATAGATCGCCACATATTCTCGCGTTTTCGGGTGCTTCAATTCGAGAATGTGTTGTTCTGAAGAGTACTAGTTTTGTTTTCTGTTTGTGCAACAGCATCCCATTTTCAAAAAAACATTTTCCCACATTTTCCAGAATCTCATTTGAAGAATTAATTACTTCGGGCCACGTCTCTTCTTGTATTAGTATACTGGAATCATCAGCATAATTGGTTGCATGTTCTAGATCTAGATCATTTAGATATATGATAAATAGCAACGGTCCGCCCACACTACCCTGTGGTACGCCAGTTGCTATGTCTTGACTTTCCGAGTGATATTCCACTTCATCCTTAAAGATGGAAACTATTTGCTTTCTATTTGTAAAGTATGATTTAATCCAATTAAGTGCACTTTCAGTTATTCCATATTTTGTTAACTTTTCAAAAAGTATTTCATAATCCACACAATCATATGCCTTTGTCAGATCAAGGAACATTCCCAGTGCCAGCTTACCATCTTCAAATGCTTGCAGTACTTTTAATACAAATTGAAATATTGCCGTTTGTGTAGATCTTCCTTTTATATATCCATGTTGTCTTTCTGTTATTATATTGTATTTAACTTATATTTAATTTATATTGCATTTAACATACATAAATCTTTCTTACCTCAAAGTTCACCTCATTTTAGTCTAGTTAATGCAAATGTATGGTAATTTATATGTAAATGTATACTAATTGTAAGTATGTACAACCCTGTTCGTAAATCAGTTTATTATTTTGTGAAATTAAAAAAATTAACTGAATAAACCACCCTGTTTGTATTATTATAAGTTTACCACGTTTTTATTAACTCGCTTTCGTGTTTGTTTGTTCGGTACAAATTTTGCAATTGACTTTAAACTGCCTTCCCAATGAGCTCGAGATTTGAAACTTTAAACATGGCTCAGAACTGGATGACAATGCAATTTATATCAGTCGCTTAGATGAAAAAGCCAACATGTCATAACTTTTTCAGAAATGAAATGCATTCTATTCTAATAATTAATTCTTAAAGGCTTCTGACTACCCCAGATTTTATCAATTGATTTTTATATTTAGGAAACTATGCTAAAGAAAATTGTTGCTTAATTCGGTTAGATAAAGATTTTATGAGTTTTTCTGCATTATCTAGTTTTATATTTCACTGGAGATCGGATCGTTATGACTACCGATAGTAAGTGTAAAAATGTAATGACTAATGATAATGAGTAATTAACTAAAATTATTAGCTCTTGAAAATAATATAAACTAAGATTATCAATAGTGAGCTACAATACACAAATAAAACACTTTTTTAAAACGAGCTTTTAATGACTCTAGGATCGGATTATATGCAATGCAATAGGAACCCCGATATTTTGTATGTAAAACTCAAATTCCAACATATTTTCCCCAAAAAACTTTTGACGCGGGCTTTTGTCCGTCATTGCCGTTTTTCAAATATGGTCACCTTAAATAAGAGAGATGTTTATAATCGATTGCAAAATCTCACCCACATGTGACTAAAAAGCAGAAAATAATTATGTATTTAAATAATTTTCTTTTAATATACCATGTTTTTAAAACGGACTAAGGTCCGCTTTTACAATAGTCGGATAAGTATCAGTATACCAAAGTGAACATTTACTTCTTTTCGTCAAAGCGGGACATCTATGGAATTTTGCAAAAAAAAAAGAAGCAAATCAGTTTCAATGGAGCTGATTACTTGATTCGTTGATGTTATTTTGGTAATAGTAACAAAGATTCTTACAGAAATTTAAAGTCGAGTGGCTATTGGCTTGCTCTCGGTAGAGACAGACAACCCGAAAGTCACTTTAAGTATAACTAACCTATAGCAATTCACCAATAAATGATTAACACAATAAACATCTGTATAATGTTACACCCCGGATAAACAATATTTAACCGACTATTGTAAAAGCAAACCTAAACAAGGTGGAACTCGCTTTTGCGACAGTTCTTAGGCTTCTATACATCTACTTTTTTGATAGATTAAATTATTTGGGCTTTATTTTATTAGAATTTTTAATGTGTTAATCTTAAGACAGACACGGAGCCAGATCATAAGGCTTCTTTCTATACGTTATATAGAAGCCTAAAAGTATAAAATAATTACTAGTCCCATACAGATTCCTAACTGCATACAGATTGTCCTGAAAATTGGTGATAATGAATTTTTAATAGCTATGAAAGTAGTACTTGTAAGATATAAAACAAAAAACGTGGGGTGCACGAATGATGCACGATTAGTTCACCTAAGTCATCACTAGTAATTAATTATACTAATTACTATTATATTCTTACTGTTATCTATTTAATGCGCCCCACGTTTTTCGTTTTAAATCTTACAAGTACTTTCATATTCATAGCTATTAAAAATTCACAATTATAAATTTTCAGGACAATCTGTATGGAGTTAGGAATCTGTATGGGGCTAGTAATTATTTTATGCTTTTTAGTCCATTTTAAAAACGTGGTCTAGTAAAAAAAATTTTTTATTTAAATATTTTATAATAAAGAGTTCTAATTATTTTATTAAATTTATTAATTTAACACGTAAAAATTAAAGCTCCTCATTATAAATAATTAACTATTTTTGGGATTTATTTAGAGCTTACTCAAATTTAGAACAATTAGTAGACCTAATGATTTCATTTTTATGTATACACTGCAATTTCTGTTGGCCCAAATTTAATTTAAATATGAATTTATTCTTTTCTTAACATATTTTTGTTTATTGAATTTTTTGTAAACAAGTGAATGAACTGAAGTAAATAAAAAAATCTTACCAAGTACGTCGCTAGAAGGTGTCTTGGTAGCAATAACGCAAGGATTTTGGGGCATGTAACGAGCCCTGTTAACTTCGCCCTCGTGATTAATCTTGATTTCGATTTCAATTTTACCAGAAACAGATCCGAAGCCTCCAAATTCTCCTTTCTCGTTATCGTAATGTGAAGCATCAAATTGAGCATCTTCGTTTGGGAGTTGCACACTTGCTATTAAAAGATGATTTTGTTCATCCGATGTATGGGTTCCCAAAATAAGGCGGTGAATGGAGTATTCTTTGCCTTCGGGCCTAGTAACGTCTGGTAGCCACTGAGCCGTAAGTGATGGCCATTCTAATGCATGTGTCATCACCAAATCGTACAAAAACGGTGTATTCTTTTTCCATATTTTATATTCTTCGTTTATCACTCGTTCTTCAACCGCTTCATCAAAAGATTCTAGGGCACAAGGTACTAATTAACCAAAGGAGTAAGTTTTTAAATTGTCCTTTTAATGAATGGAAGCTACACTTACCTTGCTCAGCTTTGTCTCCCATTTTATTTTAATTTAGTAAAACGAGCACAACAAACACAATATTCGCGCTAATAGACCAACAACGCTAGCCCGCCAAATGCCCGATTGAACAAATGACACCGGTAGATTAACGAAAAAATTCTATGCGTAAATTTTTCCGATAGATGGTGCTGCCTGTTTTGTGTTATTATGTGTACAGGGTAAGTCAAACGAAACTGAATTTTTCAAAATAACTTTTATTAAAAAAAATTTATTGCTTACAATAATATACTAACATCATAAACTGATAGTTATTAACAAAAAGTCACTTATAACTAAATTATTACAAAACTTATTAACAATTTCTCATGTTTGGCACTAGACTCTTACATCACAATGTGTTAACCTAATAAATTATTATTACTATAAAAATAAATGCAGTTTTTCCTGGAAGATTACAAATTTAAAAATTAAGGATAGCCAAGGTATTTAAAAAACTGTTTGTGGATTGTTATTTCGTCCAAGACCCATACCAAACTACATTTTTATTACACAAGAAATTGATAATCAAGAAAGGGAAACATTTTTGTACCTATTCAAATGCCTAACTTATTATTTAACAATAAATTATGGAATCGTGATAATAAACACAAAATAAATAGTTCTGTATAATTTAAAGGCACTCGATAATAAATATTAAGTACATGATTTGAAAAAATAAAACTAAATTAAGTGTTAAGAGATATACAAACAATAAATTAATCGTTGACCCCAATACATTCGTTATCACTTTGTGTGTTTGCATTACCATTGTGTATTCTTTGTTCTTTAAATACTGCATAGCCGTTGTTAACAAGTGCTTCTGCAATATTTTGAGATCCATTATTATCATACAACGATATACCTGGTACAGGTGAACCATCAGACTTTGGTTGTTCACTGTAATTATCCAATATAGCTACCAATTTCCTCCACTTTGCCACTTGAGCTAATTCTTCAAACAGATCGATTGCTTCTGTACTCCACTTGCCACCTATCGGTTCTAAAAAATAATTTACAAACATTTAATATGTAAAATTACAAATTTTGAAGTATAACTTACCAATTTTAGAAAGGCAACATTCAATTGCTTGAAAATTCAACTCAAGAAAATCTGTAGGTAAGGTACAAATTTCATTTAAAGGTACGCAATTGTAGTCTCCATAATCTACATAAAATAATTCAACAAATGGTTCTTCTTCGGTAGGTAAACCAATAACTTCGGCTCTATACCTAAAAATGAGTTCATAAAATTTATAAATCTAAAATGTTAAAACTCACCATTTTTTATCAATTTCAAAAATACCTGCAACACGATCACCAATATGTACAGAATTTAAAGCATGACTCTTTCTCGTTTCTTCATTATTGTAATACTCAGTCATTTTCTCGACTAATTTATCTAGCTCGGCGGCTTTCGTCCCAACAATTTGTATCCAAAATTGGGAGGGATCCTCGACAGCCGACACATAAACATATTGTGTGTCACTTTTACCTAAAAGTGGAGATATGCTTTCGACTAGAGAATCTCGTATTAAACTTGGAGAATTTGATCTATCAACTGGCGGGTTTTGCGGTACTGTTAAACTTGGGGATGGTGATTTAAGTCGAGGTTCGCGCTTAGCAAGAGCTTGATCTAAACGTTCTTGAGCAGCTCTACATCGTTCTACTATCTCTTGTATATTTCCTTTAGCAATGTCAATTTGTTCTCTTGTACCTATCAAAAATACCTTGCGTTATCTATTTATTGTGATAAGTAACAAAATTTTTACCTGTTATACTAATTTTTCTTGTAACTCCCATAGAATTATTGCAAACAACGATTTTAGCACCAGATCTAATAATAATTTCAGTTATTTCTTCTCCACATCTGCCTATAATTCTCGGAACAAATGCCTGGGGCACCATTATATCTTCGCTTTCTAATTGTGGTTGAGTATTGATAAATTCATCTATAAGAGCTTGAGCATCTTGGCAACTTTTCTTGCTGCCACGAATAATACATAATCTATATTCACCATCTTTGCTGTTATCAAACTTTATTATTGTTTTTGTTAGATTTTCGATCCCTCGAATGTTGTTACCATTTCTACCAATCAATGCGCCTACCAGCTTATTAGGAACCCTTGCTTCCCTTTCTACAATCTTGAAAGGCGATTTTTTTCCAATCGGAACTTCATCATCGTCATCTTTTTTAAATAAGGCATAAATAAGATAGCCCGTTGCTGTACAAAGTGATGCAGCAATAACAACTATACCGACCGATTTCGAATTCAAAACGACTCTGTACAAAAAATACATTATTAATTTGTTTTTTTTTTAAGTTTACTGAAACTAAAAAACATTGTGTAACTTGACTTTATTTAATTAAAGTTTTAAATTTGGAAACTTACTTCATGCTCTTACGATTTAGCGTCAGCTTATGTAATCAACCTTAAATTAAAATTCTCGATTTAAAACACCAACACTCAATAATATATCTATTTGACAGTTTCGATAAGTTAAGTGGCGGAGGATTATTATTGGCAGTTATACTTTCCGCGTTGAACCGAAGTGCATTTACTCCAATCAAAAACGATTCTGGTTTGCTCCTTGAATTGTCACTTTTGGCCTTGCGTACAATCGAAAACAACTAAAATTAATTTGACATTAGGCTCCGTTCGCAGAATGAAAATGCTTTTATAAAATTTTTTAAATTACTATTATTTTATTTAAATTAATAGTATAGCTTGGACAGATATATTTAATTAAAAATAGGTCCTCATTTTATTAAAACAATGGTTTGCTATTAGTTTCTTCCTTTTCAACATATAGGGTTATATACACTGGCTCACAGAATTATTGGCACAGCCCTATGCTAGCAATGTAATTTGTGCCTTTTCAAGACTATTTTTGACACATAACAATCAATTTTACGGCAAAACTTTTCAAACATTTTTTGTTGCAAATTTCATAGCTTTCAAATTTGTTTCTATACATTTTTTCATTTTGTCGCTCCATTTCTAACTGACAGCGATTTAAACGAAACTCCGTAAAATGCAAAAATTAATTTCAGCTGTATCTCGAAAACGGTGCGATAAAATAGAAAAATG
The DNA here is from genome assembly GCA_949152465.1 of Cantharis flavilabris. NCBI lineage: Eukaryota > Metazoa > Arthropoda > Insecta > Coleoptera > Cantharidae > Cantharis > Cantharis flavilabris. Next base: position 32,389,310 of record OX424438.1, on the reverse strand, counting down.
TATATGAATAAAAATGTTGGAAATAAAATTTACAAGAAAAACTTCCTATTCAATTTTATATTTTGTCGCACCGTTTTTAATAAGATACACCTGAAATTATTTTTTGGATTTTAAAGAGTTTTGTCTAAGTCACTGTCAGTTAGAAATGGAGCGACAAAATGGAAAAATGTACATATAGAAATAAAATTGAAGACCATAAAATTTGCAACAAAAAATGTCTGAAAAGTTTTGCCGTAAAATTGATTGTTATGTGTCAAAAATAGTCTTGAAAAGGGACAAATTACATTGCTAGCATAGGGCTGTGCCAATAATTCTGTGAGCCAGTGTAGGTATTTAAGGTTTTGTTTGTAATTTGACGATTGATTCAAAAGTTAAGATTAGGATCAGATTTAGTTTCTGCAGCAGTTTGAAAGAATTTCCTGTTTCCAACGGATGCAGAAATAAAGTAGTAGTTTGATTCGTGAATGCCTTAACGAGATTCTGTTAAAACGAAAAAAGCACGTTTTTTTGTTCGCTCTCATGCTTATTATATTGGTCAACCAAGTTTTGTCTCACTAAATTGATAATTCGTTAAAATTAAACATTATCTAGCTCTTGTATTGCTTACGATTATTCGCCCAAGCAAATTGATCGAAATATAAACGATAATTGTATTTCAATTGTTTTATAAGTTAGGGCCATGGACTTAGAAGGAGTCCATGAACAGTTTAACACTTGAAATTTTTAACTTTTAAGAATGCTGAACAAATTCAAAGAAACGCAAAACCAACCAGTTTAATAATTTTTATATTAATAAGTTACCTAAAATATTGCAATAACATCCAATTGAGCTGAAATTTTTCCCACTGGCTTACAGTTTCAGATAATTTAATTCAACAAATTTTGAGACTGATCCAAACTTCCGAAGAAAACCTCAGTAAACATAATTTCTTAGCAATATTGGTGGGGATGGAACTTTGTGTTGTTAGTTGAAACATGTCTTTATTATGCGTGAAAACCCCAGGCACTATAGGTTTGATAGTTTTCCCAAAATTAATTCCTAAAAATTACTTAAAAAATTTTTTAACAAAAAAGAAAACCGACTTGAAAAAAAAGTTAACTAAAAAGCAAAAAATAAATATTTTGTATTCACAATTTAATACTTACTATTTGTTGTTCCGTTTAATGTAACTAAGAAATTATTGTTTATTATGTAATTATTAATTGCTTTATAATTATGAAGTCGGTGCCAAGTAAAAGCAGTAGCAAGTACATAGGAATCCTATGTACTTAGTTACTTTTACCTTTAAACCAACGATTTGTGTTATAGTTATTGGCGAATTATTATTTACTTGGCACCGACTTCATAATTATAAAGCAATTAATAATTATATAATAAACAATAATTTCTTAGTTACATTAAACGGAACAACAAATAGTAAGTATTAAATTGTGAATACAAAATATTTATTTTTTGCTTTTTAGTAGTCAGTTTTCTTTTTTGTTAAAAATTTTTTTATTTTACAGTTTTAGGTGATGGGTAGATCTACTAAGGATGCTTCTCTAATGAGAGAACGAGAGAACAATGGCTAGTTGCAATGGAAGATGAAGACAGAAGCACTAAGTACTTTATTTTGGGATTGTCATAAACCTAAAGTACAAAATAGCCTCCCGATTTCCGGCAATGGTGCGTATTTGCACGAATTACAAAAAAAAAATTGGTTTTAATTAAAGTGTTACTTTTAAAATTACAACTCTAGTAAACATTGCTTTTTGGAGTTTCGTTGTGTGCTTTCGTAAGTGGTCCAGTCCAGTCCAGCATGTCACTAACCATAGTTAGGTACCTACCTTGTTATTATTCTGGGATTGTTATAAACTTAGCAATCCTCAATCATTATACATTTTTTATTAAATTTTGAGGAATTTCCAGCTGTATCTTTGCAGTTGAAGGTCAAATATTAATGACGCAACAAGAATCATTAAAATCGTTTCATTAACAAAAAAGTTATGCTTGAACATACAAAAAATTAAGGAATTCTCTGCTGTATCTTCGAAGTTCAAGGTCAAATGCCAACGAACTTAAAATGGGACCACGTTGGAACTATGCTGAATCCAACCCAACAAGAATCATTAAAATCGGTTCATAAACAAAAAAGTTATGCGTGAACATACATAAAAAAAATACATACCGACGAACACAGAACCTCCTCCTTTTTTGAAGTCGCTTAAAAACAAGCTTCTAGAATCTAGACGCTAATACCCCCTTAACATATTTGAGCTTTTAAGAGCTTACAGCTTACCTGTTTTTATTTTAATTTTGGTCAAATTCACAATAATTTATTTGATATGATCCTTATTCTTTAAGAAACAATTCGTACAAAGTTAAGCAAATTTTATTTTTTCTGTATGCAAATACAAAAATGCACAGATCACAGTATTTCTATCAAAAATCTACAAATTCTACCTATGTAGACATGGTTTTCGATAAATATCTTTTGTCAACAGTAACATTAGATAATTCTCTTTTTTACATAGAATTTTTAAGACATTTTGTAACAAACTTCTACTGGAGGAACCTTCAAATTACATCAGCTAATAAGCGGGTTCCAACTACAATAATGTACATAAAATAAATGAACACAAATAAAAGGCATTAGATATGTGGTTAGGTAGTTGGTATTAAATACAAAAATGTTTAGGTACAAGATTAAGTTACAATAATACTTCCAAACAATTAAAAAAATTCCTCAATTTTCATCACTTTCTATAATTGTAAAATGCACGTCGTAAGTGCATTCAAGTTGGACATAGAATCCAAATGGGCAGGAACAGTCAAAAGAGCATCTTCTGCAGGACGATCAATTAAACAATTGACAGGTTTGGCTCTGTTAGTGTCAACACATTCTATTGGCATTTTCACGGTTTCCATTGTGTAATTGTAGCCTTTCAAAGTAACTTTAATGATTGTGTGTAAGGGTACGTGTAAGTATGGTACTTCTTCAAACGGAGTCTCGAGGAAATAACCCAAGACACAACGTAGTACAGCTTGATGGGAGATGGTCAAAATGTTTGTTTCGCATTCGAGTTGTTGAAGAATCGATACTAATCTTTGCATCACATCTCGGTAAGATTCGCCATGAGGATAACGATAATTTAATTTTTCATTATCTCTCAATGCCAATTCTTTGGGAAAACTTTCTTGTAATTCTTCGTAGGTCAAATTTTCACATTCGCCCTAAAAATAAAAAATTATTAATTTTTAAGTAAGTTTTAAAACTTGATCAAACTAACCGAAAATATTTCGTCAAGTTCGTGTAAATGTTGTTGGGGAGCTTGGATATTAACGGCTGTTGCTTTAGTGCGTTGTAAGGTCGAAGTCCAAACTTGCAAGGAAGGTAAATTTAAGGCGTGGACGTGCTTCGCCAACGCTTGAGCATATAAACGTCCACGTGGTGAAAGTGGGGCGTTACCTCCAATTCGGCCAACTACATTAAATTCACTTTCTCCATGCTAAAAGAAATTTTAATTTTATTTAAACCAGAAAGCGAAATCAAATTTACAAATTGAAAAGTACTGGCGTAGATACTTACCCTGCTGAAATAGAAAACCTGCTGGGTAGGTTTAGGAACGGATATATAAGCCAAAATTTTGCTCTCTCTAATGCCAGAAACTCCGTGAGCAACAATTCCGCCATAACCACCATCTAATAGTTTAACCATTGGGCAAGGTAATTCCCAATGGCTTCCCAAACTGGGGGACTCATACTGGGCTTTGTAATGAGCCATCTTGTAAGTCAAATCGGTTAAAGCCTTTTCTGTAGCCATATCCCGATAATCTGCGCTGTGGTGTAAGATATCCTAAAGAAACAAGAATAAATACTAAACACTTTCAAGTTATCGGTGTAATTACTTTGAAATTGCGCTCCAAAGTTATTGGGTCTTCGCAAACAGATTCGATGAACATAATTCGAAAACCCAACTGAGTGTAAATCATGTTGTATATGTCTTGGCGTTGCGAACGCGATACATTAGGTCCGTCTAAAATGGCAACAAAATGTTCGGGCTCTTGAAGCCATTGAGCTGCATCTTCTAGTGCTTCATGAAAACTTTGCTGACGAAGACGCCAAGCAGGCAAATTGTCGGCGCGAAACATTTCGTGAGATGCATATTTCTCCATGTGTTTACGACGATAATCGCTGATGTCAAATACTGAAATAAACAGAAAAGAAATAAATTCTCATTCACACGCCTCTTGATGATTAAGATTTTGGCGCTTTTCAACGGATGGATTTTCCAAAACAAAAAGCAAAATATTTGCCAAATCAACATGGGCTATTAAGCGCAGATGATGTAAGCTCAATTTAACTACGTCAAATTACAGATCAAAATTTGAGCCAAATTTTTTTGAAAGTTCAAAAAACAACTACGTCCAAGTTGTGACGCACTAAGAAATAATAACATTTGTCAATAGCCGCCGTTTAAATCCAAAACGACATTTGAAAATTTATGTCAAGGGATTAATGGGTTTAAAATTGATCAACAATTTGATCCGCAAGTATTTTATGTGCAATTTATCAGTAGCATAAAATAAACAAAAACAAATATACAATAGAATTACAATGGGTGTTTTGCTATGCCTTTGATTTGAGTAATTAATATTTTAATCGATATATTTGAGATACAAACAGAATAGTTGGCAAATCGAAAAAATTGGGAAGCCCCTAAATTATGAGATTATCAAATTTATTGAAATTAATATGGTTGGTCGGCCTGGCGGCCGCACTTGGGGGTATTGACTTATGTATGAGAAAGCGAGGGTTCTTAGCTTTTACTAATAGATACTCCTAGCTATTTTAGAAGATTAAAAATAAAAATGATTGGTTTGATGCGAATTCTTTCAAAAAATAGCTTCCATGAATACTTTGAACTTTGCCTAGTGTTATTTAGTTCCCGCTAGTTTCAGCTAAATAAAACGTTGTAAACAACTTGAAACGGGGAAAAAATATTTGCACTAATTCACCTTGAGATATGAAATGCATAAAGCAAGTCGTATATTACTGCAATTTACGCCAGCACATTTTATTTTAAATTAATTGCCCATTAATTTGTAACTACAATACAACCAATTATAATAGTTGAGATGAACCTGTTATTTTTTATATTATTGCGGTAATAAATTTGTTTACAAAGAATATAAATTATGTTATATATTACAAAATGTCAATATGTATATACTCAAATTTGAATTTCGAAAATATTACAATATTGCATAATGCAAGAACACGCAGGGTAGTGATAACAAAAAATATGAACTAAAAATAATCAAGGTTTTTGGCAAATACTTGGCCCTTAATTATACTTTTCAAAAGGTAGCAGTGCCAAAAAATTTCTTATTGTGGATGCATACCTATATGGAAAATCTTTAGGTATAACTTACAAAAAAATTGTCTTACCTTTAGTAGCATCTCCTGTATAGTTGAGATATCTAGATAATCTTCTAGCTAAAAGACTCTTCCCACGACCAGGTAATCCAACCATGGCAACCAGTAGAGGTGCATATTGTCTTAGTGGTGCTTTTTTATAAGCATGAGCACCTGAAAATAACCAATTTATACATTTCAAGTTCTTTTTCACAAAAAAAAAAATTCAAAAATATTTTTGAAAACAAATAATTCATGCTGGAAAAACCCAAATATACCCAATATGTGGTTCTTACCAGTACTGAAGGAAGTATTCGTCGGCATTTTTACTTAAAATTTTTGAATGTATAAAAAGAAAACTGAAATTTCTGTTCAAGGTTTTTATCACTTGAACGTTATTCCTACGAGACATCTAATAAATTGTTTTGACGTGAGGCTAAGCGCACATTTATATACTCCGTACTGCATTTGAAGTTAAGATAAAACAAGGTTGGGGTGAAATGTCACAAGATGATAATGAACTTTCATCAGCCTGAAATGAACGGCACATCGTTTTAATCTCTGCTCTAACTTTAATCAATTTTGCAATTTCATCATCAAGGTCGTGACATTATTTATAAAAAGTAATTCATTACCACCACCTTTTCACTACAAAATTGATCATTACTCTTTATCAAAAGTAGTGGAATTGGTGTAGATTATGAAAGCCTGGGTATTGGGGTCAACAGATCTCATTTGCGTTTCGTGTTTCTCCAGTTTTTAAACTGCCCCCACTCTGAAAAAAATAACAGGAATGCATTTTGACAAAGCGGAAGGTGAGTTTTGGAGGTGTTTATTTTCTCAAATTTTCCTGACCAAATGAAAAAAATTTTTTAATTTTTGTTAGCTCATAGAAAATTGAAGCTAGACTTCATGTCTCTAGGTCAAAATTATACAATTGGCAGTTCCACCTTTGACGATCGACTTGAACAACTATTAAATTTCACAAAAAAACATGCCAAATTATGCTGCAAACACCAACTGATAAAGTTTACTTCCAGAAAATTCTGAAAGTATTCTGGTTTTTAATTTGGTGAAATAATATTAACGGGATTTCCTAAAATTATTTGGGTCAATTCGTGAAAATGTAATTACACCTTATTTTTCCCAAAAGGACGTTTATGTTACGAGTACTTCCAAAGATTATTCACTTCTGGGAAAAATATAAATATTATTGAAACTTTGGATATACCTAATGAAGATCAAGTAAATATGAATAGTATAATACACAAACAGGTAAATCGTGATTTCAACATTTGGAAGAGGGCCAAACACATGTGGGAATTTTACTGGAATCACGTGATCCATCTCTCATCGCATGATTTTCACGATAACGACAATGGAACATGCACACTTATTAATATATATTTATGATTGTTTGCATGTAATAATACCACAGTAGAAGTTAATATATATTAAATTGTTTTCCGGCTATAATTATATTATATATTGAGAAACCACCTAATTAAATATCATCAGTGCAAACCAACCGACCACTCATGTACATCAGCGCAAGTAATAATTTTCTAATTTGATATAAAATAATTAATAAGGAAAACTTAATCATAATAGACGTAATCTACTCACTTTCAAGTGTCCACAATAATATACTAAGTATTAGTTAATATACCTTATTTAAAATTGAAGTGCGGAAGAGAAGCAACACTCAAAAATTATAATATTAACAAATTATAAAAATGCATTCTTTGATGATTTAAATTAGCCAATTAAAGGAAAAGTACCTAGTATTATTTTTTCAATAGCCCCTATATATAGATATATACATATAGATTTAAAAAGAGGAAAAGTGAGATCCTTTTGAGAAAAATGTTAGCAAGGCGAGATCACTTGGAGAAAGTCGAGATCCACTTTCGGATCTCGACTTTTTTAACGTGTATATCGAGTTTTTCCGTTAAATGTTGGTAAGGTAGGTCGCTTATTTGAAATTTATGCTGGATCTCGTTTTTCCGATATTTTTCGTATTATATACATTAGTAGTTCTCGAGTAGTAAGGTGGAGCGCTGCTATCGGCAAAGTGTATATATGTATATTTGTAATTGTTTTAAGCCACGCTGAGATCCGATAACTTGGCAACGTAGCAAAGCACGCATTCATAACCGAGTTGACTAATTTTAGCAGATAATGTTTTAATGATTACAATGATGCAGTAAATGTTCCGTAAAGAAAAAAATAACAATATTATTAATATCTTTTGTTATTAGTTAATAAACTTCAATATAAAAAATTAAATCTAAATTTTTACCAAAAAAATTTAAACGTTTCTATTGCAAGTTAGAAAATTGAAAAATAATTCTTGTAGAATATAATATATGAATTATTGAAAATTTCTGTTCAGTTTTTGTTATAGTTATTTTTCTTTTCTGTTTCGGATAAACGTAATATTTTTGGGTTAATCGAAAATTTAAGAATTTAGGTTTGAATATGAAGTTGTTTCATCAGTTTGATAAGTTACTGGGTTAGTTGGCGTAGTTTATTTCTGTGTTTATAACAAGTCAATTAAAATGTTTAGTGGATTAAATTAATATTTAAATGGATTTGTTTTTAAATTTTTATAATAAATGTTAAAACTACACAGTACATACAAGTAGTGCAAAATTTTTTGGACCTCCGAGCAAGTTACGTATGGGAAAATAAACTTTTAATGAACTTAAATGAACTTCTATTTTGCAAAAATAATAAATTATTAGAAATAATTGCTAAGATCAACAAAACTAGGATTCTTAATTTAATTAGTTAAATGGGTAATCCGATTTAAAGTAAAGGGAGCGCTTGTAATTTTTGGACGCTAAGAATTTAATTCAGGGTCGAATCGAGTTCGGGTTTTAGGTAATACGAAACGGCCAATGGGTAGAATAAATTACATTTTATATTATACCATATAAAGTAAACCCTCTCACTGGATGGTTAAATCACAACGTTATTTTTAAAAATTCGTAATCACGTTTTACTTTTTAGCCTCTAGAATCAACAAAAAACGTTGGCGTCTTGATAACCGATATGCTAACCTAGGTGCTAACCTTGCTAAATTAAATGGTTTAGAGATCATTATCTTATTTCTATGGTGGGCGATAGAAACAATACAAGTCAATTTCTGTCATTAAAGTTATGTAATTTTTTTAATAAGGCATTAATAAAAAAACTTTTTTAAAAACTTAACTTAATTATTTACTTACTTCACAATGCCCTGAAGGCCAAGATCTAGCTCATCAGATTAAGATTACTTTTTGACAACTTTTTGATGTGTTTCGACAACTATTTTTAGTCAGTAAATAAAATATCAGATTATTATTTTATATGATGACTTTGTTTGATTTGATTGATTAAAATAAATTAAAGGGCGGGCCGGACACCTAGTACGCCAGCTCCGCTATTGCGGACAGGATTGTTGATGCTCGCGGGCCGGATCTGGCCCGGGGGCCGTAGTTTAGAGACCCCTGGTCTAAATAATCATCAAGCAGGAGGGGGGGGGTGATTTTTGAAAAACGCTAGCTAACACTTCAATTCAAGGTCAAATCGAATTCGGTTTATCGACAATAAATCAAACTGCAAACGGTCTAAATAACAACAATTTAAAATAGTGATGGGCGCTTGCAACTTTTGCGGGACGCTAGGTAACAATTTAATTCAAGGTCGAATCAAGTTCGGGTTTTCGGAAATAAGTCAAACTGCCAACGGTGTAAATTATCATATTATAAAACAGGGGGGTGACCTATGAATTTTTCAAAAACGCTAGCTAACACTTTAATTCAAGATCAAATCGAGTTCGGGTTTTCGGCAATAGATCAAACTGCCAACGGTGTAAATTATCATATTATAAAATAGGGGGGAGGACCTATGAATTTTTCAAAAACGCTAGCTAACACTTTAATTCAAGGTCAAATCGAGTTCGGGTTTTCGGCAATAGATCAAACTGCCAACGGTGTAAATTATCATATTATAAAACAGGGGGGGGACCTATGAATTTTTCACAAACGCTAGCTAACACTTTAATTCAAGGTCAAATCGAGTTCGGGTTTTCGGCAATAGATCAAACTGCCAACGGTGTAAATTATCATATTATAAAACAGGGGGGGGGCCTATGAATTTTTTAAAAACGCTAGCTAACACTTTAATTCAAGGTCAAATCGAGTTCGGGTTTTTGACAATAGATCAAACTGCCAACGGTCTAAATAATCCAAATTAAAAATAGGGGTGGAAGGTTGCAATTTTTGTGGGACACTAAATAACAATTTAATTCAAGGTCGAATCAAGTTCGGGTTTTTGGCAATAAATAAAACTGCCAACGGTCTAAATTATCATACCATAAAACGGGGGGGGGACCTGTGAATTTTGCAAAACGCTAGTTAACACTTTAATTCAAAGTCAAATCGAGTTCGGGTTTTCGGCAATAAATCGAACTGCCAACGGTCTAAATCAAGGGTCTTCAAACTATTTAGCTTAAGGGCCAGCCTGATTACTCCACAATGCCCCAAGAGCCAAGATCTAGCTCATCAGATTACGATTACTTTTTGACAACTATGTGATGTGTTTTGACAACTACTTTTAGTCGGTAAATAAAATATCTGATTATTATTAATCATTATTAATAATTAATAGCCCGCCAGGTCCGCTATTGCGGGCCGGATTGGTGGTGCTCGCGGGTCGTAGTTTGGAGACCCATGATTTACATAATGTCAAGTAAAATATCAAAAATTTTAAAATTATAATATCAAAAGTTATACAGTTTTTTCGCTCTCCTGTAAAGTTGCCTTTTTTTTTACTTGTACTGTTTCTATCGCCCACCATAGATTTTTTACTTCTATTAAAGGACAGTTACGGTCTGATGTTTCGGTGGTTCAGCTTGAGTGGAGCAAAAACTTTATATTAACTGTACTCCCTGGTCATGTGAAGGCGAACCACCACGATAATCTGCATTGAAAACCCTTTATAAAATAAAACGGTCAGCTAAAACCCATCCTGAGTTGTAGCGCAACTTTGGTCTAATGGAATTTGGTTATTTTAAACAATGAATAAGTATTTATTTGTGAGGACCTGGAATAAGTAACTTCTGATTGATTAAATTTAAATAAAAATTAGTAACTTCTGATGGGTCAAATTTAACCCGTAAGTAGCGAGGTGGCTTTCTTGTCGCACAAGAAACGAGATGCTTTACCCCAATTTTGTTTTAAAGAGATAAATTCAATCAGACGATGTGAAACACATGCCCGAGGGGTACATGAAGCCCGATGATACAATGATTACACCTATCGATATCGTTAACTGACGGCATTTTCAAAATCTACTGGGAGCTGTCACACCCCACCTCGCTACTTACGGGTTAAGTATAATGTAAAATTTGACCAATCAGAAGTTACTAATTCCAGAACTTCATAAGGAAATATTTATTCGTCGTTTAAAATCACGGCCCTAAGTACCTATATTCTTCTTTGCGTACTAACAATTCTAATATAAGTTTACCACGAGTATTCATTATTAATTAAAAAATTCAATAATTAATGTAAGATTAATAATTTTATAAATTAAAATTAATATAATAAATTTAAGTTCTCTTAAAAACACGATTATGCTTATGAAATATAAGTTATACTAATGCACTATAATAATGCAAGCATTAAATTTTTTTTTGCTATTCTTGCAACTTTTAGTTTATATAAACTTGGCAACACTACATGATCTCATCTTGTCCTATAGATTACAATTTATACATTAAAGGATCTCAACCTGTCCTTTTTCTTTTAAGGATCTCCCTTGTCTCAACTTTTAACATTAAAAATTAAAATGGAATATTCTTTCCCCTCTATGGTGGTAACATTCAGAATTACTGTTTCCAGATTCTTTATGAAAATATATATGGCTAATTTGTAATATTTAAAGGGGATCTCTGGTAGTCCTAGTTTTATAAGGATCTCTACTTGGATTAAAAATATATATATATACACATGTTAGAAGGATCTCTATAGCAAACCTATGTCCAAAACAACTATCGATTCAAGCAATTTTGAAAACCAGAGGATTTATACCAAAAGTTTTCCTTCGACGCGGAATTTCGTTAATTTTGATGAAATCTATCTTGGAAAATGGAAAGGGAATCTTTTTAAGCCCATCAATTCTCATGTAGCTAATCATTGGAATAGTATACATAGTATTAGATTTTGGGACATTTCCCCAACATCTCACGCTTATTATTCAACATCTACAAAATATTTCACCTACATCCCTCAAAAATTTTCTACATCACTTGGAAATTTTATACTTAGCGTACACTACATCTCTCCTGTGACTTATTATTTCCTTCAAAGAGGGCAAAATAGTGTGCAGCGGAATCAAGTGAAAAAAAGTCATCAGGTTTCTTGGAAGAGAAAGTTAGTTAAAAATAGAAGAAAAAAATCATACTTTAACTGAATCGGTGAGATTAAGAACAGTACAAGTGCAAACGTCACTGGATTATTTCAATAATAAGAACAATACAAATACTGGACTTGTACTGTTCTTACTCTCGCAATAATGCACGTGATACACTCTGGCAAATGCTTTAAGACGATGATTTTAATGTATTTTTTTTAAATCATTTGATGCAGCTTCGTATTTAAAACAAAACTGTAATGACAGATGCAAATTTCATATTTTGGACTTGTACTGTTCTTATTCTAACCGATTCAACTATAAAGCAGCTCTCAGTAGAAAATTCTAGGTGCACACGTGATTGTTTCATTGACTAATCAAAATGTTCCACTACTTCTAGATCTCTGAACATATAATTAGAAAATTAGAATATGTACATATAGGTACATACAGAGGCATAACCGGATAGGTTATGATAGTTGGACCATACGACAAATTTGACACTGGCGCTACTGGCTTTTGATGTTATGGGAAAACAGATATTCATCCAAAGACAGGATTCTTAAAAATTGGGGTTTTGAAAACGCATGTGATTTGAAACAAAGGAAATCAGATAAATACCATTATGCAATCGGATTTCCATGGTTTCCATTATTTCAAACCACATAAGTACTTTTAGGCCAGTCAAAATCGACAATAAATCGGAAAAACATGATGTATCTCTGATTTTGACGTGAATACGTCTATAAAATCGGTAACCTGTTCAAAAATTTAAAAAAAATATGTAACGAAAAATGTGTGTGTGTACCTATACAAAAAGTACTCCCTACAGGTTAAAAATTTAAAACAAATATGTAACGCTACATCAGTGGTTCCCAACCTTTTCAATACTGTTACCCCTGTGACCTGTTAGGAAAATTGAAATTACCCCCACTACCCCCAGCCCCTTAAATATTATTATTAATACAAACCATGCAAGCAAATATAAATATCTTTACTTTTACCTCCGCGGGGGAATTACCCCCAGATTGGGAACCACTGCCCTACATGTTCAAAAATTAAAAAAAAATATGTAACCAAACATTTCAAAACATGTTGACTTGTTGATTTGTTTTCTTAAGCCTGTTTGAGACAACGTCTAATTTTTTGTATTTTTCACACGAAAATTTTCTAAATTGGTAGTTAACCAATAAAAATAGTCACTTGGATACCAACGCGCGCTTTCCATTGGTTAGTTACCATTTACTGCTAAATTTTATACAAAATTTGACATCGAATCCTGTTTGCAACGATGGATAAAGTTTGGGCAAATTTTTTAGAAATTTTCGTGTGAAAAATACAAAAAATTAGACATCGTCTCAAATGGGCTTTATATAGAAATATTTCCGAATTGGCGCACAAACTTATCGGATTATCTTCAGTTATAATTTTGAATTGGTAATCATCAAAACATCACAAAAACAACAGAAATTATCAAGTAATTTTGAGATGCCAAGGGAAAATTCAAAACCTGAAGAATTGATTATTAGTTTAGTTTATATACTGAAATTTTTCGGTTTAAAAAAATTTTTGATTAAGAGTTTAAGTTCGAATTAAATATAAATTATTTGAACTTAAATTAAAGCCGAAAAAATTATTCGGGAAGGGTTCACAATAATTATATTAAAAATTGATATCAGTGTTTGCACAAAAGTAAGTAAGCACAAAAAATATTACGCGCCATATTTTTAAAGTTCAACCAAGAGGGTACTTTATATAAAAGCCAAAGAACTGCAGTCATCAGAATTTTACTTATCTTCTTATATCCTAAAATTTATTGTTGGTACTAAAAGGATTATCAGATAATTCCGTTCGGATTAAATAATCTTAATATATAACTCAAAGTTATATACAAACTCATACAAACTCAAAGTTTGTATGTATGTCCGTCCCATCAAAATATCCCCAACGGAAAACACGATTGAATTGAAATTTTAACTGGTTATTCAGCTAAGAGTTCTAAGGTTAACGCCACTATTCCCAGCTTTCTAAGTCAATTTTCAATGTTTTGAAAATAAAAGTAAAAAAAATATGACCAATTTTGTGATTTTATAATAATAAAATTAGAAGTTAACTATAATAAATGATCCTGTGCAATAAGGAGTTTCCAGGTCATTCAAATATTAGGAGGTCATGGCGGCCGGCAGGCCGCCTGATCTGCTAGTAATTAAATAATTAACATAAAAGGCTTCGAGGCTATGTTCGTTAGGTTTTACGTGAATACATCGTTGAGGGATACCCGTTTTATCTCAGGTCTACCGATCAGCTAAATACTAATGATAAATTTTGAATTATCAATTTTCTGCAAAAGCTTGGAAGTTGTTTTCATGTTTTCAAATCGATGTTATCCGATCGGTAGACCTAGGCGAAAACGGATATCCCTTGACGACGTATTCACGTAAAACCTAAAGGCTATGTCTCCGACATAGCCTCGAAGCCTAGGCTTTAATTTTTTTAGTAAAATTTAAGACTTTTTTCAGTTTTTTGCTCTATATCTCCTAAACATATTAAAAAATCAGAGATACATCATGTTTTTCGAATTTAGCGATTTTTTGTGTCGATTTTGACTGGCCTATTTTCCAAACACAAATTTTCATGAATCGACCGCTGAAGACAAAAAATAATCGAGATCTAAACAGCGGCGGATCCGGGGCGATCGCCCCCCCGCCTTAGGGTTCAAAAACCATCTCTCAGTAGAAAATTCTGGGTACACACTTGATTGTTTCATCGACTAATCAAAATGTTCTACTACTTCTAAATCTCTGAAAAAAGCTTTCATTAAAATAGGTAACATAAAAAGAAAAAACAACATTTTATCTACCGACTGTTCAACAGTAGCGTTGTTATATGCGTATCCTTAGACACATAATGTACTTCATATTACACTAGTGGAATATGAATTCATATTCATGAAATTCATTCAATTCATGAAAAAAATATGAATTCATATTCCACGGCTCCGCCATTTATTGAAACGATTATATACAATTTCATAATTTTTTTTAGATTTTTCCGGTAGCAAATTCAATTTTAGAGTACACGGCATTTCCGTATCACTCTCTTCTGAAGATATTCTCGAACAAATTAGCTTTTACCAAATACTTTTACGCACAAAACAATTTAAAAAGTATTGTATACAATTCGTATATAATGCGTCATATTACACTAGAATAATTACAAAACTCGCTCACTGCGTTCGCTCGTGTTTTAAACAATTCTCGTGTAATATGACCTGCATTATATACTCGTTTAATAATATACTATATTTTACCGAAAATCGTCATCAAAACAACACTTCCCTGCTTATATACGCGCAGGGAAATTGAATTTTAATTACTAGTCCGGTAATAATTAGTAATTGTAACAAAATTAAAGCGACGTCGTTCTTTTCGTTATTACTTATTATTGTTTGACAGTAACTATCTATGGTAACTATGTAGTCAACAAACTGACAAACTTGATTTTTGCTCATTTTAAAAATTAAAATTTCGATTTTTTACGATTTTCGGTAAAATTTAACACCATACTTGTCAGGAAAATGTCTCACTTTACTCGAAGCTTTAAAATACTCGGCACAGAGTGCCTCGTATTTCAACATTGCTCCTCGTCAGTAATGTATTATTTTCCTGACTTTTAGGTAAATAACTATTTTATATGTAAATTCAAAAAAATATAAGAATAATACAATACGTAGAAAATCAAAATTCAAAAAATTTTAAAAAAGAGACATTTAACATGACATTTCATGGTGAAATATTTCATGGTGAAATAACGTTATATTGTACTGTCGTATTACGAATTTTTCATTTTTTCAAATTTTCTTAATTCAGACCTGTTATTTGTTAAATGTCTCTTTTTTAAAATTTTTTGAATTTTGATTTTCTACGTATTGTATTATTCTTATATTTTTTTGAATTTAACCATAAATACATACTAAAAACCACAAATTTACTTAAAATTTTTTATTTTGAGTTCTTTTTCTATTTTATATGTATTACTACTAGCAAATACTTTACAATTGAAGGGCTCGGGGCAACAAGGATACATGCCACATTATGTTAATTAAGAGAAATGTACGTTTTAATATTTCATTCAAATCCTGAAATCAAATTAAAATATATTTTTCACAATTCCGGGAGTAAAGTGCTCACTTTACTCCCGCCTTCGCGGGACTAAAGTAATACTTTTTTTCCGCGCCATTATGGCGTGCTATTAATCTGAAATTTTGCATATGGCTTCTTACGACAAATCGCTGAGAGATTCTAGTAACGGGGGTAAATTTTTTGCTCAGTTTTTCGATATCTAGCGCCGTTTTCGAGTTATTGCAATTTCAAAATCTCAAATTTAGTTATTAACCAATGTAATTCAGCATTTTCAGCAAAATTGTGAAAAATAGTATATACACCTTAGGACTAAGGTTCTTTTCATCCCGTGTGCGATTTTTGCACTCGGCTCACACCTCGTGCAAAAAACTTCACACGCGGGATGAAAAGCAGCACCTTAGTCCCATGATGTATAATATACTATTTCACAATTCCGGGAGTAAAGTGCTCACTTTACTCCCGCCTTTGCGTGACTAAAGTAATACTTTTTTTCCCGCGCCATTATTGCGCGCTATTGATCTGAAACTTTGCATATGGCTTCGTACGACAAATCGCTGGGAGGTTACTGTAACGGGGGTAAATTTTTTGTTCAGTTTTTCGATATCTAGCGCCGTTTTCGAGTTATTGCAATTTCAAAATTAGTTATTAACCCATGTAATTCAGCATTTTCAGCGAAATTGTGAAAAATAGTATATACACCTAGGGAACTAAGGTTCTTTTCATCCCGTGTGCAATTTTTGCACTCGGCTAACACCTCGTGCAAAAACCTTCGCACGCGGGATGAAAAGCAGCACCTTAGTCCCATGATGTATAATATACTATTTTAAGTTCAACTCATTAAAAACATCTGTACCTAACAATTTAAACCCGAAAATTTTATTTTTAAGGGTAGGTAACGACTTTATGACTCCGATTCTAAAATATCTCTGTTTTTTTAAATTTGTGGCATGTATCCTTTTTGCCCCAACCCCTTCAATTGACAAACGGGAAACTTTGATAAATTATTGGCGACAGGTGTTTACAGCGCCTCTACTGGCGTGAAATGCGGTTTACGCGGCATCAATAAATTCTATTGGACGGAGACGTTTTGAGACACGACTGCATTTAGGCATACGTATATTATCATTCGGTAAATTGTCTGGATCCGCTAGTATGTAACAAATTTTAGTAATTTGTTTTATTTTCTAAGTACGTCCCTGCCTAGAATCTGATTTGGGGTTGGTTGAGTTTGCGTTTTGAACGCAAGACGGCACTTTTGGAATGTGAGTTCGAGAAGTGAGTGTGTTCACGGTGCTGGTCTTGTCAAAAGATTTGGTAAGTTTTGCTTTTTCTGTAAAATTTGTAGGGAGACACCTTCATAGTGGACAAATTTGCATGTTTTTTTGATACCTTTTGGTAGTTCGATTTTTTGGTGCTTGTAAAGTTGTTTTCGTTTCCGATCTTTTCATAAATTTAATTTTAATACGGCAAATTTTAATTTGCATTGACGAGCTTATCCATCGATGATAATATTTTATCTTAGCTCGCGAATTTTCCACAACGTTAAATTTTAATCTAAGTAAAATATTTAATTTTAAGAATTAAATTAATTTACTTTTGTTGTGAACTACTTGTCTTTTTTTATGTTTCTCCAATAGGATAATACTAAGGCAAGTAGCTACGATTTTCTTTCACCGGTTGTGGCTGTCGATTTGTCGACAGCAAACTTCTTGCAGAGATCATTTTTTTGTTTATCTGTCACCTTTTTTTTTTGGAACTTATGACCCTAGCTTCCGCATCATCTTCAGCTAGATAACATCAGCGGGCCTCTACAGTAACTAAAAGCTGCTTGATTTATTCCCAGCGTGTAGATAGAAAAATTCTGGATCCCCAACAAGGGAGGAGGAATTTTTAATCTCAAGTAGACCTAACAAACTCAAAAGGTAAATCAAGGAGGGGAATCACTGGGTAAATCTGGTGTATAAGTGAAGGAAAATCTGAGGACATCCGAGGAAATGCGAAAAAATCTTAAGAAATAGAAAATCCTAGAAAATTTGACTGAGGAATCAAAAATGAACTGAGAAATCTCAGGAAATCTTAAGAAATTTTAGATTTAAAGAATTTTAGAAAATCTTAGAAACTCGAGAAAATCCAAAGTAATTTTAGGAAATCTTGGAAAATTTTAGAAATAAAGACATATTTTTGCTTCTCAACTTTTTCGAAAAGAAATCTTAAGGCAATCCAGAAGAAAATCAGGAGACGTCTTTCAAAAATCTCGTAAAAGTAAATGTAGTGTACAGAAATTGGACTTGTGACTTATGCCTCGAGGTGATTTGTGGAACAATTCAGCTTAACCTTTTCTAATTGTCTAATTATTAGATATTATTTATGTTATTCACCCCTTCTGGGGTCAACCACACAAACCTACTGACTAGAGATCGACGCCACATTGGTATGCTCGCAATAATTCAGACATTTAATATAATGAAAGACAAGAGAGAATCGCTAGGGAAATCTGGTGTATAAAGTATAAGTGAAGGGAAATCTTAGTAAAATTTCAGAAAATCTTAGGAAATTTCAGAAAATCTTAAGACAATTCTGGAGGAAATTCAGTGAAATCTTTCAAAAATTTTGTGAAAGAAAATCTAGACTACAGACGCATGCATAAGATGCCGTTAGTGTCGATTTAGAAAAGAGTTTCTTGAAGTTCTCCGAGATCTTCGGTTTCTTTTAAATAATAACTATATGCGCATGCGTAAGTACCATTTGTGGGCTTCCCCGTACGTATTGTTAAGTAAGGTAAGGGTTGCGCAGGAGTTAAACAAAAAATTTTTAAATGAAAACAACTGCCAAGAAATGACAATAATAAACCGGTGTTGCAACGAATTATATCAAATTTTATATGCACGTTTTCCTTGCACGCCAATTTAATTACCTTTGTATTTCCAATGCCGATTATAAAAAAATTTAAAACAGGTTTTTCCAGCCAGGACTTGATTCTTTGTTTTATTGCAAATATTTAATCAGATTAATTTGTATAACAGCTGACAATAAATCTACTTTAAGTTTGTTATTATTAAAATTTTGAAAGGTAAATAATATAATGAATTATACCACCAATCTAGTGCTTATCTTTCATTTGTAAATAAAACAACAATCCAATTGATTTTCTTCAACTTACCTCTACAGTCTTCTCTGTCAGTACTAGTATTTGCAATTGTTGATGTAGCCATTGTGTCAGGTTGTTTGGTAACAATCGAAAATTTTTTGAAATTTGTGATAAATTGAGAAGTTGCTATTACTCTTGACTTTTCCTGTGGATTGATGAGACAGTCCAGACACACTTTCACACAATTTTATTCCAAATTAAATTTAATAATCACAGAAATTAATATAAACGAACACCAAAATACTAAATAAACACGTAGTTCTCTGAAAAGTGATCTGAAGATGTGTATATTATAAATTTCTTTAAAATATGTCGCATCCCAAGCCTATATCGAAATTCAGTCGCCAGATTTACAGCGAATTAAAGCACTACAAGTTGAAATTATTACACTGTTTAATCGATAAAAAAATTATCGGTTAACACAAAACTGTTAATGACAAAGCGAGCTTTCAGAGTATTTAAGTTGTCAACATACAAGAACCACGAAAAAATATATTTACAATGCACATCTAAAATCGACTTGCCCCTGTTTTTATCTAGATACGTTGTGGTGGGGGTCAAGATGACACACAAAAGGTTAGTCCGATCTAAAAAAATATAAAAGTATTATCTTTGCTGAAAATTCGAGCACCAAATTCAGTGCAAATCTTAAAAGTTATGTTAAAATTTATTACGTCTAATAATTCCATCTAACTTTCTTTCTATTTTTAAATAATAATCGCGGTCTTTCTTATTTTTTCCTTGATATTTTTATGAGACCCAACCTCGAAGCAGTTTTCGGTCAAAATTTAAAATACCTTCAAATTATTAAAAAGTTATGGATACTGTTTAGTGATTAAATTTTCTTTTGTGGTTGAAAGTACAGGCCCGGGAAGTTCACAAAATTGATGACCATACCTTTCCATTATGCCCTTGATGTGGGCATAAATTAAATACCTTATAATCTAATAATTAATTAATTAATACATAATATTCCAAACTATATTTAGCTTAATTATGTTTTATTAACATCTAATATTAAAAACAAAATGACTTTTTCTAAATTTCCACTGAGGATAAAGTCCATTTTGGATTTTGGTTTAAATTTAGTTTAATGTCGATGCATATGTTATATTTTTGTATTTTGAGCATTAGCCAAAGTATTTTGGTCTTCCTGGAGGCCGATACAAAACAAAGGTTAATTAAGGCTTGGGAGTTGAAAGGACTGCATCTGGAGAAATAATCAAACTTTGCAAAATTTAAAAACGCATATTTTCACATATCGCAAAGAATTTGTAGCAATTTTAATTTTACAAAATTGTGTCATTTAATTACCAACCGAGTGGCCAGTGGCGTAGTTACTCTTTCCTACCCCGACTTACAAGATTGAATTTTAAGAAAATGCATAATCGTAAACTACCAAGTAGGTAATTAACTTTTTATACTCATAGTTGCGAAATGATAGTATTTTGCAAACAAGGAGTGAACTTTGCCCAACGCGTTCGTAGGCCAAGTTGGACAATACGCCAAAAAATGTGCAACCACACATTTTCGCATCTTATTTTATACAAGATTTTTTCTACAAAAATAAAACTTACAAACATGTTTAAGTATTTCAAAATTACCTTAAAGATTACAAATATTTTGATAGCTGATGATCAATAGCTGAATTGAAATAATATGGGAATTACAATGTGGCCGCGCGGTCACTTCCGTTGGAAATGTATTTGCTTCGGGCAGATTAGGCCAAGTTAACAAATTTCATAGCGAAAATTGACATCAACTACTTATCTTTAGAATGTAAGCAAAAACAAAAAGAGTTTTGCTCACCCACAGCTACTTATTTAAAAAAGAGCAACCCCCAGTGGCGTAACTATGGGGGGTGCAGGAGGTGCATGGCACCCCGGCGCCGACCAGAAACCGTCGCCGATAGGCGCCGACCAGTAACCGGCTCCGACCAGAAACCAGGCACCGAATAGGCGCCATGGTGTCGACGCCGGTACTTTTTTCAGGAATTCAAAAAAAAATCAAAAAGTATGAAATAGGTACCTACGAGTAGAACACGTGCGATCGACAACCGTCCGCAGACTCAAGCATAAGTAGTAAAGTCTATTATTCCAATAAAGTCTAAAGGCATATCATGCCTTTAGAAGGCATCAATTCGTCTGTTTTTAGGAAACACGCTTTTTATATTTGATGGCGGGCGAGATAAACAATCAAGAATCACAAGAAACTGACTCAAAGGCGCTTAGAGGAAGTTTAGAGGCGGCCTGGGGCGCCCGGATTTATTGATCTATTTCTTAGAACCATAACAATAATTATTAACTACTTACTAATAGTATGTAGAAGCAAAGAGTATGTACATATAGAGGGACAGCTCTTATGGGAATACTTGTCACAAGTATTTCTTGATGGCTCTGCTACGCCATCTAGTGGAGGGGGTTATCTCTACGTTTTAATTTTTGGTCCTCTATATACAGGGTGCTGAATGAGTTAACTGAACATGGGAAATTAACATGTAAAAACTTATTTTTGCAAAAATACCTCCCTGTATATAAAGGATCAGCCATAAATTAAAAATTAAAACGTAGGGATCACACCGTCTACTAGATGGCGTAGCAGAGCCATTAACAAAAACTTGTGACAAATATTTGTTAATGGCTGTTCCTCTATATATAAATACTCTTTGGTAGAAGGTATTTACTAATAAATGGGGACATTGACCGTAACTTTAATTTTCGTTTTGAAATTAAATCTGGTTTGTGTCGACTATTGATGAAAAAAAGACTTATTATTGTCAACATTATTATTATCATCCGTGATAATTTTCGCCTGCGGCGCTGTGCCTCCCGCCCCCCCCCCTTTGGTCTTCGCGTAGGCGCCACAAATTTTCATGCACCTCGGCGCCAACCAAAGTAGTTACGCCACTGGCAACCCCCAAACTGTCTTTGTGGCAACCTCCTAAACATCAGCCACATCTTAAGACACTGCCCAAAATATCAGGCAGCAAGACATTTTGCCGAACTGCCTGATAGCCTAGAAGATATACTATCAAACACAAGATACAACGTTCTAAAGTTACTCAAGTTTCTACAGTCATCGGGTTTATTTAGCAAAATTTAAAATTTAATCTTTTTATTATCTCATTGTAAATTCACTTCAAATATGTTATTTAGTTTTTTATAGTTATTTAATTAATTGTGTAAATGTTACTATAATATTAAGTAGTGCTAATAACCTACGTTGATGCACTTTTTTGTTTATTCCATTTTACTTTGTATCTGATAATAAAAAAAAAAAAGAGTTTATTTCCTTAAATAAAAATTTAGAAAAAAGAAAAATGATCTTTTATTTTATGAAGTTTAAACTAAACTTTCATTGAATATAATAGATATTACTTCATATTATACCCTTATGATTTCACAAAAATAAACAAAAGAAAAATTTTAATTAAAAAAATTTAAATAAAAGTTAATCGGGTTTTAAAATTTAAGCGGAGAATTAAATTAAATTCGAAGTTTTACATTGGTTTATTCTTTTAGGCTCTTAAACTTATTTCAGTTATCTTTTTTAGCGTTACATTTGGAGCTGTTTAATTTATTAATTTTTCGTGCTGATACTTTAAAATATAATAATTATAATAAATTAAAAAATTAATTAGATACCTAAATCTTTTGGAACTTTGATAAATTTTATAATCAGATAAATACAAAATTTTCCCACTAAATTTTTCAAAGAAAATTCCCTGACTTTTCCAGGTTTTCTTTCCCTGACATTTTAGTATCGTAATACTAAACAATAATGGTAATACAGTAATCGAAAAACAATTTGCACCGAAAAAATACATAATTTAATAAAAACAAATATTATTATGACATTTATTTCATACAGTAATATATTGTCGTGTTACCAAATCATTTTTTGAAAAATTTGTGAAAGTTTTAATTTTTGATTTGTGGAAAATAATTTTTTCAGTTTAAATTTAATTTTAAAAAAAATTAAAAAGGAAAATTTGATTATTTAAAATATAATTTAATATTTAAAAATAATTTAATATTCGCATCTGACGATATGTGCTACGCGACACATGAAACATGTAATGCAAATAAAAATAAAATAAAAACCAAGTGTTTTTCTAAAATAGCGAAGATATTGTACATACATTCTACAATATATATTTAATAATGCACAAACGACCGATCAAAGCTTTTCCCTCGCTAGTCCAAGGGATCAAGATCTTTAAAGCGAAAGCTAAGAAATCATAATGATCTTTTATCGATTTACCTATATTTATTATATGCTTCAAAATTTCAACGAATGCATTTGACACGAAAGTATGTCTATGGGACAAACTGAATCCAATTCAAAGGCTGAATTGGTATCTCGTCCCGTACAAAAGTGAATATTTCGCTGGTCGAATAACTGTATTCCGTCCCACGTACGAGACGGGATTTTTCCCAGCCCGCAATCTGCTCTATTCCAGATAGAGAAAAGAAATAAGAATAAATAATAAAATTTAATAAAAATAATAAAATTCGAAATTAGAATAATATTTCCCAGAAAATAATACATTTTCAATTAAACAAAAAATACTTTTCCTTACCCTTTCAGCCGTACCTGCATCTGCATGAAAAACTTAAATGGAATTCAAGTTTGGAATTTTAGTGTACAGGTAATTATGTGGAATTTTTGTGAAGTAATAGTAGAATTTAGGAAATTTAGTAATTTGTTTCTTCCCGGCATTTTGGGAGATATTTTTGCATTCTATTTAAATTTTGAGAGTTTTGTTAAACTTTTTGGCATTTTGGAATCTCAGTGTACACAATTTTTCAAAAATATACCTCTTATGACACCTCAAATTAAAGGTAATTTAAAATGCTAACTTTTTACGTAAAGAAAATTAAAATCTATCGACAATAAATTTAAAAAAATTTTTTTTGCATTGTAGAATACACGTAATAAATACGTTATAAACTTGTTATAAAACACTGTATATTTAAATCAACTGATGCTCTAATAATATATTTAAAAAAGCAGTAATTGTAAACATGTTTTGATTATTCATGTTATTTTCCCATTTCAAAATAATTCACGTAATCAACGTAGTACTTAAAAATTTTAATAAAGCAGAAAAATTGATAGAAGAATTAAAAAGACATGCATGTTTAGACTAATCAACTAATAATAAATTATTAGTACCTAATCTATATTATGTAGTAGATATTAATACTTTTTAAAATTTAATATTAAAGTCATAAGTTGTTTATAAATACAAAAACAATTACTTGTTTACTAAAGTAATTATTTACACATGTTGTTTTTTGTTAAAATTAATTGTTTACTCCAAAGTAATTTTGCCAACGAAACACGTCGTATTTGTTTCCGTGAACTTTTTTTTTAAATAGAGCCAGTGGACTGTGGATTGCGGACTCATCCCTCCGTAAGCAATTTGCAAATTGAAGTAATTTTTGATTGGTTAGAGTCAATAGAACTTTTTACACTGTAATAATAATAGCAATAATTTCTTTCTTTGCAAGAAAATATGTTTAAAGCACAGAACTGGCTCAACAAACCAAACATCAAATCCAAAAAAATATTTATCAAATATAGTATACAGTCAGGGACGTGCTTAAGGAGGGGAAAGCTCCCCTCCCCCCCAACATTGGAAAAAAGTTGGCAAAGTTGGTAATTTTCATTGAAAGTTGGCAAAACTATCAGTTGGTACAAATGGCATTCCCTTGAATAAAACGCAAAAAAGCTAAAAAAAAAAGCTCATTCTTATACTGCGAGGAACAAAGTCGTTGGTAATTTTACGACTGCTCCCCCCCTCTCATAAAAGTTGGTTCGGCATGTCCCTGTATACAGTATATTAAAATAGTTTAAGTATGGTTGACCTTTCATAGTAATCAGTAAAATTAGTTGAGTAAGAGGTCAGTAAGAACAAAAATTAAGTTGTCCGACGTTTCGGGATCTTTTTATTGACAAAATTTTCAAGGCTAAAAAATATATGAAAACATGAAAATTTTACAAAATAAAAAGTTAAGAATTACAGAAATAATAACTGAAATAAATAAAATTGAAGTACAAAAATTTAAAAATAAAGCAAAAAACAATTTAAGTATAAAGTAAAAAAAATTTAATATTGAAATTAGAAAGAAATAGTAAAAATTGAAAATTAAACACAAAAACAATGGATGGAATACTAACCTAAATAGAAAAATTTTGAAGTAAGAAGTGACATCCTTCCGTTTCTTGGCCGTGTTCGACCACGCTTCGACCAGCCACGTGGTGTTTTGTTCAAATTCAAACACAAAGACAACTCTAACCCAGAAGGATGATTAGTTCGAACTAAACAAATGCAACGCTAAAATGCAACGTTAAAATGCAACGCTCAGTGCTGTGGGGCAAAAGGGCAAGTGACCCCCCAAGGATGACTCGGATTGTATTATTTTTGGTCTGTTCAGTGGCGTATTTACAGGGGGGCTCATAATACCCCATTGTAACCAATATTAATCTACCCTATAATACAAAATGATAAAGCTTTTTAGACAAATTTTGCTTATTTGCTAACTCAAAATAAAAGTTTAAAGGATTAAAAGTTTGAAAAAAACCCTCTAATATAAAAAGATAAGGCTTTTTATCCAGATTAAGATTATTAACCTCTTAATTATTTAATTGGTTAATTACCAACTAAGAAATTTTACTACTTATATGAAATATTATTTTTTTAAATTAACCTTCTCATTACTCAATCAAAATATAATATCTAACAAGTATTCCCAACACAGCGCTAAAATGCAACGTTTTAATGCAATCCTATTTCATAATAGTCAGATAATCTGACAACCAACATTAAAAATCCTATAAAAACAAGAAGTCAAACTTTGTTGTTCCTTGGTATGTTGTTACCTTAATAGAGAATATATGATCCGTTGATCCGATGAGATGTTGATCTCTCATAGTCTTGGACACTATATGATCTATGACTACAAATAAATATCAAGGGCAGAGCTTTGACAAAGTTGGTATAGTATATATCTATAGGCATTTATTTAGTCATGGACAGTTATGTTATACATATGTAGCATTCTAGCATTAACAAAATGTCAAGCAAAGAATGGAATAAAAATTCAAAGTGAAAGCGACATAACAAATGTTGTATGGAAAGAAATTTTGTAAAAAGAAGGATTTTTCACATACATGTAATTACGATCGGGCGAAATCGTAAATCGTTCTGGGGGTTTTTGCCCATTCAGTTCGAGTTTCTTCATTTGTTAAAAGCGGTTATTTGCTGATTTTATTGACGCGAAACCCAATTCAATTTTTTTTGGATAGTTCTTAGAGATGGTACTAAACCACCTAATTCTGCCAGTTGCTTTCTCAACTGCGCTGTCGTATGAAAACAATTTGTTAAGATAGTAAATAATTATCTTAACGTAATGTTTATTTTTCACTTTAGTTCAATGCCTTTTCTTCCACCAATTTTTTTTTTTTTTTATTATCAGATACAAAGTAAAATGGAATAAACAAAAAAGTGCATCAACGTAGGTTATTAGCACTACTTAATATTATAGTAACATTTACACAATTAATTAAATAACTATAAAAAAAACTAAATAACATATTTGAAGTGAATTTACAATGAGATAATAAAAAGATTAAATTTTAAATTTTGCTAAATAAACCCGATGACTGTAGAAACTTTAGTAACTTTAGAACGTTGCATCTTGTGTTTGATAGTATATCTTCTAGGCTATCAGGCAGTTCGGCTAAATGTCTTGCTGCCTGATATTTTGGGCAGTGTCTTAAGATGTGGCTGATGTTTAGGAGGTTGCCACAAAGACAGTTTGGGGGTTGCTCTTTTTTAAATAAGTAGCTGTGGGTGAGCATAGTATGGCCAACCCGAAGTCGGTCAATAACAACTTCTTCTTTCCTACTTAATTGTTCTATATGTTTCCAAATAATTGTGTTTTTTTTTGAGTCTTTTAATTTATTATGTTTAATTTCTTGCCACTCGTCTTCCCATGTTGTCAGTATTTTAGTTTTTATTATAAATTTTTTATTTTCTTGATCTTTTAATGTATTCCCAGATAGCACAAAATATTCTCGGAATATTCTCTGAATCACTAAAACGTATGTATATATTCCGATTATTTTTAGAATATTATTATAATATATATAAATTCAAAATATATTCATCGAATATTTCTGACAGAATATTCCTATAACATTATGTAAACATTATTCACAGAATATAAATAATTACAAAATATATTCATAAAATATTCCTTAAAGAATATTCATATAAGATAAGTAAAAATTGATTCAAAGAATATTTACTGCAGAATATTATTTTACTTCATTCTAAGAATATTCTAATAATATAGATTATGATTTTTATTTTGTAAATTCTAAAACCCCAATAGAACCATAAAAATCAGTATTTTTGGTATAATAAAAGTATGCTTTTATAGAAAGTTGTGGTTATTCATTTACTGTCTGTATTGGCATATTTATAATTAATATTAATTTTTTTATTGTTGCAAATAATCCCCAAGCGTACCTATTTAATATGCAAATGATGCGACATTCAATGTACCTAGTATTAAAAAAATACTATTTTTACAACAATTTCAACCTTATATTAAAGGATTAAATCGAATCGGGCAAGACAGGTATTTAAATAAACGAAACAAAAGTAGTTTAAAATCATAACGTTTCGTAAAATTATTCCAGTCGCTAGCTTCAACCAATGACACCCCTTATTCATTCTCGAGTTGGACTCGCCCAAAACGAATATCGAGTTCTGCACATGGCGGATGGCGCATTGTGCTAAACAAAATTAATATTGTGAAATTGTTTCCGTTCATATTTACTTATTGTTTAATCATTGATCAGGTATGTATTATATAATAATATCCATTATACTTTAATTATTACGATGTAATATTAATTTCTCTTTCGACTTTTTTCGTTGGACGTTTGAAACATAACCTAAATTTATTATTGCCGGCTAGATATAATATTTGATTTACTATTTATACCGTTAGTACATTGAAAGAGTCAAATAATATCAAATTTGTTATAATTATAATTAAAATGAAGCGTATACGTGTATCATCGAGGCACTTTAAACGAATTGTTAAGCAACAGACCAATGATATTTTAACATTAGTAAATACCGATGACACTCCTAATGATGATTCTTCAGATGATTCCCCAGTTGATTCGATCATAAATATTCCAGATAGTTCAGACAGCCAACTTGATATGATATATGAAAATATCGATAACAATTTTTCGACTAGTAATGTACTACCTATATTAAATAGTACCCTTCTAAATTCGGTTCCTTCAACTTCCACTGATAACACTGATGATTTATTTAACGCTACTACTGGTTTTGCATTAAATTATATAAATAAACCTGAACATAATATTGATATTCCTACTCGATTAAGTTATAAATTCAAAATAAAATACCTTAATTTTATATTAATACATTTTATTTTATTCGTAATATTACCGATACCTCAACACCTTTGGGTACAAATAAGAAATTCTGATTTTGATTGATTGATTGAATATTACCGATTACTATTAAAACTTTTTTGTAATTGCAGAGGCGGTACAGCATATAACCCAAACAGCTACTGATAAGCAAATAGAAATTCAAGCAGCAAAATGGCTAACTAAAGCTACTGAAAGGCTAAAGAAGAAAAATCAAGCACCAATAAATAAAGAAGCACAATAATTATTATAGAGTTCGTTTATTATTTATTTAAATTTATTATTTAATTTTTTGCTTTGTATTAATTTGTAATACGAGTTCAATGTTTATTTATGTTTTTATTTTAAAGTTTATATATAAATAATAAATTTATATTTTACAAATTGTTGAGTATAGAGATCTTTTAAATCAATTTAAATTGACCGACGTTTCGAGTCTTCTTATAATTGACCCATTTTCAAGGCTAAAAATTATACAATAAAAATAAAATTATTAAAAAATTTTTAAAAATATTTTTACATGAAATTGACGAATTTTTTGACAAAATAATGTCATAGTAATGATGTTATATTAATTATGTGAAAAATAAAAATAAAAACAAATGAATTATTTAGTTAGCATAAAAATACTTTTTAAAATTTTTCAAAAACTTTTACAATTAACAATATAAAAATTAAAAATTAAAAAGAATTTGACCAAGGATTATCATAAGGTTTTCATTATATCCAGGATGTATTTATATCCACCATGAAAAAATTGCACATCTCGTTTATCATTCATGGTATTAGAATTTATATGGATATTGATGGCCTCTTTTATTTTACGTTTCTTATCTATCTTTTCCCTAGCCAGTATTCTGATATTCTCACGTTTTATGGAATGAAAGTTTTCGGTCATATGTTTGCATAAAGCAGTAAAAGTATTGTCATCTTCCTCACGGAAGAAAACGCGGGCATTTTTGATATCTCTTAAGTGTTCTTTTATGCGAATACCTAATTTCCTAGAATTGTGATATTTTTTAAATATTCATCCAACAATTTAGTATATTTCTCCTAGGTCTTCATAATATTCTGAGAATAATTTACAAAATAATTAAAATGTTATTTGAATATTTCGAGAACAATTTCTGTATATTCACTCCAAGTTCTAACAATATTCGCAGAACATTCTTTAAAATATGCATAGAATATTTACAGAACATTGTTTAAGGGGACATGGGAATATTCTAAGCATATGCTGAGTACATCTAGGAAGATTTACAGATGATCCACAGAATATTTCAATATGCAAATGCTATATTCATAGAATATTATCAGAATATTTTTGTGCTTACTGGGTTAATGTCTAAATTATATTTCTTAAGGAGTTCATTTATTTTGATCGGTAAAGGTTTTTTTTGTTTTATTATCATTTTTCAAAAAACCGTTTTACACAGAATTCATTACACTTTATTTCACTAGCAATTGAAAGGTCCAATGCAAGAAAGTTAAAAAGTACTTTTTTCGTGTGAGATAAATCCATTTTAAAGCATTCAAAGCCAAATTATTCTATTGACTTGAATTTTTTAGTGATTTTCTATGACAAAAGGGCAGTTTTATTACGTACCTTAAATTTTCAATATGGCTCCTAGTAAGCTCCATATTATCTCATATTATCATAATTCATAACATATTATATTATCTCAAAACTGGCAAAAAGTGACATAGTAACTTCTATTGCTGTATTAGAGTACATTATGTTAACCCTTTCAGACACGAATTATGAAGGGGTTGTAGGAAAATGTTCAAACTCAGCATGTGAACTGTTGTAATATTAATTTACAATGTAACGGATAGATGGTGTTACCTATCTATGTACCTAGCAATGTTATCGCTGGTACTAAATGTATAACCATCTATCTGAAGACTGTAATCATCAAGTATCCACTTGATGTTAACAGGTCAGTGTATTGTTATGTAATGTTTGTGTTAGTTGTTATTAAATTTATTAAATTGTGTGTATCTCTCTTTGTCTACTGCCAACCTTCCCAATAGGTTATGGGCCCAGTAAGCAACTAAGAGAATACTATTTATTTAATTTTTGATTTGAATTTGTGCAAATATTGCGTTCATAATTTATAAATAAAAATTATGGAAGAATCGCAATTGGAAATTATGCAACAACAAATCGCACAGTTGCAATTGAGGTTAAATGGAAGGACCGAATCGCGATCGACAATTGTAACGATGATGGGAGGATTGCCAGAGAACAAACATTTAAATGGAGAAAATTTCAGCGAATGGAAGCATAACATGAAAAATTTTCTTATTGATGCTGGTATGTGGAAGTATGTGGTACCTGCAACCGACTCAAAGTTAGATGCTGAAATAGACGAAAGAGTTCTTGCGAAGATTAATTTGTCCATTAAACCTGGAGCAGCAGCTGAGATCAAAAATGTGAAGACAGCGAAAGAAGCTTGGGACAAATTATGTCGAGTCTACGAACAAACGGGTACGTTGCATTTGATAAGTCTGTATGCACAATTATTTAAAATAAGACTAGAAAATTGCAACGGGATGGAGGAGTATATAAATAAAATGTTAAATATCACTGATCAGTTGGAAGCAATTGGTGAACCTTTTAAAGATCACGTAATCGGTGGTCTAATGTTGGCTGGACTATCGGAAGAATATCAACCATTATTGTTAGGCATTCAAGGATCGAAGCAAAGCACAACTGTAGAATTTGTGAAAAATTTATTATTGCAACCAAATGTTCAGCAAATTAAAGTAATAAGTAGTGCAGAATCGAGTGCGTTTTACAGTAAAAATAAAAGCAAATCAAATAATTTATATGAACCAATAGGATCGAAGAATAGAGAAATTCGATGTTATAAGTGCAACAACATTGGTCATAAAGCCAATACCTGTCCTCATCGAAAGAAGATTGGTTCAAAACAACACAATAATAGTAGATCAGAAAGTACGCAGTTTATTGGGTTGTGTAGTGATTTGTGTGATAACGATAATGATTGGATTTTGGATTCGGGTGCTTCAGTGCATTTATCGGCAAATGTTAATAATTTTGAGAACTATAAAAATTACGATAATTGCAGCATCGAAGTTGCAAATGGTACAACGTTGAATAGTGTTGGTAAGGGTCAAATAAAAATTGATCTTATCGGTAATAAGACATTAGCACTTCAAGAAGTTATTCATGTGCCAGGAGTTAAGAAAAACTTGATTTCGGTTGGTCAAATGGTTAAACATGGAAATACTCTAGTGTTCGATGAAAGACATGGGTGTAGAATTACAAGGTTAAACATAAATATTAACAATGAAGATGTGCTGGGCAGTGGAAGATTAGAAAAAGGTGTTTACAAATTAAACAATTCGGTTAATTCAGTGAATTTTGTAAAAATAAATAACTCTCATGCGTTATGGCATCGAAGGTTGGGACATATAAATCGTGTATCTATGAACTTGATGAACAATGGTTTAGTTGAAGGTGTTGTAATCAAAGATAAAAATAGTAAACCGTGTGAAATTTGTGTAAAAGGAAAATTATCGCGAGCACCGTTTAATAAACATGGCGCGTCTCGAGCAACAAAAAAGCTCGAACTGATTCATTCGGATGTATGTGGTCCGATGAATACAAAATCGATTGGTGGTGCAAAATATTTTCTAACGTTTACCGATGATTTCTCAAGAAAAACAATAGTGTATTGTCTTAAAAATAAAAGTGAAGTCACAGAAAAATTTTTAGAATACAAGTCGTTTGTTGAAAATCAAAGCCAAGAAAAAATCAAGTGTCTACGTACTGACAATGGAACGGAATACGTGAATAAAGAACTTCTGTCTCATTTAAGAAAATTTGGAATTCAACATCAAACAAGTGTCCCATATACACCACAACAAAATGGGGTTGCAGAAAGGCTCAATAGAACGTTGGTTGAAAGTGCACGATGTATGATGATAGAAGCGAAATTAGGAACAGAATTTTGGGCAGAAGCGATACTTACAGCAACATACTTAAAGAATAGATGCCCAACGAAGCAATTAAATCGTATGACACCAGAGGAAGCGTGGAACAACAAAAAACCAAATTTATCGCATTTGAGAATATTTGGTTGCAAAGCGCTAGTTCACATACCGAAGGTATATCGAAAAAAATTCGATGAAAAAGCAGAAGAATACATTTTTGTGGGATATAGCGAAACGGTTAAGGGATATAGATTTGTTCATCCAATAACAAAAAAATTAAAGATATCTCGAGACGTTGTATTTCTTGAAGACCAATTAATAAATATTGGTACTAAAGAATCCATTGAAGGATTATTTCCACAACAACCCGTACAAATAATACACCAGAATAAAGATGACATCAGGAATGAAGAAATTTGTACTCGTGATTTTGAAACCGTCAGCATTAATAATGATGTAATTAGTGCTCGTGACGTTGTTCCAAATAGCAGCAATGTTGAAATTGAAACCGTCAGCATTAATAAAGATGAAATTAGTACTAGTGACATTGTTGCAAATAATAGTAATGTTGATGCTGAAGCCGTCAATAATGATGTTGTCGATAATGTCGAAGTACCGGTTGGGCAAACAGCGACTAATTTACCTAGACGATCACAACGTGTAACTGAACGCAATAAAGATATTTTTAATTCGGAATTTGTAGTTTACCAATCAATTTTAAGTGATCCAATAACACTTGAAGAAGCTCTTAAAAATGAAGACAGTGAAAAGTGGAGAAAAGCAATAAATGAAGAAATGGAAGCCCACAAAATTAACAAAACTTGGATTCTGTGTGATGTGCCGAAAGATCGAAAAGCTATCAAAAGTAAATGGGTGTTTAAAACTAAACTTACCGCCGAAGGAACAATTGATCGATACAAGGCAAGATTAGTTGCTAAAGGATTCACTCAAAAGGAAGGTATTGATTACGATGAAACATATGCTCCTGTCGTACGACACAGTTCGATACGTTTATTGATAGCCCTAGCAGTGAAAAACGATTGGAACATTGATCAAATGGACGTAGTAACTGCGTTCTTGCATCCAAAATTAAATGAAGAAATCTATATGGAATTACCGGATAAAAGAACTTGTAGATTGCAGAAATCGATTAATGGTTTAAAACAAGCAAGTCGGGTTTGGTACAAAGAACTTGACAAAACTATTAAACAATTAAATTTCGAACAATCAAAATTTGATCCATGTATTTACATAAAGCAGAAAACCAGCAAAATGTTAATTTTGGCTATATATGTGGACGATATTTTGATTTTTTCTCAAGATGACGAATTGAAGAATGAAGTAAAAAGCGAATTAGTGAAATCATTTAATATGAAAGACTTGGGCGAGGCACACTATTGCCTTGGAATAAAAATCGTTCGTGATAAAAAAAGTGGTACTATAACGTTGGATCAAGAAAGATACATCAGTCAGATCTTAAAAAGATTCAACATGAGTGAATGTAAAGATGTCTCAACACCATTCGATGCAAATCAAGTATTGACAACAGATATGCAGCCAAAGACCGACGAAGAAATTATTAAGGTTCCTTATCAAGAGGCCATCGGAAGCTTGATTTATGCGGCACAAGGAACACGGCCGGATATTACATATGCTGTTGGAAAAGTTAGTAGGTACAGTAATAATCCAGGAAAAGCGCATTGGGCTGCTGTCAAAAGAATTTTTAGATATCTCCAAAAAACGAAACAATTCAAACTCACGTTTAAAAAAGGAGCTGGTGATTTGCATGGTTATTGTGATTCGGATTGGGCGGCAGATGTGGATGACAGAAAATCTACTGCTGGTTACATTTTTTTGATGAGTGGAGGTGCTATAAGTTGGGCATCAAAAAAGCAACCAACAGTGGCTCTTTCAACTACGGAAGCAGAGTATATGGCATTAAGTTTTGCAACTCAAGAAGCTATTTTCATTCAAGGTCTTAAGAATGAATTGGAAAGAAATGTGAACAGTGTACAAATATTTTGCGATAATAAAGGAGCCGTAGATCTTAGCAAAAATGCAGGCTATAGATGTAGAACCAAGCACATTGACGTCAAGCACCACTTTGTCCGCGAAAAGCAAGAAACCGGACAATTAAAAATTGAACATATTGCGACAGAAGACATGGTAGCAGATTCCCTAACAAAAGGATTACCAAGGGAGAAGCATTCGTTTTGTACTACCAAGATGGGTTTAGGATTCTAGTTACATTGTAACTAGTGGAGGTGTTGTAATATTAATTTACAATGTAACGGATAGATGGTGTTACCTATCTATGTACCTAGCAATGTTATCGCTGGTACTAAATGTATAACCATCTATCTGAAGACTGTAATCATCAAGTATCCACTTGATGTTAACAGGTCAGTGTATTGTTATGTAATGTTTGTGTTAGTTGTTATTAAATTTATTAAATTGTGTGTATCTCTCTTTGTCTACTGCCAACCTTCCCAATATGAACTTGTTTAATTTTTTGAAGATTTTTCATGTTTGTTAGATTACCCTAAGGTTCCCGAGTACTCAGATATCAACTGTCCTTTGTGTAGTGGACATGGTGATTTTCTGATCACGTTTAACGAAAATTGGAGAGATTCTATGAAAAACAAATTAATTTATTAAATGCACACAACATTATACATACAAAAAGTATTAAATTCCAGAAGAAAATTAAACACAAAAGCTCGAACACAACTACGTGCTTTCAGGTTTAAAACATAAGACAAAATAAATTTATTAAAGGATAACAATAAGTCCCACAAGTAATGCAATCTTTCAGGAGCCAAGCTGACTAGTTCTCGGAGCAGATCAACTTGATTGGCATTCTCCAAATAGCTACTACTAGCCATAATTTTGCCTTAAACTTATGTCCTCTCTACAGGACGCTGTGTCTGAAAGGGTTAAATTACCATATTTGAAACAAGGTGGAACTCGCGACAGTTCTTAGGCTACTATACATCAACTTTTTTGACAGATTAAATTATTTGGGCTTTATTTTATTAGAATTTTTAATGCGTTATACTTTTAAATAGGTAGCTACTAACAGCAAATCTTTTTTATATAAGGAAAACGCTAACGAGTTCTTAATTATTTTTTTTGAATCATGCAGACAGACAGGCACGGAGCCAGATCATAAGGCTTCTTCCTATGCGTTGTATAGAAGCCTAAAACATACGAAAGACATACACTGATGAATGACGATTACTTAAGAATTATTGAAACAAAAAAATTGATTAAAAAATAGGCTTTAATAAAAAATAGACTTACGTTAAGATAGTTATTTAAACCAGCTAACCTTAAAAAATTATTTTCATACGTCAGCGCAGTTGAGATAGCAACTGGCAGAATTAGATAGTTCTATAAGAACTATCCAAAAACAATTGAATTAGGTTTTGCGTCAATAAAACCAGAAAATTATCGCTTTTAACAAAAAATGAAGAATACTCGATATGAATGGGTGAAAACTCTCCTTGTGTGTTTTTTGAATTAATCAAGATTAATATTTAGGCTTGAAAATTCTTTTTGCATGTTTTTACAATTAATTAAAATTATGTTTACTTAAATAAAAAAAACGTAAATTTTAAAAATACTAATTGTAATTATAAAACAATGATCAATTAATGATTACCAAGAAAAAAACTGAAAATTCTTAGAAAATCCAGTTTTTATTTTTTTTGAGAATGGCGCACCACTTCGAATGAATTGAAAAAAATATATGTTATATAAAAGGGTATGAAGCTTCTAAAAAAAATTATTTTATAATTTTGCCCAAATCATAACATAGTTTAAAAAAATATTTCTAAATAAAAAATTTTTTTTCACTAGATAATGAAATCCAATACGGCTGTTATTTTGTCCTGCGGTGACCTTTATATGCCCCTTTATTATCCTGAAATTTTATCAAAATCTATTAAGCCGTTCTGGAGTAAAAATTTTTTTTCTAATTTTTAGTATTTTTTTATTTTCTCGAAACCCCCTTCAATTAGAGATCTAAAAATTTCAGGATCTTAGTATTTTATTAGGACTAACATATGCCCAAAGTAGCGATTAAATATTCCCCGGGGGCAGTTTCACCATGCTTATCCTCCTATGCCCTTTTTAAGTAATTCTTTGTTTATGGATTTATTAAGTATTTTAGGCAGTCAAATTATCTCACAACACTATTAAAATAATAACCGGCTTTATTGTATTTATACTTTTCATTGTATTAATTTTATAACACTACAGGATACAAAAATTAGCACTTAATTAGAATTCGATTCATTCTAAATAAAATAAAAAATTAGCAACAATAAAAATGTACGAGATGAACAATAAATTATTGAATTATGAGAATTAAAGTGCCTTAACCTTCAATTGTTTCATTTTTGGTGCTCGTTTTTTGGCTTGTCGCTTTTGTTCCTTTTCTTCCCAACGTCTTTGCTTTTCAGGATCCATATCTGCCATAACTTTCTCCTTTTCTTGTCGTTTGCGCTCTTCCCTTTTAGCGGCTGCCGCTTCGGCACGAGCAGTATGTGTCGACTTCAAAAAAGCTTCCTCCACTCTTTGTCTGTTTTTATCAGCTTTAGCTTTGCCTTCCTTCGATAAACGATAACGCTTCACTTTGTCCATACAATACAACACCATAGTCATGAGGGGTTTCACTTGCTCCATTGCTTCATTTAGCGACATATTTTTAACAGGAATATTTAAACCAAACAAAAGAACCTGAAAAAGTTTGATATAAATAGAAATATTCGGAGATGAATTATTGTTAGCACCTTTTGAGTGTCAGGAAGTTTTAAGGAACCACTATCTTCAGGTTGTTTAACACCGGAGTATTGATCCGAAATATGAATATAATCAATTAAGTCTTTGTATTTATTAAGTACCGCAGTCACTTTTGAATCCAAAATTGCAGCGGTAGTTTCAAATATTTCGCTCATAACATTGAACTGACTTGGTATATTGTGTTTGTCACCCGAGCGTCTTTCAGGACAATAAATACTTAAGTCGGCCATCTCTTTCGACAAATACAAAGATGTCTTTTTAGAAGCAACGCAAAATACAAAAGTATCCATGTCTTCTTTATTCATTACAATTTTTATGTGCACTTGATCCAGCACCGGTCGTAACATACCAGCAATTATTGCTACTAAATCTTGTCTCTGTAAATTGTTAAATTTAAATATACTCCCTTATCTACTTGACATGTTTGTTTACCTTATTCAATTTTAGTTCAACTAACATGCCTTCGCAACACACTCTGCCACTACACCAGAGTGTAAAAATATTCTCACTTTCTTTAATTAAAACACCACCCTCTCTATTTTCCGGTACCATATCATCGCCTAAAACATAAATTACAGCTTACATAAAAACCTTCGTTGTTGCATTTTTCACTTACCAACTAATGAAAAATTTTCTTCCAACAACGATTTGTGTGTTTGAAACCAAAGGTTTGCAAATTTCGCGTTTTTATTTTTGCCACTCATAAAATTAATAAAATAAACTATCAATCCGCTTATCATTAAAATCTCGCACCAATAACTATCCCAGTTGGCTCTCAAATGCATAGGAACCGCGGTGATGGTGATTTCTGGCTCAGCGGCAGGTTTTTCATCTTTGCTGCTTCCGTAGCCCTCAAACTCTTCGGTATCTTGAAAATGTTCAAACTCGGAATCGTCTTCGACAACTCCGTCCTGATCGTCTTCGTCATTAGTAAAATCATTTGTAAAACCGTCATCACTTTTTTCTACATCCGCCTCCTCCTCCTCGCAGGGTTCATCGTGATTTGTGAAAACTTCCTCTTCGGCATCAAAGTCCTCAAATTCGGCAAACTCATTATCTGTCAGGTCGCCGTAAGTCGATGAATAAATTAACGAAAATAATAATAGCGCACATAGCGAAAACAACCAAACCTTCATTTTAGACTTATCAGATAAACTACGTGCTATATAAAATTTTACAAATAACTAAATCTAACATTAATGGCCACTTAAAAGTCTCAAAATAAGAAATTAGTTAGGTATTAAGGTTAAGATTCGACTAGATTTATGAAATTGATTGTACGCATGACAAGGACTCAAAATCACGTGAAGATAAAAATATTGCGGAGGTCAATATTTGAAAAAATATAAAGCTTGGTTCACAAAAAATTCAACCAGGTCAATTCTAAGGGTATGTTCACATGAACGCGATAAATTATAAAATTTGAAAAAATGAACCCGTAAAAACAAGTTTTTCTCGATTTTTAAAATCGTCCTTTTTCCCCATGACTGATAGAGGCTCATACATAATTAGTCTGTAACAGTAATGAGAACGGGAACGAAATGAATCGTTGGTTCACAATAAACCAGAACGGGAAAAGTAACGATAGCCATATAAGGATACTTCATTGGCTAAACTTTTAACAGTTTACACATGCGCATAACCATAGCAATAAAAGTTAATCGTTTCTGTTCCCGTTTATTGTGAATGGAGCCATCTGAATACATGTATTTTATCTCTTTACTGTTCCCGTTTCTGTTACAGACTAATTGTGTATGAGCCTTAACGAGAAGCTAAATGACCCACGATTCCACACAAACTGCGCATGCGCTGAATTATTTGTATATACAGGGTGTCCCCGGATACACTTTGCAATACTTAGATGGTGATACTGGACACTTTTTTAATAAAAATATTTAATAAATTTTTTTTTCTAAATTCAAACCATGGAGAGTTAGTCCTTTAAAGCATTTTTTTAAATTTCTACCTTCACATGGCCATAGCTCGGAAAATATTCATTTTTCAATAAAAATGGTTAAGTGCTTTTTTAAAGAGCGTAAAATAATCTACAAACTAGATTCAAACCTTTTATTGTTTAAAACCAACGGTTTTCGAGTTATTAATTAAAGTAGAAAAATGTTGAAAATTTCGAACTTTTTTTTTCTTGAATTTTTTGACGCCCCATTCCGGATAATAAATTTAACGGACTATAACTTTTGTCAAGTAACAATTTTTAAAAACCCAATCTATTTTTTAAATTTTTAAAATTTAAATAATTTTAACAAAATTTTTATTGAAAAATTATTTTATCAATTAAGTTTAAACTATTCCTTTCGTGTATTTTCAAGAATGTAATTTAAAACTAGCGTTTCCGCAGTTGATATGGAATCGTGGGCGATTTAGCCTCTCGTGACTGATAGCAATTATTGACAATGAATAATGATTATAACGAGGGGTAAATCACGGTCAAAAATCGTGTACACCTGACTTCCTGCTACTTCGGACTTCCCCAGATTTCCCGGACTTCCTCAGACTTCTGAATTTACTGATGTGACTATTGTTCTATTGATCTATCTAGAAAGACAGGTGAAAACCTAAAAAAACAAAAAAAGGTCTCGCGTCTTTCCTGGTACTGGTTTTAGTTCCTGAGACTTCCTGGACTTCTAATATTACTGCTGTGACTATATTGATTTATCTGCAAAGACAGGTGAAAACCTAAAAATAAGAAGGTCCCTTGGTTTCCCGTGCACTGGTTTTACTTCCTCATATTTCCTTAGACTACCCCAGACTTCCCTGAACTTCCTAAGACTTCCCGGGACTTCCTACAAGCTGTACACCAGACTTCCCGGGAGATTTACCCCTCGGATTATAACAATAACACAAAATACCATAACGGAATAGTTTGTTTCAATTTAAATGGAATTATTTAAAAACATTTTTAAAAATTATTTTTTTCGTTAAAATAATTTTTTAATTTGTTCCATATTGTTCCACCACATCAAAAAAATCGAAAAAATTCATGAGTATAGAGGAGTATAAAAGACATTTTTTGACAAAATTTGGTGAGCGACACTTTTCAGAAAAGCGTTAAAAAATAAGATTTAAATTTTATTTCTTTCGCCAAAAATCGGCTTTTCGTTTAAGAATCATGATCAAAGTATTTTTTCATGTCTTTTACTCCTAAGAATTAGGAAAAAAATCACCATTCATTAATTTTGAATTTTACTATTTAAAAAAAAATAAAATCGAAAAAAGAGGTTTTCTTGAAAAACTCGAGAACCGTTTAAGATAAAGAGCTGAAAATTTGGCTGAATTATTTTTATTTGATACCAAAACGATCCCCCAAGTACGAGTCGAAAAAGCCGCAAGGGCAGATTTCCCATATAAACCCCTTTGGTATCACAAAAATTTACTACAAAATTTTCTAGAATATTACTGCAA
The DNA here is from genome assembly GCA_949152465.1 of Cantharis flavilabris. Taxonomy (NCBI): domain Eukaryota; kingdom Metazoa; phylum Arthropoda; class Insecta; order Coleoptera; family Cantharidae; genus Cantharis; species Cantharis flavilabris. The sequence continues at coordinate 32,348,542 of OX424438.1, read as the reverse complement.
TTTGTATATGTCACTATTTTATTTAGAAATTGTAGTAATTTGTTCTACAATTGTAGTAAAATTTGCTACAAATTTTTTTCAGTGTAGAGGCCCCTTTCTGATCTGCAATGAATTTTAAATTATTACTATTTAATTTAACGTAACTTTAAATTTGAAAACAATATTAGTTATCGAACCAATAATTTGAAAATTAGAAACTCGAAATACTTGACACCAAGTACAACAAGAAATTCGACTTTTTATTATTATGCAGATAAGCTACTAAGAAACGAGAATAAAGTAAGTTATAAAATAGGAAATTAAAAACATATTAAATTTATTAAATATTAGTTAATTATTACAGCAATGAAAGTACACAGAAAATCTGTAGCAAAATCATCAATTACATAAGTTAACTACTTTAAAATAATATAATTTTTTTGAGTAAGATAGATATAAAATTAGCAATTAATAAAAAGTAAAAATAAAAAGCTATATACATGTTAGATTTATTAAATTAATGGCTCCTAATTCTGTCTTTTATTTCGTTTAAAACCCAACTTGACCTGCTTCACTTTTGCCGCAAACCTCAAGGAGTTGACACTTTCCCCGTAACATTCTTCAAAAGGAGCAATGTTAACAAACATCAACGTTTTTGAATTCCCTCCTAAGCAACTTTGTAATAAATATGTAAGCTTGGAATTCCTATAAGGTATGTGCGACTCTTTACTATGTAAAGCTGACATCACAGTACCTAAAGTAGACAAACTTTTGTTAATGCTTTTGGTTTCGACCATGCGTTCTGAATTTTTTGCACTCTCAGAGCCGGCCAAGTCAACTAAATTTAATGAGCCTAAGTAACAGTACTGCATATTTTGGTTTGTGCCTTTAATTGTAATTCGAGTCACGGCGTGAGATCGAGAGCTGTGTTCGTTGAAATTAGTTGCTGCAGTGGAACGATTCCTGTTGGCCAATACCATTAAAGAATGCAATTCTTCAGCAGTATTGACATCTTTTATAGTTAAGTTGCTTACAGTAGTTCCATGTCCTTGGTTAAATCGAATTTCTAAATTCTGTTGATTATTACGATTCAGTAAATCTTTAATAGTTTCGTTGTAGATTTCTAAAAAACTTGCTTCGACCTTATAAATCCATCCAAGTTTTTCCAATTTAGATATTAATTGGAATATTAAATTAACTGTTCGAGGTATCATACCTTGATGATGCTGGTCAGATTCACCTTGCATGGTGTATGTTTTGCCGGATCCAGTTTGGCCATATGCAAAAATGCACACGTGATAACCGTCAAGAGCACTTTGAACCAAATGAGACAACTCTTGAAATACTTCTTCCTGTGTTGACTTAGTATCAAATACCTTGTCATAATTAAATTCCAATTTTCCGGTATGCAACTCTTGTAACTTCTGAATCTCCAAAGTGTCTTCCTCCAAGCAGTTTATATTGCACAATAAGCGGTGCTCTTCGTTTTGTAATGAAGGACGTATACGACAAAAGACACGAATGTTACCTTTTAAATCTTGAATTTCGTTGTGCATTAAACGGCGTTTATCTTCTTGGGACTGTAAGAACTCTTTGTACTCGCACACTTCTTTGGAAAGCTCAATCACTTTATTATCTAAAACTTCAACTCGCGTTTTGGAATTTCGATACTGATCGGATATAGAAGTATAATCGGATATTAGAGCAGTATGCTCTCGTTTTAACAATTGCAGTTCTCTACTGTCTTGCGTTAATATTACGTTTTCTTCTTGAAGTTTTTCATATTTCAGCTTCAGTTTCAGATGTTCTTCACTAAGTTTTTCGTAATCGATTTTTAAATTCTTATTGTATTCAATTTCTTGTTCATATGTGCTAAACTTTAGCTTCATCTCTTTATGCGTTTCCACCAAGGTACTATGCTTCTCAGTTAATAGAGCAAATCGTGCTTTGTAATCGTAAGGAGCAGGTTTTGAAGGCTTCGGCATTTTTGGTTTAACATCATTTGCAATTGTCACTGCTGGCCTTTTGCAAGCTCGACTTTTAATGTCGACATTATTCGAAACCGTCGGCTTATTAAAACGATTTAAATTTAAAGTGGAAGTTGGTTTTACCTTAGTTTTGGCATTCAGTGTCAGGTGGTCTACATTATTCGATTTTACATCGTAGCGCAAATCGGCCACCGACTTGGAACGTCGTGACAACGGTCGTCTAGCAGGTTGCAATTTGGGGATTGGTTCTTCCTGAGTTTTATTTTGTGGTTGTAAAATTCGCGTCGAAGGAGTTGGTGGTTTTAAACGAGACACAAACGAACTTCCTCCCAATTTATTCATTCTAAACAAACATTAAAAACCGATAATCAATAAATCAGAACAACATGTCTAACATACCTATATAATATTGAAATATATTATGTAGTTAAAAATATTGTAAATACCAATTGCACTACAGTTAATTATTTAAAAAACTTCAACCGTTATTTTACAAATTGAAGTAAATTGAATTCAGCGTTTCGATTGGTTCTTCACGGTTCCACCTAAACGTGCATTTATTGCCAAATGAGCTAAAAGTCAGTGGGGCTAATTATCAATATTGACGTTTAGAGCCCCTAATTTATTCGACGGAAAAATCACATTTTTAAAAAAATTTACTTAAAATTAAAATATCCGAAATAAAATTTGGTGAAAAAACAAAGAATTTTATAAAATACGTAAATGTTCATGCAATCTTACCAGTGGCGGATTATGTTTAGAAACACTTAAACGCGATTGGATAATATATCATCGGCTTACTGCAAAAACAAGATAAGTCCATTTTTGGAAATTTTTAGATATGTGCGCCTACTTGCTTAAAAATTGGTTAAAAATGTACTGCAAAAATGAGATAAGTTTCAGACAGGTGTAAATGAGGGATATCAAGTGGTTAAAATAAGATAAGTACTCTTGGATGACTATTGATACTAACTTGCCAAAACAAGTTAAATGCTAATTATTTTTATGTTACTCTTGCAGTAAGCCGACGATATATTCGGGCCCCTCAATGCAAAATAATTTCCGATCGAGATGGTTTTTATATCTTTACGGGCTTGATTAAACTTTCATGGGACCTGAGGCTAATAAATTTACAAAACAAATTTTTTTTGTTTTTCTTTGTAATTTTCAGAGAAAAGAAAAATATTTTCTATTAAAATTATTGTAAATATAGTTTATGCGTCACTGAATATAACAGTCGATTACTTGCTATTTTAATGTAGAAATTTTTATAAATAAGAAACTTAAAATCTCCTATTTTATATTTCGCACATATCTTTAGGGTGATCCGTCCGCCACTGGTTGTAACCGTTTGTGAAAAACATTTAAATTAATAAGGTTAGTGTTTATTATTAATTTTTAAAATTGCCGTACCATATACATGATAGAAGATTCTAGTAAATCTAAAGTATTTAGTGTTTACTTGTTGCGTTGGTATTCAGTGCAAGTTCTACAAAATAGTCTTTTTTGATTAAAAGTTCATTTAATTATTGAGGTTAAAAGATGTCAGGTTATCGTCCTGCATATACTGTTGAAGAAGACCGTATTATTTTGCAATTCATAATCGACAACAGAAAGTTTTATGAGCTACGCGGAACTGCATGTTGGAAAAGTTTGGAAGAGTCGGGCACAATTAATAGGACATGGCAAAGTATGAAAGAACATTTTATCAAACATATTTATTTTAAATTACATCATGCATCCCTACAATTGACCGAAGAAGAAGTAGAATTAATTAGAACGGGATTTCAAGATACAAGCAAAGCGAAAGTAGTTCGTACTACTTGCGTACCAAAAAAACTGAATGCACCTCCACAGTCCTCCTCTCGAAGTTCTAGCACACGCACCGTTGATTTATGTAATATTAGCGATTCCAGCGACGAGGATTAAGTGTCTTTTTATGAGACCACTTAAAAGTTCTATGTTCTCGTTCTCGGCAATAACTTCATTATATTTTTACAGTAACAATATTTATAGTGTTTTTCCTGTACATAAGTAAATTATTTTTACAATGTTAAATTTTTATTGGGTATGATAATAAAAGTTGAATTTATTAAAAATAAAATTTTATTAATGGACAACGAGATAAACTATGGAAGCTAATTAAATGTAAGTCACTTTTTAGAAATTAAAATATCACAATATTAATTGTTATCGATAGGCGTTAAATTAGCTGCACTCAATAATGAATTATGTAAAAATTTAGCATTCAAACCGATCACTTCTTTTGTAAATTGATTTCCGGTTAAATCGACAAAATCGGAAATTATGATGTTCACGCCACCAAATCCAATTTTTTGTTTATTGATCCATTCCATAATTGTTTTGTGGGCAGGAGTTGCACATTGTTTTCTTAGGGTACCTACAAAAATGCGAGTTACTAACTTAAAATTTTGTTTGTATAAAATACTCACTAAATAAATGCTTGGTTACGAACCAATTTGTTGGTGTTAGAACACATTGGGAAACATATCCCGTGGTAAACGATCTGGTAGATATGCCTTCATTTAATTTTGCTATTAGTTCTGTTTTTGAAACGGTTTGTGGCCAAGGTGTTGGAAAAGTTGAACCTGGCCACAAGAGTGGTTCATTAAATCTCGAAAATTGCGCTCTGTAAATTACAATTATCTAAAAAAATCGTTTAGCATGCAGTAAATTGCAAACATTTGGCTTAGTTGAATCGAACCTGATATTTAAATTTACTTGTTAAATATTCAAGTGTAAGGTGTTCCATATGGGTCGTATAAGGAGTTAATCTTCCACCAAAACTAGTTTTAATTAGATTTATCAAACTGATGTGATCGGCCGTTTCTAAACCATAAAAATGTTGAAAATCCAACAAAACCACCTGTAAATCAAATTCAAAATTAAATATTGTAGACTCAAATTTTTCTTTAAATAAAGGCATATTTTAAAAAATCATAAAAAGGACCATATTTCATTAGGCAACCCATTTGCGATATATTTTTTACCATATTATGTTTGATAAAAAATACTTTTCATCCGGTAAGGGACCGTCCTTTAATCACGTGAGGCTTTTTATGCCATTTTTTTACCCCCCCTCCCCTTTGGTGATACATCATGAGGTTTTAGGCTACCCCTACCCAATATCACGTGTATTTTTTTTTTTAATTTCTTCAAGTAGAAACGGCGAGACAGAAGGCCGCGGGCATTGGGGCGACGAGTGGCGTCACAAGGTCCAGTGCCGGAAGCTAGCTGAGAGTTAAATATTGTTGTTGTTGCTTTTTAGGCATAAATTTTGTAGCTTGGGATTTACGTGGTCGCAAGAAAATATACACGTGATTGTCACAGTATTCCCTCCCTCCCCATCGTGATGTTATTCTAACCCCCTCCCCCCTGTTAGAACCTCACGTGATTAAAGGATAACCCCTAAGCAGATCAGTGCAGGAAGACCTTACTTCGGATCCCGTACTATAGAGTTAATATCATTCTTATCTTCTTTTAGAAATATTTAGAAAAATCTCAAACCCGAGATTTTATATGAAAAGTCATAATTTCCCTCAATTTATTAATATTTTGCAAAAAATTAGTTTCTTTGGGAATACTAATAATTCTGCAGATTTAGTTACAATTGATGAGACTAATTATTGGTTTAATCTGGAATAATCTGTTTAACCTGATTCGATAGCTAATCTTACGCTAGAGGCCTGTTTACACGGTTCAAGTTGAAAGTAATTTTTTAAGTTAAAATTGAATACTTACAACTTAAATGAACGGTTTACACGTATTTAGTTAAAACTATGTTGTCGATTAAGTTAAATTTAATTAAATCACTTATCAACTCGAACTGTTTTTATGAATACGTATAGAAAAATCGAAGAAAATATTTTAAAATCAACCAAACTAAGAAAAATAAAAACTTGATAATAAAAACACCAATCTATCCTTCACAAAGAAAGTTGACCAGTTTTGGAGAAAAAATAAACAAGACGACTCACCAATAATTCAACTTGCTTTGCCACCTCTCCAACATTTTAATTCTCGTAATTTCTTTCTTTACATTTATAATTTAAAAATTTACCATTCTTCCATGCAAATAAAGATTAATCGTTAAATAATAAACAAGCAAAATTTCGCATTATTACAAGCAAAAGTTAATCGTTCTTGAATACTTACTTCCATCGGATGAAGGTCCAAAAATAGTTTAAGTTCAGTTAACATGACAGAGACTTCACTGGCATAAAGCCCATGTACAAAATACGGAAAACGTGAGGTTTTCTGTAAGGCAACACGCAAATCAAAATATCTCACACCAATTTTAAGTTGTTCCAATAAATTATATTTTTGTGTTTTTGACCATCTCGACATAATATAACGTAGAAGAGGACCCAGCCAATCTAGTCGTTGTAGAACTTCTTCAGCGTCTGGTGCCAATTGGGAATGAGAAGTAATAGTGGATGTCATGCTATCGTGAGAACCTTGAAATGAAAAATCAGTGTAATTATTGTAATAAGTGAATGTTCAAAATACAATTTTGCGAATGGTTACCTGGAATTGCAAGTAAATGTAGGGGTACAGTTTTAAGCTTAGGAGGTAAGTTTGTCATCCAATTTTCTAGATCATTGTACAGCTTTGCAGCGTTTTCTTCCTCCAATCTTGCTTGCATTTTGTATTGTATAATTGTTTTGAAGGAATTACATTCGTTTCTTAATAGGTCAAAGAATGTCAATCACATTTAGTACGGTCAAAGCACATTTACAAATTGAACTTTTACGAAACTGAATTCCATTTTTAAAGGAAAGCCTTTGTTGTGTTATTACAAGAATGACATATTGTACTGAATCCAATTGTTATTACTTCCAATGTTTGCAATATAATACTGTTCCCAAACGTTGTTTGTTTGGTAGAGTTCGTTCAGAAGCTTAAGTCTCATACAATGCGCGAAACGGGCAAAATACATAAGAATAAATGTTAAATGAAAACATCAGCTTGGCGCGAAAATTTAAAAAATCTGACTTGAACATTATTTTCATTATAATTATAGAAAAGAAAAACTAATTATAGAAAAAATAAAATGATTACTATAGGAATGTAATTTATTGTAAAACTTTATTATTATAGTACAAGCAAATACTATTGTACAAGTAAAACAAATTATTTTTATTATAATAAAATAATAACGAACAAGAAAGTGAGTAATCGCACATTGAAGTAAATTTTATTAGCCGAGTAATTGATTTTTTTTATTTTTATCTTTACAAGATGGGCTCACATTCTAAATTGAACTCTTCATCATCTTCTTCATCTTCCGAAGACAGATAATCTGAACTGTCACTTTCATCTTCGTAATTTACTCTAATAATGAGTTCATCTACATCATCCATAATATATTCCTTTTCTATATATTCTTTTTCTGTGGCTTCTACATGGCGACAAATATTTTGCCAATCTTCTATTGTGACTTTATTAAATTCTTCTTCAGTCAATCTTCGGACATCGTCCATTTTAAATGTGGTATTTCGTGCGGCAACACGATTCTTTACCAACGCCCAAATTTTCTCAATAGGGTTCAATTCTGGGTGATATGGTGGTAACCGTAATACAACGTGGCCATGTTCGGCTAAAAGTTTATCGGCTACATAATTTTTATTACGTGGCTTGTGTAATTTAATTATATTATACAGATCCATTTTTGTATCTCTGATTTGCCATATTATATTTCTTTCTGATAACCATTGCTGCATAGCACCTTTTCTCCATGAAGACGTAGGGCATTTTAAAATACTAACGTTATGATACGAAGCGTTGTCAATAACCAAAACGCTATTTTTTTCTAGATTTGGAATTAATTTTTCATTTAACCATTTCAAATAATTTTTGTGATTCATGTCATCGTGATAATCTCCAGTTTTAAGGCCAGATTTAAATATTAATAAGGCCCTCGTAACAAAACCTCTTGCACCGCCAGCGTGAACAATAATTAATCGTTGTCCTTTAGACACTGGGGTCTTTAAACCGTTAGTACTTCCATCGTCCCAACATTTAGGAACGGTATGTGAACTATGGATGTAAGTTTCATCCGTATAAACAATATTTCTTCCTTCTTCTTTATATTTTATAAGGTTTCTTAAGAACATAACTCGTTTACCTCGAATATCACTTTTTTCAACAAGTATTTGCTTATTACATGGGGATTTTCTCCACCTAAAACCAATCCTATGTACTACAATTCGAAATGATGAAAGCGATCCAGAAAAGCCATGATCTTTTTTCATCGCTTCATACACAGTTTTCATTGTAGGTCGCCTTTTATGTATAGTCGCATAAGAATGAATTATACGCCTAATAACATCTTCTTCAAATTGGCTTGTTGTAGTTTTTGGGGATGGCATTTTAATAGTTTTCCTGGGAGTAGAAAACTTGGCTTGTTGAGGATTTTCAGCTCCTTCCTTCATTATTCTTATAACAGTTTTATAAGAAACTCCAGTTGCAGATGACACTTTTGCATACAAAATATTTCCTTTGCATTTTTCTTTATTCATAATATATTGAATGACATTATAAATTATTTGTCGTCCTTGACTATGAACTACTTTACGGTTATTCATATTAGTAATGAATTTTAACTGTAAAAAATATTGTTTGTTTAAAAAACGATGTTAAATTAATTTGTTTATGCATTACCTACCACAATAAAATAATAAACGTTTTCGTCAAATAGATGTAAAAAAAGATTTTGTGGTACACACAGCAGTTTAACCTAAAAATAAAATTTTCGTTTAAAAACGATTTTAAATTAAAATGTTGTTTGTACTAACCTCAGTATAATAAAAATACTCAAATTGCGTTAAAAAAGGCTGATTGTTATTTAAATTATCAAATAATGTTAATATCATTTAATAATCAAAAGCACGAAAATAGCGAATCTGTCAAAGCAAAACGTCAACAAAGAACGATATTTTCAGGACTGTATTTATTTTGTTAAAACGAATTTTATCATTTCTGCGCACTATTGTATGGGACATGACCTCCTGAATGATCTCTACTACATTGTTTGGGAACCTACACGAGGCGAATGTTTTCGCATTTGACTTCAAAAAAAGGAGTTTCCTACTTTTTTTTAATTTTTTTATTTGAAAGTAGAGATCAAACGGAGCCGTCAGTTTTTTTTGAGTGCGTTAAGTATCAGAAAAAAATTAATGAAATTTGAAATTGTTAGGGTTATGACGTCATAACCCTTCTTTGAGTGGGAATGGATAAACCTATAGGATTTTAGACAACTGTAGGTTTGTTCGTGCTAGTTACACTTTTTCACGGATTTATGAATATAAACTGGATAGCCAGTTACTGTATATCCCCACCACAATTTATGTCCAACCCTCCTTGGCCACCATACTGTGCTAATTTTTAGTAAATATCAGTAACTTTAATGCTTTACAGTTGTCGGAGCTATGAAAAATTGTCACCCTGAGTCTCCAGTCTGTCACTTGGTCGGCAATTTCAAAGAATAGTGAGGTTATTATTTATAACATAACAATAGATAAACCCTTGTTGGGGTAGGTAGGTAGCATTTTCGCACAGTATGGCGGCCATCGGTATCGAGACAATAGTGGGGATCAGCATTAGCTATCCAGTTTATATTCATAAATCCGTGCACTTTTTACACTTAAAGTGTAAATAGTGTAATTTACACTTTAGGTTTAACGCGAACGCAAAAAGTGTAACTTGAGTGTAACTCCTCCCCTTGAATTCAAATTTGCGTTGGTATAAGGTTATGTAAATCAAAATTTATAGATATTGGTGAGCAATAAAATAATTATAATTTTTACGATTTGCAATCATTTTCCTTAAATTTTACATAATTTAAATTTAAAATAATTTTATTTAAAATTTTTAATTTTAATTTAAAAAAATCGTAAATTGTTAATAATTAATAATAAATAAAATATTAAAGACAAGGTACTTGACAATACATTTTTAACATTTTATTTTTGGTAACTCTTATTTTTATTTCTTTAGGTTTGTATTTTTAAATTTCATTTATGAAAATCTCACAGCCAATCAAAATTAAGTGTAAAAAGTGTAAACGTTTAAAAATTCGAAAACTTAGTTACCTCCACAAAAAACCCTACGTTTTCTTTCCTTAGGTTGTTTCTGGAAAATGGTTCTTCGGTTAAAGTTTATATAAAGCAAGAGCAAATATTTTGAAAGAAATTAAATATTTCGTCAATACCGATAGTGATGTGCCGGGAAAAATTAGCATTGATGCTAGTTCTAATATTAGCAATTTGTGTGAATATGTATTTCATCGCGATTGGAGTGTTATGGAAAAATTTATTTGTGATATATGTAAAAAGAAAAAAATTTTCACAAAAGTTTTAGCTCCAATTAATATTGACGTAATAAACCAACACACTTTCAAACATTTAGAAGATGCATTACAAAAAGGTGGACTGTCAACCAGAAGGTGTTGTGGAAAATCATTTGAAGTAGTTATAACCTATGGTTCGCATATTTTCATCGAATGTGAAGTGAACAGAAGTATATCTGTTGAAGAATTTCCACATTACATACAATTATTAGAGAGAAGATACGCGTTAGCAGGGCTTGTGATGTACAAGAATGACAGCCAGAATTCTTATAATGCCATTAATTCGCTAGGACATTACACAGCCTGGGTAAAGAGAGGCAACGATTGGGTAGAATTTGATGATTTGATTAATAAGTCTCCACTCTCAATTAAGTTTCTTAATACAAAAACACCACGTTTATGTGTATATGTAGAAATATAATTTTAGAAATACTGTTTGTATAATTGATATTTTAATAAACATTAATTATTATTATTATTTTTTAATAGTTTTTATTATTTTTTAAATATACTCTTAACCTATTGTGTACCTGTTGGACCATTGACGGTATATACCGTTTTGAAATGAAACCCGAAATGAAAAACGATCCACAACAACAAAGAAAGAAAATTATAATTAAAAAAATAGAGATTGGCTGTAAATCTTATTTCGCGATTTTCGCGGTTATCATTTGATTTAAAAATTTTATTTTTACAAAACAATTGAAAACAAATTAAGAACAATCGAAAACAAGAAAAAAATAATTTTAATTTCAAAAAAAGGGGAGCTGGCGCAAAATCTTATTTCGCGATTTTCGCGGTTATCATTTGATTTAAAAAATTTATTTTTACAAAACAATTGAAAACAAATCAACAACAATCGAAAACAAGAAAAAAAATTTTTAATTTCGAAAAAAGGGGAGCTGGCGCAAAATCTTATTTCGCGATTTTCGCGGTTATCATTTGATTTAAAAAATTTAATTTTACAAAACAATTGAAAACAAATCAACAACAATCAAAAACAAGAAAAAAAAATTTTAATTTCGAAAAAAGGGGAGCTGGCAGAAAAAAAAGTTTTTTGAGATTTTCTTCATTTTTTTTTTGCAAAATCAAAAAAAAAATATCAAAACAATTGAAAACAAATGGAAAACAATCCAAAACAACAAAAAAAATTAATATTTTTAAAAAAGGGGAGCTAAGTTCACGCACGTAAGTTACGTACCTGCTCCAGAGCAGGTGTAAAAAGTGTAGAAAAGTGTAAGAAAGTGTAGTTACACTTTCTAGCACGAACAGCGCGCTCTGCTAGCACGAACAGAAAAGTGTACACTTTACACTAAAGTGTAAAAAGTGTAGCTAGCACGAACAAACCTAATGTCTTATGTCAAGTACCTTGTCTTTAATATTTTATTTATTATTAATTATTAACAATTTACGATTTTTTTAAATTTAAATTAAAAATTTTAAATAAAATTATTTTAAATTTAAATTGTGTAAAATTTAAGGAAAATGATTGCAAATCGTAAAAATGATAATTATTTTATTGCTCACCAAAATCTTAATTTTGATTTACATAACCTTATACCAACGCAAATTTGAATTCAAGGGGAGGAGTTACACTCAAGTTTCACTTTTTGCGTTCGCGTTAAACCTACACTTTTGGGAAAAAGTTAAAGTGTAAATTACACTATTTACACTTTAAGTGTAAAAAGTGTAACTAGCACGAACAAACCTATGGTATAAAGATTTTTTTATACCTTTATACCATGGTTTACACCTGCTCCAGAGCAGGTGTAAAAAGTGTAGTTACACTTTCTAGCACGAACAGCGCGCTCTGCTAGCACGAACAGAAAAGTGTAAACTTTACACTAAAGTGTAAACTTTACACTAAAGTGTAAAAAGTGTAGCTAGCAACTCTTTCTTATCTATGAGCTAGCACGAACAAACCTTGTACTATGTTGCCGTACTTTCTTTTATTAAAATGTAGATGCCTACCTGATGACAAGTAATGACCGCCGTGTATTTCGTGGTTACTTTTTTATTTTATATGAGTGATTATGGATTACTTAGATTCACAATTTTTATTGAAATGAAAACAAATACTTTAGTTTTACAAAGATCACGACAACTTACAAGAGCTTTGCATCCACAGTTTAACATATTTTAAATGCCACACGTAAACGGCTTTTTCACCTTCTGGCGATTTTCATCAAATTAACCCAGTTTGTCGAGTTTTTCAAAAAAAGAACAGATTTTGTTAGTGAATTGGTTTAACATGCATTCTTAATATAATATTTGACGTCCGTTACATTTGGTTATACTGTTGGGTTATAATTTGTTCATCGGTAAGATTCACATGTCGACAATGTTTCATTATTTATTTACAAACAAGATAATTCTTTGTATATTTTACATAAATATATTATATGAACCACTTAAAACATCAATAATACTTTTACAAGAGCTTTGCATCCACAGTTTAAGAGATTTTAAATGCCACACGTATATGGCTTTTCGCCAGAAGCTTACCAGAAGCTACCATCCAGTTCTTAAAAAGAGTACACCAATTTTGTCAGTTAAAGCATTGATGTGACGAAATAATCAATAGCATTAAATGAAAAAATAAAGAATTTTAATTAACGAACTGACAACATCGGTCGGCCATGTTTAAATCTTATTGGTTAGCTATGGCAAGCAGATTAAATATTTTTTTGAAATTCAAAATTTTTTTTTAAATTGTACGCTGAGTTTTAAGACCAACCAATTACATCAACATGCGGCATTTTTATTACAGTTTCATGTTTATATATTATTTCAAAAAATTATTACTAAGGAAACTCCCCCATTCTTGTAACTTTTGCTTCCAATATTCGCACTCATATTTTCTTGCGTCACGCTCAACTAGTCTTCCTTCATTATCGAATAATTTTCCATCACGATCTGCAATAGCTGCTTCCAATTTCAGCTCATGCAGTGCCTTTTGCTGAGTAATTCCATCTTTAATTTTCTGCATTCGTAGATTTTTTTCCGAGTCCAGAGAGCTTTTAATGACAGAAAACCGTGATCGTTCGAGCGTAATTATTTCTGCAGGATTTTCTAAAAAAATAAAAATGTACTAAGGAATAAATAACGGTGAATAGAAAACCAACATCAATGGTTTATAGTAATATCTTGTTATCAATAAGTTTAGATTTTTTTTATAATTTTTAAATTTTAATTTAATATGAAAAAATGTTTTGTAGAGTATTGATTATAGTATCAATCCAAATAAAAATATTAAATATTGATGACATAATCTAACAATAAATTGTTAATACCTTGAACGTGTCTTTCTGAACTGCGTGGTGTTGTTCTCTCCAAAGGTACAGGGAATAGATAAGTTGTTTCCGGTACATCTAACAACATATCCTCGATGAGTGCGTTTTCTAGAAGAAAAAGATTTAATTTAATTATATTATATAAGTATATAACTAGAGTACGGATTTCTAGCAAATTTGCTATACATAAATATTGATAGCAGAAGTGTAATTGTTATAAATGGCTATGAATTTGATAAAAATAAGGCATTTGGGACTAAGACTTTTATGCTTATATGCTTATTTTGATACTTTTATGCTTAAATTTATTTTTAAGCATTTTTAGTGCTTATTTTAGCACATTTTCGATAAATTAAAAAAAAATTGCAGTAGATACATAAATACCTAGATTTATTTTAGACCGAGAGCTAATGACGATTTGAGCTAACCCATTTTATAAGTCACAAATTTTTGTGAAGTAAATATATAGGATGCTTCTTGACTAGGGAATTGAAATTGGCAGACGTTTTACCGGTTTACCCCTAAGAATAAGAGCAATAAATAAGTTTGAAATTTAAATCACAGTAGGCATTCGTGGATTCAACTAAATTATTAAATAAAAGGACTTTTAACTAAAACCCACTTTTATAAAAGCACATTATAACTATAGCTAAATTAGCTGATCTATTAAGTAGCTGGAACCAATAGATCTTCCTTTAACAGAAGCTAGCGTCTTAGTGAAATTTAAAAACGCCTCAGTATCAATTAGTTTTTAATGAAAAATTTAGAAAAAAATTTATAATTACATTTTATTTTATATATATATTATTTTATTATTTTACTATTTATTAGGTATTTTTTTGCTTTATTACGTTTTTCTTGTGTTACTTTTCAAATAAATGTTATTTAAAAAAAAAAATTTGAGTTTAAAATCATTTAAGATAAAATCATATTTTTATGCATATAATGGCAATTTTTTGTGCTATTTTAAGTGCTATTTTGGCGAATTTTTATGCTTGAAAGTCCGTACTCTATATATAACTAATGAAAAACTATTCGGTAAACGAAAATAGTGCTTTATTATTATATCTGTGTTGAGTGTTTTTTCAATTACTGCGTGAATAAATTACTACCTTTTTCTATCTGTGCTTCTATACTACTCTCTGCTGTTGTATGCGGTACATATTATGTATGCGGTATAGGTGCTCTTGGTAAGGAAAATCTTGCTCCTGGAGCAGCATACATATGATCCGTTACGTTTTCTGAAAAAAATGTATTGTAAGATGAAGATCATTATTGATAGTATTAGTATTCAAATGAAGAGTAAAATAATTCATATTAATGAAATAATTTTATTACCTTGGTTGTGTTATGCCCTTGTTTCGTACACTGCAGTGCTACTGGTGGTGCAATTAATCTCGAAATCCGAAAATGGAGCTGCACCAGCAACTAATTCATCCAGCTCCATATCTGGTTTCGAGATTTTTCGAGGTGGTCCACCACCTGTTTTAATATAATTAAATGAATATGAATAATTACAAAAATACTAGTGAACTTGTATAGTTACAATTATCACTAATTCAGAAAACATATCTGTTGCTAAATAACTGTTCCTTTCGGCTGTACGATATTTTCGGTTCCTAAAATATTAAAATTAAAAACAATATAATCAAATGAAATAGTAAATATACTTACTTCTGCTTTAAATTTTCCCAGCATCTTTTTAATTGCTGGTGGGTCCTTTTGATGTCGATCTCTGGTTGAGAATTATAACTGGCTTCCTCAGGAGCTGGCTTCAATTCTCAACCATGCTGCTTTCTTATTTTCATTATCGACGGCATTTGTGCGCTTATTTTCAATGACATCCTTACAGCTATTAACAATATATGTTAAAAAAAAGATCTTTTCTTTATAGCTGTAAGCATGTTTACTTTCACCTTCTAGTAGAATATAAAAAACATCCTTTAGTATTAAAATGAAAATTCATAATAATTTCTATATACCGGGTGCTGAATGAGTTAGCCGAACATAGGAAATTAACATGTAAAAACTTATATATGCAAATTCCTGCTTCCCTAATTACTTTAGAGAAAAAATGAAAGACATAAAAATAATATTTTTATATTAATATTTTCGGAAACCGGTAAATTGCATACCGTTCGTAATGGTTATAACATTTTTTGCACGATCGAAATGAATATAAAAAATAATTAATTTTTTTTAAGTCAAATCTAAAGTGCATTGGCATTTGTAGCTATTTATGAAGTAGGTAAAAAATTTGAATTAATTCTGTTGCCGTGGTTTTATTTACAAAAGAAAAACAAATGGTGTCATTTGTAAAATTGTGAATATAGTATTATATCTACCGTATATTAAATATATATTATTATAAAATCGAAATGAGTGATGCTGAAAGTGAAAATCTTCGACTGTGGCTGAAAGTTATGTAGAAGATTCTCTTCAGAACAAAAATCAATTTGCAGAAAAGATTCTGCATGATGATAATGAATCACCTTGCAGCGTTTCTGATGATACTATACCACAATCGTCAACTGGTGCTTCTATATCACGGGCATTTTCTGTTAATACAAATACCGAAAAAAGCAATACTATATCGATTTCTATTTCTAGCTGTAACAACTGTACATTTAATTTCAAATAAATCGTGTTTTTATTTGAAATTTTATTTATTATACTTACCGTTTTAAAAACGGTAAGTAAATTACTTACCGTTGTTTTAGTCCTAGCAACCAGTAAAATCAACTTACTGTCATAGAAACACTATTAGTAAATAAACAAAATAGTCCGATCGTGCAAAAAATATATTAAGTATACCCTAGGGCGTATAAATCGCATATAATCATTTAGGGATGTATATCCTAAGTATTATATTTATTAATAAAAGAAGAGTTGTTATAAGTGTAATCCTATTTCTCCTATATAGATAATTATTTTATTATCTGCTGGATAAAAGGATTAACGGATATGCTAAATTTAAGCCGCCACAATCATAATTATATACACAAGTCATATCCAACTAGGAAATTTAGCAAATTTAAATTCAAAATTTATAAATTTTCTGAAATTCAAATGCAGTGTAATATAAAACGTTGTATGCAACACGGGCATTACTCGATGTTCATGCTCGCGGGCCTAGACCTTTTAAATTGATTGTCCTGGACATAAACATCGTCATAATGCCCTTGATACATAAATAACTATTACATTCATGATAGATTTTATTTAAAAAAACAGTTCTTTTTTAATTGTATATATAAAATCTTCCAGTGCTTAAAATATTTCTCCTGCTTATATATAAAAATAAATGCAATTACCTATAAAATTACACTTCATAATATTTCTAGATAAAATCATTTATCGGTTAGGTTAAAATTATATTCTTTATGTTCAAAATACTTTAAAGGTTCATTATTATTTTGAATATTCAGTATAGTCGATTTTATGTGATCCAATAATCTTTTATGAACAGTCTCAAAATCATCGTTGGCATCAATAACATTCCAATTACGTTCAATCAAAGCCAACTTTTTAAAAATTGTGGTAACATTATTTTGCATCGAAGATGTTTCGTATCGTTCACCACCAAACCCAGGTCTACATTTTTGAGTTTCGGAATTTACGTCTAGGTAATAAACAGCATCGGGTTTAGGTAAACCTATTTCAGGATTCATACACCATGAAAAATCCATTCCTGTAAGCATCAACATATTAAAAAAAAAACAGCTAAGCAATTTAAAAATAATTGCATTACCTTTAGCAACAGAAAAAGCCACACCAGAATACGAATAACGGTCTAGAATGAGGGTGGTTCCAGAATACAACGTCTCTTTAAGTTTTTCAACATTTTCCCACCGATTTGCACTAAATAATAAATGAATAGCTTGGTCGTTTAATTTGCAATCCTTGTCACTTAAATATTTAGCTATAAGTTGACCAGTTAAAGTTGTACGATCCGGAAACGATAATCTTTCCACTGCAATTTGTTTAAGTCCAAGAGATTTTACAATTTCTTTACTTTGAGAAGTTTTGCCACATCTATCTATCCCTTCAAGAACAATTAAAGCCCCACGAGTCATCATTAAATGAAACCAACTACAATAAATTTAATTAAATCAATAAAAGCTGTAAAGCTGTAAAACATGCGGGAAATTGGCTAAAACTTAGGTTAGAGGTGTGTTCAAGTAAAGGGAGAGGCTAGAGTGATTGTATGGACTGAGAAAGTGGTGTCGTCACGATCAATCAGCTGATGGGTGGAAACATGATTATAACCTCACTTTGTTTGCGTTTAGTTACCATATAGCTTCAAAAACTGCACTTTTCTCGTCTAGAATTATGTAAGCGACCTGGACAAATGCAATAAAGGCATAATTTTGAATTAAAACATTGTAAAATCACGAAAAAGTTTAAAATAACGCATGCACCCGGCAATGTTTCCACCCATCAGCTGTTCGATCGGGCACATTTTGACGTCACACTTTCCCGATCTATTGTTTGGCTTAGTTCCAGGTCCGGATTTCGCATTATTGTTTTTTAAAATCCAAAATTTTAATTTTTTACTTTCTTGTAAAAAAGGAAGTAATATTGTAAAATTGTAATCCTGATTTGTTTCGGTTTTCAGATTGTTTGGTTGGGATTGTCCGTGCCAAAATGGCATTCATTCATGACGCGCACAAATGGATTAACGAGATTCTTGTAAGATGTTACGATTATTCTAAAAATGACAAGGAAGTCATGTGGTGTCCACATCAGATTTTTTTTAAATTATGGCGCACCTTCCTAAAATATTCTGAAACAATAACCAAAACAAGATGCAACTGTGAGAATATAAAATTTGAAAACTTTTAACATTTTTTTAAAGCCCTAATTATGGATCTAAAAATTATGAAAAAAATTACAAAAACGGATTTTATTATTTATAACTATAGAGCTCAGATTATGTGCTTTTGCATATTCTTTAATATTGATATGCCAACAGATTCGTTTTGAAATCTGGACAAATTAGGTAAAAACGAATCCAAAAAAATGCTTGTCAAAATGCATATTTTCAACATTTGGTGCATATTTGAGCAAATAATGCATATTTACGCATATTTGGGCCACTTTTGGTGTTTTTTGAAGAATTTTGATTTATTATTTTCTCCACTAAAATTCTTTTAAAAACACCAAATGTGGTCCAAATATGCACAAATAATATGCATTACTTGATCAAATAATATGAACCAAATACCAAATGTTGAAAATATGCAAAATTTTGCAAATTTTATCTAGTTCGTCCAGATTTATTATTAAATTTAATAAATCTAGATAATACTGAAAATTTGAAGAAAAAAATTGAAAAATTCGAAAATGAGAATTTTTAGTTTGCATATTTTATCTATTTTTATCAATTTTAATGCATATTTTAAGAGAATTCGGTGCATATATATGTGCATATTTTCAAGTATTCTGGTGCATATAAATTCTAGCTCTAATGATAACAATTAACAAAAAAAAATTATGCATTTTTAATGATATTTCGCTGAGTTATTCTTAACTAAAGTTATACTTAAATATAAGCTATTCTGCAATAGTTTATGTTTCTCATAGAACATTTTTAATATTTTTTTTTAATTCCTTGGGGGTTCTTTCATTAAGAAATGATTGATATTTAGCATATAAGTTTGTTACCAACTTCAAAATAATTTAATAAACGTGGGTACACTATAGTGTACCCTGGGTCTGAAAGGGTTAAAAATAAAATTAAATTAAATAAAACAATTGCTTCAATTTGCAAAATTTAATAATACTTTTTTTTACTTATTTTCACATATTTTCACATGCAACTATACCTACTATATTAATAATTTTGTATTTTCTCTGTTAAAATTCTTCAAAAATCACCAAAAGTGGCCCAAATATGCATTATTTGCTCAAATATGCACCAAATATTGAAAATATGCATTTTGACAAGCAGTTCCTCAGATTCGTTTTTACTTAATTTATCCAGATTTCATAACGAATCTGTTCACTCTAAAAAATAGGTTGCTATATTCAAGTAAAAAAAATTACTTGAAATTTTTTTCTTCAAGAGAAGTAACATTTGGTACCGAAAAGTAAAGTAATTCTTATTTTAAAAATTTGTGTTACTTACTGTCAATAATGAAAATTACTTATTTAAAATCAAATTTTAAGTAACAATATTACTCCACTCAAAAAAATAGATTACTTTGTTTATGTAAAAATTGTACTTAAGATGATGTTCTTTAAGAGAAGTAAGCATTCATTACCGAAAAGTAACACAAATTTTATTTGAAAAATATATATAAATTTTTTGTAAATAACAAAAATTACTTAATAAAAATTATATTTAAGTAACATTTGTTACTATAACTAAGAAAATAAAAGAAAAATTCCATGGCTAGTGTACATCGGGATGGACGTTTCGGCGCGACCGATTCGGCATTTCTATCACGCATTTGTATCGACTCGACTGTTGATTTAGACCAAGCAATAGACATGTTAGCTGGAGTGTTGCCAGGTTTGAGGATTATTATGTTGGGCGAATGAACCGTTGAAGGATTATTAGAAGGCCTGAAATTTTCCCCCCAGAGTTGTAGTAATTATATAATCGTGTATTAAATTACAGGGACAGAACAAACAATCATGCCGAAGCGGCTCATCGACGCCTCCAAATGGAAATAGGTATGGACCATCCCTTTTTATGGAAATTCATAGAAGCATTGAAGATAGTTCAAAGAGAACGTGATATGTTCTACGAACACCTACTAGCAGGCCACGAACCACCCAAAAAAATAAAAAATATATGAGGATGCTGAGGATGCGAATAAACGCATAAAAACGACAGTGGGCGATTATGCAAACCGAAATATAATCGATTATCTGCGAGGATTATCGTATAATTACGAAATGAATCTCTAACACAGTAGCTACATTAACCTATTTTTTATACATGTGTATTAGTTTTAATAAAATTATTTATATTATTCATCTATTAATGTTTAAATTTTTCCAAATTATTTCTCTTTTTCTTTCGTGTTTTCAAATATTTTATTCTCGCGCCGAAAAGTCTTTGCACCAAACCGGGTCGCACCGAACTATCTTCGCGCCGAACCGGCTTCGCGTCTAATCGGTTGCGCCGAAAAGTCGTAGACCGTTTTTAATTGTGGTTAATAAATTGTTACTTATTACAAGCAAACATTTCTTATTAATTCTTAATAAATAGTTACTTATTACAAACAACTTTGGTAATGTTTGCATAGTATTATTAATTACAAGTAATTTTTTAAGTTTAACGGTTAATAAATTTTACTTCTGAAAAATAACTTTTTGTTATTAATGGTTAATACATATTTACTTGTAACAAATAATATTTCGTTAAAAATAAATGTTATTAAAAGCAAGTAACATTTTATTTGAGGCTATAGCAAAAATTTTTATTCCTTGTTATAAATAAATTTTCTTTGTTTTTAGCAACCTATTTTTGAGAGTGTTGGCATATCAATTATTAAAGAACATGCAAAAGCATAAAATCCGAGCTCTAGTTATCATATTAAACTTGGTCTACGAATAATAATCACCAGTTTAAATCTGTTATCATGCGTTTTATAAAGATTTATAAATTAGGTACATCTAAAACTTAATTACCCTCTTCGTGTTTAAAAATCAGAAAATTATGAAATTTACCAAAAACACTTTTTAGAGCACAGTAATACGAAATTTAAAAAAAAATAAAGTTTTCCTTTAGCTATAAAAAGTCGGGTCTGAAAGGGTTAATTTATTTAGAAAATTATAAAAATTAAATTGCTTAAAATGAAATAAAATAATTGCTTAAACTGGCAAATTTAATAATAATTTTTTATTTTTTCTATTAAAATTCTTCAAAAAACACCAAAAGTTACCCAAATATCTATTATTTACTTAAATATGCACTAAATTGAGAAAATATGCAAAATTTTGCAAATTTTCCGTAATTCGTCCAGATATGTAAAATTTGAAGAAAAAAATTGAAAAATTCGAAGAATAGTTTGCATATCAATGCATATTTTATCTATTTTTATCAATTTTAACGAATATTTTAAGGAAATTCGGTACATATATATGTGCATATTTTCAAGTATTTTGGTGCATATAAATCCGAGTTCTATTTATAACCTTCACGATTTTTTTCGTAATTTTCTATCAAAGAGAAAATGGTTATTGGTTTAAAACCAAAAAACTTTTATGGTTTCTACTATCCTAATAATAAGAGTAGAGGATTAAAATCTGCATTGAATGGTACTTTTTGATGCTCTATCAAATGAGATTGTCGGTAAAATAGTCTAGGAAAAGTAGTCTGCTAGCTGCCGCTACAGGCCAACCGGGGGTTAAAAAACAAAAAGCGAAGCAACAGGCCTCTTGCTTTGTCAAAAAAATAGGCTTTGACCAATTTTAATGGCTAGCTGTAGTAGGATATAACTATTTAGTATTACAGATATAGATTAAAAATTAAAAAATAATTATAAAAATATTAAGTATCGGTCTACCCAGAACCTAATCCATAAAGTATAGAGAAAGGAGATAAAAAATAAAATTATTTTTACCAGTAAAGAACTAGCATACCTAGGGGAAGGCAAATCGAATTTTTTTTTGAATAAGTATATAGGTTTGTCAGATATTTTATCTCCATAACTCCAAGTTTCTCTAATTCGAACTTTCTTGTGGGTTTCTTGAAATTTGAGTTAGGGTAGTTTGACTGTAATAGTACAGTGGAGTGCGCTTATTAGAATCACGGTTAATGTTATCATTCGGGTATTGTTATCACTTTTGCGAGGAACGGGCCGGACCTATATGATTACATATAAAAAACGTCGCTTATAGTAATCATAAATTCGGTTTATATTATCAAATTATTCTTAAGATTATTTTTTCCCACGAGCAAAGGAGTTGGTTTT
Organism: Cantharis flavilabris; assembly: GCA_949152465.1. Taxonomy (NCBI): domain Eukaryota; kingdom Metazoa; phylum Arthropoda; class Insecta; order Coleoptera; family Cantharidae; genus Cantharis; species Cantharis flavilabris. Next base: position 32,325,981 of record OX424438.1, on the reverse strand, counting down.
CAGTTACAAGCACTTTTTTTCTATATTATGTATAAGTCACCCACATATTGTATATAGGTACCATATACATTCATTACGTGATTTTTAAGTCAGGTGTTAGCAAGAAAGTTTTACGTTTTGGTGTCCAGATGAGGTCGTCAGATTTTCAATCAGTACCAGTACGAACTTTTTATAAACAATTTACTCCTCGTACAGCGGAGGCAAACAACTCTAGATGAGAAATTTTAATTTGGTTTTTTCTTATTACTTAATAATTATTATACTAATAATTAATAAATAACCAATAAAAATGTTTTTCCCTTTATGTTATCAATCGGTTATTGTTATTAAAAACCCCAAGTCCCGATGTGAATATATTAAGCGGATTCCACTGTATATTGTTTTATACATATTTATTGAATTTAGCTTGAACAATCAATGCAGGATTATTCCATAGGGGTACCTTTGATGCCAGAAGGAAAAGCTCAGGGGGCTACAAATACAGCGAGGAACTATGATGTTTTCTCGCACAGAGTAGTTTTTACATGCTCGAGAGTAGAAGTCGAAAAAATAAAATAAAAAATTACTTACCGAATTATATAAATTAACTAGAATACCTACTAGAAAGTCAGATTATCCTATCATCCTATAGTAAATCATTTTCTCTACTCTTGAGGCAAAATATGCTAATATTTTTTCGTGGAGAGCAAAATAGACTAAATAGTATTTATAAATCTAGTTTTAGAAAGATGGTAAAAAATTCAGTATTGCTAACGTTTTGTGACGGAGAGAAAATTAATTCTTCTGGGTGGAAAAGAGACACTTTTCAAGTCAGGGCGCAAATACTAATTTTCCTCTCTATCGAAGAAAAAAGGTTTTCTTTAACTGACGTATTGTTTTCAAATAAAGATAAGAATTAATAATAAAAACGCGAACGGATTTCTTAAATCTAGAACTCAAGTCTCATACCATTTAGTTAGGTACGCCACTGACTAGAGAGTAATTGCATAGAAGCCTATATTAAGAACTGCGATCTTTGAAATCTCACTTTGTTTTTTTGAAAGTTCACGAAATGGTCTATACGTAAATTTCTTTTGAATCAGAGTGAAATTTCCAAACTGTGGAAAATTCTTAAAGTTATGATTTCATGGGAATATTAAATGGGTGGTTTTCCCGTTGCCTTCCAATTGATATTGAATAATGTTTAGTCTTCTAATATATTGCACAAGTATACTTCATGGCGAGCCGCTGGTCTCATAGAAGCGCTGGGAACCCCCTTCCCAATGCAGAATGTTCATTTTTACCCTTACTAAGGTGGATCAAGTTGGTAGTTGGTATTCGGGTTAAGATTGAGACGTATATTGCCGCTGTATTTTGGTTATCTGTTTCTAATATTTTTTAATTGTGACGCAATGGCATCGTCGACCTGGTATTCTAATAGATCGTTAATTTAATAATTCCTGCCGGCGCGGCATTTAAAATAGCTTACAAAAACATAACAACTTAGCAAAAATCAGTTGTGTTTCCATAACCGCATTTTTATCAGAGTTTACTCTGAAAAACAAAGTGTGCAGTAGAGTGCGTAAGCGCTTTAAACTCGTTTCTACGTAGAAACTGTACAGTTTAACTACATCTGGAACTTAATGAATACTAATAAAATTTGTTCAATTATTTAGGCAAAAAATTGATTAAAGTATATGATTTTTTTTTATTGCTCTTTTAGTATTTTTTACGAAAATAAGCAAATTTTTTAGATATTACGTTGTTATAAATTATACTTAACCAATTATCAAAAAATATACGATATCGACATCGTGTTCGCCCCTGAATTTAATCTAATCATTTTCTTATAATTAGTACGTAAACAATAATTAATTATAAAATCCACAAGCGACCTTAATAAAATCTATAATATGCGGGTTTTCCTGCTTTTTTATCCTTCGCTTGAAGTGTTCATTGTCTTATTATCTATCTTGACGATTTTGGAAAATCAAATTTTGTCTTAAACGCACATAAAAAAGGATGTACCTACTTCTTTCGTGATTGCAATTTACAAATAAATTGATTTAACAAAATACATCATGTTTTAGGCCCCAAAACACTAAATAAAGGTTAAAATCTAACGAAAATTAATTTAAATTAGTTGTAACTTATTTGAAACACCCCGTAGGTAATGTTAAATTAATATGGTTCAATGAACATTGTTTTGTTGTACCTACTATAATAAGAAAGGGTTATTGTACCAGCATAATAAAAAAAAATACATAATTTTGAAATTATTGTGAAAATATTTATTTTCGATACAAGAGAGTGCGGCGACCACAAACTGGTTAAATAGATAAATAAATAAAACTGGTTCTGGACGAGTTATTGGTAATTTTTTGTTCATCCGCGAAAAGATATTCAGTTGTTATTGTGCCGTTAATATTATAGATTATAATTTTAAAATAAGTTATTTTTGTGAGTTTTAAGTGTGATTAATAAAATGAAAAACGCTAAATATTTGTTCAAGTTGTTCAGTGTTTTATGTTTATTTCGGCAGATTAATGCCAGTCCCAATAACTCAAGTTATGTCAAAATAAATAACCAACAGTTAAATACTTTGGCGAAAGCTTCAAATGCAAAAGCAAATATTTCGGTAGAATCGGGAAAATATTTTTCTGTTCAAAATGATATATCATCAAACTTGCTAGATCGATTTCCCGAATTGACCACAATAATTAATAAAATTGTTACCAACGAAACGAAAATAACATCATCATCATCATCATCCAACGAAGATATTTTGAATATATCCAGACCTGAAATAACTGAAAGAGTTGCAGAAACATCTCCAAAAAGTGATTTTTCAACTGATTCTCTAAATTTATTAACATTTTCTCCAAATCAAAACGGCGATTCCAAGACTTATCAAACAAGAACTAATCAAAATAGGTTTGGACCAAGCATTGTATTGGGTTATAAACCCATTACATCATTTTATCATCCTCGTCCAGTAACTCTTGCTCAAATTATACCACAAGGTACACCTTGGCCTGATTCAAAAGAAGGATACAAAACAACATTAAGATCAAAGATACAAAACAAGGAAAATGTCACTCAAAAAATCGAAGAGCATACAACTTTTCGTGTCGAGATTCCCCAATCAACTAAAGCAGGCGAAACAATTCGACCAGATTCTACACAAGGACATCAAACTTCTATTGGTACGAAACCTAAATCGACCACGGCTTCAAAAACAACTTTGAAGGAAGTGGAGAGTAGCACTCAACATTTTATTCCACCAGCAATTATTTTGGATTACAAGCCCATTACATCATTTCATCATCCCCATCCTGTTACACTTGGTCAGATTATACCTACTGGAACACCTTGGCCTGATTCTATCGAAGGACATCCAACTTCCATTGGTACAAAACCTAAACCAACTACAGTTTCAAAAACAACCGTAAAGGAAGTGGAAAGTAGCACTCAACATGTTATTTCACCTCCAGTTATTTTGGAGTATCAGCCCATCACATCATTTTTTCACCCGAATCCTGTTACACCTGCCCAGATTATTCCATCTGGAACACCTTGGCCGGATTCTATTGAAGGATATGAAACTTCCATTGGTACAATACCGCCTGCATCGACTAATAAAATTGATGAACTACAAACAACTACAAAAAAACAGCAAACTACAGTTACAAAAACAACAGTAAAAGAAGTCGAGAGCAGCACTCAAAATGTTATTCCACCTGCAATTATTTTGGAGTATCAGCCCATCACGTCATTTTTTCATCCTAATCCTGTAACACCTGCTCAGATTATTCCATCAGGAACACCTTGGCCGGATTCCATCGAAGGATATCAAACTCCCATTGGTACAAAACCATCGACTTTGACAAATGAAGTCGACGAAAAACAAACAACTTCGAGAAACAAGCAAACTACAGTTTCAAAAACAACTTTGCAGGAAGTGGAGAGTAGCACTTCATATATAATACCACCTGTATCTGTTTTGGGTTATAAGCCCATTACTTCGTTTTATCATCCTCATCCTATTACACTAGCTCAGATTGTTCCTTCTGGAACACCTTGGCCAGATTCTGTTAAAGGATATAAAACTTCTATTGGTACAAAAGCAATTACTTCCAATCAAGTTAATCAAATTACTCAAGAACCAAATGTCAGTGAAGTTGAAACTAACACTAATAATTTAATTTCAGCTCAAACTGATTTGGAGTACAAGCCTGTAACCTCATTTTTTCATCCTAAGCCTGTTACCGTTGCTCAGATTATTTCGCCAGGAAAACCATGGCCAGATTCATCAGAAGGATACGAAACAACCACTCTTTCGAACAAGGATATTAAAGTGCAATCTACTGCAAGAATTAATTTTATTCCATCTTCAACTGTTATGGAACATAAGAATGAACTTGCCGCAGTTGCTAAAATTATTTCATCTGGAATAGATTGGCCTTATCCAGCAGGAAGCAATATTGCAAATCTTGAACAAACATTTTTGAATTTAACAGAAGAAATTTCATCAAACGTAGAAAACGAAGCAATTGATGAGACCAAAATAACAACCCAAAAACAATTTAAAACTAAGCCTGTAAGTAAAATACCATCTGTGATTGTTTCAGATCTTCTATTAGAAAATACAAAAGCCGATTTGTTGGAACCAAACGCTCTCCAAATCGAGCTAGGCGTAACGGATTCGTCAAATTTAACGCCAATTCCGTTTACGTCGGGAACTCCCAAAACGACATTATCTGATATTGCGGATATATTAACAGACGTTTACAATATCACACTTGTAAATTCATCAAGTACTGCAAAGCCTTCCGAATTGTCTTCTCGCAATAACACAACTAAAGTTGATCTCAATTATCACAACGTTTTAATTCCTCAAGAAAATAGGGTAGACAAGAATAATATTGAATTTCTTGTGTATGACGGTGTTCCAAAATCTGAAGAAACCGTTGACGAAGAAAGAATTTTTCATAATCCCAAAGTTGATGAAAAAACTGATTAGTTTTTTAATTTCGACTTTAGTTTAATAATTATTTTAGTTCAGAGGAAGTTTACCCGAAAATGTTTTTTTGACAATGTGGAATGTTTTTATGTGATTTTAACAACGGATATTTTTTATATTAATAAAATATTATTTGTTTTTTAAACATTTAGTTATAATACAACATTCTACATTCCTACAACAGAAATAAGTTTGAGAAAATTGACTACAAAAATTGTAAAAAAAACTCGAACAATTTTGTATTTAATAAATCAATTTCTAGCCTTCAAGAGGCTGACAATAATTCCTAAAAGATATATAATTGAATTTAGTGTTTAAATCCTCGATTGTCCAATATAGTGTTAATTGCAATTTCCGTTTCCTGGCTGTAAAGTGCATTACTTATAAAAAAATTTGTCGCCCGTACAAAGAGTTATTTTCTCCCCTGCTGGATTCAAATTAAATTAAAATAAATTCAACCCGAAATTTAAAAAAATAAATTAATTAATTTGGATAATTCACCAAATTAATAAAATTAATTATCTTTTGTTTGATTGTTATTTGGATTTGGATTTTATTTTATATAAATTTAACCCTTAAATTTGTCTTTTTTTCTTAAAATCCCAATATGCTCTCGTCTTTTATTTAGTATTGCGTCTCGAGTGGGGAAATAATTTACAACAGGGAAAATAACAGCTATTGGAGCACTGTATTTTCTTCATAGACGTTGCAGCTCTAAATTTCCAGTTTTCCTTCTTCCATTTTTGCTTCAAAACTACAAATGTTCCGAAAATAAGTTAAGACATTTTTTGTTCAGAATTTACTCTTCCAAAAATAATAACGGTAAAAAAATATTTGAATTTGAAAAAATTAAAAAATTTAACACCGCGAATAAGATCGAAACATGTAATTCGTTAAGGCTTTTTTTGAATTTAAATGGATTTTTTTCTTGCTATTTTTTCATTCGTCATTGATTCCTAAGACGGCCCTGTCTGCGGATGTCTTGCTGCGATTTTGTTTATTTAGAATTTTTCATCTACTTTGTAGATTTTTATGACCAATATCTCAACTATTAATTTTTTTTTAAATTTTACTCTTCCAGTTCGTAATTTAAAGTGAACCGTTATCCAGCAAAGTGAAAATTTTACTATGATCACTATGAGTAATCGTTTTTATTATTATTATTATGAAGCAGAATATAATAAAAAAAATAAAATTTAAGACATAAGAAAAAAAAAAAGAAAAATTTTTTTTTTCAAAAATAGGATATTTACAAAATTATTTTTAATACTTTTTTAATAAGGGTATTCATGTCACTTCGTACTTTTGTCGTACTTGTTGTAGATTGCATTTTTCGTAAATTTCGTAGAATTTTTAATGCAGATCTAGTTTACGAAATCTACGCAGTCGTACTTTATGTAGATATCGTAGTTTCGTTACATTTTAGTATACGTTGGCGATACATAGTAACCAAGAAATATTTGACAATAAATAATGTCAGTAAATGTGAATAGAATAATTAAATTAGTTAAAATCTACCTCAAAACGTCAAAATAATCTACAAATACAAGTACGAAAGAATTTACGAAACATTGAACGGTGAGTGTGTTCATGTCACATAAGTCTACAAAATTTAAAAGTACGATAACTACGAAAAGTACGAAGTGACATGAATACCCTTAATATTATTATAGAGAATTTAATAAAAAAATAAAATTTTAAAAATTGGAAAAAAGTTATTTTTTACAATTCCGGGAGTAAAGTGCTCACTTTACTCCCGCCTTTGCGGGACTAAAGTAATACTTTTTTCCCGCGCCATTATTGCCCGCTATTGATCTGAAACTTTGCATATGGCTTCTTACGACAAATCGCTGGGAGGTTACTATAACGGGGGTAAATTTTTTGTTCAGTTTTTCGATATCTAGCGCCTTTTTCGAATTATTGCAATTTCAAAATTAGTTATTAACCCATGTAATTCAGCATTTTCAGCGAAATTGTGAAAAATCACCTGGGGACTAAGGTTCTTTTCATCCCGTGTGCTTTTTTTGCACTGGGCTAACACGTCGTGCAAAAACCTTCGCACGCGGGATGAAAAGCAGCACCTTAGTCCCATGATGTATAATATACTATTTTTAATTTACAAAATATTATTTTTTTTGCGTTTCCGTGTACCGATGTTAACCTAATCTAATAAACCTAAATATAATCAGTTCTAAGTCTCAATATACTGGGTGTCCCCGGATAGACTTTACATAATTTCAGTGGTGATAGAGGACACTATTCTAAGAAAAAAATTTAAGAAATTTTTTTTCTAAATTCAAGCCCTCCAGAGTTAGGCCTCCTTAAAGCATTTTTTTAAATTCCCACTTTCACATGGTCAAAGCTCCGAAAATATTCATTTTTCAGTAAAAATGGTTCAGTGATTTCTTAAAGAGCGTGAAATAATCTACAAACTACATTTTAACCTTTTATTGTCTAAATTCAACGGCTTTCGAGTTATGAATTAAAGTAAGTAAAAAAATGTTGAAAATGTTAAACTTTTTTTTTCTTGGTTTTTTTCAAATCGTTGTATCTTCTAAACGAAACATTTTACAAAAAATCTGATGCCCCATTCCGGATAGGAAATTTAACGGACTACAATTTTTGTCAAGTAAAATTTTTTGAAAAACTAATCCATTTCACAAAAAATAATTAAAAAAACAGCTGCAAAACAATTTTGGGCTTGAATTAAAAATTTTTTTAAATTAAGTAATCCTGAAATATTGATCGGAAGAAGTGGAACTATTAATTGGTCAGCAAGATCTACAGATTGAACTACTCTTGATATATTTTTTTGGTGTGCTGTTAAAGCGTTGGTGTACAGCAACAGATGAAAGCCCGATACCAGAAAGAAATTAATGAACATAGTAAAGAATGCTATAGTAGCTCATAACGAAAGAGGAAATGTTATAAATAATAATATACAACATCTTTTAAAACGATCACGACTGTGTATTGAAAATGAAGGTGGTCATTTTGAGCATTTACTTAAATAATGTAATGGCTTAATCTTCATTAATAAAATAATTTTTCAATAAAATTAAAATTTTGTGAATTTAATTTTTTGTTTTGTAGCTACTTTTTTTTTATTATTTTTTGATTTTTCTGTAAAATGGATTAGTTTTTCAAAAATTTTTACTAGATAAAAGTTATAGTCCGTTAAATTTCCTATCCGAAATGAGGCGTCAGATTTTTTGTAAAAATAAAAAGAAAAAAAAAGTTCAAAATTTTAAAAAATTTTTTACTTACTTTAATTCATAACTCGAAAACCGTTGCTTTTAGACAATAAAAGATTAAAATGTAGTTTGTAGATTATTTCGCACTCTTTCAAAAAGCACTTCCAAATTTTTTCCGAATTGAGGTATTTACGAATCTATATATTGCAATGATCTACCCCCTATACTCTAAATTTAATTTAATTTCTGTTTGTAATATTTATTTTTAAATTTTTCTTTAAATACCTATATAAGTATTTCAAATAAATCAATTTTTATTAAATTTAATGCAATCTAAATTGAATGCTATCACTATATCGAAAAGTGACATGTTATACGTATGCCTGCTTATAATAAACCATAAGTGTTTTAAATTGCTTTCAACTAATAACAAATCAGAAACGTAAATTTTTAATGTTTCATACTCCGTATAAAATCATTATTTTTTAGTCACATAATATTATTAATTCAAATTTTATCAATCTTGATTTATTTATTATCCTTATCTATTATAATTCGGCTTCATTTTAATATATGATTAAAATAGTATATTAAGAAACTAGTTTCATAAGACACGATTTTATCGCATGGATAATCCGTTTATCAATAATAAAACTAAACTTATGCTAGACTTATTCATCTATTAGATAAATGTAAGTTTTATCTTTGGGTTTATTCAAACTCGCGGTGGATTGGTGATTTTGCGGGAGAATTCTAAATGGTGCTGTGAGGATCTACCTAATTAACGCCCGGATACATAAACGACAGTGTCTGACGAAGACTCCAATAAAATCGAAACATTGTCGCACTATTACAAAATAATAGTTATAGTTTTAGTTAGAAAAAATACTTTTCATGTACCTTAATTATTGATAATAGAATATAAAACAACCAGCTTAGTAAATTTAATAGTTTTTTACTTCCTTGTAAAACAAGAAAGTATTGTGATACCGATTTTTTTCGATTTCCAGATTTTGACGGAAATATCCGTTTTGACCTTCCCTGAATCCATTTTGACTATTTTCGTTGTGACATCTGTACGTACGTACGTACGTATGTACGAACGTCTGTATGTCGCATAACTCAAATACGGTAGGTCGTAGAAAGTTGAAATTTTGGATTTGAGACACTTATAGCATCTAGTTGCGCACCTCCTATTTTTGGTTGCGATTGTCCGTGCCAAAAGTTGTAATTAATGACGCGCTAAAATAGATTAACGAGATTCCTGTCCAATTATTATAAAAATTACAAGGAAGTAATGTGGTGTCCACATCAGATTTTTAAAATGTAAAATAAAATTATCATGAAAACCGGCGTTTATTAGTATTTTAGAATTCACATTAATCTTAATTATCGTTTTGGTTAACCATGATTTAAACTTCCTTTTCTTAAAGATTAGAAAAATAAAAAATTATAAAGTTTAATAATATATTTACAAAATTGATTGTGAGTCGAGTTATTTACAAAATTTAGAAAAACTATTGAAATAATAAAATCCTTTTTTCGTGTATTTTTAATCTGAATTTTGCTCTTAGCTAGGGGGGCGGGGGGGTGAGCAAATTATTCTATAAATATCAAGTAAGATCAAGTAAAAAACACGAATATTTTCGATGCCTTTTATTATTGTTTACTTTAGACACCCTGTACATTTTGGCCTTGATCTTGTTTTCCGAATTTTAAGATTATTGTATATTATTTTAGAAGGGTTAAAAGCATAATTAGTGGGTGTCGATTGATAGAAAATAAACAAAATGTAATTTATTCATTTTATGCTTTGCTGGCAACTCCCAAAAATGATAAACGTCAATAAATATTTACCCGAGTTAAATTCCGCATAAACCCAACCGCGAACCGACAAACGTCATGTTGATAATACAGAACGTATGTAATACCGGCGATAGAAATGATCTACTCCCAAGTCCGATGAGTGATACATGCAAATTGTTATCAAGTTAATGTTAACATTAATAAAATATAAGTGTAATAACTTATTTAAAAATGATTTTACTAGAAATAAATAATAGAGTAGTTGAAGAAACATTAACACTTAAGATAAAAAATGCTAAAGCTGGGTGAGTAGCGTAAAAATTAAATTATTGCTTGGTTAGACCGGCTCTTGGGGTGAGGCATTCCTTATCTCCCGTAGATAAACATTTCCTATTAAATTAATTACCTATTTAAGCGAACTCTCCCTAACACCAGTAGCTCATTAAATTTGCCCATTTTAATTTAACACAATCAAATTGTGAACCTCAACAATTTGTTGTGACCCAATTTTGATGTTTTAATTTTTATTTTAGCGTCAAAAACGAGTCGATTGATATAAAAGTAGCAGACTTTGATGGCGTACTGTATCATATTTCCAATTTAAATTCAGATAAAACAAAAGTTCGAGTTAGTATATCGCTCAAGTTTTACAAAGAATTACAGGAGCATGGCGCCGACGAGTTGCTTAAACGAATATATGGTCCTCTACTTGTTGCTACGGAAAGTGGTTACAACGTTTCTTTACTTATAGACCTGGAAAACATCCCCGACGAATGGCCCGAAATGGTAAAAAAGATAGGACTTCTTAAGCGTAATTGTTTTGCTTCCGTCTTTGAGAAATATTTTGATTTTCAAGAACGAGGTGACGAAGGACACTCGAGAGCTGTTATTCATTACAGAAATGATGAAACCCTGTACGTTGCACTTTTTTAATTAACAAAATTAGATATTAAAAATCAAAAGGATAAAAGGCCATTTATCGAAATTTGATTTTTTCAGTTTTAGTAGGAATTGATTGCCCCAATTATTTTACTTGAAGTTACTTGTTGCATTTAAATAATTATTCCATACTGCTGATGAGTAATTCTCCCACTTTTATTGATTCATTTAAATATACAGGGTGAATTAAAATTGGGACTTTCTTTGATAGCCCCCTTGCCATTCAGAATATTAAAAATATTTTCAAGTTCAAATTATTTATCTGCGTGATTGCATAACCTAAAATTATAATTAATTATACAGTGTTCAGTGTTCTGATTTTTAAAATTTCCGAAATTTGTAAAATAAATAAATTGAACACTAAAAACATAAAATTTAGCAAGTTGAATTCACTGGTAACCCTGGTTGTGCACTAGGCCTATTGTACAGTTAAAACATATTGATAAAATAAATGAGGGTAGGAAAGTTCAATAGACCTACGTTTTATTGTAACAATAAAATCAGAGAAAACGTCCTCACAAATAATAATAATACGCCATTAATTATTCAATTTTTAGTAACTTACTAGATTTTTTGATTGTATGCTAGAGGAAGATCTATATCAGACATCGGCAACCTATGACCCGTGGGTCACATTTGATGGTTTCATAAATAATAATAAAGTTTAACCAGAAAGATAGCAGTATAGAAGTCTAAGAACTGAGGTCATTCTAGTTCCAACACGTTTAAAAATGAGTTGTTTTGACTTATGCAGCGAGTACATTCTGAACATGAAATAAAAATTGCTTTTTGATATTTTGAATAGTAATAGAGCTATCGAAGAAGGTCCTACTGTTAATTCCTGTGTAAAATTTAAAAATTAGGTTAAAAGTTTTTGAAACAATTATGATTCGATAAATAAACTGGTCTCTGATATTCTTTTCTTATAATATTTTACCAAAATATTGTTTATAATTTTAGATATGTAGAAGCTAAAGCAGACAGGGTGACAGTGGTGTTTTCGACACGATTTCGTGATGAAGATGATGTTGTGATTGGCAAAGTTTTTATGCAAGAGTTGAAAGAAGGTTTACGTGCTTCCCATACGGCCCCTCCAGTGTTATTTAGTCATCGTGAGCCTCCAATGGAGCTTCAAAACACTGATGCCGTAGTAGATAATAAAGTTGGTTACGTTACGTTTGTGCTGTTTCCTCGACACACCGGAAGAAACACGCGTGATAATACCATTAATTTGATTCACATGTTCAGGCATTACTTGCACTACCACATTAAATGCTCCAAAGTCTACATTCACAGTCGGATGAGAACTAAAACGTCCGATTTTCTTAAGGTGCTTAACCGAGCTCGACCTGAAAGTAAATCAACAGATAAGAAAACCATCACGTAAGTTATTTAAATCACATTTTGAATTCATTCGAATAACTGTTAATTTTTACAGAGGTCGAACTTTTGTACGAAGAGATTGATGTTGTTAGGGGTGAAGTTTCATGCCATCAAGCTCAAAATTTTAACAACTGAATTTTTAACTGCCCATTTTTTGAAGAAGAAAATAGTAAGGTGCGCGCATTCGATTTATGCTGTTTTAATTATTCTTTTTTTTATATTGTTTTATCATGATTTTGTATGTATAAAACGTTAACTAATATATGATTTTAATGAATTATTGAACAATTAATTGGGATTAATTATTTGAAATTGTTTCTGACATTTTTTGTAAAAATGAAAACTTAATGTTGTGGGAACGCAGTTTGTAAATATTTGTTTATTAAAGTTAATTCTGGGTGGTAAAGTAATTATAAACGTTTTTAAGTATACTTTTAGTTAACCTAAATATTTATTTTAGTAATAACATTAAACAAATAGAAGAAGTGCTGCAGTAGCGTGCGTGCGTAGGATTTTTATTGGGAAAAATTGATAATACGAAATATTGAACAAATTGATTTTGAAAAATAATTTGCTTTTAAAAAATCAAAAACCTATAATTTGGAAGTTTGGAGTAGTCATATTAATTTATGGTTAAACTAATTTACATTCAAGATTGAGAGTAGATTTGGGTAGATAAAATTAAATATTTTAAGATTTTATTATTGTAGCGAAAAATTTTTTGTAATTTAAAATTTGAACAAGAAAAGTATTGTTAAACAAAAACCTAGTAAGAACAAAGAAAATGATTCTACTTTCCGAATCTCTTTACGAAGTTCTTGATCATCTGTTGGTATCTTCTCTTTTTATCTTTAGTTAATCTTTTAAATCACAGCATTGCATTTGGTGCGACCAAGGATGGGACTAAGATTTGCCACTTTCGACTCTAGCTTACTGATGTCCCAATAATGCATAGTATTAAAATTTTAACTGAAAGCTATACTGCAAATTCTAAGACCAAGTGGCTATTTTTAACCCTACTTGTCTTTCTTTTAACCCGTTAACTGCGGAACTTTCTAACAGGTATTGGTCTCCCATAGTGGTTAGTAGTTTCACGTTCATTGGAAATATGCAGCTCTCGCATATTAGCTAGTTAACAAGAGTTAACTGTGTGAATAAACAGGAGTTTCTGTATCATTCAAAGTTCTAACACTAGGAAGTCAGGACAGCCAAAAGGCCGCCTGATCTGTTAGTATAAAATATTTGGTACAAGTATATGAAATAATTGTAAGTTATCATATTATTAATCATAATTAATTTGCATGATTATTAACGTATAATTCCAAATTTTGAAAAATTTTATTTTGAGTTTCTGCAAAACCATAATTTTTTATTAACTAAACTTAGAAACTAAATGCAAAATTATATTGAAGTTGCTTAGCTGATGATAAATTCAACTAAAAGCTTGGCTTAACTAACGTAAGCTAAACTTTAAAATAGGTACTGAGCTAAGCTTGAAGCTAAATATCGGTTAAGCTTTAAATTAATGAGGAGAATCCTGCAAGTGGTAGGTAGAAAGAGTACAAAAATTAAGCAAATATATGTATATATTTTTTTTAAGTGTTGCAAGTAAACATTTCTGAGACGATAACGTCTAAAGCTGCATTTACATAGGGTATTCTATGTGGATTTAGATGGGGATGGTAGAATTCTTCCACCAGATTGTTACACAGGTTTTTACACCATTCACATAAACTTAAAAGTTGGTGTAACGATGGTCAACGAGTAGTGGAACTTTGGGTAGAGGGACAAGTACAAGCATCGCATTCAATTCTTGTACGTTGTATTGTAAAAGTTAAAAGTTTGTAAACTTTTCCACACCTCGTTCCACCAGTTCTCATACCGTGCAAGAGATTAAGTCTATCTGAACGCTTCTACCTGAGTCGGTGCTTTCTAGCTCTTACATATTCTACCATCCAAATTCAATACCCTATGTGAATGCTGCTTAATACGTTTTGAATTGCAATACTTTGGCTAGTTTATGCAACAATAATCCAAAAGTCTTTTAGCTGATGAGATGGTAACGCGTCTGCAATTGGATTGGAAGGTCGTAGGTTCGATCACCCTTTAACTGTCGTTATTTTATAGATGTTTTTTGATATTGCCCACTCCAAATCAGGACGAGCCGAAAGCGAGATCTGGAAGTCGCCAATTCTACATCTTTTCATAGTTTTCACGTTGTAGGTACATTTAAATGTAAATACGCAAATTTTTGCAAGCGCTTGACTAAGCTACACTTCGTCCCGCAAATACAGATTATTATTTATAATTATTATTATTGCCAAAGGGGTTGTGGTTCTAGACCCACTTGTACTTATTTATTAAATATATTATTATTTTTATATTTATAATATTATTTTAAAAAATACCAAAATTATTTGCAATTTTTATAATTAAATCGGTATTTTAAAATAATTTTAATTAAATTAAATTGACATTATTTAATGAATTGGTTAAATGTATATCGATTCTTGCTATATTTTCATCTTGTCACAAAGCGATCCTTTGTGAAGTGCATGTGTAAATTAATTATACACGGGGGCGCGTTTCAGGGTGCGCCAAATAAACCCAATCTTTTAAAATCTTTCTTTTAGTCTGATTTTACTCGTAGTTTTTGAAACATGGCATCCTTTTATGCAAATCCCGACGATTCCAACGAACCCTGGATAGAAAGATCTGTGTCTGATGTTGTGAGGTTTCGAGTTTGGCACGTAATTCTCTTCTGCGTTGGAGCTCTCGTAATTTTAGGTGAGTCGAAAGTTTGGAAAAATTGAGTATTTCCTTTTAGTTTTTTTTTATTGCTTTATTAGCGATTCTTGTATGCTGCTGCATTAAATTTCGCGTCCCAAGAACAAAGCAAGAAATTGATGCAGATTATCAAAGGAAACAAATTGCGGCCAAATTTAAACAAAAATTGAAGTTAATTCAAAATCAAGAAATGGACGGAATGGATTTACAACGAGGTAACTCATACTTAGGACAATCTTACTCTTAGATCTTATTTTTATTAATTTTAGCCTTACGAATAATTCAGGACGACTTGCGACTTGAAAATAAAAATATCGACGAAATACTTGAAATGCAAAATATGCCATCAAAATCAACCGATTGTTAATTAATTTTTTTAATTTGTCAGTTAAAATAAGGTCGAAATGGGAAATTTTAAAATAAATTTCTATTGCAAAATTCCTTTTAGAGTTTTATCGATTTGTTCGCCCTTTCGATAGAATAAATATTTTTGGTTTCGCGAAAAACGTAGATATATCCCCACTTCCACATCTTACTCCAACTTACTGAATTTATTCACATACAAAAATATAAATAATTAATGTATTGCACGTTTTAAATTATTTACTATGTATAAGTGTGTCGTGACGGTTCATGTAATATAAAAGTTTTAAAAATCTAATAAACAACAACACCGGAAAGCTTTATTTTTGTTCAATATTGGATAGCAAATAAAAATTAGACCTATTATAATGGAATTTGAAACAATACAAGTTGTGCGCGCGTATAATGAATTTTAAAAGGTGGCGCGAGAAAAAGTCCGCGCCCGTATGAGATTAGTCGAACTAAGCCGAAGTGTCAGTAACGAGCCGGTATTGCACTGCGGCAAGTGTTGTGTAACCTTTTTATTTTTTCCTGAAACTATTTAATACAATTTCGATGATTTGCTCATGATAATAATGAATTTAGTGAGTTATAAAAATAATTTTGGAGTGTATAATTGTTTCGGTTATTTGTGAGTGTTAAGAAATTAATTTTCAAACTGGCGAGTGACAGTGGAAGTGACAGTAGGTCCAACATGGCTTCTTCATCTCGAATTATTCAGACTAATTCCGCTTGGACTCAAAAGAAAATTAATTTAAGACCACAGCACAGAGGGGTGCATTTAGTCACAGAGGAAATTTTAAGACAAGTTCCGGAACTATCACAATATGCCATAGGACTCTGTCATGTACAAAGTAAGATTTTGCTGCTGCTTGCAGCAGACACAATTTTTAAATTACTAGTCTTATTAAATCGACATTTCATCGACGTTAGTAAATTATCATTATTCGCAACTCAAAATTTATTTAACCTTTCGATTTTTACCCAGACAAGTCGTTTTTATTTACACAATTATTTTGACATTCAAACTGACCATAATTTTTATTTTTAACCCCTTTTTTTTTAAAACAAGTTTACTGACTTCTTGGTAGGTACTGTTATTTATTGGTTTCTTATTGATTTCAGTTTTGCACACGTCTGCTAGTCTTGCACTAAATGAAAGTTGGGATCCAGATGTCCGAGATGATATGGAAATGATGTTAAATAAAATTGTACCAGAAGGTTTAGCATACCGGCATGCTTGCGAAGGGCCAGATGATATGGTGGGTCAATTTAAGATTTTATTACATTTGAAAAATATTGTTAATATTAATCGGACTGCAACCGTATGAAGCAATTC
Source organism: Cantharis flavilabris (assembly GCA_949152465.1). Classification (NCBI taxonomy): domain Eukaryota; kingdom Metazoa; phylum Arthropoda; class Insecta; order Coleoptera; family Cantharidae; genus Cantharis; species Cantharis flavilabris. The sequence goes on along the minus strand of OX424438.1, from coordinate 32,309,168 downwards.
CAAGTGGAAGCATCAGCTGATAATAATTTGATTTTGTATTGTTTGTTTTGTAAATCATGAGCAATATATTGTCTACATTTACATTACAATCCAGTAGTTAGGTACATTTACATGGACATAAATAGTAAATCAACTTTTGTTCTAAACACTTTAGTTTGGCATTAGAAAAAAGCTTTTGAAGAAGGTTCTGCAAATCATATAATTACGACTTGGTCATTTTTTATGCAGCTTTTGCCCAAGAAAGGAAATTAATTAAATTAGGTAAAGATTGGTGTAAAACTGGGGGGTTGCTAGCAACTGCATTGCAGCACGTTAGATCCTCGAGTAACTGCTTTTACGCAATATCTATTACATGGTTTGATAAACAATACAATTTAGGTATCGTACTTGTTGCTGACACCAGTCATACCAGCTCTGCTGCGACTGCATTTAACAAGTCGCACCTTGAAACTAAAATAGAAATATTGTTCTAGTGACTACAATTTTTGAGGTACAACTTTTTACAAAATTCAAGGCATTCAGTTTGAATCTGCGGAAGGACTAACGTTCTTATGATGCATTCCATCTGAGTTGTTAATTGTCACCATCATACATTTCCTTAGGCATTAGGGCCTAAGGTTTATTTAGATTCTAAAGGCTGAGTATTCTATACTGCCCTGCTTAGCGAAAGTGCCTTATGTACAAAACAGCCATTTTGAGATATTCGACTTTTTAGATTTAACAGTAGCCAGTGACCTTACGATCAATTGCATATTGAAACGCGTGTTTCTTAAGTAACTGGAACATTTAGAATTCACTACAATTGTAATTTTTCAAATATAACACAATTTTCTGCTAGAAAATGCGTATACTGCTGAAGTTGTATTGCCATTATTATAAAGATAAAATGCCATATGTGCGCTCACATACTGCTTCTTTAAGCACGCACTAACAAAAAGTGCAGTATGTGCACATCATATACTGCACTTTTGTTTAATATACTGCAGATACTGCATTATTATCTAGTATTTTATAGAAATTTTGTACATACGGCAAACAAAATCACCGATTATTTCAATTAGTTATGAAATATACGTTATTTTTATTTGTTAAAAAGGTAAACAGCATTCCCATGGTACACATATACACCAATAACTCATTTTGTCAATTTTTGCACGTACGGCACTTTCGCTACGCAGGGCAGTATAGTGGACAGAAAAAGCTGAAGAAGATACAGTGATCAGAGTTAAGTGCTTAGAACTTAAGTGCTATTTTGATGCTAAACTAAAGAGTTATTTCCATGTAGACCCCTTTTTTTTTACGATAAATCGACTGAATTATTAAAAGGAGATACTATCTGGTTAGTGTAATATATACTCATGACTAGAGTACGGACTTCTAGCAAAACGTAACCTGATAATTAGTATGTGGCATATAATGTATAATAATATGTGTAATACCTTGTGTTTATGCATAAATTGTATGCCGCATATCAAATATCGGGTTACGTTTTGCTAGAAGTCCGTGCTCTACTCATGATCTTTTAAGTGCTAACGACAGAACTGTGATTAACGTAGAAAATATTACTATGAGCTGCAACCGCTTTTGAGTTGAAAAGAATTTTTTGTTGGTGTTTTAATAAACTAGATTATAAAAAAAATACTTTGGATTTACAAAGCATTACATGATTGAATTATATTAAAATTTATTAATAATACATACCTAGAAGAATTCACATTATAATATTAGGTTTCTATGCTTTCAATTTGTCTTTTTAAACAAACTTGGAAATTTAAAGAATAAGTCTGAAAGTCATTGAAACGAAAAAGTATTTTTGTTATTCGAGTTTAAGAGCCGTTTTACATTATAATAAAATTTGTAGCAAATCTATGACAAAAAATTGCATTCAATTTTACAAGAGTGTCATACATGAAAATTACTTCACAAATTTGCATCCTAAATTTGATACCAAATATTTAGGACCTGTTCTATTCTTGTAACAAATATAGAACAATATTTGTGTCATATTTCTGTCAAATATGACACTTGAAATTTTATACAATAATTGCTTTCAAATTTGTGACAAGATTTAATTGCAAATTTGCTATAATGTAAAACGGCTCTTAAGGACGATGCAGATATACCCGGCATGCACAGACCTGCAACGGCACGTACCAGACCGACAAAATATTAAGCAAGCATTTTAAATGGTTAAATTCACACTTAGTCGACCGACACTGCACGGAACGGACCGATAACGGTGGACATACTTTTGAGGAAAGTTTTGCAGGTGCCGGTATGTGTCTGTAGGTATTGTATGTGTATGACATATGTGTAATATGTCGTGTACCCATATTCTCTTTCTTTTTTTCTGTTTTTCATCATCTGTAACAGCTACTATGGCCAAATCTTCCGAAAATAAATTTTTAAACATTTTCACATCAGAATCTTTACCATACCTACACAGCTTCTACGTACATAATTGTATGTACGTTTCAAAAACTGTCTGTGCTAATTTGAACACTCGCCAATTTGTCGGTCCGGTACGTGCTGTTGCAGGGTATGTGCATGTCGGGTATATCTGAATCGTTCTTAATGTTTAAAAAATGTATTACATTATGATGTAACCAGGATGAGGCAATGAAACGCATTAGCTTGGTTTATTTGTGTAATAAAAACAATGTTAGTTTTAAATAATTTAAATCCTACATTTTTTATTGAATTTTATGTGGAAAAGAAAATGTACATGAGTAAATAGCTATCAATCCTTATAATATATTTAATGGGTAATTTTATTCCTACCGAGAATGCCATAAAGGAAGTAGAATAAGAATATTAATTTATTTATTTTGTGAGCCAATTTATTACTGTTTATTATTTATATCGATGTTTATTTATAAAATTGCAAAGAGATGAATATTAACGTTGCTTTTTTGTATTTTTAGCCTGCTCACGTGAAGGCCTGTTTTTTGGGTTCGTCTCTCACTATTCCAATAACGGAAGGCAGGTTGAATTTGGGTACGTGGCAAGGAGTATGGTTATGTGAACATAGGGACCATGCAGGCTCAAGGAAGCTTGTCATAACTATAAATGGATGTTTAAAAGAACCCACAAGTACTCCTCTTTCTCCTGTCAGTCCTATGGCTAGTACGAGCAGTTAGGGAAAGCACTCGGGACATTCATTGTCTAAGCATTGATTGTTCCCGAGGTAATTATTATAATTAAAACTCTAGTGTTGCGCACAGACTTTATATAAAATCTATGACAATATGTACATATGTGTACATTTGGTTAATTACTTTTGTTGTAGACTATTTGATATAGATAGAAAGTTGATTTTCGATTTTCTGGTGCTGTACAGGTGGTTATTTAATTTTTAGTTGTATTTATTTTGTTATTTTTTTAATTTTTGCCGCAAGTGAGCGTGTGTAGATCGTAAATCTAATGGTAACTCTGTGACAAGATTTGATTTCTTTTGTAGAGTGCACATATAGGAAGGTACCAACAGCAACGTGGCTTTGAAAATAGCAAAAAATCAGGTGCCTAAAGTAAAGAGTTTAAATGCTTTAGTATTTTACAATAATTATTTTCTATTTTTGTTGACAAAACTTGTAGTAGGCGACTATTAAATTAATACACTAAATTTAATTTAACTAAATTAACTTTTAGTCACGGTTAAATTACGCAATGGGTTGTTTTGCTCACCTCAAATCAAATGTAAATAATAATCATTACGGGTTGTAAATAGTGTGTGTTGATGGGACTGACTAGTCTGTCTTCCTTCCTTTTAGCAATATCTGATAGTGTTGTTCTATTTTCTTTTGTAAAAATACAACGATTGTGCAAAATTGTTAATGCGTTTGTTGTCGAAGACTTCCTTTGTTCACCAAAATTTCGTTTCGGTAACAAATAACACAGGGTAAGCCAAAGGATGTCGTCTGCAATTTATCCAATTTTTTCTAGAGCATGTGGTCGTTCTTTTCTGATAGTTGGTCAAAATTTTGTGTGCATGCGAACTGTAAAAATAATAATAAATAACAATATGGGTTTACATTCACTTTAAATGTTCGCACATTGTTATGTACACCATGTTCTTTCTTAAGTTGTGACATGCCGCTTGTTCAGACTTCAGACTTCCAGTTTATTTGAAGATACGGCATAATTTTATTTGTACACCGGTTTCAGTAGATTTCGTAGGTCAAAATATATTTAACCTTCATTGTGGATTTTTTCACATTACAAACATAAGAACTTTTTAATTAAGAATTTAATTTTTTAAGTCTTTTTTAAACATTTTTGTGTACTATTTTACATCGGATATGCAAGATCAAAGTAGTAACTAATGGTTGATTAGCTAAATATTTTGATTTTTATGTGGTAGTGTTTATATTTTATTACTATTTTTTATATTGTATTTTTTTTATAAATTATAATGTTCCTACTAGTATTTTATTTTTACAATCTAGATCCTTTATTTTATTTTTTCAAGGGTGGAAATTGTAGCTGGAAAAGCAATATATGTTCCCAATTACAATTTTCACCTTTAAAAATAGAGCATACTGATAAAAATAAATTTTCCCGATGACCAGATGTTTTCAGTATCCACTCGATTGACTATTTAACAAATAAAATAAGTTTTAAGTTGTAATAATACGGAACGAGGCTAGTCGGATCGGTTAACTTCATGTTGCGTTCCAGTTTGTTATGATTTGTTCTCCAAACCACAATAAATTAGTATAAACAAATGTTCACTTACGCATGATAGAGTGATCACTCGAATGCAATTGTCGAATAAAATGTAGAGTGTGAAAAATTGTTTAAAATTGAATGACGTAAATCGATTGTATAATAGTGGTGTATGTGAGCGAATTTGGAGAATATTTGAAAATTATTATTAGGTATTGCAAAAATGTAATTTGTGTGATTTAATAGTTTTACAATTTCTTATTTAATGCTAATAATTTATTATAGGTACGATTGTTTGATGTTTTGATAAATGAGTTTCTTCAAACAATAATTTACTAACATATCAGACTGATTCAGTCAAAATTAAGTTTAATATTTACAAAGTATTTTGACACAAAAACAATACTTCATTTGCGGTCAATAATTCAGTTTTCAAAAAGTAAGTCGGGGGACATCAGTTTTATTTATACAGGGTGTTGCACTCCATATAAAATTAATAGTAGTACTGACTATTTTACTTTTTAAATGAAATTCATTTTTGCAGAAATAATATTGCTTAATGTTATTGGAAGTTTTAAATGTATTCTTTAATAATTATATGTCTGAATAATAGTTCTAATTAGTATAATACAGTCCACTTTTACGCAATTCTCAAATTGTGACAATAATTATTATTAATTAAAAATTTATTAAATAATAAATCATTTATTTTCAAAATATTAGAAAAATTAAAATAAAAGCTGTGTAGCACTGTTTCTCGAAACTTTTTTTTTAATCTATTTTTATACCGGGTGCTGAATGAGTTAGCCGAACATAGGAAATTAACATGAAAAAACTTTTTTATGCAAATTCCTGCTTCCCTAATTATTTTAGAGAAAAAATGAAAGACACAAAAATAATGCAGAAATATAAACTACCAATGATAAGAGCTTTAGATTTCATCTAACTTTTACTTAAAATGCCAAAAAATGCTTTTGAAATTGTTAAAAGTTTTATTTATCGGACTGGCCATGAAAATTTCCATGGTAATTATTTTAGAAAATATAAATTAAATTGAATTTATTACATGGCCAGTGTGATAAATGAAAATTTTAACAATTTCGAAAGTATTTTTTGACCTTTTAAGTAAAAGTTAGATGAAATCTAATAATCTTATCATTTGTAGTTTATATTTCTGCATTATTTTTGTGTCTTTCGTTTTTTCTCTAAAATAATTAGGGAGGTAGAAATTTGCATAAATAAGTTTTTACATGTTAGTTTCCTATGTTCGGCTAACTCATTCAGCTCCCGGTATATTTATAATATACAAAGACTGCCCCTGGGCCACCTTTTGATTATTTTACGATAATTTCACTGGCTTGACAAAATTCTTTTAATTAAAGCTACAAAATCAGTAGTAGTAAATAAGAAATAAACTTTTTATATAACATATTGCAATGCCCTGTATTTATTTTTGTACACATTTCTTGTTTTGGGGGATGCATTTGTTCTAATATTTTTTATTGATAACTTTTATGTATTTTTTCCTTCATGTTTAGGGGACGCTCTCTGATGCAAATGATATTATGTTGTTAATATTTTTTCCCATGGACCCAAAAAAGTGAGCATATCCGTTTACTTATAACACTGATGCTTGTTGGTTTATTTCTACAATCCTCCTATGCATATTTTTTAATTTTCTGATTGAGAAAATGAAGTTTTGTGTCAATATATTTTCACAAATCTGTTTTTTTGTCTTATTTTCTAAATTAAATCACTGGAATTATAGCTGTATATTATTATTTTGCCATACCAGAGCAATGGTACTTAAGTTAGTTATAAATAATTTATTAATTAATTTGAAAAATGATAATTTGTGAAGACTTATTATGCATGTTTGAAGTGAAAATTAAGAAAATGCTATTCTTGTCGATATTATTCTAATGATATAAATATAATGTAATCTTTGTACACCACTATTTGTACAAAATTTACTGAAAAATTGTTACGAAGTATTTGGCAAAAATACGGCTAGTAATGAAGACATTGTACATAAATAAAGAGACATTAAAAAAAAATCGATTAGTTAAATTAAAATAATATGAAGCATAGACACGACTAGTTGCTTTTCGAATTTCCTGAAAAGTTTTAGAGTTTTACAATAAAAATATTGTTAATTTAGAAATTTTTAATGTCCATTTGTTAGCTTTATTTTTGATATATTTTTAGCGCATATCCGTCCTAAGTCGTCAAAACGTGTCGGTGCGGTGTAAAATAAAATTGTCCGTGAGCTGTATTTTTGCCTATTTCTGTATCTATTGCTCGTCATTTTGAGAAAAAAACTAACGTCGGTTTTGATAGTTTCACTGCCACCGAATGCATAAAACTATGTAAATATTTGTTTTTCGATTGGTTTTCTTACGTTACTCACAGATATTTCATAGTTTTTGAAAATTATTGGTTAGGTCAAGGATGATGTCAATTTGTTTTAGAAAATGCTCCAAAGTTGCTTGCTAGTTATATCTAGATGAAGTTACTGTGATTCAAATTTATTAGAAAAGTAAAATTGACATGTCACGCGCTTTAAGTATTTCGACTAAACCTTTTTTTGTAAATATATCGGTGAGTAAACGTTGGAAACTGATATCATGTACGTACTGAGTAGGTACTATATTGAGGTATGGAATTTTTGAATCTGTAGGGTTGACTGCATTGCAGTTTATCTTGCATCTATATTGTACCTAGAGACGCGTATTTGCATAAATAAATTCAATATTAATATTTAATAGAGTTTTATTTGAGTGCAATGTGCCTTACAGTACATATTTATCCATTTGGGAGGCTGGAGATGCAAAAATTATTTTAAATTACCCAACTTCTACCTGATTGGGCCATAAGTTTTAAGGGCAATCTTTCATAGCATTGCAACTCGGCGTGTTGCATTATATACCGAAAGATGGACCTTAATCAAATAATTTATCTTTTCACAAGTGAATCCCTCTTTGGGTGTACATCTAGTTCTATTTTGTCCACAAACACAAATAATGTTTATTTTTTATCTAGTAGTCAGTGGCGGTGCAAGAGTATCTAGGGCCCGTAAGCAAATATACAAAACGGGCCCCTAAAAAAACAATGTATTAATTTTGAATTGCGTCTATTATTTAAAAATCTCTTTTTTGGGATTTACTACCCTTTATGGTACCGGGCCCCTAAGCATTCACTGATTGATATCACCGCCACTGCTAGTAGTGCAGATATTTGTGTTTTATCTGCCACAGTAGGAGTTATTAGAGGTTCGAGAATTGCAAGGGAATTATCAAGGAATTGCAAGATTTGGAAGCAAAAAAAGGAATTTATTGGTGTACTTCTGGTTCAAATGACCGTTTCTACAGATAATTTAGTTCAGCTATCGGAACAAAATGAGCGGAATATTTGAGGCCATGAGAGCAAAAGTGGTGGTGTAACCTCAATTTGAATATTGGGGTATTTTTGGTGAAACGCCTCTCTCTTAATAAAATTTTTGAAGTTAAATTGACGTAATCAAACTTATTGTAATATTCTAATTGATGGAAGTGATATATTGTTTTAATAATATATATGTGGAGAAATTAAAACCTTGAATATTTCCAATTTCGGTGTTGAGGGTTACACCACTTTTGCGCTCACGGCCTCATTTATTGTTTAATATATTGTTGTTTTGGTTAATTATATGTGTGATTTTATGACATGCACATAGAGGATAAGGTACGTACTTCATAATAAGAATATTAACGATTGATGAAATATTTTCAGTATACTCAGATTAATTGAACTTTCATCACGTTTGTCATTTAAATCGCTATGTGGTTAGATTGGGCTACGGTTTAGTAAAGTTTTAGTATGTTTAGATTTTTTTAAATATTGTCCGATGCCTATTTAACCTAATCTGAAAATTTCAACTGCCACTTATGACTGTAGATTTTCTTAAAAACATATTTTATTAATTACTTATAAAAATGTTAATTATCATTAAATTATATTACACTGTACGTACACATTAAATTTCGGCAGTCTAATTATTACAACAGATTATTTTAAATTTAATTCAAGTTTATAAACTATTAAGTAAGTAAATAAAAAATAACTTATTTGATTAATACTTGAATATCAAATGTTACACCTTAAAATTAGAAATATTCCACTTAATTTCTTTAACCCTTTGGTCGGCGAATTTTTCTGGCTTTCTTTTTAAAGTTTTTTTATTGAAAATAAACATGGTCCCAGGAACTCGTTTTTAGGCAATTTCGGTGGTGGGAATACGTCTTCCCGCCGCCCACCAAAGGGTTAAGGAAATAAAACCTAACGTAAGCATTTATTTTTACTTTTGTGTTTGATCTGGAGGAATTTCGTTGGACGGAATTTGATGAGGTCCGGGATGATCGGCATTTAGTTTATTTTCCACAATTGTAAAACTACTTTTGATGTCATCTAAAGCTTGTCCCAAACCAGATTTTATTTGATTAAACTCGTGCGTCACCAAAGACAATCTTCCCAACAAATAATTAAGATTTTCGTCCACCTCCAACATTCTACTTGTAATTTGGCCAACCTAAGAAACAAAATTTAAAGTTACAGTATTGAAGGTTCATAAACTACCTTTCCGTGCATCGTCTCCATCGTGTTTAGAGTTCCGTTAACAAAATCTTCTGTTTGATCTTCTAATTTATTTAAAGTTTCAGAATTTGCACTCATTTGTTGATGCATTATACCAATCTGGCGCCAAACTTGATCGATTTCTCCACTGATTTTATTACTGATATTTGCTAATGCTCCGTTCTCAACGTTTAAAATTGAAGTTTCAAAATGATCAAACCTAAAAAACAAGTTTGCATCACTACAATACATAGACGAACAATCACATACCTTTCCTTGATAGATGAATTAACATTTTTAGAGTGTTCGTTAACCAAAACGCCGACTTCCAACAAAATTTGATGAACTCCGTATTCCACTCTACGCTTGGTATCCAAAATACTGTCGGAAGTTTGAACCATAACTTTCTTTAATTTTGCCAAATCTTGTATTCCTTGGTTGAGTTGTTCAAAGCTTGTTGCTATGTTCGCATTTAAGTTATCGCTTAGTTCGCGTGTTTCGGAAACAGAACTCTGGAGTTTCTCGTTTCTCTCTTCGGTATTGTTTCTTAAATCGTTAATTTTTTCGCTAATAAGGGCCGTGTCTTTAGTTGCTTGCAGTACAACTACATCTTTAAAATGTTCTATCGATTTTAAAGTTTCGTTTTTCACTTCATCCAAATCGTCCACTTCTGGAACTTTTTCAAGCTTTTCGGTTATATTTAGCATTCCGAGTAAAAGTTTTTCTACTTGATTTTTTTGAACGTCAAGCACTGAAATAATATTTTTTTAGTTTTGCAATTTTTTTTTCTACAATTCGATTGACTTACCTTGCAGTAAATTTACGTGGTTATCGTTTTGAGCTTTAAGATTATTGGGCAAAACATCAATCCTGTTATTGTATTCGGCCAATTTGTTTTCGTATTTTTCCAATACTTGTTGGCTGCTGTTAATGTGTTGTTTAACATGTTCAAAATTTTCTGAAGCAGATTCTTGTATTTTATTATTTTTTTGACTTTCTTCTCGAATTTTGGCCAACTGATTTTCAAAATTTTTGAACGTTGTATTGGAAGCGTTATCGATTTTGATTTCGATTTCTTTTTGTAACTTTTCGAGATCAACCTTTGAGAGTGAATCCGTGTTAACCATCGGTGCAGGTTTTGAATCATCTTTGGGAAACTGAAGCAAAAATTTGAGTTTATTGAAAGATTGAAATACTTAGATGTTTTTCTTACCGATGTTATGATATCATTTTTTAAGGTTTCGAATAATTGTGGCAAACTTGTATGAATTTGTTCGATCATATCTACCGTTTTTTGCATTTGAATTCTTTCTCTTTCGTCTTTTTGCATTAAAATAGTCTCCACCGTTGCTAGACGTTCGTCTAAACGACCTAGTGTACCTTTTACCGGATCCATTAATCTTTGGCGTTTTTCGATGCTCAGCATAATTTTTTTTAGTTGGTCTCCTAACGTTCTTTCCCTATATTCGTGCCTTTCCAATTTGTCCTCTGTGGAACGAATCATATGAACCACTGACAAAATGGCATTGCGGATATCTTCGTTTCTATAAATTATGAAGAAAATAATGTTAATTTTCAGATGCTTTTCCTATGCAAATAATAATAATAATAAAATATGAAACTCAAAATCGAGCAATTTGAAAGAATCCTCGCACACTATAATTAACTCAAAATAGTGAATAAGGATCTATTTTAAGAAAATAATTAAATGGGTTACGGCGCGTCTTAAAGGATTGAAGTATATTATATCTAAATTTATTGCATTCCTTATGCTATATTAAAAATAATAAGAGTCGCACAAAATAGAAAATTTGTAGAGCTATAATCAATAAAATATTGAAAAATCATTTTACCGTTAGCCCCCTTTTTCAAAAATATTTTTTTTTATTTTTGTTAAAATTAAAGAAACACCATAAAATAAAGATAATGCTATTTACTATTTTTTGATTTTCAGTTTATTAACCTTTATCAATTTAGAAGTGTTAACATTATAATGAACGGTCATGTTTGTGTATCTCCTCATGCCTTCCCTATCATTAAAATTTAATAAAAACAGTTTTTAGAGGCCATAAAAATAAATAACTTGGTAATATTTAAATAACCAGATGCCCCTTTTAACATTTTTTTAAACTTTGCAAATTTGTTCTGGATCATAACATAATAATATATAACAACTTCTCATACGAATTGCTTTTTTTAAGTTGTAAACAGCAACAATCTAATAGTATATATTATGTATGTACATAATATTATTATATAAACAGATTAATCCATTTTATTTTTTAATTTATCGAATTATAGATTATTTTCATATATTTATTAGAAAACATATCTTAAAAAGATGTGAGACTTTTATTCATCAACACGTTTGTAATAATCATGACAATTTTTATTAAATTTTAAAATATTAAATAGGTAAATAAATTTATTAATTAATAAAATATTACCTAGTTCTAATTTCAAGATGAGATAACTATGGAGCCTGTTTCACAATAGTAGATAATACTAATACCATTAGTTGGAAAGTACAAGTTGATTATTATTACAGTAGAATCCGCTTAATGTGATCACTTCGGGCCAAGGTCATTTTAATAATATTAACTGATAACAATTAGCGAAATTTAGAAAAAGGCGAATTTTAGAAGATTTGGATTAGAACAAGATAGAAGAAAAAAAAGAAAGAAAAAGTGGCCGGTTTCCAAAAAAAATGATCACAATAACCGACTGATAACATTATCCGAGATCACATTAAGCGGATTCTACTGTATTTATTACCCATGAATCCCATTGGAAGATTATTTTTGGCTATGATTTTAAAATAGGATATTTTATTAGTAAGTAGGTAGGTACCAAAAAATGCCCTACCTTAAAATACCAATGCTCTACCCAGTATTGGTCTTATTTGTTTCTAATTTACAATTCTGCCCTACCTGCAACCACCGCTGCCCTACCTTAAATTCAACTCTAGATACGGCCCTGAACTGATGACATTAATTATACGAAGAATATTTAAAGTTACTTGTAACTTGTAATATTAGTGAATTTTCATTGTGAAACAGACTTCCGATGGATCATAATTTGACCACGCCTGAATAGTTGTTCAAGTCAAAATATATGTGTAAAATTTCTTCTATAAAACTCAGCTTCGGGCAAAAACACAGTAATAATCGTTTGCTTTAAAACAACAAATCTGTTTCCTGATTCTAAAAGGGCCAATGTCACATTTTTTAATTTTTAAGTTATTGTAGCCAATATATTCCTTTAGATGTCTTCGGTTATTGATAGAAAGGCCAATGTTGTATTAGTTATGAATTTATGATTTCTGGTTTAATTGATATCAAGTAGGCCAACGTCAAACCCAATGACCGAAGACCATTGGCCATTTTTGATCCAAAAGCCACGTAAATGTATATACATATATTGCTATGACCCAAAGCTCTTAATTATAAAATTAATTTATTTAAATTGTGCAAATTCTTTAATTCGCTTACGGTCCACACATTTTATGAGCAAGATACTCTTCTTTTTAATATTTATATCCCAATTTTTAAATGTAATTTTTCTAAATTTTATGATTTTATTCCAAATGTTTAAAACAAATTGTCCAATTATTAAATAAATTGTTGAAACTCAAACTTCGATTTTGATGTGAATCCAAATGTGAACACACTTTGTGCTCTTATCTATATAGTTCTCATTCCAATTAATTTTTACTTTTCAATAACAAATCCATAATCCAATTCATAATTACTATTAAAATCTTTTTCAAAATTACTTCAACAGTCCTCCAAAAATCACTTTAAAATCGTTCAATACGGAAACACAAAATTCAAAATTTATTCAACAAAAATCGTACTCACGCAAATCAAATATTTATTCATGAAATAATCAAGATCAATCTCAAATTTGAGATACAAAACTATGAACTTGAAAAATTATTTTCATCCATCTCTTATAATAAATAATATGGAAACTTTTCGGAGTTTTGGACCAAGATCATTTAAACAATTTATATTAAATTGTCGACATTTAAAAGTCCTGAAAAGTCCATAAAAAATCTGGGCGAAACGTCGACAATTTAATATACATTGTTTTAATTATCCTGGTCTAAAATCTTTTAAAACCAGTTTATTTTATAGTATATTCGCTTTTCGATTTTGTTTGATTAATAGGCATTGATTCGATGATTTTTAAAGAATTTAGTGTAATTTAAAGTGTAAGATTTGCATTCCAAATTTTGATTACTGACTTTTATAAGTTAACTCATTTACTACCTTTAACTAATATTATTGAATTTTATATTATAATATTATAAACAATCAAAGATATAAGGGTAAATAAAGTTTAAGTACAAGAATTTTCAATAATTTTAATATTTTAGATAAATATTCAAAAATTAGTGATCACAGATTAAAATTTTTTTTTAATTTTACAGTCACTTTTGGAATATATACAAGGTGTTCCCGGATAGACTTTACATAACTTGTTAGGTGGTGGTAGAAGATACTTTACTAAGAAAAAGTATTTAACAAATTTTTTTTCTAAATTCAACCCTCGATAGTTTAAAAAAATACCACTTTTTTAAATTTCCACCTTCACGTGGCTATAGCCCCGAAAATATCGAATTTTCAGTAAACATGATTTAGTGCTTATTTAAAAAGCGTGACATATAATCTACAGATTCAAACCTTTTATTGTCTAAAATAAACGGGTTTCGAGTTATGAATTAAAGTAAGTACAGCAATGTTGAACATTTTTCAAACAAACATTTCCTCTTTCGTTGAGATCCACTATAGCATTCATTACTCTCTGGTGTCGGGTTTTCTTCTCTTGCTGTACACCAACGCTTTAAGACCACCTCATAAACAATAATCAAGAGGAGTTAAATCTGGGGATCTTACTTGCCAATTAATGGTTCTTTCTTTTTGGATCCATTTTTCAGGATATCCTCGATTTAAAGAATTTTCAGCTTGAAGCCCAAAATGTGCTTATTGAAAATGAGAGTAGTCGTTTTGAACATTTACTTAAATAATGTAATAGTTTAACCCTAGTTAATAAAATAATTTTTCAATAAAAATAAAAATTTTGTCAATAATTTAACTTTCTGATTTGTAGCTGCTTGGTTTATTATTTTCCGTTTTTTTAAAAATTGGTTGGTTTTTCAAAAATTTTTACTAGACAAAAGTTGTAGACTGTTAAATTTCTTATCCGAAATGGGACGTCAGATATTTTGTAAAATGTCTCGTTTAAAAGATAGAAGGTTTTGAAAAAAAAAAGCTCGAATTTTTCAACATTTTTTACTTATTTTAATGGGGGAGTTTCCTTAGAAATAATTTTTTGAAATAATATATAAACATGAAACTGTAATAAAAATGCCGCATGTTGATGTAATTGGTTGGTCTTAAAACTCAGCGTACAATTTAAAAAAAATTTTTGAATTTCAAAAAAATATTTAATCTGCCCGCCATAGCTAACCAATAAGATTTAAACATGGCCGTCCGATGTTGTCAGTTCTTAATTGGGTTATTATTGACAGCTATCATATGTTAATTAAAATTCTTTATTTTCTCATTTAATGCTATTGATTATTTCGTCACATCAATGCTGATCAATGTTTTAACTGATAAAATTGGTGCACTCTTTTTAAGAACTCTACAAGCTGGATGGTAGCTTCTGGTAAGCTTCTGGCGAAAAGCCATATAAGTGTGGCATTTAAAATCTCTTAAACTGTGGATGCAAAGCTCTTGTAAAAGTATTATTGATGTTTTAAATGGTTCATATAATATCTTTATGTAAAATATACAAAGAATTATCTTGTTTGTAAATAAATAATGAAACATTGTCGACATGTGAATCTGACCGAAGCACAACCGATCAACAAATTATAACACAACAGAATAACCAAATGTAACAAACTTCAAATATTACGTTAAGAATGAATGTTAAACCAATTCACTAACAAAATCTGTTCTATTTTTGAAAAACTCTACAAACGGGGTTAATTTGATGAATATCGCCAGAAGGCGAAAAGCCGTTTAAGTGTGGCATTTAAAATATCTTAAACTGTGGATGCAAAGCTCTTTTAAGTTGTCGAGATCTTTATAAAACTAAAGTATTTGTTTTCATTAAATAAAAATTGTGAATCTAAGTAATCCATAATCACTCATATAAAATAAAAAAGTAACCACGAAATACACGGCGGCCATTACTTGTCATCAGGTAGGCATCTACATTTTAACATTTTAATAGAAGAAAGTACGGCAACATAGTACAGTTGTCTAAAATCCTATAGGTTTATCCATTCCCACCCAAACAAGGGTTATGACGTCATAACCCTAACAATTTCAAATTTCATTAATTTTTTTCTGATACTTAACGCACTTAAAAAAATCTGAAAAAAAAACTGATGGCTCCGTTTGATCTCTACTTTCAAATAAAAAAATAAAAAAAAAGTAGGAAACTCCTCCATTCATAACTCGAAATCCGTTGATTTTAGACAATAAAAGGTTTGAATCTAATTTTTAGATTTTTCCTGTTATTTAAAAAAGCACTATACCATTTTTAATAAAAAATCTATATTTTCGAGGCTATGGCGAAATGAAGGTGGAAATTAAAAATAAAGCTTTAAAGAGACCTAACTCCGGAGGGTTTGAATTCAGAAAAAAAAATAGTTTCTTTTTAAAACTATTACTAAATAAAAATATTTTTCTTAGCAAAGTATCCTCTATCAGTTATGTAAAGTGTATCAGGGGGGACGCACCCTGTATTTGCAACACAACATATATTTTGGGTATTCCCTCTTTTTTATTAGCACTATTCTTTTTATTATAGAAGAGATACATGGAAATTATGTTTCATTTGATTGCACAATCATTTCATCTGGGCAGTGGCGTAACAAGGCAGCTACGGGCCTGTGTTTCTGACTCAAGCGGGGCCCCCAATGGAATTTGGGCCAAATGGAATTGGGGACGAAAAAAAACCCTTAATAAAAAAATAAACAAGTTATTTTGAAAAAGTGCCTCGTATTTTCTGGTTTTATTGGTGCTTTCAATATTTAGTGCTACAAATCACAAAAATTTGAATTCGCATTAAATCATTAAAATATTTTATTTTTTTTGGTCGTGATAGCGACCGGGCCCTTTTAGTGTCCGGGCCCTTGTTCGATCGAACACTGGTAGTTAGGCCACTGCATCTGGGTAAAAACCTATATTGATTGGATTATTATGTAAATGTAAACGCTAATGATTATAATGGGGGCTAAGGGCTATCATCTGATGTCGCCGAATAATACGTACCTATTCTGAAATAAATAGAACAGAATAAACAAATTTACAGATAATAATAATAATAATATAAGTAATTTGCAAAACCAGAGAAATTGGTGGCAATCCAGTGGCCATCAATTTAAGATTTTTCTGCAGAGATTTTTAAGGTGTATGTTTAAGTTTCGTTCCTGTTGTGATTGAAGATGAAATAGAAATAGTTTGTATAACAGGAAATACAATAAGTTTTGCATTATTTTAATCAATAATATTTGTTTAAATATCGAAGGATCATTGCTTTTTATCATAATTTGGCATTGCAATACTGATAACTTTTATAATAAATCATGATATTTAATGATTTCAGCACTAAGAAAACTAAAGAAATAATTTATGATTTTTTGATTCTACTCAAAAAAAATTTAATTTCAATTCCAAAAGATTAACTATCGCAAATACGGCTCTGGAAGAAGTTTGTTTACACTAAAGAAAGAAGTCGATGATCTATCGAAGAAAATACGCACTTTTAAAATGAAAAATAGAATTATTTTTGGAATCCACATGATACTGAACTTATTTGTGTAAATTTTGCAAACATTGAACTTATTTAAAATGCATACAAACACTAGATACAACTTGTGGAATAAACGGAACATTATGTTTATTTTTATACATCTAGATCGACATATTTCTGTATTTTCTGACTTTGTTTATTTTAGTTTTATTCCAACCAAATGTTTACCACAGATCTTTACCCCAATAATATACTTTTGTCCGTCCGGTGTAGGTCCTTAGAGTAAAAAAAACCAGAATAACTTACGTTACTGGCGCAGCTGCTTCCAGACTTTCAAAACCGCATAGAAATATAACAAATAATCCCAATATTGAACGGCACTTCATTTTTCTTGTGCTTTAACTTTTAGATAAAATGCAGACCTGAAAATAATATAAACACGATTATTTACAATATTGCGCTAAAATTTTCAAGAAAATTGATATAGAAATTGATAACAACTTTGATATTCATTTGACTTTTTGAACTTTACACTCGAGATTCTTTTGAATAATACAAGTTCACATTATGTTTAATTATCTAGAAACAAAAGCATCATTCATCATCAGTTGAAGTGAAATTCTTTTTTCAAAATTTGTTCCATTAAAAGGCACCCGATTTTTAAAATTATACACAGTAATTTCGTTCATTGGCATCATTTACTTTTTACTTTATGTGAATTATCGTTAACCACTCTTTATAGGGGCATCAACTCAAGTTGAATACCACTAATTGTTACTTCTTAATTGCCCTCTTTAAGAAATAGCCGACGCAACATATGTACGTCTCGACTTCGATTTTTAAATTTATTTTTATAACTTGAAAATAATTTAATATTTTAAAAAAATCTGAAAAAATTAGTAAAAATTTTACAATCAAAACTTAAAACCGAATTAAAATAAAATAATTTAAATTTAGCAACAAGAACTAATTACTTACTTGATTTGTGTTAAATTTAACTTATCCGTAACTAAGTAGGCACTGGAAGTATATTTATTCTCCTTATATCTTAAGCGTAACTTAAAATAAATTATTCTAAAACTAAACGTCCGTGCTGTTCTATTGCGGTGTGATTTTCGACTAAAGATCAACGCGAGATAAAATTTAAAAGAAATGTGATGAAAGTCCCGCCACAACCTTTACAAGTTCCCCAGCGACATCTACCGTTTTTCGTTTCGAAGCAAATTTCTTCTTTAGCACTACAGATTTATAACACAGATGGTGCTGTTACCACTTATAACCCCAAAAATAACAAAATACTTTTTAAATAATCGAAATAAAGTGTAGGGACATGTGCTCGATGTGAACTGTGTTTAAATGGTTTTTACGAACCTTCTTTGTAAATAGTTGTGTACAAAGCGTTAAGTTTAACTATTAGTCATAAGCAATGTATAGATTATTAAAGTGCAAAAGTTCGAACTTTCAAAATTTAAGAAGAGTAGGTAGCGTCATTGCGAAAAATAGTCCCCGACAGGATAACGACCTAGTTTGTCAAAAATATTATAATTTCACAAATGGTGTGTATTTAATTTCTTATTCCTTACCAGAAATTTTAGCTTTTCTAAAATTGTTTGTTTAGGTTATGTTTACACTGTTTACATAACTTGATCTTACATTTTTGTAGCCCACTTCATTCTATTTATCATTTTTTAAATGTTTAGCTTTATCGAGGAGATACTGCATAAACACAATACCAGACGTAAAACCTAAAAAGACAAGAAAAAGACGTACAAAAAGATATGCCGACATATTAATAGGTTTGTTTTACACCACAACCGAAGTCGTAAATTTAATAGTACCTATATAATTTTCAGTTACCAGTAACTCCGCCTCCGAAGGTAAAGTAACAGTAAAAAATATAAATTCCAAAAATCTTGAGTTATTGAAAGTTTCTTCATATTTAAATAAATTATTTGACGAAAAACCCACCGAAACCATAAATACTGCTACCAACGACAATGTAACAAATTATTTAAGAGTATCTTCTGCCGAAAGCGGCGAGGTTGCTTTAACGGAAGATGTCGAAACTGGTGAACAGTGAGTTTACTATTTTACTCAATGCCTTTTAGTTGGCTTTTATTTTATTTTAGTGCTTGCGAAACAAACGTGGGCGTATTTGATCCGGCAACTGATGAAATACCTGATAATGTGGAACCAAAAAAACAGGAAATTATGCCCAAACCGTATAAAAAGGAAGTTGATTTTAGAATAATGCGATCACAATTTGAAATTCGTTCGTTTTTGGAAAAACCTCATCAAAATTTCTATAAAATGGAAGATCACAGATATCGTACCAAGAAAGATAATTTGAGAAATGTGTTTTATAAAAATATTCTCCTTTACAATGAATTACTACGGGGGTTGGCAGGAGCAGGTCATTATAAACAAGTGGAAGATGTACTGAAATGTGCACAAGAAGACGAAGTCGAGTTGAACGCTCAAAGTTTTGCTTCAATTTTTGAATGTTTAGGCCGTCGTCTTTTTAAAGAAAACTTTGTTAAAGAAATACGGTACCATACAAAGGAATTGCATCAACAGGGTTTAACTTTTGACGATATGATGAATAAGGCGATATTTTTCAAAGATGATCGTGAAATGGTGCTAAAAGCAATTAGAGCTATCGAACCAGACTATTCCATGAACTTGGAAAAACCCGATGTACACTATAGAAATGACTTAGTTAACCATCTAAATTGTGAAGACCAACTTGATATTTCTCATTACTTGAAGAAAAAATCTAATTATGAACCAGGGTTATTTACTGGTGCAATGTTACGGGGAATGGTTCAGGATCAACTTGATATTGAACGAGATGGTTATGTAACTGTAAGTATTTATTTTGTATACCATTGTTGGTTTCTAATCGGTATTTTGTAGATGAAAAATATTCAATCGGAACCTGCAATAGCAAACGATAATGTGGAAAAGCACAACGAAGCAAGAAAGGAAATTTTAAGAAGTTGGGAAAAGCAAGCTACAGATGGTTTTAAAGCCAAATATGACTTTATAGCAAACCAATATAGATATTTACGTTTAAGACCATATTTAACCCTACTTCCAGTGAAAGATTATGTGCAAATTATTTTAAATGCTGCTGACACCATTGCCAGTGGTTCTGATTTGTATTGTCCGTCATTTCAGCAGTTACACCGCGAGCTAGGTTATAGAGTCTACAATAAATACTGTGTATTATTTAAAGAAAAACAATGCATTCTTGATAAGGTAAGAAGCCAATGCGAAAGTTTTATTTTTTATTTGCATAATTTTATATATAGATATATTATATTTCTTTTTGCAAATAAATTCTTGCCTTAATATTTCTCATAAAATCACTGAATTAATAGTTAAACAATTTTTTATTCTGGTAGATCATAAAAATTCATGGAGATTATTGTGACCAATATGCAGATCGCCATTCGAAATTGGATATTTTACCAACAGATGTTGATAATCTGAATGATCGGCAACGATGGCAAATGTTGGAATATTTGCATAAAGCAAACGGTGCTACTCCATTAAAATACCAACAAGACTGGCCTCCCAATATGATTTCAAAAGTGGGAGAATATATGTACAATGTTATGGTACAATATTTAAGGATTAACATAAATATTATGGAACCCGACAAGAAGAAGTAAGTATTTATAATTTTTTAGGTTCAATATCTACATGAAAGTTCCTATTTTTAGATATTTTCAAGACGCTTTTTATATTACGAGTAGACAAGTTCAATATCGAATGAAAAGAAATGCATACAAACCTCATACAAAATTAAAACAAATATACAATATGTCTGTCTCTGAAACTTTACGCTTTCCAGCAAATCTTATCCCAATGAGATGTCCTCCCGTTCCGTGGTCTTCATTTGCAATGGGTGGATATTTAGTAGCTCCCTGCGACTTAGTGCGACTGCATTTTCAAGCAGACATGCAGAAACAAAAAATAATAAAAGCTGAACCCAACACTTTGTATCCAATATTAGATTCTCTAAATCAACTTAGTGCAGTACCGTGGAGAATAAATAACAAAATTTTAGATCTAATTTTACAGGTAACTTGCACGTAACATCAATAAGTATGTAAATTGACTTAACAACTTTTTTAGGTTTTTAAATCGGGTGGTTCTAATAAACTAAATGTTCCTCTTCCTCCAAGTGCCTTTATTAAGGTACAGGATAAAAAGTTTTATAACTATAATAAAGAGAAACTGGAAATGTATTCCCTTTGGTGCGATTGCTTATATCGCTTATCTGTTGCTAATCATGTAAGTGTTTATGAATATATCTATATTTGAAAAAGAAAATGCATATATTATCTAATTTTAATGTTTTTTTTTCAAGTTTCGTAATGATGTATTCTGGTTACCTCACAATTTAGACTTCAGGGGCCGTGTCTATCCAATACCGCCACATCTAAACCATTTGGGTTCTGATTTAGCAAGATCGATGTTGATATTTGCTGAAGAACGTCCTTTAGGACCAAAAGGTTTAGATTGGTTAAAAATTCACTTAATAAATTTAACAGGACTGAAAAAACGCTCTAGTATTTCAGATAGGTACATCAAATATTTTATAAACTATGGGAAAATTTCACTTCCTTCTTTTAGGTTAGCTTATGCCAACGAAATAATGGACGATATATTGGATTCGGCTGATAAGCCTTTAGATGGAAAAATGTGGTGGGTGAAATCTGACGAACCCTGGCAAACGTTGGCATGTTGTATGGAAATAACCGCTGCATATCTATCACCTAACCCTGAAGAGTTTAAATCTAGTTTTCCAATTCACCAAGATGGCAGTTGTAACGGTTTGCAACACTATGCAGCATTGGGAAGAGATTCTGCTGGTGCTTATAGCGTCAATTTAAAACCTGATGATTTACCACAGGATGTTTATACCACCGTAGTCGATCTCGTTGAAGAGAGACGTGTGCTAGATGCGAAAGCAGGAAATGAAGTAAGTTTAAATAATACTTAATTTTCATTGTAAGAATTAATTTGTTTTACTAGTTGGCAAAATCGTTGGAAGGATTTGTTAAACGTAAAATCATTAAACAAACAATTATGACCACAGTTTATGGTGTAACGGAATACGGTGCTCGTCTGCAAATTCAAAAACAACTTAAAGCTCTCGATGATTTTCCTAAAGATAATGTGGTCCGGGCATCTAATTATTTATCAAGTAAATAAACTGGATTGCTATTTGTGGCAACAATGAACATTAATTATTTTTTAAATTTCAGAATTGACGTTTCGCTCGTTAACTTCCATGTTTACTTCTTCGAAAGCAATTCAAGATTGGTTTACAAATTGTGCACGCTACATTGTATCTGTAAAACGAAAACAAGTCGAATGGGTAACACCTCTTGGCTTGCCAGTCGTACAACCTTACAGTAATAAAAATGGAATCAACTGGAATATTAGTTTGGATTCCTTCCAGTAAGTTAGAATAATTTACATAATAAAAAAATGGTTTACTAAGCTTATTATTTTGATCAGATTACCAGATGCACGGAAACAAAAAAACGCTTTTGCTCCAAATTTTATTCATTCTTTAGATTCTAGTCATATGATGTTAACTTCGTTGCACTCTGAACGGGCAGGTATTGTATTTGTATCTGTTCACGATTGTTTTTGGACTCATCCTGCAACTGTAGCCATTATGAATCAGGTAAAACTATTTTGTCACTCTTGTATTCGACGTAAACATTGTATTCATTGTAGATCTGCAGAGAACAATTTGTCGCTTTACATTCTAGAAATATATTGGAAGATTTATCGATGTTTTTCTTTGAGAAGCACAGTTTTGATGAGAAGTAAGTTGGAATATTAATTTTAGGAACTTTTTTAATTTTTACAATTACAGTGAGATCACAAAAGATGGCAGTGAGAGCGATATAAAAAAGTATAAATTGAATGTGCTGCTGAGGAATTTACCAAAAACTGGAGATTTTGATATAAATGAAGTGCTGAAATCGACCTACTTTTTCAGTTAGTTGTTATTTTATTAAGTGTTTTACATAAAGTATTGTTTATTTATAAATTTTTATTTATACCGATGATTAATTTTTCCACCATCAAAAAAACAAGTCGAATTCTGTTTAATTAAATTAAACTGCAATTAAGAAAATGAAGTACCAAAGATAAAAATTGAATTTACTCGATAGGGTGTGTCTTGTTCACCAATAAACAAATATTACGAAGCAATAATTTTTGAAGTTATTAGTTTCATAACTCGGCTCCACTTCTGCATACTTAGCTCAAGGGTGGTCATAAGGAGGGGGACATGATCCTATCCAAACAAACGTATTATAGTGTTTTAAACCAATGACCTTCTTACTATGTCCTATTTTTTAGAAATTATAAATCTGACCTTCCCTGACCCGAGTCTGGTATTTTAAATAGGTAATGACATATCGTCACCATCAAAACGTAAAGGCGTATCTCGCTTTGCATTACTTTACAGGAGAGCAATATAAAGAAACATGGTGTTCTTAAATTCTTCATAACAAAAAAACTATTGAATTTAACGTATTTCTTTTCGTACGGTGATCGTTAGAGATATTGATCATTACTTCAAACTTTTCGGTTTGTTAGTGACTTCATTATTACTGTTATTTTTTAGCTTTTATTTGAGATACGCCTATACATTTAGTGAAAATATTGTAACTTATAGGCGTATCTCGAAATATTTTTTTAAACAATATCTTTTTAAACGACGTATTTAGTATAATAATGGCATTTCTATATACTTATCTTAGATTTTGCTTGTCTGTTCCTTGATTATGCATACGTACAGTGACTCACAAAAATATTCATCCAGTAGTATATTGGAAATATAAACTGTACCAAACGAAGACGTATTTATCATATAAAAATCGATTTTACAGCTATATTTATTGGACATTTTTAGTTGCAAATTTCATTCCCTTGTAGTTCTTACAATGACTTAAAGAAAACTCCGTAAAATTTTTAATAATATTAACATTGTTCTTATGGGAAGAAAGAGGTATCAAGAGATATCGATTCTATAGTGTTATCTTCAGAGTTTAGTCTTAATAATGTTGTCTTAATAAATTGAAATGATTTAGAAGAAGACAATCCGTTTCTGAAAATAGTATGTTTTTCAAAACTTACTTTTATAAAATTTATAGTTTCTACATTAAAATTTCCACATAAGGGATCAAAAAATTATGAAACAAACAAGCAAAATCTAAGATAAGCATATTATAGGATTGTCATTATGGTACATATTTAAATTTTTCCGAAGAGCCGTTTAAAAAACTGTTATTTAAAGGAATATCTCAAGATAGCCTATTCGTTACAACATTTTTACTAAATATTTGAGGTAGGTCTTGAACTTTTTTGTTTATAAAACGAAAACAGTGTTCAATAAAAATATGCCCGTTTGTCAAAACATAGAGATCATATGCAACTATCTAATGGCATATCTAACTCATTTTTGACAAAAAATGAGATACGCCTTTATGTTTTGATGGCGACGATATAATCGATGGTATTCAGAAATTTTGAACCGATGCACGTCAGAGGTACATATTTGATCAAGTCGTCCAGTTTTTGTCTAAAATTTCAAAAATACTGAAGAAGCCAAAAGTGTTCAGTATAAAAATGCGATTTTTTTTGTTTTAAACATTTTTGATGTCTTACCATTTCTAAGTTAGACAAGAAGAACTGACTGGTTTGCTTTTCTTTCACTTGAACATTTTTTTTATTATTATTTTTAAGAGTATAGGTGATGACTGTTGGTAAAATTCGTACTTTGGATGGGAAAGACAAAATCAATCAAGTAACACTCTTTTATTAAATTTTCTATTATATTGTGCAATATTTTTTAAATAATTGTAAATAAAATTAAATAACAAATTGCTATATTAACTATCTATCACTAACAAAAGCACGTTTTTATATCCAAAATATTCACAATATGCAGTAACCTGTTTAGGGTAATATCAATACTTACAATCATCAATAAATAATTTATTGTAGAATGAACAATACATGTAGGCCCCTATTAATTGCATTCAGAAGAGAAACGAGCAATATTTTCATACGGTTGATCAAAATTTAAAAAACGATAATATAAACAAATGTTATAAATAAAATACAATTATTTGTTTGAACACACTCTGTATGTCGAGTTTTATTTGCTTTTCAAAAAAACATTTGACTCGTTTGGTATATGTAGTCGAATGGTTTTACAATATAAACTCCATATCAATGTATTTCTCCATTTTTTTTCTCCTAGAAATTATCGGCAGTTCTTAAACATACAGTTTTGCATGTCCACACAACATTGAAAATTAAAGATTTTTAATTCTAATAACTAAAGATAGATATAGTACAGTTACGTGGAAAACAGCGGAGGAACAATGAAATTAACATTTTTATATTAAATTTTTAAATTTACAGCTTACAAAACCACTTCTCGTCTAAATCCACTAAATAACAACTATGAAAAACACGAATAAATTTTAGAAAACAAAATGACTATCATAGTATCAGTTCTCAAAACCTAACCTAATAAATTTTTTCAAATTCAACTTGCATCTTATAAGTTAAAAACTGTGGACAGTTTGGCACAAAAAACTAAATTCGCTTTGTGCATAATTAAATTGTACGTTTTGGTGTTTTGACAAAATTAAGTCTGCTTCTTCCTCCCAAATTGGATGCAATTCGATATTTGTTTACCTGTTTCAAATTTTACGTTTCCTCTTCGTATATAAATTTCCTACATAACAAATGAACCACCGCTTCGTAAGTGGCCATCATAATTGCCGTGTTGGGAATTTGTCTGACTAGTTGAGTAGTTAAACCACGATAAACACCTCTAATTCCTTCCTCTTTTGCTACTAAATTAAGAGTTTGCCAAAAACTATTGTATTTATTACCTTCTTCTCTCATGCGCGTTCTGGCCACTTCATGCGGATAAGCAATAC
This sequence comes from Cantharis flavilabris, assembly GCA_949152465.1. Taxonomy (NCBI): domain Eukaryota; kingdom Metazoa; phylum Arthropoda; class Insecta; order Coleoptera; family Cantharidae; genus Cantharis; species Cantharis flavilabris. The sequence continues at coordinate 32,283,123 of OX424438.1, read as the reverse complement.
AAGACGCTATCGTTTTTGATATACCTCCCGCGACCATAAACTCTAAAAAGTCTTTATAATTTTTCATATCCACGTTTTGTGAATTCCTCATTCTGTGCTCTATTAATTTCGCTTTAACAGCTTCATATATCACAAAATGCACTATAGTTTCTGAAATACCCATATACGACGCAGTTATGCCCTTGTAAAATCCTCTGATTCCCTAGAACAAAAAATAAATTCAAATACTTTTACAAAAGCAGTGCCTACCAATTTTATATTTCATCTTCTAAAACCTCTATCAAAAGCACAACAGTAGAGCAAACAGCTAATCTCCATTGCAATCCAGGTATCACGTATTATCAAGGGTGTGCACCACACAATCCATGACGCCGGACAATCACATTTTAAAATATTCACATAATACTGTTTGTTCATCCTTTCACCATATCACGTCTCCTAAGGAGGATAGATGACAAATTTTTTTTATAATATAAAACAAATTAATAAAATATTTTGCCAAATTGTAATGATTAAACGGGGGATTCCCGTGGAATATAAAATTTAAAGAAAGCCCGCACGATTACTGTCACGAAAAAAAAGCGGTAGTCTAGATCTAGACCATCAGATTCACAGAAGATGACTTGATTTTTATTACTTACCGATTTTGAATAAATATTTTTCACGCATTGTCTGACAGTCATCTGATTTTCTTTGTTTAAATCCAATTGAAGTCTAGTTTTAACGAACCATATTGGATTTGTAAGGCTGCATGCCATAAATCCTGCACAAGATGCCGATATTATATGCACCACGGGCGTTTCTGTCGGTAAAAATCCATTGCAAAACGATTTTGCTTGACTATAAGTTAAAAAATACACAGCCCGGGAAGGTGCTACTCCAATTAAATTTGGACCTAATCCTGAAAAGTAAATAATAAATTCAGAAATGAAACGGATTCGTTTGAAAGATGGGTAGTACCTTTAAATAAAGCGAGTGGGCCCTCGTGCTTTATGATATGTTTAAGACACTGAATAAGACTCATACTTGTGGGCGATGGAGATGGCGCTCCGTAACCTGAAAGAGCCACAACTTGAGGCCTGAAGTGGCTGCAACTCGTCCATAACCTACGTCTTTGTTCGTTAAAGTGTTTACTATTATTTGTGTAATTGTTTATTCTTTCTTGCGTTGCAGCAATTAACTTGGCATCGAAACCACTATGCGAGGATTGTAATCTTGTCTTGACTACTTCCAATGGGCAAGTTACTATGGCGCCGACTGTACCGGCCACACTAAAATTTAATCAATTTGTTTAATCAATTATTGAAATAAGTAAGCCTAATATTGATGAACAAACTTATAGTTTGATGCTTTGATGACAAAACCGTGTGTCGCATTGTTATCGTCATTATCTGAGACGTGCACTTCAATTTTTTTTAGAAGTTATCTAAAAGATTTGTGAATGTTTGTAAATAACCTTTATGTAGGTCAAACTAATAAATATATTTCATTATTTTGTGTCTTACAATAATTTATCAAAAAACCTGAAGTAACCACAACCATCTAATAAAAAAAATCATCTACTTTTGCTGTTTTTAATCTTGTTTGAGCATTTTCGGTTGATCAAAGCAAATTGGTTTTATCTGCCATGTTAACCCATTCGCGCGCGTCAGAGCTTGCTTTTTAATTTAATGTCGCCGAATGCGGTATTTTTGGGATAAATACTGAGGAAATTATAACAAGGACAAAATACACAAAGGAATCCTTATAACAGGCAAATTGTAAACAAAATATCTTACGAATCAAGCCTTTTAAAAGTAGCGACACTAATTAATTTACGAATAAACTAAAAAAACAAATTACTTTTCTTTTAGAAAATGTTAATTAAATATCGTTGTGCAAACTACGCCCCAAACTTTGAGCCCTAATTGGAAGTATTTTCAATACTTCTGTAACCAAGTTGATAGTCACATTTTAGAAACTTTCCTACATTAAAACTAAAATGTTTTTGATTAAATATAATATCAATAAATTAATCTTTCTTCTATTAAGATACGTAGATGTACAAATTATTCAATTGAATTTGTAACGATTTCCGAGCGAGAGCGCAATAATAACAAAGCCAATGTACCATAAGTTTACATTTGAGGTTGAAACACCTCTGTGATGTGATGTCTAGTAATCTATTATTATCAAATAATTCTGGTAATAATCGATTGATTAGTTGCTAGTAACCATAACAAAATTTTGAATCGTCGGAATATTCACAAAACTATAAAACCGCCTGATGATGTTTCCGTATGATGGAAACGTTGGCGAATACACCGACGACGCCGACGGTGTGATTTATTATTTGTAAAATTCAATGCTCTTTTTGTGATCAGATAGTACAGTACAGATATTATTCTTAATTGTAATAATAAAAAATTAGATAAAAATAAACCAAGAAAAAATAAAACTTTCAAATGCCAATTTTTTTTATGAAGTTCATGAGAGGGAACCGTAATCCGTCAAGCGATATAAATTATAATAAAAATATTCAATTCTTGCTCTTGACAATGACATTTTACATCACTAAAATTGTATTGGTGTTATCAGGAGATAAAAATAAAACGTAAGGAAAATTAATTTTCTTTTCAAATTTTATAAGTCCGCATTACTTGTATGTCATATGAAAAATATTTAGTGCACAGTGGCGGATTGAAGTCGGTCGAGTCGGGGGGGGGGGGGGGGGGCAGCAGAATAAAATATTGAGTCCCTTTAAAATGATGAGAGTAATTGCACATATGAAACCAAACCAAACGAAGCCCTTCAGAATTCGGCGGTTAAATTCACCTGAACTAAGGTTTTAACATCGATACATATCATACAATAGGATATAAGGATATAAAATAGATCTTATAGTTAGCAGCAAGCTTTATTATGTCGCCGAACAATCAATCGATAGTTCAAGCCGTCCCTGTTGTAAAATTGCAATTGCAGGAGCAACGAGCACCCAACGAAGAAAAATTAGACGAATATACAAATTTTGTAAGAAAGTCAAAACTCTGCGAGTTGAAAGGGAAACAGAATAATACTTCCTCTGGAGACTTGCAATTATATTTCAATCTGTGGGTTTATAAACAAAATTTAATTTGTTTTTCACAACTCAATTCATCGTTCACCACGAGGCATATTTTGATGATTAAGACCACGTAAAATTACGCTATGTTCTAACAAGGACAAATTCAAACGTGTCCGTCGCCAATTATTCAAGCAATACTTTTTTATGTGTAATCAACAATAGGGCAATAATAGTCTAATGCCCGGTTCACCAACCTTCGTCCAAGTTGTCAAGGCATTTTGATCAACGTCAAATCTGTTTTAACCAATTAATTATGAAACAGATTTTCATGAGTTAACGAACGTCAAACCATTTGACGTTGATCAAATGCCTTGACGAAGGTTGGTGAAACGGGCATAAGGGTACAATTATGTTTGAATTGTGATAACTGAGAAGAGCGAAGAAATTGTTTAGCTCTCATCGCTGTTCTACGAATTAACATTCACGTGCGTGCTGCTTCAACATAAACGGTCCTATAAGAATTAATGTATTACAAATCACTGATTCTAAGAATCACTGCTACAATCTCTGCTTACAGCTCCAACATAAACGTATCCGAGGTGCAACGCTCAAGTATTTCTTCCAAGATTTGCTGCGACGCTTTAAAACTTTAAGTCTACAGTAAACTATAACAACGGGTATATTCTTATATACATAGAAACTATAGTATGGTAGAGAAACTTAGTCGTTTTCGATAGTGCAGGTTGTAGGGAGGCTTGCGAAATTTGACATCCCAAAAATAATGGCACTCGAGACAATTGGCATTTGCGACTATTGACCTTTCGACAATTGATCTTTGAGCTTGCCCTAGGGCCTAGGACAACTGGCCCCGGCGATAATTGATGTTCGCGACTGTTGACCTTACGACAATTGGCCTCCATAACAATTGATCTTGGCGAATATTGCACAAAAAGAAAAATTGTCAGATGTATGCGTAGGCTAAAACGATTCTATTATTCTTCATCCCTTTTTTTTTAAATAAGTCCTGTTATTTCCAGCTATGTACAAAAATACTTTTTTCTTGCCGTTTATTTATTCCTTGAGCACTACTGATATAATTATTCTTGTTGGGTACTAGCCTAATTAGAAAATCAAAAGATTGATATTGAGCTATAGAGTGGAACAGTGTAGCAGTACCGCTAGCAAAGTTCAGATTTGTACCTGAAAATCCAAATTCATAGTTCTAGCGTGTATATTCATTACACTACTTCCTTCATTTCTATTCAATATTATTAATGATACTCATCATTGCCTAGTTCACTAGGCAAGTGACGCATTCATCTTTGGTAAGTGACGCATTCATCTTTGGTAAGTCAGGAAAAAATGCATCTAACGTCAGACCATTAAAAGGACATCATCCTGTCTTGCAATCCCGTATGGTTACTAGGCAATAATAAGGAGATCAGGGCCGGATTGGAAGCAAATTATTTACCGGGATTCGCAGACGTCCACCTACCCCCATCACGTATGAAATATTAAAATGAGCCGTATATAGACAAAAAAAATCAGTCACAGGCCCCCGTTAGGCCTACCGGGAACTTCCCGATTTCCCAGTGGGCCAATCCGGGCCTGAGGAAGATACAAAACCTGTAAGGCTAGAGGTTTCTCGTTATTGTTCCACAACGGAAACATGACATGGTAAGTTATGCTTATAGCTTCAGGCAATGGGCGACCATTGAGGGGACAATCGTGTGGACAGGGTCGTGTGGAATTCACTGTTATGATCTAAAGTCCAAGATAGATCTGTGAGCTATGGTGAAGACAAAAGGCAACCACTCCTTAATTAAAATCCCTAGTTCGACATCTTGGCTTCAGCCAAATGATCGCCTATACGCATTGCAGTGTATGGTACCTCAAGAAGAATGTGCGTTAGTATATCTACCTGGTTCCCGGTTAAAATTTCTAAATTAGTTGCACAGTTCTTGATGCCTTTATTTTTATCTTTAGATCATTCGTTACAACTTCAGTGCAAATATTAAGCCTTGTCTAGAGGTTATACAGTAATATGGTTTAGCAGGTCCCGTAAAATCTGGATCCGCCACTGCCTTGAGTATTTATTCCAACTTGTTTGTCGTATTTTTCGATTGATTTTTCGGAAAATCTATTACGTAATATTATACAATTCAATTATTCTTCTCCAATATTCAAGATATTTCGTTTATTATTTCCATTATAATGAAGTGAATAATTTGTGAATATATAATTAATAATATAATAATTGGTCTAAATAATGGTCTGACCATATAGGGTTGTTATTTAACACTGATGGTACTTGTCTACTATGGCTTGGAAAAAAGAAGTTAAAGTATAAAACTTGACGACAATAATAAACCAGATGAATTTATTATTAAAAGCGGTGTTTCTCAAGATAGTTTACTGTTCGATTTCAATTAATACAGAATTTCAATAACTGTCTGTTCGGTGTAAGGTTCACAATATATGTTGAAGACACTCAAACCCAGATATTATAGGTATACATATTATTGACATTAATAAAATTAACCAAGTAATCTTATCATGCAGCGTATATGTATATCTGGCCTCCTTAGTTACTTACAAGACTTTCGGATCCCAAGATCTGACTGGCATAATTTGAACTCCCACATTGGTGGAATGAACGTCTATACATAATATATCTAAATTTGAAAGATCTTTGCAATGAAGCAACAGTAACCTCGGTGGTGCTGCAAAGGCACTACTAGAACATACTGCGAGTATAATCTTACTATTCCACATTTGATTGTAAGGTAGTTTCCTAGGCCGACCTTAGATGTGCCTGCGAACCTGTTTTATTGTTAATGGTGGCAGTTATCAATTTAGAGTGCCCGACAGCTTGGAAATACATAGACATCCGTTAAGAAAGTTATTCTTTTTCTACCTTAGCGTTCACAGTTGAATGTTCTAACTACAATACCTTGTTGTTCTGCTGCCCATACCTTCTTCATTAGCTGATGATAGATCTGGTGTCCACTCTCTACGTGCTCCGCTTCTTCAGATATTACAAAAATACAGGAAACAAGATAATTTATTAACGGCTCAGTAAAAACTCTTTCTTTCTATATTTATATTCGTAAACTGGTTTCAATGTTGTTGTCTAAATACCCTTATTCTGGCGTTCTTGATCCGTCCTGCTTCTGTTTCAAAGTGACTTTGTCCATTCTGTGAACCCGAGTTCGCTACTTCCAGTGTAGTTTGTAATCACTGTTCTGGAAATCTGGAAATTGTTTAACTGCTTTATTTTAGATCAACGATGAGCATACTTATTAAACTTTCCCCTCCTAAGATCTCCGTTAGTGCTTTTCGCGAATATCTGATTAACCGTTTATTTTACGGACAAAAGAGTTTGTATAAATATTATACAGAACACATTCTCTATAAAAAAGGTTTGAAGCATTTTTTGTCTAAAATGAAGCGTTTTCGAGTTATAGCCGCAAGAAGTAAGATTTTTACGAGCAAAATTAGAGCATTTTTGATCAGAACTTATTGTTAAACGGACCGATTTTCTGGTTTGATTCTATCTTGTGATTTTAATTTTGCATGGCGAAATTAATTAAATATCGAGAAAAACAACTTGGGAGAAATTTATAATAGTGGAAATGTCAATGGTTTCAGGGTCGGACAACTAAGTTGTTAATTATTTTTATGTACTTAAAATTTCGACTAACAGTAGATACATCACGGTTGCTGGAAGTCATGAAATGCTTAAAAAATGTTTGTTTGCCCAGGGCTTACAATGAGGCCCCCCGTATCTATGTTTATTTAATTGGAATAAAATTCGTCACCAACAACTAAGTTTAGAAAAAAGAACAACAAAATAATGATAATAATTAAGTTTTGACGTAAAACACAAAACATTTTAATAATATCATAAATTATTATGCACTTCAACTTATCAAGAGCAATTGCAAAAAAAATTATACTTGTTTACTTGTATCTACAATTGATTATCAAAATTAAAATTAAAAGATAATTTATTCATATTTTTGGGACAACGCCGCTAATAAACTGGTTGAGTAATACTGAAGCTCTCATTGTTATGATTATGACTTTTGAGGTTCCCCAGTGGGGTGCAAAATTTTATCTTTGTTCGGGGTGCACTAGGTACGGTTCTGTTCATGAATTTTCTAAATGGGAAAAATATTTAACGTAAATTACATTTTAAGCAATGCTAACGATAATAATCGCTTTTTTAAAACGAAACAAAATTATAATAAGTTATCTATAATTATTATTGTACAAATTGTATCATCATAATTGCAAGTATAAATCATGGTTATTATAACAATTCTACTCAAAACGAATAATCATATTATTATGGGTTTGAAAACTTATTGATTTTTTTCGTTTTGATAAAACGACTTTGTAGCATGTCGACTATGCATAATAATTATTAACTATCTAGATAAGTCGAAAACATTAACTCGAATTACATAATCAATTATTTCGTTTTGGTAACCTTTACGGTTATGATTATATTTTTATTATTTAAGTGAATGTAATCACAGCAAAGTTTACATTTTAAATTAATAAAATTATTCAACACTGATTATTTTAGGTGAAATTGTGCGCAATTTTAAAATTTTGATGGATATCAGGTCAAAAATAGTTTGCGTTTGTTAAAAAATTGAATATGTAAACAATAAGAAACACGTGACCTTGTTTGTTTACATTTTATGACAAGTCGAAGTTAAAAGCAGCCACAAATAATTGGACAAGAAAACATAAAATTAAGGGGGCGCTATGTAATTATTATCAACAAATTAAAAGTGGCGCCAAGCAATTTGTTGTTAAAAAATAAAGTAAGTTGACATCTGACGTATTACATAAGCTTTGAAACAGTGAGGTAGGGTTAGGTATTAGAGTTTGGAGAATTTGTATGACCTACCCTCCTGCAAACAAGTGGATGACAGCTTCCTTCTGGGACATCACATAGGACTTTCGATAATACTAACTTTTAGTCCGTATTATTATTTTTCTGTGACGACATAAAACGAGATAACACTTGAACCGACTAAACTTTGTTCGGTAATACAAATTTGGTATTGACGTCGGCAATAGTTCACATATTACAACTTTTTTTTAAATTCGCGTTATCGAAGCACATTTGTTTCGAAACCGTAGGACCGGATCGTTGGGTGAACGTGATACTCGGCCCGTAATTCAACAAGCGAACAACCTAATTCTTGGATTGTTTGTTGGTAAGGTCGATAATCGCGTATTTTTCATCCCCACCGAATTTCTTACCATGCCTCCATCACGTGGTATTGTTTACCCGGTATTTCTGCTTAATTTTGACAATTTTGAGATTGTTGCAAAAATTTGTTCAAACAATTTTCGTCTTGTGTTTGTTCATGTCATCAATACAATTATAATTCGTGCGATTCGCTCACATCACACTAACGTAAGCAAAACTTTCCGTCGAGACACTAAACTTGCACCGATCTTTTCAATATTTTGTCATTTATCTAATTCTATAGTTTATTGTAAATAAAACAAACTGTTTATGTTAAATTAACGGTGGATCGCAAAAGAAATCGTATGATAAACAACGCGTCCTTGAAAACCTTACACGATTAATCGTAATACACAGTTTTATTGTATCAGTGGCGTACAATGCAGTTTCGTCGACTACCAAATCAGTCGGCTTCAAAAATTTAATATCTGTGAACACAAAATGAGCTTAAAATCATTCATCATTTATTTATCTACAAATAAATTGTGATAAATATTATCAAGTGGGTACTTGGTCATAAGTTCTAAAGTAATATAGGTACCTATTAATACCTCGTTTTATCTTCTCGAATTGTCATTTTTTTAGCGGCGGTGGTTGGCTTTTGAGGTTACATACCTCTTTTATAAAAAAAGGAAAAATATTAAGTCGGAGCGTAGCGATGACTTTTTCGTGAACGGGTGAAACGGTAACTTTTGGTTCGTAATGTACATGCGAATTTTTTCAACTTTGTATAATTATTTATTCTGATGAAACGCAAGGATGGGAGGAATAGCAGGAATAGGAGTAAGAGTATGAGAACATCACTCGCGTGTTGCTCGGAGGGATTAGTCCCGCACGCTATTAAAAAACGAACCTCTCGCGATGTGCTCGTGATGTTCACGGGTAAACATACCTGCGATTTTTCGGGAAAAGTCCCAAGGGACTTTTCCCTCAACGCAGGTATGTTACCTACGAGTATTAGGATTACTGGCTTGTTAATTGGCGAAATCTGAATGCAGGTGACAATATCGTCAATACAATGCAAAACTAGCAAAAGTAGAATAAGGTCGGCTCTGGATTCAGATTATATATTTCATTGTAAAATATTAATGGAACCACAGAAATCAAAATTACTCTCAAAAATGATGCATAATGAGTTTCTTAACAGGTACAAGTAACCGCAAAAGTAAAAAAAAATTGGCCAATGGTAAACTCAGCCGCTTAGTAGAATTGGGTACTAATCTCGTTGGTAAACTCAGCCTGGTAAAACTTTTTTGCCTTAATCTTCATAGGTAAACTCAGCCGGGCGACTCGAAGCTAAGCGCTAATAATTTGTTTTGGAATTTGTTTTTTTTTTAAGTCGGTTTTCTTTTTGTTAAATTTTTTTTTATTTTTTGATTTTTAGTGAATTTCAAGTACACTAACTAATTTGTCTGAATATGGGTAGACCTACTAAACTTGCTGCTCATATGAGACAGCGCCGTTTAAATGAAACAAACGAAATTAGGGAGAAACGTCTATCATTGATAATTATATTCAACTACGACAATTACTTGACCATAACGACGTTACGGTGATTGACTCAAATATACGGATAGCCTATAAAAGATTCGGCCGAGTATTGATAATTTGCTCCGAAGAATTAAAGAGTTCCTTTACTTCGTCATGAATCCCATAATCAGAACTTAACCAAACTCTTATCAAACTACCCTTGAAGTACATCCTTTCCAATAAAAAAAAAGAATAATCGAAATCGGTTGGTGTAATATTGAGTTATTCGTCTATTTGTCGCGCACATACTTAAATGCAAATTTAAGACTTATATGTTTTTCTCATGGATGCCATTGTCAGAACTGGACCAAATTGAAATGGGACCACACGGGAAGCACCAGCTTTCAAATAAAAAAAGAATCATCAAAATCGGTTCACCCAGTCGAAAGTTCTGAGGTAACAAACATAAAAAAAATACAGTCGAATTGAGAACCTCCTCCTTTTCTGAAGTCGGTTTTAGATTAACTTAGTTTTCGGTAAATAGAACGCAACAGCAAAATGGTCAAACTTACCGTAGGAAATGCACCAATAAAAAAACCGAAACGTCAGACAATTTAAAATTGTTTACATAGACCCAGGGATTATTATAATATATTTCTCTTACAAATTTCTATAGATTATAGCAGCGGTCGGCAACCCGCGGCCCGCGGGTCGCATGAGGCCCGCAGCCCTCTACTTTGCAACCCGCGGCCTATTTTATAAATCGACGTAAAAAAAATCAAGCGGTTTAATTTTCACTGAACAGTTGGCAAAGCTACTAGTTACAAATTATGGCTTTTCCTTGAAAAAAACGCGAAAAAGCTAAAAAAAAAGCTCATTCGTCCAATGAGTGCGGCCCGCCTTTATTTCAATTTGCCACTATGCGGCCGGTGCCTACCGAAAGGTTGCCGACCGCTGAATTATATAGCATAGATTATAGTGCTTGTTTTTATCTTTTCAGTTGATATTTTATAAAGTAGTTGGTTTTTTTTTTTTTTAAATTTTGTATTTCAAAAACAATTTTTCAATGTATTTGTATTTTGTATTTCAAATACAAATTACAAAATACTTGAAAATCTATAAGGTTTTTCTATAAGGATATAATCTATAAGAATTTAAAAAGAATCTATTCCTTAACTTTAAATACTGTATTTTGTATTTCAAATACATATTTTCGTATATTTTGCCCATCCGTACATAGACCTAAATCTCAATTATTTTTATTAAAATTATAATTATTAACTAGGATGTGAATCAGTGGATATTTACAGTATATATACTGTATACCTACTACTGTTTGGCAGTATTTAACAAGATACTACGACTTACTGCCTAATATTGCTACTTCCTGTGAAATACTCCTTGGTATACTGCTAATACAGTCACTTAGTGTCGATATTGCTTAATAATGCTATTTACTACCGTTACTACCTAATACGTGAGAGAGAAATATTACATAAATAATATTATGTAATACGTATAATTATAATATGTAAATTTTATATAATATTACCGTTTCATCAACGGTAGTAAATATCAGCATTAAGCAATATCAGCAGTAAGAGACAGCATGGACAGCACCAGGTAGAGGGAGGCAGTATATTAGGTCAGGGGTTCTTAAACTTTAAAGATAACGGAACACCAACCAAATACCTTTTATTTTATGGAACCCCATATCATCAACGAGCTTTTTTTTTTAGCTTTTTCGCATTTTTTTCAAGGGAATGCTATAATTTATGCGAAACAATTGAAGGTGACGACTGAGGAACGGGATAATATTTGTAGCCGTGATATTATTTAAATTTTAGCTAATAATAAATAATTTAGGCGGAACCCTGATGACTACTATTAATTCTACGGAACCCAGTTTGAGAATCCCTGTATTAGGTAATCAGCGGTAGTATTAGATAGGATCAGCAGTACCCAGCAGTATTATGTATAGTATTACAATTTTTGGTATTTAAAAATAATTTTATCTTTACTTAATATCTCTACTGATACACTGAAAAAATTTATTATATCAATGACAAATTTATAGTATTAATGAAAAAGGTCATTAAATTTAAAATTATTAAAACGTAAAATATTTTTTACTTACTTTGCTATATGTAAACAGAGGGACAATGACGAAAAATAAATCCAACGCAATCAAGCACGGATTAACGAATTTATATTAAAAATACGCATTTCAAAAAATCTCATGTGAGATTAGGAGGGGGCGAGGGGGTCGATCCAAATCTCACCAAGGAGGGAGGGTGGGTCTAAAAATCTCCAAAATCACCTCACATAATTAATGGACGCCCTAAATTCTAATCCTTTATAGTCTAAAATCAACGCATTTTGAGTTATGATCTAAATTATTCATTTTTTTGTTTTATTTTACTCTCCCAGTAATAAAACTGCACCTATCGATGGAAGCTTTTCCCACCCATATCGATGATGAAACACCCTTGTTAGTTGAAATTCATACCTTCAAAAATATCTTTTTCTGTTGCATATGTCACAAAAAACATGTTATTAAATCATGACGTAATACTAGAACACTTAACTACTATAACCACAAGCCAATATAATCCCAGTACCTCAAGAACATCAGAACATTGTAGTACTCAGTTATTAGTTCAAATAAATACATAATAAATATGTTTAGTTTTATTTGTCTAACAACACAACATGGTGTCAGGTGTTAAAAAATTTCACTTGGTGTTAAAAAAGTTACTATAGACAGGTATTAAAAAATATTACCTGGTGTCAGGTGTTAAAAAATTTCACTTGTGTTAAACAAATTACTATAGACAGGTATTAAAAAATATTACCTGGTGTCAGGTGTTAAAAAATTTCACTTGGTGTTAAAATAGTACTGTTGACAGGTGTTAAAAATATTACCCGGTGTCAAGTGTTAAAACATTTTTACAAAAAGTGTAAAACTAAATGTGAAAAAATTTCACAAGTTGAGTAAATTTTACAAAAAGTGTAAAACAAGTGAAAAGATCTTAAAGTTGATAAACATTTGCAAATTTCAATAAAACAATACAAAATGGATTTCAATCTGAAAGCTCCTAAAAAGCTTGTTTTGGAAAATGGTACTAACTGGGCAAAATTCAAGCAACAGTTTGAAATTTATATGAAAGCGAGCGGTTACATCGAAAAAGAGGACGAAGTAAAAATTGCTATATTCCTCAACGTAGCTGGCGAAGAAGCTTTGGATGTTTATCAAACATTAAAGTTAAGTGAAACACAAAGAAAAACTTATAGTGAAGTACTGGCAGCGTTTGAAACATATTGCATTCCGAGAAAAAATGTGATATTTGAGAGTTTTAAATTTTTTGGTAGATCACAAAAAGATGAAGAAAAATTTGATCATTTTGTCACCGAGTTAAGAGTACAAGCAAAATTGTGTGAATTTGGTGAACAAGAAGAAAGAATGGTCCGAGACAGAATTGTGATTGGAATTAACGATGCAAGTTTACAAGAACGGCTACTGCGAGTGCCAGACTTATCACTAAATACGGCAATAAATCAGTGTCGTGCAGCAGAAGCTGGAAAAGAGCAGATGAAAACCCTACAAGAAAGAGGAGAAACAAGTGTGCATGGACTAAAATCGAATTTTGAAAAAAGAAGACCAAAACAACAATCAAGCTCAGCACAAGAAGAAAAGAAGAACAAGTGTCGAAAGTGTGGTAACAAACACGAATACGGAAACTGCCCTGCATTCGGTAAGTCATGTTTAAATTGTAACGCTAAACATCACTTCGCGAAAATGTGTGAGCAAAGAGCTAAACGCAAAGAAATTGTTAGTAGATATAGTAAAAAAGTGCACCAAGTAGAAAAAGACCAAAATAACAGTAGTGACAGTGAATTTTATTTAGGATCAATAGGGGTAATTAATAAAGAAAACATAAAAAATGTTCAAGTTAGTTCTTTCAGTAACCTAAATGAGAAAAAATGGTTACAAAATGTAGAAATTTGTAATACTCAGGTAGAATTCAAATTAGATTCCGGGGCAGAAACTAATGTAATTCCTATAAAAGTTTATAAAATTCTTAAGGATAGGGGTAACAATCTTGAGTTGAAGCCAAAAAACGTAATACTCACTTCATACAGTGGTGATAAAATGAAACCCGAGGGGGAAATAAGTTGTGTTTGTAAAATACAAAACAAAGAATTAACATGCAAATTTATGGTAATAAATACCAATGCGACGCCGTTGTTAGGGTTGCAAGATTGCATAAGGTTTGGGTTATTAAAACGGGTAGATAAAATATCTATGGAAGACTCAAAAGAAGTCTTCATAACTCAAAACCACGAAATTTTTACGGGCTTAGGTAAAATAGGTAAATATAAAATTAAACTAAAGGAAAATGCAGTTCCTATAGTAAATCCTATTCGAAGAATTGCCGAAAAATTAAAAGAGCCATTAAAAAATGCGCTTGATTTATTAGAAAAACAGGGTATAATAACTCGGGTAACTGAACCTACAGAGTGGTGCCAAAATTTGTTAATAGTCGAAAAAGCGAATAAGTCGTTACGTCTATGTCTTGATCCAAAAAGGCTTAATGAGTATATCATTCGAGAAAGATATCCGATACCGTCACAGGAAGAAATTTGCAATGATCTTTCGGGGAAAACAACTTTCACCGTGTTAGATTTTAAAGACGGGTTTTTCCAAATCGAATTAGATACAGAAAGTAGCTTTATTTGTACTTTCGGAACACCTTTTGGTAGGTACAGGTTTCTACGTATGCCATTTGGAATTAGTTCCGCAGCTGAAGTTTTACAGGAATTAAATACTAGGTTATTTGGGGACATTCTAGGAGTGAAAATCTATTTCGATGATGTTATAATAGCAGGGGAAAATGAAAGCGATCATGATGAAATTCTCAAAAAAGTCATAGAAAGAGCTAAAAAATACGGTGTTAAGTTTAATAAACTAAAAGTTCAGTATAAAGTAAAAGAGGTCAAGTACGTGGGACGAATAATTTCACAAGAAGGTATAAAACCAGATCCAAAACACGTTGAAGCAATATTAGTGATTGAACCGCCTAAAAATGTAAAGGGGTTACAAAAGTTTTTAGGAATGACTAATTATTTAAGTAAGTTTATACCAAAATATTCGGAAATGACTGCGCCATTAAGGGATCTAATTAAAAAAGATGTAGAATGGGTTTGGGGTCAAGCACAAACCGAATCGTTCAATAACTTAAAATTAAGTTTAACTTGCGCGTCTACATTAAAATTAATAGATTCAAAATTGCCAATAGAAATACAAACGGACAGTTCAAATTTTGGAATGGGAGCGTGTCTTTTACAAGAAGGGCAGCCAGTGTCATTTTATTCTAGAACCTACACTGAAAGTCAGGTACGGTGGGCACCGATAGAAAAAGAATTATTTGCAATTTGCGCGTCCGTTGAAAAATTCCATCAGTTTATTTATGGAAGAAAAGTGGTAATAAAAACCGACCACAAACCATTAGTTTCAATAGTTAAAAAAGATATAAATAAAATAAGTGCCAGATTACAAAGAATGGTGTTAAAACTTTTAAAGTACGATTTAATTGTTGAATATATGCCCGGAACAAAAATGTTTTTAGCCGACTTCTTGTCACGAAATGTAATAAAAAATAACGCCAAAGATGAAATCATAGCGAGTGAAATGGTACATGTTCTAAAAAAAGAATTACCAGTTTCAAAATATAGGCTTAATCAGCTCAAGGTTGCTACCGTGAACGATAAAAATTTACAAGAAGTAGTTAAATGGTATAAAGAAGGATGGCCGAACCAAAGAAATTTTGAAATTTTATGTAATGCAGAATTGCTTAATTATTATAAAATAAAAGATAATATAGAATTAAAAGATGATCTTTTGTTTTATAATGATAAAATTATAGTGCCAATTAAATTAAGAAACGAAATGTTAAAAATTTTACATAGTTCGCATTTAGGCATAACAAAATGTAAAAAAAGAGCTCGTTCACTTTTATATTGGCATGGAATGACAAGTGATATTGAGAATCTGATAAAAGCATGTAAAATTTGTGAAAGATTCAGGCCAAGTAATGTCAAAGAAAAAATAATTTCTCACCAAGTTCCAGATTTACCATTTAACAAAATAGGTTTAGATTTGTTCCATTTTGAAGGAAAAGATTATGATTGTTAAATTTTTATATGTTTAATTTAGTAATAATTAAAAAATAATTATTAATTTTTAAATGTTTAATACATAGATACTAATAAAAAAAAAAAAATTTAATTGGTAAATAAGGGGGATGTTGCATATGTCACAAAAAACATGTTATTAAATCATGACGTAATACTAGAACACTTAACTACTATAACCACAAGCCAATATAATCCCAGTACCTCAAGAACATCAGAACATTGTAGTACTCAGTTATTAGTTCAAATAAATACATAATAAATATGTTTAGTTTTATTTGTCTAACAACACAACATTTTCTGTAAGTACTAAAGTGAAAATCGATGTTTTTCAAAGTAGGTACAGAAATTGTTCAAGTTTTCCGGACCACTGGCGCTGCTCTAAAAATGTTGTTTTTACATAGAAATTATATGAGTCAAAATTTGCAGAGAATTTTATTAGCTTTAATTTAGTATACCCCTATTTAGTCGTACAACAAGAAGAAAAAAGATTTCAGCCAAAAATAGATTTTTGGTACCTTATCTGTATCGTGATCAGCGCAGACTTCAGAGGAAGGAAAAACTTGAAACCTTGTTATTCATATCCAAATTATTTAAAACAATAAAATGTTTCGTAACATATTTTAAATGTCATATTTGGACCCTTTTTGATTTTTCATTGTTACGCCATTGAAGTATTGAATATGTCAAAGTAAAATTTTTGCATTACCTAACCCCACACACTAGTACTTCAAAACAAGATGTAAACAAGTAGTGCGCGTTTATTTTTAGAATATCATTTTCGAACATTCATTTGTGTCGACTAGTTCAAAGAGGTCAAAAAGCTTTACGCAAATTAGTGTAGTAAATTCTTTTTTATTATTTCTTTCTAAATTTCAAGTATAGATTATCAGTTTCAACCAGATTTCATTATGACTTATTAACTCTACTGCCTAATTTATGTTTGCTCACTTCTTAACACAGCTTCAATGTAAATTAATATAATCTATACAGAAAACATTGAACAATGACGGATGGAACAAGGAAGCTAATTTCTAGCAGAGCATTGCATTGTTACATTTTGTTAAGCATTTGGATTTTACTTCTCGTTGCTGGGCTCTATAAATTTTTGGAACCCCAACAGAAATTGTCTTCCGCTGTTAGCGATGCTGACCTTTTCCATAATTTAGCCGTAGATGTGAAAACGAAACGAATATTTAAAATTTGCAATTTGCCTGACCAAATTGAGGTTGGAGATGAAGGTATTTTTAGTGTTGTCTGATGTCTGTTTCTCTTTATTGAGTTCACTGTTTCTTTTGTTTTGTCATGACTTTACGTAACAAAATTACTTTGTTTGCATGCAAAGTGTCGAGTTGTAGTTGCAAATTTATTAGTTTTCTCTTGTGGTAAAATATGCTACCATTCTTTGGGAGTTTGAGACTTAGAACGGTCGCGAGCTACACATAAAAACGTTGGCGGGACAATTACACCCACTGGGTAGTAGACATTAATAGGTAACCTCCAGTGGCCCAGTGCCATTGACTTTAATATATACACTGTTAAAAATTTCTATAATAATTTTCCAAAAAGCGTTGGAAGTTTTTACGCAAAACAGTGTTGTAAATTTACTACCCCAGTTTTGTAAATTTACTACACGATATTCGAACTCAATTTAAAAAAAAATTACAAAACATTTCTTGAAATACTAGAATGAGCTGTAATTTCCGATAGATGTTTAGTAAATTTCAAGAAACGTTTTGTAATTTTTCTAAATTGAGTTGGAATATCGTGTAGTATATTTACAAAACTGGGGTAGTAAATTTACAAATCTGTTTTGCGTAAAAACTTCCAACGTTTTTTGTAAAATTACTATAAAAATTTCTAACAGTGTAGATTTATTTATAGGTTTTATAAATATTTAAATCAATGTTCTACACCTCTGTAAGACCAGTAGTAGGTTTTGAACGAAATACAAAGAAAGGGGGATTTTAATTTGCAATGGGGTCAATTATATTGCTATATTTTTTTCCGTAATTTCCACGACAAAATTAGCCCACTTGATTATCAGTTAACCA
Source organism: Cantharis flavilabris (assembly GCA_949152465.1). Taxonomy (NCBI): domain Eukaryota; kingdom Metazoa; phylum Arthropoda; class Insecta; order Coleoptera; family Cantharidae; genus Cantharis; species Cantharis flavilabris. Next base: position 32,265,089 of record OX424438.1, on the reverse strand, counting down.
TATAAAACATAAAAAATGTTTTAGGATAATTTAATCCACCTTAATTAATAAAGCTTGTAACTGCAACATAATATAATAATATGTATAATTTTATCTCGACTAGTATTGTTTTTTGTGTTTGTTGTCAATCTGTTTTCATTATTAGCTTATCTCTTTGTTTAATTAGTGATAGACTAATGCAATTTATAAAATATTAACGGCAGATTTTTCTACGAAATTATGTATATCTCTTCCATATTTTCACTTTGCTTTATAATGAATTAGTTATTATATAATTAAATGAATTTAGGGGAACAAACTTGATTAACAAATAAAATTTAATTAACAATTTTTCCAACTCTCTAAAAATGCGAAAATTGAAGTAAATTCGAAAACTATATTATTGTGGAGTTTGAAATCCGAATCTAAAATTCTGAGCTCCACTTTGCAAGTTGCAGTCGCTGAAATAAACTGCTGTTTTTATAATTAAATTAATTTAGTATTTTTAACTCGCTTGGCGTAATATTTTTCATCAGTCATTATAACACTTGGATTGAGTAGTATAACATCAGGTTTTATTTATAATATAAATAACCAGGACTTTGGAACAACCATAATTTAATGCTCAAGTGTTGCGAGTTTCGAATTTGTTTTATGGATTTAATGATCCTTCAACTAAATAATAGTAAATAACTTAAATTTTTAGCTAGTGTTCATCGCTGAAAAAATAAAACGTGTCCCTCTCCCACCCCTCTAGAATACAATTTAGACATTTTTAGAAACTCCTACTTCAAAGCAAAAGTATAATATAAAAACTTGAATAATAAACAGCTTTATAATCTTCTTCTCAGGCTATGTTTGTCCGATCCGAAACTAGGCCTCTTCCAGATGTCTTTATCTTGAGCCGTTACAAACCATTTTCTTGGCAAGGGAGGCTTAGCTACTTTTGAAATTCTGAACCATTAATTTATTAAAATTTTCAAAAAAGTAAAAGGTTTATTTTCAATTATGAAATCTATCAAAAAATAGATACTTCTTCCACAATACATATCCAAAAAGTAACGTGAATGCTACCACAAAAGTAGCACCCTCTGCCTAGAAAGTGGTTTCTCCATCATATGGGCTACTAATTCTTTCAAGATTACTTCGAAGAGATTTCTCATCATTCGAAAATTACGGAACTAGAAAGAAGGGATCTTTGTTTTTTACGTTAAATTCGGCTATAAATAACGAAATCCAGTTTAAAATAAATTTATGATATGATGTTCACTGTTGCTCTCCTAGAAGGCAACTGCGGCCGGTCCTGCCCATTAAAACATAGTACTGCAACAATTTACGTCGAATTCAAGTAATACCGTCAATTGCAAAAAATGAAAAAAATTGCAAGTATTACCTAAATTAATTTATATTAGAAATTTCCCATAGTTGATTTGCTTTATTATAATGTTATTCACATTCCGTCGGATTTTTGTAAATACCTATAATATCTTCGGGTAAAAATTAACATACTACAACCATCTTTCAATATTTTTCTTTGATACTCGATTTCTCTATTAGGGTAAAATGTTCTGATTTCTAACTTTAGTGTCTAAAAATTTAAACAATTCTCGTAGGTACAATTTTATGCCGTATAAATAAAAATAGGTCATAAATTAAGACGAAGAAGATTAAATAAAACATGGGACGAGATCATAAAATTGGACCCAATTGATATTTTTTGCTCCACGGAATGAACGTGAACTAACTAGATTTCATGCGGGGGCTACAATCACTTAAATCAACAATATTTCAATCATAGTTAAGCATTTTCGACGATCGATAAATTCTAGATAATAAATCAAAAAAATATGTAATCAAAAATTGTAGTATTACGATTTTGATTAAAACGAGCATTGAAGTAAATAACTGAACTACAATCCTGTCTTCGGACAATCAATTCCTGACTCCACCAGGCTTTCACAATGAAAGCACTTTTGTCGTTTAAAAAGTCCAATTAAAATTAGGAACAATAAAATATTAAAGTTATAAAATTGTTATAAAAATAAACAGGCACATTTAGCAAAATTTCTTTCTTGGTAAAAAGAATGCGACGTTTAAAAAGAGATTAATAACCATTACCATATATACCGGGTGCTGAATCAGTTAGCCGAACATAGGAAATTAACATGTAAAAACTTATTTATGCAAATTCCTGCTTCTTTAATTATTTTAGAGAGAAAATGAAAAACACAAAAATAATGCAGAAATATAAACTACAAATGATAAGACCATTAGATTTCATCTAACTTTTACTTAAAAAGTCAAAAAATGCTTTCGAAATTGTTAAAATTTTCATTTATCGTAGTGGCCATGTAATAAATTCAATTTAATTTATATTTTCCAAAAAAATTACCATGGAAGTTTTCATGGCCAGTCCGATAAATGAAACTTTTAACAATTTCAAAAGCATTTTTTGGCATTTTAAGTAAAATTTAGATGAAATCTAATGCTCTTATCATTGGTAGTTTATATTTCTGCATTATTTTTGTATCTTTAATTTTTTCTCTAAAATAATTAGGGAAGCAGGAATTTGCATAAATAAGTTTTTACATGTTAATTTCCTATGTTCGGCTAACTCATTCAGCACTCGGTAGATTATGTATAGGTATAATTATTAAAAAATTAAGCAATAATTAAAACTAATCGCTGAATAATAATTAATTTATCGAAAACACTTCTTATTGCTATAGTACATAATATAGTATATAAAGCAAGCTTTGTAATATTTTAAAATTGTTAGCCCCATAAAAATGGCGACTAGAAACGTGGGGTTAAAGCGTAATTTTATTTATATTGTAATTGCAAAGAAATTAAAATTTAATGTTCAATATAGAATAGGCAATAGACAAAGGTACATTGTCCTCATTAACTCCTGCGCGGAAATATTACTGACAACAATGCTTTAATGGATGACTCCTATACAAGCATTTGACTTCTATTGAAAAAAAAAGTGTTGCAAGATATTTTTCCTATTTAACACAATTTAAAAAACAAAAAGAAGAAATTTACGCGAATGCCGTAATTTTATGTTATTTGGACATTCAAGTATTTAACTAAAAAGGCTTTTTCAACAAAACACTTTTACAATTTTGTCAAATTTAGATAGAGATCTGACAAAAGTAAGTTTTATTACTAATAATTTGGTAATTGATAATAATTTAAAGCCCGAGTTTCACCTTTGGGTAATGCATCTAGCCAGGTTAGCACCCTACTAGAATATATTCAAGTCTCAAAAAACCACGAATGCCAAGTGTAAATTTGGTACATCACATGGTAATAACAAGACGTAGTAATTTAAGAAGAAAAAGAATTTGGTAATTCAAGTAAGTAAGTAATTTAACATATTTCAGGCTTGGAATTTTCCAGCTTCCGCCCACGTCATGACAAGAAAAAGTTGCACGCTTCCATGGTCTTCCCTATATTTGGCATGCCATTATGCTTATGTTTGGCAATAAATTTATGCCCAAATCAGGGTTCCTTGTAAAAAAAATAATAATAAAAGAAAAAAATAAATAAAAAGCCATAGGTACCATTCAACAATCCAATAAATTCTTCGAAAAATCCAACTCAACAATTCAGTTATTTTTGATTGCAAATGATCACCGCAGCAAATGATTCCATTATACTTATAATAATGTTACTCTGAAAATGAAAAAAATGTGTACTGAAAAACTAACAAGCTTTTAACAACTCTCTTGTAGAATAAGGATTGAGGCTACCTGTTGTAGTAGCAGATCCAGACAATTACCATAGGGGGTAAAAGTTTATTAAATATGAAAAATAATAAGCATTAGTAGTAATAACAAAAATAAATTTATATTTTGTTTTTTATTAAATTAAAATATTTTGGTCCTAAGCATCGTTCTCAACCAATTAACGTGACACAACATAAAATACATACACAACAGTTAAAATACATTGAAACATAAAAGTGACATTTGTCATTTTTCATTTTGAACACACACATATGTTTCAATGTATTTTAACTGTTGTGTTAAGTTATGCTATGCTATGTTGTGTCATGTTAATTAGCCGAGAACGACGCTTAACAATTGATGTTTATAAGCTCTAGTGGGAGGCGATTGCCTCCATCGCTCTCCCCTGGATCCGCTACTGACCTGTTGATGATGAAACAATAGTTTCGCTTTTCCAAGCACGATTCGACCCTAAACAAGAAAATTTTCGCCCCGTCTCATTCGTATCACCCCGTTTGAAGGAGTCACCAGTAGTATATTTAGAAAATTATTTTGGGGGGGAAGCAGACCAAGTGGCGTAATTACCAATTACGTGCAGGGGGGCTTCGAATCGAAAAGTAAAATTACTATATTTAAAACTAAAGCGAAGCGAGTCATTTGGCATACAGCGCATCCGTCAATTTTGTTAAAATTTTCAAGGTCACGCACTCGAATGGAAATTTAAAATATGAAATTCTAAAATAATTATCTGCTAGTTTTATGTTAAATATATAAATCTTAACTTGTGAGAATAAATAATCATATAAAATAAAACTTCAATACAACAAGTTAAATTAAATAATATGATGGAAATTATATTTTATAAATAAATTTCTGACGAAAGCGGTAACAGTCGCTGAAAGCTCAGAAATATTATTTCCATTATATTATTTAATATAACTTGTATAAGTTTTTTTTATATTGAAGTTTTAATGTTTATTTTTATGATAAAAGAAATAAAGATTTAAGAATGAGTCAGAACATTTAAATATTCAGGTCTATTATGTATCAAAAACGTTATTATAAAGGTGACAGTTATGACATAACATTAAAGGTTTTCGGCAAATTGGTGTTATAGTCGTAACCATTTTAACTCGCGCATGACTAATCGTTTTATGCAATGAAGACTAACGCATAAAATTTGGTTATCTTTGTCATGCGCATACAATAAGTAACTCTTAGAAAAGTGACAGAAAATAAAAATACTTCGAATTTTGCGCTTTTTTACGTTTCTTAACATTTATAGTGCATACCAATTAGCCGAAAACCTTATTGTATGTCATAACTGTCACCTTTATAATAACGTTTGTGATACATAATAGACCTGATTGATTAGTTACAGAGGGTAATACGCCACTGGACAGAATAAATATTTCCAGAATCTCGTGAATCCATTCATGCGCGTCAGTGGTAAGCCCCCTAAAAAAACATTGAATAATAAATAAATAATTGGACATTTTGAAGACCTTTTTTGACATAAAAATTACTTTTACAGCAAAACTTATTAGATACTTTTTAATGCAAAATTTCATTCCCTTATAATATTTGTTTATATTCATTTTTCCGTTTCGTCGCACCGTTTCCGTTTTGTAGCGACTTAAAAAAGACTCTGTAAAATATAAAAAATATTTTCATCTATTATCTTAGAAACGGTGCTACAAAATGGAAAAATGTATATGAATAAAATGATAGGAAATAAAATTTTGAGATACAGATGCAAAACAAAAACGGTGCGACAAAACGGAAAAAAGGCATATAAACAAAAATTAAGGGGATGAAATTTGCAACAAAAAGTGTCGATTAAGTTTTGCTGTAAACGTAATTTTATGTGTCAAAAATGTCTTCAAAAGGTGCAATTTACATTATTAACATCACAGAAAACAAAGTTGGGTGGGTATTTAACGAAATTCGTTGTTAATAGTACTACATTTGGATCCTATGAAACTTTTCGTAATTATTACCACAAGCATTTCGTTAATATTATTACGGAAGTAATAGTAACAGTAACGAATATTTTCGTAATATTTACTACGTTCTTCGTTAATATTACTAGTAATATTACTACTAGTAGTAGTTATATTGACGAATATATTCATAATAATAACTACGTTCTTCGTTAATATTACTACATTTTGATCCTATGAAACTTTTCGTTAATATTAGCACAAGCATTTCGTTAATATTACTATGGTAGTAATAGTAATACTACTACTAATACTTACTACGGTAATAATAATAGTAGTACGAATTACTACGGTAGTAGTAGTAATATTGAGAAATATATTCGTAATATCAACGAATATAATATTTTTTATTTATTTAATATTTATTCTACGTTAATATTACTGCGGTAGTAGTAGTAATAATATTGACAAATATATTCGTAATATTTACTACGTTTTTAGTTTTTATTAATATATTAATTATTATATATTTTTTTTAAATTTTACTTATTTATAGTATTAATTATTAATACTAGTATCAGTATTAAGGCAAACAAAAAAAATGTATTCCAATCGCTCGGAAAATCTAAGACCACATGTTCATAACACATGCGACTTACCGATTACCAATGTCGAACAAACTGGCAAGTAAGTCTTTGAACTTGTAGCGTAGCGTAGCATGATGGCTTGCGAAGCATGGAGTGCCGGAGGCACTTTAATCTTCTTCATCTGACGATTGAAGTTTTGGCATTGAGAATAAGTTATTACGCTTGATGTGGACGAACAACAACGATCTGGGTGGATTTCTTTGAACTTAGCGTAGCATGATGGCTTGCGAAGCATGGAGTGCCGGAGGCACTTTAATCTTCTTCATCTGACGATTGAAGTTTTGGCATTGAGAATAGTTATTACGCTTGATGTGGACGGACCACAACGATCTGGGTGGGTTTCTTTGAACTTGCGTAGCGTAGCGTAGCATGATGGCTTGCGAAGCATGGAGTGCCGGAGGCACTTTAATCTTCTTCATCTGGCGATTGAAGTTTTGGCATTGAGAATAGATTATTACGCTTGATGTGGACGGACCACAACGGTCTGGGTGGGTTATTTTAGTTAGTTATTTAATAAATTAAACGTTTAAACCGAGGGGGGGGAGGGATAATTTTGAATGAGGTCCTAAAAGATGAAAGTTAAAAAGAAATGGCCTTTAGTTTCGAAAAAATGTTAGGCTCGTCACCTGTACTCGTTTTGAATGCACCCGGCAGCAGTAGACCTGTACTCGTTTTTGATGTACTATCTGCGTGTTTATTTGAAGAATTTATTTTGTTTAAACGCGAGTTCCCTAATGTGAAATTAGTTGAGGTTGGTCTTGATCGCGATGTTTCTTTGAACTTGATTTTGTGAATGGATTTATCTGTGCCGTTGCACCTAACATAGTGGGTGACATATTTAAGTGTCGCCCTCTACCCAACACAGTACTTAAAATTTATTATTTTTGATTCGAATTCGTTCTCCTCTCAATTTTTTTTCACTTTTTATGTTACACAAACACTCCTCATGGCCCATAAGAGGCACACAAAAATTTTGGTTAAATTTGATTCACTAGTTCAAGAGCTTGTAATATTTACAACAATTACAAAATATTACAGTTAACTTATTAACTAAAAAAAATATTAACAACCTACAATTTTCCGATTTTACGAAAAATTAGTAATGGTATTGAAATTTTCGTTAAAATTGTGTTGTAATATTTACGAATCAATAATAAAATAACAAACTACAATTTTACGAAATATTAGTAATAGTCACGAAATTTTCGTTAAATTTGTGTAGTAATATTTACGAATAGCGTGTAGTAAAAATATTAACGAACTACAATTTTACAACTTTACGAAAAATTAGTAATAGTTACGAAATTTTCGTTAATATAACGAATTTGCGTTTAACAATCGCATTTCGTAAATATACCGACGGACTTTTTTTTTCTGTGTAGGAGTCAACGAATATGACTGGAACGAAACGAAAAGTGACTGTATATACTTACTCTAGTATTTTGTATGATTTTTTATAGTTTGTTATTGGAAGAAAATTGAAATATTATCTGTAAAATTAAAAATTCTGCAACGTTCTCTAAATATTTATATTTATTTATTTATATACATTTACGGTATAACTATACCATTACCAGGCAATACAACGGAAAAAACAGAAAATACAATTTTGGATTTTTGGATACAATGGATTTTTCAATAAATGGTAGTATTATTTGAAATTCAAGATATTCTAAAATAAATGCATGAAATATTTTTTTAAAGAATTTATTTACTTCAAGAATTCAGTAAATTGTTTGAATTGGGATTTTTTTTTACTTATATAAAGCTTTCTATAATATATTATTGATGCGTGTTGTGTTTAATGCATAATTTAAATTTTATTTGTACTTTTAAGTTTACGGGTTGCGCAATATGTAATTACATCTGCAGTAATTAATAATTTATTAAACGTTGGACACACACATACCTACATTACCTAAAAATTCTTTTCCTTAGATATGCTTAAAAATTAGACTTCCACATCCAGTTAGAGTAATCAGCCCTCTAGATAAAATTAAAATCTTTTTAAATTTTTTCGCTTGACCATTCTAAAAAACTGAATTTTTTGTGAAATTAGTCCAACATGTTAGTAATACTAAATGGTCCTTTTTTTTTAATTTTATTGTTTTTGGTTTTCGTGCGGGGGTCATATTTAGTTACCAATTTGTGATAAGTTTTTTTTAATTTAACTGAAATATTTCAGGTCCTATTTGTTCTATCGAGATCAACAGACTACAATATTGCTCATTATACATTTTTACTTAAAATCAATTCTAAACGGTTAAATTGCTGGTTAAATTAAAATGTCATCTTTGAAGAGAAGTTTTCGTATAAAGAGAAAAAATCTCAAAGTTAGATTTTTTTTTTCCTTCAGATGGTAACTAGTTGAATTCACACGTGAAATTTACTTCTTTTTTTTTTCTAAAATTTCTTAAAGTTTGGAAATTTAACAAAATTACATTTTTCATCGCTAAAAATTATGGTGAGGGACCAGATAAAAATCTAAAATTTTAACCAATAATATAATAATAATAATAATATGACGGTATTATGACCAAAAAATTCCATGATTTGGACAAATTTGAATTACAGTTGACAAATCTGAATTACAATTGACGTTTTCTGAATTACTGCTGGAAAAAGTGTCTCGAGTCTTTATTTGAATGTTTCTTTTTTGTTTAAGGTGTTTTGGAATCAAAACAATGGACATTAAAAGGTGTTCTAATTTTGATTCGCCATGGAGATCGAGGACCTTTGCAGCACGTGAGAAACATTTCTTACATAAATTGTGGAAATGCACAAAGCGCACATTTAAAATTATATCAAGTAAAAATCCAACATTAAAATCAATTAAAAATCTATCTATCATATTGCAAAATTTGTAGGAATACGTTCACAACTTATCCATATCAGGAAGAATATCGTGGATCGGACCGGGACCATTTCACGGCTTTCCTATTTTACCAACTCATCAAAATCAATGCCAATTGGGTCAATTAACAATACAAGGTGTTTCACAACTGTTAAAATTAGGGCACCTACTGCAAAAAAATTATATCAATGTGTGGCCTAAATTATTAAATTTAAACAACTCGGACGTTTTGATTTATAGCACTCGTTATAGAAGAACTTTTCAGTCAGCTTTAGCATTTTTGTACGGCATCATTTCGGCCGACCTTCTAAGTAAAATTAATATTTTTGAAAGCCAATCTATGAGTTTTTGCTTTAAAGACTGCGGTTGTCCTGTAGCGGACAAATACTATCGGTAATAGATCAGTTTACTCATCTCTATTCTTATTCATCTAATAGAAAATTAAACATTACAGGCATATCAAAAAATACATATCTCAACAGTTGATCTCGCATCCAGCTGTAACGTTACTGGCTCAGAATACTGGACGTTCAGTATTTTCGCCCGGTGCAGAACAAGGATCTTTAGGAAGCGATCCACACTCTATCAGAGATGCGTTATTAACTTATATCTGCCATTCAAGTAGTTTACCTTGCGAAAATATAAATAACTGTGTGAAGTAAGTAATAGTGTTCAACCATAAAGTGCCATTTTCATTCAATTAACGCTACGTAAATTAATACAACATAATTAAGAAAAGTTGAAGTACCTACATTGAAACTTATGTATGAATGAGAATGGCACTTGGCCGTATGCTTATAGAACATGTTTGGTATCATTAAATTTTAAATTTAGAAGACAAAATGTTGCTGGAATTTTCGCATACACGGATTGGGTTAATCATCAAAAATGGGGAAATAATTATTGGAAGCGATACTGTTTACTAAAATCATATGGATTAATTAAACATATTGTATCGCAAATGCTACATATGGTAAAATATTGCTAGATATTTAATCAAATTAATTTATGAATTATAATTTTAGGTATCGGACACTGGCCCGTATTTTATCCTATATTCGGGTCATGACCACACACTGGAACAGCTATCGACGGCGTTAGGTTTATACAACGATCCTCTTTTATTACGTTATGGAGCTCGAATAATTTTTGAAGTGTATCACGATAAGAGGGAATCTCAAAGCGGTGGAGCACGGAATGCATATTTCAGAATTTTAAGTAACGGTCGCGATATTACTAAGCAAGCAAGTTTTTGTAAGGAAACGATAACCATGGAAAGTAAAATTAATCTTTGCAAGATTGAAGACATCGTCAGATTTATACATGACAATTATTTTTCAAATTTAAATTACACCAATTTTAAAGATTCTTGCTCAACAAATAAAGATGTTTAAGAATTTCGAAAAATTTTCCAATTTATTCCAGTATTCAAAAATGTATATGCTATTTAAGTGAACTGAAAAATTTGACAATACAAGAAGAATTTGAGCAAGTTTGGAGTACCCATGTGTGTAAATCCAAATTGTTCTGGTAATCTGATTTTAAGAAGGTCGAGTTCAACCCCTTCTCGGTGTTTGCTTACGTCTCTTATGAAAACATCTTTTTTCTAACTACTTAAAAGAAGTTAGAAAGTTTGATGATTTTGCTAAGAACTCTAAATTTGGTAGATGAACATAACAACAGGTAGGACCTTCCTTATTAATAAATACATAATATGTACTGCTTGAATTGCCAAAACGCACTGGATTCCCGTTCCAGTTCGTAAAAACAAAGCACACAAGCTTTCCGGTTCGTTCAAAATGAAAAATATTTAAGAACAAATTTAAAAAAAAACATAGTCATCTCATTATTGAAGTGTATAAATAGATTAATGATTTTTAAAAATCAAAATTTTTAAAACTATTGAATCATTTCAGTTGGCGCAGTCTACACACTAACTAAAGTTTTCAGATTTATTTTGCTAACCAGCATACATTTCTAAGTTATTCAACAGGGTATCCATATATTATGTATATTTGATATTTATCCAATATTTCATAATTCATATTGAATATGAATATGTAGTACCAGTTTGACTGAAGACTATATCTCTACTCTGACCAAAGCGTTGCTGCTCCGTTGTTTTAAATTTTTTTGTACAAAATTCAAGTATAAAAATTATTATTGCCGTTATTTATTTATAAATATAATTATTATATAATTTTGGTTGTAAAATCTAAATATTTTCCTATTGGACCAATGGACCTATTAGTATAAACATCATAAAAATAATTTTTTTTAAATATACCTAAATTATATATTTCCATCAAACTGGATATGCCTGATAAATGAAACATAGCAATATATAATAGGGGAATGTCGTCAATTTTTTAACTTTTGCCCATAACTTCCGTTTAAGAAAGAATTTTATTAATTTAATCACGTGGTCAGAAAGGTCTATGAATAAGAACTCTTACGAGGCAATTGCAAATTGATTGGGTAAAAAATAGAAAACTTACACAGGAATAAAAAAAAACAAAATGTTATCAAGGTTGGCCCATATGTTGTCTAGGTTGGCCCACCATTTAGAATCGACAAAATTCATGCAAAAATGTTCGAAAATGACCTAAAAAAATTAACTGGATGAAATAATAAACAAAATTCGTTTTATTTTTATTTCATCGAGAACATCACTCGCGTGTTGCTCGGAGGGATTTGTCCCGCACGCTATTAAAAAACGAACCTCTCGCGATGTTCTCTTACCTACGAGTATTGCACTCAAGAATGGAGGCTAATCGGGATTTTTTGCGAATACAGCGTCAATACCTTGACGCGCATGAACGGATTAACGAGATTCCATCGAGTAATTATTTTTTTTTCCTTTCCGGTTTACTTTTAGATGTCGGATACCCGCCACTGTACGGTGTCGGCCGATATCGGTCAAGGTATGTGCCTTAAAGCACACAATCACAGTGGACCAACCCTGACTACACAAATGGTCCAACCTAGACGACAAGTGCTATTACCGCATCGCGCACATCACAACCAAACAGATTACAAAACTGAAATTTTTTTAATTTGAATTTTTAAAGGCTATCCCCATAACACATTTAAATATATTTACTTTGACGAATTCATGTTTTCGCTTCAAGTTTTGATGCTTTATTTACAGCTACTGGAAAACTTTTTTGTCTTTATTAAGTCACTGAGTGCACAACACGTTTCAACTTCACACTTCGAAATCAGTAATGACACGAAAAGTTCGTTATCATTGAGGGATGTTTAGCCACCCACCTGCACCCACCCACATAGGAGTCATCAGTGGTCTGCACTGAAAAATCGCAGTGGGCCGACCTAGACAGCGGGCCGACCCTGACAACATTCCCCTATATATACAGCTCATTATAATATCTTTGGTATATTATTATACAGCAGCATCACTCCAAACAAAACAGTAATTTTAGATTATTTCCAGCAGAAAATTAAAAATCGCGATAACGACCCCTCCACTTCTAAATTTTTCGAAAATCTATGAATTACTGCCGTTACATTTAAAAAAGTAGATGTAGTTAAACTTCGGTGTATAAATATTTTGATTGGAAAATTCCAATAAAATTAATATTATTGAGTTACCAAACTTGGTTATCAATAATCTGAATTACTGATCGTCAGAGCAAATTGAGTTTTACATTTTGATTATAGACATAACGCAATACATCGAAAATCCTGTACTAATGTTACTTGTTACTATCGAAATAGTAATATTACCCAATTCAAATGTAGTTTTTATAATTGAACACAAGAAAGTTGCTTATATTTTAAATGTCCTTACTTCTTTTTCACGATTTTCTACATGACAGAATCTGTCTTTCCTTAGGGCATTATTTTTATTTCCGCAAGTTCAATAGTGGTTTACGGAATCAGTTATGAAAGTAAATCGAGATACATTTGGGAAACCTAAAAGAATAATTTTAACCAGCTTTCTGAAAAAACCCGAGATTCTTGAATGCATATTTTACGACAGAAGGTTTTCTCAGAAAACCGGAGGTTTGGTAAACCCTATTCAATTCAATTCTTTTTCTAATTGGAGAAATAAATTAGTTATAATACGAAGGGTACTAGTATCTACCAATCGAATGCATACAAGAAATAAATATGTTTAGAATATTAGATTTTTAATTCTAATTTTTATCAATCTAAAAATTTGTTAACTGATTGATTCTAAATTTCTCTTGAATCAAGAAAAAAGCTAATCTTAATAATTGAGGTTGCATTACAACTATTTTATTGTACATAAAGGTATAACTAATAATCTTATATGAATTTGTCGTTTTCATAGTTATTTGTAATTTTCTGTATCTATTGTACAATTTGATGTATAATTATAAATATTTCGATTATCCTTGTTATTTATTTACGAATTTAGAAATAAATATTTATATCTATACGTTAACAGATATTAATTATCCTAGCAATAAATTGAGGGAGAAAAATATTTAAATTAATATTTAAAAAAATATATTACATATTTTCTATTACAAGTACAAGCGTATTACATTTTTTGTGCAAAAAATGTTGTGCAAACATGTAGTAAAATTTTACATCTTCCTTTTAGATAGAAATATTTTAATTTTCAAAAGTGAAATACAGACTTAGATCTATAACTTACTCTTCTATTGAGGTAACAATTTCAACTTTTAAAAATAAAACATAACATTCATTAAAACTTTACGATTTAAAATAATAGATAAACATTGCAAATAAAATATTAATATGAGAATTCAATATCAAAAAATAATAAATAGCACCTGATAGATAAGCTTGACCAAGGTAGTACGTGAAAAATAAATCTCATGAAATACCAATATTAAACAAAATAATTTTTGGTAGAAACTTCATGTACATGTCTTACAAATAAGAATTACACCAGCTTAAATTTTATGATAACACGATGCTTTAAAAACATTTTTGTAATCAGTTGTAGATGATAAAAAATGATTAATGTCAATCTGCTGAGAAACTAGAAAGAAAATTTTGTGAAACAGCTCACAAAAAATACCCTGCAACATTATTTGTGCTAAAACTAGCTATTTCTCTTAAATGATTTTTCTGTGTTTATAAGCTACCACCTTTGGTAGTATTTCCTAGAACTAGAACGTTGTAAGAAGTGTTAAGTTGTTCCAAAAATATGAATGTAAGAACAGTGTGTGGTCCCAATCTTGCATAATAAGGCGTAAATCCTTTCCACAAAGCAAATATTCCTTCATTACGAATCACCTTAGACAGCACATCAAATGTACCTTTAAACTCTGGTACTCCATTGACTACCTTCATGTTCTGTATTCTAAATTAAAGAAAAATTCTTGGTAATTTAAAATCACAGAATTGTAATAGATAAGTTACCTAGTTTTTGCTATATCAACCGGCATAGAGGCAGCGGTGGTTACAAGCCCAGATATCATGGAACTAACAAAATGACAACCAATGTTGTCATTAAAATACCCTGTGGTTAGTAAAAATTGTTTTGCTTGTGAGTAACTCGCCAATTGGGCTGCATTTACCACCATTGCACGTCCCATTGTTGGTATAGCTCCACGCCATAATCCAATAACGCCTTCTTCCTTCGTTATCCTTAACAAAGCGTCAAACACACTTTTATAATTTCTCCTCTCTGCTAGTGGAAGTCTACCATCTGATGTCATCCTTATTAAAGCTACTTCTGAAGGTGTACCTGTAAACATTTATCAGTGAAATATAAACTTTTAATTTTTGCACCAATCACAAGACTTCATTAGTTCTTGATATTATGATTTTATAGCTAATTAGTTATTGCAGAAAAATAATTTTTTTAACCTTTTCCTCATTGTAAGGGTTAGCGCAAAGCTCGAGGAAAAGAGAAAATTTATAAATTATCATTATAACATTAGGCCAATACATGCCTAAGGTTCTGAGTGCCATGAAGTGGATATCATCAAAACAAGACGTTAATAAAGTTAAGCGAATAAATTTATTTTAGCGGACCACTTTTCATTTGCTATTTTTTATATAAAATTTTTTTAAAAAAACACTGCGATTTCTTCTTGCCTAACATTTTCTCATTTCTCAAAAACTACTTGTTCTAAAACAAGAAATTAAATAATAATCTCTTCAAAAAGTTTTATTTCTTTAAAAATTGACTTCTTAGTCAAAAGTTTCCTGGTTTAATCGTTAGATTACATTGGATTGAGAAGTCGTCAACATACTTAATTGTGTTTATTGTTTACACTTTACAGAAAATGTTAATATTTTTTTTATAAACTTGATATACTTTGTTTGGTAGAAGCAAGATAATAATTTATTTAAAATTCCAGTAATAAATTTTAGATAATTTGGATAAGTATTTATAAAAACCTTCTTGTATTTTTGTTGTCACAATAGTATGAAACAATATTATCAAATAGAATTTTTATTTATGAATAAAAAAAAAGGTACTAAATTATTAATAAATAAATTTTGAAAAATTAGTTCATATCAAAAAATAGTTTCCACATTTCATTACAAATATTTCTTAAAGTAAGCAAATGATATTTAATCATCTAGTCAGACTGGCTGTTAAGCCTAAGGTGAAAAGCATTGTATAATCCCTTAACTTAATGTCAACCTTTACTTAATTTTATTTATTTTATAATAAATATGTGGTTGTTTTTACACAAAATAAATTTTCTCACTACTTGTAGTATGGTCCACACCTGATGTAGTAGTTTTATAAAAATATTTTAATTATTTTCACAAAAAATGTAACTATCTTAAAATAATTTATTTATCTACACTGAAAGAAATTGAAATGAACTGTCGATTTAAAAAATTTGGTATATGGGGCATATGGTGAGGAGAATGTTTCGAGTTGCTATACAAAGTTTGAATTTAAGATTTCTTTTGTCGGTGTTGAAATTTGAACTTCGGCTAGAAACTTCAAGTTCCTTTACCAGCTGCCCAATATGCAAAATGCTAGCCATTCTAAATAGGACAATTTTTTCTGTGCATACTAAAAGTTGTATTTTTGAAGATCACTCATTGAGAGTGAAAAAAAATTCGAAAATGATTATCGTTCTCCATAAACAATAAAACAAAGTACGTGTAGGAATTTGAAGTATATTACCAATATCGAATATAATGATAATAATTTATTAAAATGTTCACCACTTCGTGGAGCTTTGTTTGCAGGAATCTATGTTAATTATGATTTTAACCAAAAGTATATTTTTTGGAAATTAAGCAAATTAGGAAATGGTTCTAATTAGAAAAATATTAAACTTTGCTATGTACCTAAGGTAAATAATTAATGTTCTGAAAATCGGATAGCAACAGAATTTTCAATTAGCACCGTATTGATAATTGCCAATACAAGGTGGGTATTTCGACACACCAAAAAGTTTAAATTTGTAGCTAAAAATATCGAGATTTGAATATACTACTTATAGCATTTGGTAGGTATTTATTTCCTCATCTCCCGTATTATTGGCCTGATTCTAAATAATTGCTTAGCAAATCACAAAGAATTAAACAAATTTATTATTATAATAAATTAAGGGCAACAAAATAAGTTCAAATAGTTTATTACATAATTTTTATAATAGGCAGTCAAGGTCATGTGAATATTAATTTTAGGAAAACATTGGAATCGAACAGTGAGTAAAGCATCACAAAACAATATGAAAGTATATTTTTAAAAAAATCATAAAGCAGAGAAGAGCCTATGAACGTAAATTACCAGAATAAATAAATAATTACTCTAAACTTTCAACCTGGTGTTCAATAATTATGTGATAATTAAAATACGAAATTATTTACCTACAAAAGCTCCTGCAACACCAGCAGCCATTCCGAGTAAAGCTTTCATTGCAAATCCAGGTGGTTTCCCTTCAGCGGAGAATTGCTCAAACAGCCAAGTGTAAACTCCCAATCGTGTTGTCGTATAAGTAGCCTGTCTTAATAACCCAGCCGATAAACCACTATACATAGCAAAGACCCCCTCTTTTGCGATAATGCCTTTTACAGCATGAAACGAGGTAGGATATTCCTTCGCCGCACCACCCATACCACTAAGTTGCATCCTGTTTTTCACTAAATCAAGTGGTTGCACAAAAAGGGTAGCAGCCATCCTAAAAATGCAATAAGTAATAACCGCAAAAATAAGGACCTTTTTACTTACCCAGCTGTACCACCAAAAAGAAATTTAACATAATTTGGCGTAGTCTTCTCTTCAGGTTTGGCCATTTTTACAATTTTTTACCTAAAAACTACCGATGAGATGAGTGAAAGCAAAAGTTCGATATCAAGTGTTATCTATATATTGGCAATGATATTGGGGTCATTATTTATTACAAAAATTATAAAATTAAGATTAAAAGTGGGGAAATATGAAAATTTAGGTTATGTATAATATTATGCAGATAAGTCCTGCGGGTTGCAGACATTTAGGTCATGAAAATTTCTGTCACTTGTTAAATGTTACAAATTTGAGTTTTTAGGGTTTCGTTTACATAAATTTAGGTAAACTTGAATGAACTAATCTTTTTATTTAATTTATTATTATTGTAAAGATAAGGTACCTTCGTTATTTCGTGTTAAAATAATAAAACACACTAAAAACTCTTATAGTATAATTGCTATTTAATATTGTTCGCTTAGTTATATTCTAATATCGTCATAATCTCGCACGACTATCCGCTTCTTGAGTCTACGCTCGACTAACTTGGCTTCTTCGGTCATGCGCAGTAATAAAACGCCCTATTCAAAGTAATGAAATTATAACACTCGGCCATCCTGCTATTTACATCGGCCCGATGTAATTTACATCCACAGAATATACTTAATTGCTAAATTGACTTGTAACATAACAGTTTTAACTTAGATTATATACACGTAATTACAATTCATAATCAACGAACTTTACCGGTCTTTTCCGTTCTCTAACTCGCGAGTTAACTTGGTTCGATGTACTTGGTTCCATTTCCACACGAAGCTCCATTGCTGCTGCTTTCGCCTCCTCGCCCTCCGTTTCGCTTTCCGCACTCGATTCCGTATCCTCTGCATTTGTCCGGAAAACCTTCAGCTGACTTACGTTCGCGGTAGTCATAAACCTTCTACCTTGACTGCCCTTCAGTGAAGCCACTCGATAGGTATCACTTGGCAGTACTTCTATGATCTCTAACGGACCGCGATATTTCGGTTGCATTTTTGTACTGTCCCCCGTTGGTATTTTAACCCGTCGCATAAACACTATGTCTCCTACATTAAAGATCACTCCCTTGAAGCGCTTGCCGTCATGGCGCCTTTTTTGTTTCACTTGTTCAGTTCTAATTGTATTCCGCACTTTCTCTTGAATTTCCGCACTAGGAGTCCAAGTCGCATCAATTTCCGCAATTGCCGACAATGGTCCGTCATGGAATTTAGGCAAATAACCATGTAGAATCTCGAAAGGAGATCTGCTTGTCGTTTGATTTGGTGCTATGTTTAAATTTCGTTCCACTACCTGAATTACATCGTCCCACGCGTCTTCGTTTTCCATTGTTGTCATTACCGCCGGTATTAAAGTCCGATTTACGCGTTCGACTTGACCATTCGCTCTTGGCCATTGACTACTATTCAGGGTATGTTTAATTCCATATTTCATTATAAACTTTCTAAATTTTCCCGAAGTAAAGCTGCTTCCTCTATCCGAAACAATTCTTTCAGGAATTCCGAACTGACTAATGAAATTTTCTAATGCATAAATTGTAAAATCACTTCGTGTACTGGGTACTGGATAAAGTTTCACATATTTGGTAAGCGCGTCTACCAACACTAATATGTGAACGTTTCCCGACTCGCTTTTTGTAAGTGGACCAACATGATCTACATGTATTCTCGCAAATGGTCTCGCTGGTGGAGGAATTGGGTGCAATTCTCCCGCTAGTTTACCTCCCGGTATTTTGTTGATGAGACATTCTGCGCACATACTAATATGTTGCCTAATATACCTTTTCATTTGCGAAAACCAATACGTTTCTCTAATTTTTGCGCACGTTCTGTCGACGCTAAAATGTCCTATTAAATCGTGATATTTAATCGCAATACTTTTTCGTAAAGAACGCGGAATTACGTAAAGTAGTTTTTCCCGATCGTCACTTTTTATTATACGATACAATTTCCCTTCCCGCAATTCGTAACCCGACACTACTGACTTTTCATAATTCGACCGATTTTCAATTGGTTTTTCGAGGATTTCGATTATCCCTACTAACGTTTTGTCACTGCGTTGGATCAAGAGAATGTATTCGCCTTCATTCAAAGTTTGCATTACTGTTGAGTTTTCGTAATTTCGCACAATTGTTTATTTTTGGTATATCCCACTTCTGATTGTTAAAATAATAAAACACACTAAAAACTCTTATAGTATAATTGCTATTTAATATTGTTCGCTTAGTTATATTCTAATATCGTCATAATCTCGCACGACTATCCGCTTCTTGAGTCTACGCTCGACTAACTTGGCTTCTTCGGTCATGCGCAGTAATAAAACGCCCTATTCAAAGTAATGAAATTATAACATTCGTTATAATAATTTTAATTGACATTGTTTTAATTTATAGATTATGGCCAGCAACGTTCCCGATATCATTTACAGTTGTGAAATTTGTGGGTTAGAGAGTCTCACCGAAGATGGTTTACTTACACACACAAATACAGCACATGTGGAAGGTCAAGCGGTGTGTCCTTTTTGTCAATTGTCGGGAGTATCTCCAGCGGAGCTACTTCTGCATGTCAATCATGCTCATTTAGATTATTTGACTCCTGAATCAGAAGTCAATATGAGCTTTATCGATGATGCAAGTCCTAGGTTTGTAACCACCCATTTTGAAGCTTTTTTTTAAATAAATTCAAATAGTTTTCCTTGCAGCGATTTTAACGGTTCTTTAAACGGGGATTGGAAGTTGCCATCTTTATCGAGCCATAGTAGTCATAGTAGTAAATTTGTTGGTAATAACGGTTCTAATACTGATAACAATATCAATAATATAAATTATGTTGCTAAGGTAAGTTTTATGGTTAAAAAGTTTTTAATATTATTTGGTGTGGGTTATGCGGTTTTAATTTTTAGGTTTCATTTACCTACAGTAATAGTAAATCAATAATTAATTATAAATCAATATAAATATTTCTTGAACTGTAACAAACCTCTAGGGCTAGTATAATTCAAAGTGAGACCAATTTCTTTCACTATACTTTTGTTTTTAATCCCCGACGCAAAAAGAGGGGTATTATAAGTTTAATAACCTTTAATAATTATTAGGTAATTATTATTATTAGGTAGGTCGATAAATTAGGGCTTTCCAAAGCTTTAAAAAGTATGAAATAAAAATTAAATTAAAAATTTAAAAAATCCCCGACACAAAAAAAACCTCTAAAAAGTTAAAAAATAATAAAAAACCTTAGACTTATAAAACAGACCTAATAAAAAGGCTCTTTAAAAAGAAAATAATAATTCCACTAATTAATGTTTTACATTCTAAATATCAATTCCGGTTTTACTTTATACAATACAAATACTATTAGTCAGGGAGCTGCAAATACAATCTTTGGATTAATGTAGGGTAAATACTTCTATTAAACCTACCGTAAGTGTATGATGGCATTCTACAAATTGGTATATTTTTAGAGGTATTTTTTGTGTCGGGGATTTTTAAAATTTTTAATTTAATTTTTAAGTTATCAATTATTTCAATTACGTTTAATTATTTTAAAAATAACAAACTGAGAAAAATTCAAATTAATCTAATATATAATATTACAATATACAGATGAATGCAGTGGCGTAACTTGACATTGTGGACCCATGGGCAGGAATCTTGATGAGCCCCCTCCATTGCAGAGCCGGATTAAGGATATGCGAGGCCCGGGTTTAACTCTTTTTGAACGCCCCTTGGTCTTGCACGTTTTAATAAAATGTGCAGCAGGCGAAAATTTTTCGTTTTTGAAGGTCAACCGCACTTAGATCAAATGTAAACTTTGATGATTAAATTTTGTTGCTTTAGCTTTTTTGAGGCCCCTAGAAAATTGGAGGCCCGGGGCTGCAGCCCCTTTAGCCCCCCCCCTTAATCCGGCTCTGTCCGATTGAGATGTTTTTTGTTGAGAAAAAATAATGTAACCATACATGTTACTATTGTTTGTAACATTTCTTTTTACCGAAATGAAAGGATCATGACACTAAAACTGCTATTTTGACAAAATTCTTATCTTCTGTATAAAAAGGAAGCTTATCAAAAATAAAAAGTCACTGAAGTCTTACTGGGTATTTGCATTTTTTAGATTTTTAAAAGCAAATTCTGAAATAGAAGCTAATTTTCAATGCGCTTGAGATATAAGTATTTAAAGAGCAATCTACGTTAATAAATTAAAGTATATATTATGGTAAATAGTAAAAAACTTCAGATTTAATAAAAGTTTGGTTTTGTTATTAATCCTGCTGTTCTGGATTTGAACCAAAATCATTGATTTAAAACAAGCATCAATCATTATAATGGATTCACATTTGATAACTTTGTTTATACACGGTGTAGAAGTATTTAAAAAAAGCAAGTTAAAATTATTGTAACAACTAGCTCCAGTCTTTCTCGATATATATGAAAAATAAAAGTTACAAGTTATTGTACAAATTGTATAATATACAATTAAAATATACTTATTATTGTTTAACCGATTTAATACTTTATTAGAGAATTATCTAATTATTGGAAACGTTACGATTTTAGGCAACAGTCAATGGTGATATTAGTCCAAAAAATTCCAGTCACGGAGAAGGGTCTCCGTTACGTACTAGTCTTAATCTTAAGCTTCGCAATCCAGCTCCAACATTGCAATGTCCGATGTGCAAGTATACGAGTATTAGTCCAGATGAACTTGAAGAACACATAAATAGGTAAATAATAAAATAACAAAAAATTTGACAGTGACAAAAGTGAAACTGACTCAAAAAAATTTCTGTAATTTCTCATAAAACTTTGAAATGTTTAATATTTTTAAACGATTATGGTGGTTTTCAGTAGTTTGTTCTTGCAAGTAACCTTTTTGTAAATTTCTTTTAGGCAACATTTTGATCTGACTTCGCCATCAGTTGGAAATTGTACAGGAGATGTGTTTTCATGTCCAATATGTGTAAAAGCATTCGATTCCGCCCCCGATTTAGAATTACATGTTAATATTGAACATAAGGATATTTTATCGCCTGCCAGTCCTTCCACTACTTTGTGTCCAGTATGTGGAATGACTTTGAATAATGATAACGACGTAAGTTGGTTTTTATGTTACTATTTCTCGTTTTAAATTTTAATTTTCTTCCGAATTGGGCAAATTTTATTATGAAAGCTTATTTTAAAAATTAATTCAAACAAATTATGTAGTTTTCGTGCATCTGCAGAGTGAGGAAGCGGCTCGTCACGTGGAATCGCATTTTCCTGCTGGATCTCCTTTAGATAAAGCAACCTTGAAGGAACGAGAACAAAGAGAGTTTGAATTATTGAGAGCACAGTATGGAATGGATAACCAAGGAAATTTTCGCGAACAATCGGTTACTAACATGCAGAGGGCGGTTTATGCAGGAGAAATGAGTGTATCAGATTATTATGAGAGGACTTTGGATTTACGTGCTGCCGAAAGTTGTGGTATCGATGATGGCAGTTCCGTGACACGAAATTTGGTAAGTTTGCTTTTGATTTTGTAAGTTTTTTGTTGAGGTTTGAGTTTTTTAGGTTCCAAAAATTCGAACTTTTAGTAACAACGCGCAAAATGTTGTTCGTACATTAACATGCACATGCGTAGATCACTATGCGTCATCGTATGGAGATCGAGGCTGGGGTTGTGGGTATAGAAATGCTCAAATGCTTATCTCGAGTCTTTTAACTCATACCGGTTACAACGAAAGAGTTTATAAATTATGGCAAGGGCAAAAACCACCAAGGTCTTCAGTTCCTAGCATATCACGACTGCAAAGTCTTATCGAACAAGCATGGTCACAAGGATTTGATACACAGGTATTTTCTGAAGCATTAAAAAGTAGCATCAAACTTTGATGTAATTTTTTAGGGTTCCGAACAGTTAGGGTGTCGCTTGGTTAATACCAGGAAATGGATTGGTGCCACCGAAGTAGTAACATTATTATCTTTTTTGAGGGTTCGTTGTCAGTTAGTTGATTTTCACAGACCGACCGGAGCTGGTGGAACTCATCCAGAACTATTTAATTGGGTTTTAAAATATTTTGAAAATAGTGGAGGTGTAGAGTTTACTCCACCATTGTATTTACAACACCAAGGTTAGTGTTACAAGAATCAATTCCTTTTTAATTATTGTAAAATAATTGCATTGGTCTTAGACATTCTAACATAGTTCTAAAATTTTTCTGTCTGTTAGCTTTTTCTATCTAAATAAACATGCTGCTTATTAATTGTCAAACATAAACCACATTTTTTTGCATCACTAATGTTGAGTCCCAATGGGAGACCTATGGTTTAATATCATTTCCAAAGGGCTAATATTCGAAAAAGGATTAGGCCCTAGTCTACCAAATTCTTAAATGTCACTGTTTGTTGAACTTGAATTTCACTGAGTTCAATTTACTTTAAATTATTTGTAAAACTGGTCTTAATAGCTTCAGTTTTAAGTATTGTGTAAGAGGCTTTGGATTTTTAAAATTATTCAGTGACAAACAAGAAGGTCTTACAACCACCACCAAACGGGTGTCGTTTCATTTGTTGAGAATGGATAAGTTTGACTATTTTTTTAAATCTTTTAGGTATGTTTATTTAGGTCTTAGGGTATGTTTATGCTGGAGCTGCAAGCCGTGATGATTGCAGTGATTCTAGCGAGGCAGTGATTTGTAATGCATTGATTCTTATAGGACCGTTTATGTTGAAGCAGCGCGCAAGTCAATATTAATTCGTAGAACAGCGATTAGAGCGAAGCAATTTCTTCGCTTTATCAGTTATCACAGCTCCAACATAAACATAGCCTTAGGTAAGCAAGAAATTATTAAACGACTTGTAGCTGGTGTCCCAAAATTGTGGCGTTTATTTGGGATTTATTGGCAAATTCAAAGTTAGTAATTTTGATGGTACAAAACAACGTTTGATGCTTCCCATAACTTAATAATATTTTCGACAAAAATTTAGTTAAATATAAATTGAATTTGAAAGAAACTGTTAAACGTTTATACAATGACTAGCAAAACTGTTCTTAAGAACCTAATTTTTACGAAATTCGTCTTAAACTTTAACATTAAAGCAATAGGTACAATTTTGTTTATATAGTCTGTTTTTATTATTATTTAAACATAGTAAATTAATATCAAAACAAAAAAAAACGACTGAACATAAATTATGAATTTAGAATATATTTTTAGTAATTTGTATGGACTTTTATTACTTTTATAATTACTTTCATCCTTGTAGGTATAATAATTTAACCTTCTTTAAAATTTAAAGATATTTCACGCTGAAATTTTTTGACATCTTTTTTAAATGTTTATGTAATATAAATAGTCTATAAACGTTGAGCTAAGATCATTATAGACATGGAAAAACATTTTTAAAGTTAATACACCTTTGGATGGGCACAAGGGGTTTAAGACCCAGAAATAATTTTTTTATTAACGGTCTGTAAAATAGCTTATTTTTGTGGCCCAATTAATTTTTTTAGTTTTAATAAGGTTTTAATCCATTAATTCTTTAGTAAATTGTTAGTATTGACAACTTTTATGTATTTTATATTTGCATCATAATATGCCGTAGAATAAACTCATGAGGTCTTAAAAGACCCAAGTGCTCATCCGTGTAACCTTTTTAAGTTATTCAAAATTTGAAGATCAATTTTATTCCATTCATTGCTGGCTTATTGTTCATAATTTGGCCATAATTTTAGGTTGTGCCTTTGTTGCTAAAATCTGTTTCTTTAAAATACGCGAAAGATTTTCAATCGAATTCACGTCGTGGAAACTGGAGTGGTCCTCCGTAAATGGAAACCTCCTATCGTTGAAACTGTTTTTTGTAATACTAACCATATGTTTAAGATCGATATCTTGCATAACTAGAGTGTTATCAGGTTCATAATCTTACTTGACGAAGATACCTAAACAGAAGTCCCTTAAATTATTAACATAATGTGTTATTTTCATAATTTCATTTATTTTCATCTGATCAAAAATCTAATCCTATGCAAATTATTTTTGGCCAATTAATATGGTTTTTTGCAAATTTTAGTCACTTTTTTTTATGTAAGTCTGTTAACAGTGATTTCTTTATTTTAGTTTTGACTTCTATACTATCTTTTTTCAAACATCTTCATAAATAATAAATAATAACCTCGAACAGAGACAATAATCCAGAGAGGGTCTCTAAAAATATTATTGGCCTCCCCAACATTTTCTAGAGCTACAATTAATCTGCGGTTAATTCTTATTAATTTGGGCAAAAGTCTTTGTTAATAAATTTACTAATTAAAATTTTTTTACTAAAAAACAACAGGCGTTTGCTTAATTTTAGTACTGTTTCAATTTACCAAAGCATGTCCCGATCTTAGAGTTACACTTGGGCAGTTTTCCTCATGAAACCAATTTGAAGCCTTTGTCTGTATTTACGAGTATTATGCACTGTTAATATTTTTTCTGCATATAGCCAAAACTTGACTATTCGCAAAATTTTTGTAATTTTCTGGAGAATCCACTTTGGAAACTGCTCTAAACGCTTCTCACAAACATTTCTACGTACAATTTCTTGAACAATTTTTGATACAATTTAAGTTTTAGAATTTTTATGGACTTAAAAATCCTGTTTGATATTTACACAATAAATTGTGTGGAATTATGTCAGTTGTGGTGACCCTATCAAGTCACTACATTAAGGCGGTCTAGGACATTTGAACGCGGCCGGTTGAACGCGGCCGTTTGAACGTGGCCGTTTGAACGCAGGGACTTTTGAACGCGAGGATGTTTGAAAGCAGGGACGTTTGAACGCGGGGACGTTTGAACGCAGAGACGTTTGAACGCGAAGACGTTTGAACGCGGGGACGTTTGAACGCGGGGACGTTTGAACGCGAGAACCCCGATGCAATTGCACCCCCCCTTCATTATATTTAATCCCATTATATTTAAATATTTAAATGAAATTAAAAATAAATATATAATAAATTTTTTTACATTGCAAAGAATAAAATTACAGAAGCTTAAGTACCAAACAAATAAAAACTAACTGGAATTGAAACAAACAAAAAGTTTATCGATATATTTATTTATTATACAAAACTTAACTATTTATTTCATAATTAGGAGAAATGAGTTTGGGGAGTATCAGAAATCTAATACGGGCCCTTACGTGGAGAGGGGGGATTAAAAAATCCAAAAATTGTCCTTGCATAATTTATAGACACTCCCTTACTAAAGTAGTTTGAATTCTACCCTCCCCCCCAATAACAAATTTTAAGTATTAATTTTGAGGTCAGGGCTGAAGGGTAATGGAGAATTGTTCCACTTACATAACCTGTTTAGAGATTCCATATTAATCCATGTTAATAAACCGTCGTGTAGCTTGTCGCTTGTTCATAAATTAAACCGTAATTATTACTTACCAAAGAATTGGTCCCACCAAATTTGACCACACACACACACACACATACATACACCCACCTATACATACAGACATTTTTTGGAAATGATGATTTTCGGCTTCTGGGACCCCAATATGCCTAAATTCATCAAAATCTCAATTTTTTTTTCCGCACGATAACAATACTTTTTCATACTTTGTATGATAAAGTAAAAATATATAATGTATGTAGTGATATTTTCCAACTTCCAAAAATCTCTAATTATATTTGCAAGAAAATTACAAATTTAAATTTTGGAATAAATACCATTTGTAAAATAGCACTGTAAAATGTGTGAACCCACCTGGCCACACGCTGCACTTCACGATACGAAACTTTTACCTTTCCTTGAACTTCTAGTCCCAAAACTTTTGTATTTCCAATTAAACCAACAATTACAATATTATTATTTCCAACTTTTAGAATTTTATATTTTTAATTTATCCAATTTCCAATCATTGACAAATCCAATTCAAATCCAAACCTCATCAAAAAAATTCCAAACAATTGTCCAAAGTGAAACTAATAACTTTTATTTTTCAATCAAATAAATATTTCAATCAAAATCACAATTAAATTAAATTTACCGGAGACCAACTCCGGTCCGTCCGCTTCGTGCGGCTCATAGATAAGAAAGAGTAATGTGCGGCTTCAAATCGGCAAAAGCCAGGTTTAGTCACTAGCTGGCGCTCAGCTTAACTAATCCGCGGCAAAACCAAAATTTACAAAATTTAAAAAAAAAAACAAATAAAATTTAACATTTTTCTGTAAGGCACCCCCCTTACAGATTATATCACGACAATATATATACCCTTATTCGTAAAAAATATCAAAAAATTTTTTTTTCAGGTCTATGGCTATCAAAATAGCCAACGAAAATATGTTGTGTATATGCTTTTTATATGTAGAGGGAAGGTAATTTCAGTTATGTTTCAGAGTGAAATTTTTTGAGACAGTTGTTTTTCTTATTAAAACACAATTTCAAACCAAATTTTTCACAAAATGGAAAAAAATGAAAGGGCAATGTTGTAGAAATCTCCTGCTGTCATTGTATGCCTTTAAAAGATTACCCTACTATAACTACAACGTCGAGAACGGTATGTTGTAGTTCTGCAACGGTATGCATTAAAGGTTTAAAATAATATCTAAAGCATATTTGAAAACTTTTCTGTGTGAAACTACGCAATAAAAATTGTTTATAAAATTGTTCAAGAAATTGTTTAATGTTGTAATGCGGCTTTTAAATCAACAATTATTATTTTGAATTATTTTAGGTCACAGTCGTACGATAATGGGAGTAGAAGTTCATCGTGACGGTACAAAAACCCTATTAGTTCTTGATCCGAGTCACTCGCGGCCTCAAATGGGACAATTAATGGAATCTACAGCTGGATCTACTTCAATGCGTTTATTGAGAAAAAGCGAATCTGCCATGAAAGCCCGACAGTACCAAATAGTGTCGGTAGTGGGTATGATAGACAGCGAACAACAGTATCAGCAGAGTAAAGTATTACGTGGTTTGAGAATTCCGCAAGATCGATGAGACCGACTCGTGTTATGTATTTTATCAGTTTTTATTAATCATTTCTATGAATTTAATTATTCTCTAGTCTATTTATTACCACCTTGCGGTTCAAGAAGTTTTAATTTTTGTAATTTTACATTCCACACACTTAAAAAACGATATCAATATCATAAGCAATATACCGAAACAAACAAGTGGAATGCAAAAATACAGAAGTTTTGTAAGACTTACGGTTTTATCACTGCTATATTTATCGAATGCTGCCTTTTAATGTTATTTCCTAAATTACGAAAGTACAAACACTTTTAAAATGATATAAAAATAAATTCCATTTATTGATTTATGTTAACTCAAATTATTCAATTATCTTGAGAACTTTTTTTGAAGCTCTTAAAAATGACGGCAAGTTTGTGCACAAAGAAATTTTATCATTATAATGTGATGTTCAAATGAATTGACCAATGTTGTTTCTGCAGTTGTTTTAATTATGGGCACGTGATGAATGCAAAGGAGAAACCTTTTTGCTTATAGTGTGAAAAAGTATTGTTTTTATTGCGCCTAATTGTAGAAATAATTTAGTAGTTAAATTTGACTGTACACAACTTGTTACAAAGATCATTTTTAAAAAGTGTAATAGAAAATTTTATGACTCTGAAAGGCTAACCTTTTTATTATTTTTGCCACAACGATGGCATGTTGAAAAGAACTATATTGATTGTTACTAATATAAAATTTACTTGATCTCACAAATCTGTAGGTCATTGTTTACATTTCCTTAAAGTGTAGTTAGCTAGTATTAAAGTGTTTTACAGATTTAACTATTTATTGTCTAAACTAAACTTGACCAACATTTCTTTCCTATCCTAATTTTTTTTCTGAATTTCCTATTTCACTTTTGCACATTTCTGAGGAATGAATGAAAATCAATGATTTCTCAATTCGGCCAGACACATCTAGTATACACAGTGCCATTGGCATAATAACATTTTTACTTGGTAATTCTATATTCTAGTTTGCAAGTTAGTTTAGAACCCATTAAAATCTTTTCTGTGTAATGAG
Organism: Cantharis flavilabris; assembly: GCA_949152465.1. NCBI lineage: Eukaryota > Metazoa > Arthropoda > Insecta > Coleoptera > Cantharidae > Cantharis > Cantharis flavilabris. The sequence continues at coordinate 32,235,717 of OX424438.1, read as the reverse complement.
TTAATTGCACTTTAGCTATTTTTGTTTCAAGTTGTACAGTAAATAAATTTATTTTTTCCAATATTTAGCTCTAATTTTTCACGTATTTTTGTGATAGGTGTTTTCGTGTTTATGAAATACAATAACTAGCAAATGAAGATCTTTTGCTATTTGTAACTTGTAACAATTTAAGGACATTCCAAGGATAAAGACCTTCCTTAAATTGAAATGGTGGATCGAGACGGTTTGTTTTAAATCTATGGGGGTAAGTTCATTTACGGCTTGGTTTTATATTGATTTTTAGAGAAGACACAATTTCCTTTTTTTGTATCTTCTGGGTGTAACAGTCTGTATGGTGGTTGTTTGTTGAGTTTCACCTTCAATGCTGAGTATACTTAATTATTACTGTTTGTTGTGATTGTTCACTTAGAACAGTCTAAAATTTTAATTTGTTATTTGTTTTTGAAATTTATTCAGAGTAGGCTACAATATCTTACTAAATTGTTTGTTTGCGGAATTTGATTTTGGAATTTAAAATATGAGACAATAAAATCAGTATTTCTCCTTTGTGTTCTTTGAGCTTGTTTTATAAATTCAACGTCATGTTTTGTTATAAGCCTATAACTATTCATTATATTTCCCAACTATGTACTACATAAAATGCGATATTTTAAGTTTGCGATGAAACATTCCAGGTAGGATAGGAAGGTTCGAGGGGAAAGGTTAAACACGTAAGATCTTCCACGTTCCTGCGATTTGTGCAGAGGATCATGGAAGGCAATTACAAGCTTCTAAGAAGATCTTGATAAATAATTATTAATTTAAGCGATTTGTATGTGTCAGTTAAGTTTTCATGAATTTTAAGTTTTTAAATATTTAAAAATAATGTGAACACAAATTTAAAATCGAGTGAAACAAATTAATTTAGGGAGTACAATAAAAACTCAGAAGGAATAATTCAAAAAGCGACGTTTGACAAAGAAGGAAACAATTTAAGAAGATAATATTAGGCTACAAAAGATGTCTGCACCACTCGTTAAGGGTGATTTGAACCAAGTAATGAAGTTACCAAACGGTAACGATCCGAAGAAAATCGAATTTGAATAGCGTAGTTAGCGACCTTCGAAAATCTACGAAGAAGAAAGAAGTCTAGCCCCGTTGGCTAATGAGAACCAAAGATTCCACAAAATCAGAGGTGCTAAATACATTTATCCACGACCACTATATTAAGAAGGTTTAAATCCGTTCGTTTTCCGTGGATTAGAGGCCTTTTAATAGCTGCACTATTGGATTAGAATTCATAATACAGTAGAACCCCTCTATAACGAGAACTCAAGCGACCTGCCTACTTACTCGCTATAACAGATTTTCGCTATAAACAGTCATTGACATTAAAAGTTTGTATAAATAGATAAATGTATTAAATTTATTAAAAATGAAAGTTAAATGCATACAAACATAACGTTTGACAAGTTATAAAAATGCCTGTAATTTCAGTTTGTTGCGGTATAATGAAGAATTTTAATTTTATCAATTGCATTTTCTAAGGGTACTAAATTTTAAAAAGAGCAACGTGTGAGGTTTTGAAGCACCCATTAACAAAAACTTCCGAACGGTTTTTAAAGATTCTACATTCTGAATATTTGGAACAGTTACTGCAACATCTTCATCACCTTCTTCCTCTTCCTCGCCTTCTCCTTTTTCACTACCAACATTATTTTTATTTTCATTGCAGACTTCTTCCATACTAATTTCTTTGTCAGTTCTTCTTCTTCTTTAAGTGCTTTCTCCTTTCAGGAGGTTGGCGAACATCATGGCTATTCGGATTCGGGAGACTGCTGCTCTAAATAGTTGGTTGGAGTTACATTTGTACCAATCTCTAAGATTGCAAAGCTTGAAAAATTTGGTCAAAAATTGAAGTAATTTTTATAAAGCATTTCAATCCGCAAAATTTATTTTTTCAAGTTTTTGAGGTTCATCTACAAATTGTAACATTAATAATCACTCACAAATTTTTGTTTTTGTTTTCTGATCAATACAACAGAGGCTAGAAGTTACGCCAATCAACAACTCTCGATGCAACCTTCCCGTAAGATTGGAATGTAAATCGGCTATTTTAAAATGTCAAAAAAAGAAAAAAAAATTTTTGTAATAGTTCAATATATGTATAAACTATACTCCAAGTTTCAAAAAAATTAAAAGAATTATTCTTACAAAAAAAAATTAACCCTTTCTGGTAAAGAGGTTTACCAGTACGGAATAACGAAGAAATCTTACTTTTTTCAGGTATAAAATTATTTTTAAACACTTTTTGAATGTGCAATAGGGATGGTAAATGTTGTCTTTTACCACTCGTGATAAAGAGATCAAATTTCAATCGTTTACCTAGTATCTGGAAGACCGATATTTCTTAGTGGTATAACAGGTATACCAGTGCGCATCCACGCCTAAATATATTTCATACTATTGCACTTCGTAAACGTGTTTAGTTTGAAATTTTGCTTTTTGTGAAAACTCAAATATATTTAAAAGTAAGTAAGTTAGGCTAATAAAATATGTCTAGTGTCCATTAAAAATTAAAATATTAAAAATTAAATATAAAAAAAAAAAAAATATTTGATTTCAGAATTTTACGTAACTTTCAGAAAATCTTATTTATGACTTATATATTGGATTCCACAGTATTTCCGATCAATTTTCTTAGCGGATCGTTTTGCGCGTTAAAGGGTTAATCAAAATCGACTTAAATTTACAAGTTTATATGTATCTCCCCCTTTAACATATCCTGTGTAAAATGTTTTCTTTTTGCTGAAGTTTATAGCCTAAACGTTCTCTACGAATGGGGTACTCTTAACAAGACAAAGTAAAATTAAACTGGTAAATGTGGAAGAGATATAGGAAGTTCATATCCAAAAGATAAAAAAACACGAATTAAGAAATGAGATTAAAATAATTGTGAAAAATCATACATGCGTACTACATACTAATATGTAGGTAATTGGATAGGTAGATACTTTGGCAGACAAATAAAAAATGTTAGACAAGCCTGATTAGCGGTTTATTTTTCAATTTACCTATACAATTTGTGTTTTAAAATAGAACTAACGCAATTAATTTTGTTTGGCTGAATTTTTTACTTAATAATTGATGGCGCCTATAACAGCCAAGCTAATTTTATTGCAGCGAACTGGTTCTTCATTGCAAAACATGTTCAGATCTTTTTATTTTTACCGCTTAAAAAAGCAAGAGTAATAATCAAATTTTATTTAACGGTCAAGCGAAGTTTTTAATTGAACATTTTGAGCGCAATTTTTTAATTTTATATTTAAAAGCGAGAAACTATAAATTATTATATCTGGTGATTTTTTCCCGAGGTTAAGGCGGAGTTAAATATAAATAAACAAGCAAACAAATTTATATTTATGTATATTTAAATCGATCACTTGCCCGGATGTCATTAACTTTATAAAAAAATAATTTATAATTAATGTAATTATTGTTCATCATTTGGAAACAGCGTGACCTTTGATAGTGTAATTTGTTGTGCTTTTTTAAAGAGCTTTTTATCGCAATTACGTAATTTGGATGATTTGTGTGTTTTTCGATTCCACTTTCCTGTTGGTTGCTAATGGAGGCGTGTATGTACGTCATAGCTTGAAAAATAATAATCAAAACCATTTGGATAATAGTTATGAAATTCTTATCTTTTTAAATTTTTTCATATCTAAAGTATTTTGCTACTCAAAAATAAATTTTGTAATTTTTCCTTCAAGTGGATCTTGAGGAGTTCTTGCCTCTTATCTATTTTATCACCAAAAAATTTTTCTGGTGAACATTTTGCACATCTTCAGAAACAAATCTTAATCTTAGCAATGAGTCAAAAGATGATATAAAAAATGCTATGTGTATTTTGTCACGTAACCTATGTTTCTTTATCTTGATGTTTTTTTTTCGCAAAATTAACCAAATGAATACTACATAAAAATAAATTGTTGGCTTATTTTTGGTTTGGCGAAATTGAATATAATTTGTATCGACAACATTGTGGGCAAATAAAATATTATATTACTATTATTGTAATACCATAGATATATATAATATAATAAAATATTACAATAATAGCAGTTAAGAGTAATAGTACTATGTAAATGGTGGGCTATTTAAAATTTGGAATTTAATTTGGCTGTAAAAAAAATTCATGGATATTTTTTCAAAAGTATGGATTTATTATTAACATTGCCATTAAGCATGGAACACAATACCATTCAGCTGACTTCAACGGCTAGAATTACAGTAGGTACCCAATTCTATTAACCCAATTTTTCAGCACATTTTCGATTGTTTGGGCTTCCACAGAAAAATAGTCCAACAGAATTTCGGCTGATTATTCGATGCAATGCTTTTTGAAAATATATTTATGAGTTTTTTTACAGCCAAATTAAATTCCAAATTTTAAATGGCCCACCCTTTATACATGTATGCACTAGGTACATTATGTGGTATACATTGACAAAAAAATCTTCATATTTTGGCGTTACACTTGTTTATTTAAAACATTAATTAATAAATGTTATCCAACTTGCTATCAATTTAAAATACATTATTTTTGTGTTTTAAATAAATGCCTTGAGGAATTGAAACTTTTTTATCTAATTGATTTCTAAGAAATTTAATATTGTGCTATATGATTAAGTAATTTAAAATTCATTACACCTTCTACTATACACGAATTAAATAATAATTTCTTTCGAAATGCTTTGCTAAAATTAAACAATTTTTATTTTTCATATTTTCTTGGCAAAAAAATTTATCTACCTATCCTATATGCATTAATTTTATTATTTTGTTTTGGCGAACGACCACGACCGTCTAACTTCACCAAAATTTTGTATTTGATTATATATAAGGATTCTTTCGTTAATAAATATGATTATCAATAACAAGCTACAGGATACAACTTTTTTTACAATTTTAAATGTATAGGATTGCGAAATCCATACAATAAGATTTAGTTGTATCCTGTAGCTCGTTATTGATAATCATATTTATTGTATTTTCAAGAGCTAAGAATTTTAATTAAGATTCTTTCTTTATATACAATAATATGCATTTTTTTTGTATACATATTTGATTATAATTACCTATATAAATCTCGAACTTGTGAAATATAATAAATTAAAACTTCAATATAACAAGTTAATTTAACACTGAACATTAAAAAAATTAAATAATAAACCAATGTGTACATAAGAGAGTGAGTGCAATAACTATTTATATAACAAGTGATGAAAAATAAGCTTTTCATTCGTGTTTTACACAATATTTTTTCTATTATTGTTTGAATAAGAAACAAAAAATTTATTATTTAAACTAATACGGAATATTTATTTACAAATTATTGTAGTTTGTAATAAGCCGACCTATATGAAACAAACAGGGGCCGACAATATTATAATAATATTTGGGGTTTTCCAAAATTTGTCGTCTTACATAAAATTTGTAAAGATAAATGTTTAGAATACAATAGAATTTGGTTTAACCAGAATTTACTTGAGAATAGCAAATTCTTTTCATTTTGATTTGAACCATCGACCTGTTCGGACGCAAGTGAACAACGGCAACGGAAAAAATACTTTTTCTAATCATGTTTAAAAAGTGCAGTTTATGTTATGCGATTTTGCTTACGATTTTACATACGCTTTCTCTTGTATGACTGGTTTTGGTGGTTTTCTGTTCACGACTTCGTTTGCGAGTTCATCTACGGGTCGAATTGTATAATGTGAACTTTGAAAAATTTGCTTACGGCAACTTGGAAGCAAAATCAAATAACGTAAACTTCACATAACTTGGTGATATTCAAAAGTGTGTGGTGCTTTTTTTCCTTTTACTAGGAAAAGTTCAGAAACATAAATCTACTTTATTTGTTATTTACATTTACGGTTTTTGTACAATAAATTATTACTTTCTAAAAATATCAAGAATATTGTAATATTGATACCTTCGAAGTTGCCTGTCGTAATGGCCGAAAGCCTCGATCGTAAAATTTCGCCTAGAATGGAAAAATGTTGGTTTTCCTACATTGTATCGAAAGTATCTATTTCAGCACAATGTGCAGAAAAACCATTTTACCTTATTCAAACGAATATCGAAAAATTGTACTTATTCAAACAGTAGTATAAAATCCATATTTTAATTGATGAACATGATGCAGATTTAAAAAACGCCAAAATAATTTAATCTAACTCTCTAGCCGCAATCTCACCTATTGGAGTTAAGTTTTTCATACTTTTCAAGTATTTTCAAGACCAAAAAGAAATTTCATTTATTACTATATCATAGATCTAATTACATGACAATACGATTATTTCGGTTTCTATGTAAATATTTATAAACAATAAATTTTCTGACGATAGCAATAACCTTCGCTGAATACTTAAAAATACATTTGATTTGTGTTAACGTTTAATTAACTTGTTATATTGAAGTTTTAATTAACAATATTATAAAGGAAACAAATTTTTAGTAGCTCTATTTTGAGGTCCGAAAATATCCGAGAAAAAATCTATCTTCACAAATGAAATTTCAACGACAGGGTAGCGAATGAAAAAAGTTAAAAAAAGATTTCAATCGAAATATACAAGCTGAATTATATCTAGATCCAGCTGAATAAAATTTATTATTACAACACAATTACATAATAGGTCAAGTCCTACAGGCTATAGCAAATGAAAGGCCAAAACAAAGATTATTAAAAACAATGAGACAAGAGCAGCCAGGGTTGGTTATATTTATGGAGTAAATCGTTAAATTCTTCACCAGAATGAATCTTTTTTGGTATCGCTGTCACCAGATTATAGGAAATGCAAGAATATCACATCAAAATCTCTTAATGTATACCAAAATAACTAGAGAATTTAATTAATGGGGTGGTTTCCCGTTGCCTTCTCCACAGCCCACAGATCTATCTTGGGCTTTAGATCACAGCAGTGTATTATGTATTCGACGCGATCAGGATTTGAACCGCGGTTACCCGCTTCCCAGTTGGCCTGTGTGGGCTTTACGCAATACTGCAGGTTATAAATATAATATAAATACAATGAACAAATTTATTAATACAATAAGCAAATTCATGAATATTATGAACATTTATTCAGAAATAATACTCCTATAAATTTTCATCAGATCCGATGAATCTAGTAAATCTAACGAACTTTTGATTTAGTGTACATACTTATTGCAGTGTGCAGTGTATAATGATAAATTAACCACATTTCTTCAATGAAGTGTGGTTTTTGAAGATAGATATCACACCCCTAATAGTTATAAATTTTTTTTTGTGTTCTATACAAGATTTTATCTCATCCTGGTGCAAATTTAACAAATAAATATATCAATAAGCAAATAAGATAAACAAATATTAACAAAGAGTATCAGAAAAATATAGAAATTGCTTCCGGAAGACTTAAATGGAATTTTATTTCGTTTACTTAGTTTGTTATAATTTTTTTTTATCTATTATCAATAAAGGAAATAACAATGAACAACTAGATGCTTTATTTATAGGTATTTTATCTATTTATCTAACGATGCCGCGATTAAAAAACATGAGTTTTTGTTTTAGAAGGGTTTAAGGTTTATTGTGCAATTCGTATAATACATACACACCTATAGTAATCTTTTATCTGGATTAGAGTATATTATATATCGATTGTACTTAAAGTTAAATTATAATAATGAAAGGAAATAATATTTCGTATTATGAATTTACTTTGAAAATAGACTTTCACTTAATTTCTTGACAATAAATATAATACATACTATTTCAAGTAGGTCCTTCTGTACTATCATAAGTATAATATCTAGTATATCACAAAATAAAATAAAATAAAAAGGTAAATTTTTAAATTAATCTATAGTTGATCAAATGAAAATTTTATTATTGTTTAAAATTAAAAATCTTATTCTTACATTTTTTTGTTTTTCTTTTTGTATTTCCCCCAGAGTGGGAGAAATTTTATTCTACAATAAATTAAAAATTTATAACGATATTATATTATAATCTTATGATATGATAAATTAAAAATTAAATATAGAATGAACTATTTGATGAGAAAACAATTAAACATTTTGAAAAAATTGAATATTAAATCATTCTTTAATTTATTTTACTTTCTATTCAACTACTTTACTACTTCATAAAGTTTTTAATTACGTACCTATACATTAATTTTGTTTTTCAAAATCACGTTTCAAAAAGTTTAAAAAATTTATAATTTTAATAAATATTATATTTTTGACGTGTTTTGGTTTTAATTTTAACATTTTCTCTTTTGATGGCTGTGTGAAAAACCAGAATAGTTTTTTGAATTTTTGAAAATTTATTATCAGGCACATTTTTATACAGACAATTTTAATACTGAAGCAGCGAATTAATTTATTAACTCTAAAACCGGAACCTTTCTCTTAAGCTGAACGGATGCTCAGCTAAAATTTATTTTTTAATGTGGGCTTCTTAAATGTTTATATAATTGAAGGAAGAGAGTGGGTTTTACCCATTTGACAAAATAATAAAAGCAAATTAAAATTTTTCGATTTAAAGTTTTAGCGGTTTTAGTCAATCCTGGGAGTCGAAAGTTTATATCTTCAGATATTATTACCTAAATTTCTTAAATTTGACTTTTGCTTTGAGTTACATATTTATTTCCAATCCATAATTTATTATATTTTTTTGTACTAAATAAACTGTGCGAATTTCATTTTCCATATCAAGCGATTATTGAAATTTGTAATAAGATTATTCATATTTTTTATTTTTATTTTATTTTATTTTATTCTGTTACATTTCACACTACATACAGGCCGAGGGCCTAGTTACATGTAGATAAATATACATATATCTGTATTACATCATATTAAACGAACTGCGGCTTCGAGACCACATGCGAGATGCGAGAGGCTTCACATCCAAAATTCACTAAAATTACCCAATAGGCATTCGGTTAAAGACGTTTCTCGCAATTTCCTTAAAATGTTTGAGGCTGATGTCATATTCTATATTTGAATTTAGAAGAAAATAATTAAAACTACGGCAAATGGTGTGTAGCGGTGCATGAGTCATATAGAGCGTTCTTGCCGGGGGAACCTGTATCGTACTGGGAATTCGCGTATTGCATGAGCGAGGTACTCTTATTTCAATCATATATGTACAATTCTCGGACAATCATATAACCCTTTAAGAACCTTATAATGGAATGAGGCTGAGCTGTATTCTCTCCTAGCACGCAACTCAATTACATTATACAGTAGAATCCGCTTAATGTGATCACTTTGGGCCAAGAACATTTTGATAACATTAACCGACTGATAACAATAAGCAAATTTTATAAGAAAAGGAATTTTAGAAGAATTAGTAGGTAAATTAGCAAGAATAAATTAAACTTAAATTGAAGTGTATAAAGAAAAGTGCACATTTAGCAAAATAAAAATAGAAACACGCCATGAAACGAGAAACTTCAATAGTTTTTGTATAGAAATTAAAACGAGTGACGTGTTTTGTAAAGATATAAAAAATTTCAATGGCAAATTAGAAAAAGATACTTAGAAAAAGAGATTATTCTGTAGGAAATTCCTTGAAAGTGATAATAATAAGCGGCTTTTTGATCACATTATCCAGTGGTTTTTGTATGTAAACTAATTAAAGCGGCCGGTTCCCAGTCAAAATGATCACAATAACCGACTGATAACATTATCCGTGATCACATTAAGCGGATTCTACTGTATTTCGATCTGAGACTATCACTACGCACAACATAGGACGGATAAGTACCCGTTTCCATATATCGTAAATATCTTAGCAATCTACCCTGCACTTGCTCTAGTGCCAATATATCCATTGCATGCGACGAGTTCCAGATAATACTGCAATATTCCAATTTAGGACGTACAAGGCTATTAAATAGAGTCTTTACCACATCAGTACTTTTAAATGATTTTGTATTTCTAATAACGAATCCTAATAGCTTTCTAGTTTCAGCCACAACTTTCGTGATATGACTCCGAAATGTTAAGTCCGAGACGAACGTTACTCCCAAATCTTTTATTAATTCCGGCCTATTCAACTTAATGTTTTCCATTTTATAAGAGTATTTCATTGCTACTTCCGACCTCGAATAGCTAACGACATTACATTTAGATATGTTAAACTCAAGCTTGTTCTTTTTACACCAAGCCAATATCCTACAGATATCTGCTTGCAGCAGTTCACAATCCCCGACAGACTTAATTTGCATGTACAACTTCAAATCATCTGCAAACAACAAATATAATGAGTTAACCAAGAAATCTCCTATATCATTCACAAACAGCAAGAAAAATAACGGCCTCAAGTTGCTGCCCTGAGGCACACCAGAAACCGCATCATAGGATCCGGACAAAAAGCCATTAAACGAAACCACAAATGTTCTCCCTTTTAAGGTAAGAAACAATCAACGCCAAAATCGGACCTAGCCCAAAACTATAGAGTTTTCTCAAAAGTATATCATGTATTACCCGATCGAAGGCTTTCTTAAAATCCGTATAGATTGTATCAACCTGAGTTTCTTCATTGAGGCTCCCATAAACAAACTGTGTAAATAGAAATAAGTTTGTCTCCACTGATCTACTCTTTAGGAAGCCATATTGTTTTGCATTCAATGATAATTTTACATGATTGTAAGCTCGACTGTGTAGGATCTGCTCAAGCAGCTTACTAAGGGCTGCCAGTATGGAAATTGGTCTATAATTTTCAAATTTTGTGCTAGTTCCCGATTTAAGTATAGGGCATACCCTCGCCACTTTCCACAGGGTTGGGTAAGTATTTCTTTCTACAGTCCGATTAAATACATATAGAAGCGGGCAACTCAGCCACTCAATGAGGCTTTTCAATAAATATGGAGAAAAGTTATCTACTCCGCATGCCCTCCCCGGCTTCATTCTTCCCGCTGCCTGGTAAACTTTCTCTTCCGTTATTTTTGGAAAACACATGTTCTCCTGTAATGGCAGAATGTCAACTTCATCTATTATCGTTGAGATATTGTAGGTACTCAACACATCAGTGTTATACACGGAGCCGAAATACGACGCAAACTTTTTCGCCTGATTTTCGATTTTGACTTGAGAATTGTCACTATCCACCATCTGCAATGATTTCTTTGTTGCGTTTTTTTTTGAATCACCCGTTATCAAGCCTCTTTTGATGTCTTTGATGTATTGCGCATATTTGGTTCTAATCAAATTCTTAACCGTTTTTCTTTTGTTCTTATACAAGGCATCAAAATGCGAAGACATCAATTTATTTTTCCGCTATCTATCCTTGAGCTTTAGTTCATGTATGATCTCACCATCGAACCACGGCGGGAATGACCTACTAACGTGTTTTACCATAGGGACATTTTTGTCAAAGACTTCGTACGTTTTTTTATAAAATTCGTCCACTGCAGCATCAACCCCATTGATTTCATATAATTTTCCCCAGATAATATTTTTTATGTCATGCTCTAGACTTTCATATTTTGCTTTTTTAAAGTGATAACTATTGATGGGTATGGGGCCTCTACTGAATTTATCTGATGCTACTGTGATTTTAATCAACAAAGTAGGATGGTGATCATCCTCAACAAACGAACGAAATATTAACGATAATAATGAAACAATAAATTGGAATTGCAAATTTCAACAATAAGTATAATAATTTAAACTTTAAACATATATAAAAAGTATAAATATATGGGCCTAGTTAACATTTTTTAAGATAAAAAAAGAAGATTAAAAAAATATTTTCGTACTTAATACTTAAAATTAAAATAAGTTTTTTATTTTAAAATTTAAAAATTTTTATTTCTTATCGAAATTTGATTTTGTTTGGTCCCTACAAAATAGCAATTTTAAAAAAATTGCACGATTTATTATTTATTAGAAATTACAAATTAAAATTGACCAATAACTATATTTTTTATTATTCCATTTATGACGTTGCTATTTTGTTTAAACAAAATTTGTTTATCGCGTTTTGATTATGCCGAAGGCAAGTTTTTTTAATAGATTGATTATTTTTTTATCGCGCAACAAATTTAGCAACTTCTTAATGGTGTAATAATTACTGTTATCGATTTATTTTGATAGATGATACGTCGATATACCTATTGAAAAGATTTTGATTATTTGATTTATTATTACGTATGCAAACGAAGTTCAGAAATTTACCTTGACCATACACAATTCTTTATCATTCAAAATAAAGACAAAGGAAATGATTATAATTAAACATTGTTTATTATAACCGAACGACAGTTATAAATTGAATTTATATAAAGTATCAATCTTGAATATAAAAAATTGAACCGTATCAAAAATTAATACTTAAAGAGTCAGAGTCCAGTGATTCGTCCTCCTGATTTATACTCATCATCCATATCACATGATGATATTTACAAGTGGAAGCCGGGTTCTAGATTCAATGAGTCCGAGGGACAAGTTGAGTGGACGACTTCAGGAGTAGTAATATCCTCGATTATTAATCATAATGAGTTTTATATTTGATGAATTTAGATAAGGAATAATAAGCATCAAGAAGGCTAAGTTTGGACAAGAAGCAGATCTAATACGAATATCTAATACGAAAATATGCAAGAATATCAAAAAGTATTATTTATATGAAGAAGCACTGTAGGCCTCGTGGGCCCAGAGCTGAGTAGAATTTTGGCATCTACCAACATCTTATGAGAGAAATACTGTCAAAATAGCTAGATCACAGTTGGTACCCACGATTCCGACATAAATAGCAATCCAGCATTTTAACTGCTAACCTACGACCGCACTCAAAAGTATTATTTAATTATGTTAAATAAGAAAAATATTTTGTTAAATAGTAAATACCATCTTATACTGTATTTTTTATGAGCCTCCAATAAAATAATGATATTATGACTTTCGGAAATGATTGTTTCTTCCTTAGAATAAAATATAAGTAATTTTATTTGTTATAAAGTACTTATTATCTGAACCTTACTTATCGTTTTGATCAAATCCAAATGTGCCGCCTTAAGGCCCTTTATATAAAGTGATTCAAAACACACATGCCAAAGTAAAATTTAAAACTATTAAAACGGCATTTCTATGATATATACCTAAGAAGTGATTCTTTGTATAAAAGGTATCCAAATTACCTCGTCTCTATTCTATATTATTTTATTTTAGTTATTTATATTATTATATATTTTAGGCCCGCTTTTACAATAGTTGGTTAAGTATAAGTTTAACTAACCTATAGCAACGAACCAATAAACGATAAACACAATAAACAATTAACCAATCAACATCCGTATAACGTTACACCCCGAATAAATAATACTTAACTGACTATAATAAAAGCGGACCTTAGTTAAATTAATTCTAGACCTCAATGTGTGAGCAAAATAAACTATGGTAAAGTGATCACATTATAAATTAATAATAAGTTAATAATAATAATTATAGTCTACAAGAATAAAGAAATTAAATTATTATAATAATAAATTATACAAAACATATTATGTTTGCGGCCATATTGGAGTATAATCTGACGTTTAAAAGTAAGTAATACACTACAACAAATTTTAAAAAATTGTCTTTGTCTTAATATATTACTCCTTTTGTTTACAGGGTTGTCACGTTATGTAAGACCTCCTAGTGACGTAGATAGGTTTTTAAAAATTGAATTTTGGGCTTAATATTAATCGAAAACAAAAATTAAAAACATATAATAAATTGTATTAGTAAACTTCATAAATTAATATTATTCAAAAGTACTAATTCCATCAACTGTTGCAAATTCCTCATTGATATGGAAATGTAAATTGCATATTTTTTAAAGTTTTATCATAATCAGAATTTAAATTAATAATTTCAACATTAAAAGTTGATCAAAACAGTACCGACACAAAATTCAAACAAATAAGCCCTATTGGTACCAAATTTATTATAACCTAAATGACAACGAATAAATAATAATAAGTTGATCTTTCTCGCAGCACTCTTCTACTTTCGCGCCACCTAGTGTTTCAGTTTGGTGGGTATACGCATTGGTATACGGTTAAGGGCACGCGAGAATGGGCATTATAACAATGCAGCATAATATGTATTAAAATAATATGTTCTGTGCAATGCAGTTACCAGTCCTTTCCTTCTTAAGTCTATGACATACAGTAGCCAACCTTGAGAGAAATCGTATGTTTTCGCTTATGAGAAGTCCTGTGTGAAAACATAATATATATACAGCTGTAACGCGGCTTTAATAGTTTTAATATAATCACAACATAAATATAAATATAGTAAAAGCCAACTTTATAATTCAATAAAACATATATAGTATTAGCAATACTTATTTATTATAAATTTATTTATTATCTATATTTAAAATAATGTGGAGAGTACGATAACCAAAACTCGGAATTTAAAAGTTTTAATTTAGGAACTAAAAGTAACATTGTGGTAGTTGAGGATGTAAATACAAATATAAATAAATATGTTGAGAATCTATTAAAAATTTGGGTAAAAAAAGTCAAAAACCATAAGTATGTAATGTGAATATTGTATTATTTGCTTTCATAAATTTATCGTCGTCCATCTCATACCTAGTTAATAACCTACGATGGTCAGAAATGTGTCGAATATTGAAGTTTTTAAGTAAAATTCAAAAACCAACTTATTTAAAAAACATCTCTATATACGACTAGCGACAGATAGCCCAAAGGCATGAGTCTAGAACGGGGGTGTAAAAACTACGGCCCGCCGGCCAAATCTGTCCGGCAAGAACCACCAATCCGATTCGAGATAGCGGGCCTGACGTGCCTGGTATCCGGTCCGTCCTTTAATTTATTTTGATAAATCAAATCAAGCAAAGTAATCATACAAAATAATAATCAGATATTTTATTTGCCGACTAAAAATAGTAGTCAAAAGTCAAAACACAACAAAAAGTTGTCAAAAAGTAATCTTTATCTGATGAGCTTGCTGGATATTGGGCGTCGGGGCCTTGTGGAACAATTAGTGTGGCCCTTAGGCTAAATAGTTTGGAGACCCCTGGTCTGGATTCTCTGTTTTTAATTAAAATTTGGTTATAATTAACAAAATAAAATTATGGTACAATGTTTTGTACAAAATGTTGAAATCTTTGACGGCAACTGCGGTCTTTAAAAAACCGTGATTTAAATATTTACGTAAGTTACACGCACCGTTAATAGAATGGAGTTAAGACTCGCTCACTTAGATGTAATAGGTGTTTCTTGCATGAAAAATTGAAACTTTAATATCGATTATTTCCTAAATTGATTGATTGAAATTTAACAATAAAAGTTTGATTTGAGGATATTACACAGATATATTAACAACTGAACAAAAAAGTTACAACTTGAAAATAAACAATGTCGACCCGTGAGACCGTTTCTTCAAGACGGTCAAGATATTTTCTGTTTCCTTTTTGTAAATATTATTTTTATTTATTTGTATTTCCAATTTTTGTTTTTTACCCAGAATCCGTTTTATCAAAAATTCCGTAGATATTTTTAATAAAATTAAATAATATAATATTAATTAAGGTACTAAATTGCATAAAAATAAATTTAACACAAAGAGCTTAAAATACAATTTGAAATTTTTTTCAATCTTAATTTATTTACAAATGCACCCATTTGAGGCCCAGTTTGGTTCTGAGCATTTTTGCAATATTTTTGAGCAGACGAGTTTGAAGTGAACGAGATTGCGCTCTGCGTCATGTACAGGAATGTTAATACCAATTATTTTTTGAAACGAAAATGTCAATGTGAAGCTGCTCTAATCCTGTGTCGACGGTTAACTAACTGATCTAATTTTTGTTATGCAAAGCATAAAACATTTTTAGCAAACTACCTGTTATTCACTTACTAGAGATTTTTAGAAAATTACTAGAAAATTTTAAAATAAACACTTTTTTGTAATTTGCAACAAATTAGGCATGGAATAAAAAAAAGCAAGAATCTTACAATTCTGTTAATGATATTTTCAATATATTTTTTATGGATGATTTCAAAAGGGATTTCGAAAAGAGTCTTAAAAATATTGAACAATATTTCAATCAGGATATCGATGTACACGATCTAGAAAATGAATTAATGCAATTTAAGGAAATGTGTAAATCAAGCAACATTGTTCAAAATCCAATGTTAGGTTCTGTAATTTTAACTGCAGTAAGACTTAAGCAGCATAGAAAACCTTTGAAGGTTTTTCCAAAATATCTTCAACCGTTTTTTTTGTTTGACAACCCTACTTAGTACCATTTGAAGCAAGTCAAGCAAAACCACAATTATCAAGTAGTATATCAACTGATAGAACAGCGTTAAAGGTGGTTCACACTATGAAATTTCTTATGTGACTTTATCGTATGAAAAATCCTATCTAAAATCGTAAGCAACGCGCATTGCTTTTTTTTGTTTTTATGTTACTGAATACTAAAAATTGTATAGTGTGAACGTAAAAATATTTCTAATATGACAAGTCGTACGATAAGTCACATGAGAAATCTCATAGTTAAACCAGCTTTTATAGACAATTTTATTATAGCTTGTCTAGAATTGAGTAAAATCGCGCTATAAACTTCAAGAAATTTGTATAATTTGAATAAAACTCAATTCCCACAACACAATGAAAACTTAAACATGCTTAAAAGATTAATAATAACCTTGACAACTTCGACTTAATTGACCGACTGGTGGAATGATTAAAAATGATTTGACCGACCGGTGGAACTTGCAATTGCCACGATAACTATGATAATTTTTAATTTTCCTGAATTTATTTTTTTAAATAAGTATTTAAATGTGAATTTCACAAACAACTTTTTGTTTAATCTAAATTATATTTTACAGTTTTCCTGCTGATAAAATACATTTTTTTGCATAAATATGACCCTATTTTTATCGTTCGAAAAATTGACAATCATTTCATATAATAAAGACACTACAGCCGTAGCCGTTCAAAATTATGCAAATTTAATGTTTAATTTCTCACTAATTGCTAACCTATTAATTTTTATTAATTTCTTTTTTTTAAATTAGTTTTAGGACTTTTTTTGTGAACCTACCTTAAATAAAATACCTTCTTTTGAGCCGATAGAAAACCTTTTTCAGTTGTAATTTTGACTTCCTATCCGCCTCTCAACCACCTAATCAACATTTTGATGATTACACTTAAGAACGCCGTCCTACTACAGCCAACCACTATTATCCCCAAAAATTAAACTAATGCAATTAGTGCAAAAATTAAATAATCCACTTCACTTGGTTAAATATTTGATTGGTGGTCGTCGATGGCTGTAATGGGAGACCATGGTCTACCTCTAATAACTGGATCAACTTTTACTAATCGAAAAATGCAAGACGGATTTTATGATTTTATGATAATTTTGTTTTCAATTATATGAGAAGCTCTTGAGGATTATTATTAATTCTATTTCTTCTTAACTGATGCAATGTATTGGGAAGGTTATGTCTCGGTTATCTAAGCTGGTATACACGAATACATTTTGACAAATCACAAATAATGGATGAATATATTTTAATAATATATAATAAGGAATAATAAGTAATTGGCAATTTGAGTCTAAAGATGCTTGCTTTGGGCAACTATTGAAACATTTGAAGTAGTACCACTGGTGTTTAGTCTCTTCTATATTAATTTTCCTGTCGAGTCAAAATTGATGAAATTCTTTAGGTATAAGTTCGGAATTTAAATTGAAACCCTGAGATATTTAAAAAAATTAATTTAATAATTGTAAATATATTAAAATAACAAATCACGCCAATTAAATTACTTAAAATTAATAGTAATACGTTAACAAAAAATGATGATATGTAAGCGATAAAGATGAAAAATGCGACTTTCATGATTTGATTTCGTTTTCTTTTGTGAGTGGCTGTAGTTCTGGTAGTTTTTCAGTATTTAGGCTTTCTTTTCTTGGTTTGGAATTCCACGTTTGCAATTCCAATATTTTGACACTGCATAAACTGTCTTTTCGTGGGACAGAATTCCAGGGTTGTAGTTCGGCAGTACCAAATATTGTAAATGTTAACGAACCAACGAAATAAATTATCACTAATATCCAAAATACGTATTGCCATTGTTGGAATGTGTGGTTTTTGTGTGTAATGGTGGCTACCATTAACGTCGATAGCCAACCGCCTAACGAAGATAGAGTATTAGCCATACCCATAATTGTGCCCGAAAAATTGGGCGCTATATCTAAACCATTGGTTAGATACCCTCCGGTTACAGCTCCGTTAAAGAATAACGAACACGTAAATATCACAACGCTGAGAACGGAATCGTCGCCAAACAAAGCTTGTATGATCATAAAAATTCCAGGTACAAATACAGCTACTAACGTGAAGGCTTTTCGTATCAAAGTCGTCGAGTATTTTCCAGATCTTCTTAATCGATCCGCTAGATAACTTGCACCAACGGCCATTATATACTTAGCTAAAAAAGAAAATTTTAATATTTAAACGTTCATAATTATTATTTTATTGTATATAGTTAATTATCTAAATGCAACTGATCATTTAAATTTTTTATCAAATTTATAGCGCAAAAACTTGAGAAACTGGTTTAAAAGGATCAGTTTTTTAGACTTTAATAGCTTTGGAGTAATTTTAGAAAAAGAAAATGTTTCTGTTACTAGCTTCATTCGAACGAATGATTTGATAAAACTTACTAACAGCAGCAAATGATACTAATATACATAGATTACGTTATCCGGTGCCGGTGGCATGATCTAGAAGAAAATAAAAAAAAAAAGTAAAACCATCTCGACCGGGGTTGTAGTTTGCCGATGGTTTGTACTAGCAATTTATATGTTATAGTTGGTAGCGGTTTTTTATCCTTGATGGTTATGTAATATACCGAATAGTGTAAAATATTCACCCACATTTTGCCGGTTATTTTTAGCCAAATGAACTAATTAGATTCAGATAAAGTTAAACCACACCACCAACGACGCATCTAACCTTCGCTTGTTACTTTCGATATAACAAACAAGTCTGAGTTATTGCATACATTATTATTTATATTGTAAAAAAAAATAAGCAACAATTTCAAAATTCAATTTTGCGCACATAATCGCTCATTGCAGAACTTGTTTATGATATAAATTGCATAGATGGAATTTAACGCAATCATCAAATTTTAATAAATTTGCTTTTTAGCGCTGTTCTCTATTTTGAAATTTATTCGTACCTACGTTTAGTCTTTGAAAACACAAATTTTATTAGGCTATTTAAATCATTCAATGAACTTGCCATTATTGCAGCCGGCATTTACATAAGAACAAAACGTTTAACCTCGGGGGGACTTTATTTATTACAGGAATAATTAATAGTTCAACTTTCTCATATCAATACTGTTAATTAATTTCATTCCAATGCTAAATCATAATTCTAGCTTACCTAAATAGGGTAGACTTGAAAGTAATCCATTCTTTTTAATGTTGAAGTGCAGTACTTCCTTAAGATATGTCGGAAGCTGATTGACCACGGTGAAGTATGCGAAAACTGATGTTCCATGAGTTATCACGATAGCCCAAACGGGCATCGAAGTCAAAATGAGTAACCACGGTACTTTACTAGGTTTAGTACCGCCTCCGGAACCTTCGGCAATTTTGCTCTCAATCTCGTACCTTTCTTCTGGACTTATTCTTGGATGTTGTGCTGGAGAATCGTATACTAAAAAGAACCAAGCAATAGACCAAAGTAATCCGATACTTCCGGTAACGTAAAATACACTTTCCCACCCCCACGTAACAATAAGTGCGCCACTTAAGGGCATCGTCATTGCCGCTCCTAAAGAAGAAGCCATCATATTTGCTATGAACTTGGACCGTTCCAAAGGAGGGATCCACTTAGCAGCCATTGGAGGAGTAGCAGGAAAAGTGGCTCCCAAAAAGAATCCTATAACCGCTCTTAGTATTATTACAGCTACTACATCTAAATAACACGCAATGGGTGTTAATAAAGTCAGAAAACTTGCCATGAGCATTCCACCGCCAAAAACTTTACGAGCACCTATTACTTCTGCTAAACGACCACCCGGAAGTTCGGTCAAAATGTAACCCCAAAAGAAACTGCCGAGTACATAATTTTGTAAATATTTATCCCAATGAAATTTGACGCCGATGGATTGCTTTGTAACAGCCGCATGATCGGACGAGTTAGTTGCATTGAGAAATGGGGTTACAATTGGAGAATAATTTGCGTTTGGTTGAATGAGATTTGATTGTGAAGTAATATTTTGGCTAAGAATTTGGTCGTTTTCTGTGTCGTACACCATTTCCACGATGGCGAGAGTCAAATTTACTCGCAACATGTAGTTGAACATGAATCCTAAGATAACCATTAAATTTAATACTTGACGACATGATAGCAGATCTGTAACAAAAGAAATTATAATTAATAATTAGAAAGGGCACAAAATCTCTATAAATGAGTTATAAAAGAATGAGGCAAATCAATATACAATTGCATCATATGGAATATTTTGAATTTTTCAAATCGGTTCTATACCATTGAATCGCCGGTTTTAAAAGGTTAGCATAGCTAAATTTCCGGTATTTTAAAGGCGATAATAATTCTCATTGATAAATAACAAAAAAGTCTATCAAATCTATTCAAATTAGCAGAAAAGTTATATCATCTTATTATATTTTTACTGATGAATGAATATTTAAATACTGCGATATATTATGTATACGTTCACCAAATAATCAAACAGATGATGGAGGGTTGCCAAAATTATCCCGTTTGAGACACCCCGTATATAATGTAAAAATCAAAGTAAATGTACGATTAATAATTTTTCATGGGAATAATTTATAATAAATTAATATAAACAACAATAATAAGAAATTCTTAAGCGATTTATTTGTTTCTATTTGTATATAAAATGTTGCTAAT
This sequence comes from Cantharis flavilabris, assembly GCA_949152465.1. Taxonomy (NCBI): domain Eukaryota; kingdom Metazoa; phylum Arthropoda; class Insecta; order Coleoptera; family Cantharidae; genus Cantharis; species Cantharis flavilabris. The sequence continues at coordinate 32,214,745 of OX424438.1, read as the reverse complement.
TACGCGATTCGTGATTTTCCAATAATAAATCATGTTATATGATAATTCCGCTTGTTATAGAAATGCACTACATAATAAAAATTGGATTTAGATCACAGAATATAAAAATATGAGAAATTTAAAATTAAAATTCGGCAAAAATATTTTTTTTACGTATAATACCAGGTTATGTGCCCAGATTGGGTATAATATTCAATGTTGAAAACGATAGTTTGCGTACTATTCAATGCGATACTAAATCGCATTTTTACATCCCGATATACATATGTAACTTATTGCTATGTTGTTGTAAATTCTTACGTATAGATATAACCTTGTCCACCAGTGGGAATACCAAAGCCGTGTATCTACATATTTCATTAAATAATATTCAAAATATTTTTGCCATGTGGGTCTGTAATAGAAGCCGTCACCCTATGTAATTTATGATAAATCATATTTGGTCCAAGTGCAAGATATTGATTGGAAAACTATCAAAACATGAACTTAAAAGAAAAATTAAGATATTTCATTTTTACAAATCTTTGGAGTAGATATACGAAGATTTTTACTCTAAAAATCTGGTTTGGAAAATTTTACGTCGCGTCGGTGTGACTGCAGCTGTAAATTTGAATAACAAACAAAGAAAAGTAAAGAGCAAAATACCCCACCCTCCAAAAATTGGGAATGCAGAGAAAAATTTTAAAATCAATTTCATAACCATCTCAATCGCAGACTATCAGGCCAAGGCGGCCGGAGACTACCTTCTAGTAATGATGTTTCAATAAAGCAGAAGATCTACGTGCGGCCCACCGTAAGTCAAAGTGATCTGGAATTTGCAAAGCAAATTGCTCTCTCAAATTCAGAGAAGAGGCCATTTTTAAGGGGTCGGGCTCTGGAATCGGGGAAACCCGGGGTCAAGGTCTACAAGTATTTCCCACAGAGAAACGATAAAGTTTTTTCTAGTAATATTTTACATCAATGTAGTATCAAGATATTTTAGTTTATTGATTCTTGTAAGCTTTTATAATACAATAGATTTCTATATTATATTACGTGAGAATGTTGTTTAACAACTTGTTGTTTTGGAATGAAACTTGGTTTCCAGGTAAAAGCAATAATTAATTCAAGTACTTCTAGATTGGTCACCAAGGCATTGGTCGTTAAAATTAAATTGACCTAAAAATATAAGATAATGCTGTGGTTCTGTTTAGTGGAAGAAATTCTCAAACCAGATATGGAATTTGTATCCAATAGCGATAACAATAATTATTATATTTAAAACACAAAGCCCAACTCTCGCACGATAATTGTTTTAGTGAAAATCATAATATAAAAATAACATTTGATTAAATTAAAAATAGAGTATGTATACGCTGTACCTTATCAATTACTGGCAACAAAATAACTGAAATCTTGCTGCTGTTTCTATCGAAACCTTACAAAAGAGCATTTGCTTTGAAAATTAGTGTTTCGCAATAAGTACTTGAACGATTTATTAAAATCTTCCATCGAGTAAACATATTATTATTGTTGTTTTTGGATAAAAAAACCAATAAATGCGTTGGCATTATTTGTGTTAGATTGGAATCGATCGTACTTCGAAGAACCAAAAAACATTACTTTTCAGCACATCTCGCTATAAACCCATACAAAAAATCTTTGAAATAGGAAAATCCATGTTTTTTCAACCTGTTTGATTCAGTAGTTTTTTTCATGAATCAGCCAATTCTTGAAACAAATCATGTTTTTATAATGGAATTAGTTTTTGTTTTGTATTTTCACCAAGACAAACATTATAAAAAATATGCAAATCAACTTTCAGTATTCTCGAAATGAAATCGGATAATTAAATCAAATTGATATTTATTTTTATTCGGGTGGTATATTGCTCCAAGTTAGTATAGATCCGTACCTAATTTGTACCTACTTACTGCTTCTCATTACTTTTACTTTCCCTAGTAATTGGTTATTGAGAAAAGGTAGTAATGATATAGGTAATTGCATCATTGAAACTTTAATCGAGATTATATTAAGGAATTATTACGAAAGTAATCAAATTTTTATTATCGAACTTTACCCTACAGATATAATACCAAATAATACAAACTGAAATGATTTGCCATGGTTGTGTGTAATAACCAAGTAACTATGCAATTATGTATGAGAATTTACAAAAACAAAAATTGAGTAACCCTTCCCCCATACCTAAAAGTAAGTGAGAATAAACCGAAGTGTAATTATTATGATGAGATATAAAAGTCGAGCAAAAAATGGATCAGTAAAGTAGATTTCTGATTTTCATCATAAGTAATTTGGATGGATGTTCAGAAGAAAAAAATCCTCCGATTCGAAGTTGTTATTGCGTGCAGAGTTCAAAATTGATGGTAGCTTTAGTTGTATTAATAGCTTCAAGTAGATACAACTTGGCTAATCTAAATTAGCAGTGCAAGAATATAAAACAAGTTTAATGTAACTGTAAATTACTTATTATAGACTTAACAATCAACGCACCTGTTATTCCACCGCTTTTTCTTCTTCTAGCTAAAGACGCCATCGAAGGCGTCACTCGTTTACTATTTTTAAATGCTACTCTATTGGTGGAATATCTTCACCACGTTAATTACAAACCACACAAACCTGCAAAAAGAAATAAAATTTTAATTTTGTTTTGAAAGGTACAAATTTAAAAATTAAAATGATTGACGTTTAATGTGTATACGAAAGATGATGATGGTAACCTAGTATCACAGCTTATTGTTGTGTACTTTTTTGGAGGCGAGTTAAAACTCGAGAATTTCGACAAACATTCAATCACTGACGAAGTCTTATTTGATAGATTGTTATTTTTTCACTTAACTACCCCCCCCCCCGCCCCGGGTGTCAAAATCTTCTTTGTAGTCTCATAGTATATTCTCATTTAGGTATCTAGTTCCCAGCAAATATTTATTTTATTTTTAAAATATATATCTACTATCTACTATACTGTAGATTGATTGCTATATGAGATATATCTATATAATATATTAATTATATTATAAAACTTGAATTCAATGTCAAAGTCAAATCTTGTAATACAAACAGAACTTGACGTACTTGGACGTATTTCAAGTTAAGGTTTTCATTCTAAAAATCATTCATTAAATTTAAAATAGGTGGATATTCAATATATCAATAAGCCATTCAATAAATTATGATATATTAAATGTATACAAATATTATTAACTAATTATTATGTATGTAGGTATATTTCAGGAATTTTATAGATAAGCTGATAATTTTTACTATTTGGCATGCTTTTTTAAAATTATATTATTAGATACTAATTCATAGAGAACTGATTCATAGACTACATTATTAATGTCAATACAAATTTTTTATTCATTTTTATTTTCTGAAAAATTAAACGCATTTACTTAATTACGATTTAAAAATTGACATACTATAAAAAGATAATATGATCATCAAAAATCAACTTGTCATTATTCATTTGCCATAATACTACATAATATATCACAAAATGTTTACAAGGACGCAAAAATCGTTTTTCTCCCTTGAAACCGTGCATGTTTATACATATATAATATATATAGTCCTAAGTTGATTGCAAATTTAAAAAAAAAATAATATTTAGTAAATAATTGTCTTTTGTTTGTAATCTTTATTTTTAAATTTCTTCTACATAATATTTACAATCGCTATTATATGTTGCTGTTGAAATAAAATAGAAACATATTATAAAAACATTTGAATAGCAACTAAAATTTTTAATTAATTTTATAGATATATATATAAAATTATCTGACACTGTTTAAAATTTAAAAAAAATGATGTACTGAAATTTTGGTTAGCATCCGGTAGCGACAAAATACGTAGGTAATACATCGGAAGTACTGGCAATAACATAATTATCAGTTTTGGTAGTTATCACTACCTCACCATTAACTTGTTTTCAAGAATATAGTTTATCAAGGTTCATATACCTAATATAACAGTAAAATGTTTAATCGATACATTTAAAAAAAATGAAACAATGAAATATTAATAAAAAACTAAAACCATTAATAAAAAAATATATTTAACTGTCGCTATTCGCAATTTAAAATTAATTACGCTTTTCGAGAGCGAGGGGGTAATTTACATTCAACCAATATGGAAGTAAAAGGTTACCGGGCTAGATTAACCAGTAATTGTAAGATTTTAGAATTAAATAAAAAAAATTATTGATCAACCAGATGTTAATGAATGAAAAATTGTAAGTGATATGTGAACAACTAGAACAAAATTTGATAATAGTACTATTGAGATCTGATATAAAAAAAACTTTTAAGATAATTTGATTAGGTAATTCAATTTTTGATAAAAGTACTTAAAAAATTTCATTTGACCTTGAAATTTAAGACGTAAACGTAATATTGTAATTAGTTGTTCTTGAACCAAGAACGTTATTTAAATATTTATTATATAAACTATACTGTATAATCAATTACCGCAGATGCCGGTGTATAGTAATTGCGTTTATTAAGATCGTCAAAGCTTTGGAATAAATTAACTATCTATGTGAAAAGTAATTCAATAAAGGATAATTTTGAATTCAAAACTCGCGGTTTTGCCACTTCCGCCACAAGTTATTGTTTGAACCCTCGCGCTTATTTAAATCCTAAGTCGTGATTTAACTAAATTAATTTTTTATAATTAAAAATATTTTTTAATTAAGAAATCTATTTTTAATTTTATTCGTTAAAATTCAAACAGATTTTTTTGAATTGACGCCTCTTCAAAATAAAATGATATTTTTTTAATTAAAATTAAAATTTTAAAAATAGGCAAATTCAAATAATTGAATTTGAATTTTACGATATTAACTATTTTTAAGTTTATTTTTATAGAATATTATAACGGAATTAAAATAATTTACTTACTTGAGAATTTGCAAAAATGTTCACTTATTATTAAAATATAATCACGATTTTTTAAGTGATAGTATTTTGTACGATATCGAGGAAAAATAAAGCACAGTCCTTACTATACTAACGTTACAAAATGATTAATGGGCGCGCACTGGCGCTCGGCGTTTTCATTTGTCGGACCAAATGCGCCTTGCACATTGCGTCGCATCGTCGTTCTCATCTTTTCTTTATCGCACAAGCAGTCAAAAATCGTCACATACTTGCAATCTTGTTTATTGCCTTTCGTTTTGACGTTTGTACTATTAATTATATCCCTTCTCTACTTATTTTGCCACTTGGAGTGCTTGGAGGCTCGTCTGTTTACATATTTCGTCACCTTTATTTTAAAATAGCCCAGGATGAAATACCGCAGTAAAACTTGATTCTAGGTACCTATCTTTAGAAAATGTACCTATACATTGTTATTGTACGTATTTATTTTTAACATTTTAACCACCCCAAGGTGCAATAAAATAATACCTACTTACCTACTTGCTTATTCTAATGCAATAGAAACAACTTCCAAAAACGGGAAAAAAAAATTGTTTTCTCATAAGCTCTCAGGATTTATTACAGCATATAAAAAAACATTTTTATCTTGCGAGACCGTTTTTCTTAAATTTAAATTTTTGGTAAAATTATAAAACAAATCTTTTCAATAAAAAAATTCCAAGAACAAAATTTTATGAAATAATTATGAAGAGTAGAGAGAGAATTTGTTTTATTTCTTATAATTATAATTATCCATATTTAAAGTATTAATCAATAAATTACGCTTTAACTAAAGTGGCGTCACACAGTTAGTTAAATGCAATAGCAAAACGAAAAAATAAAAGATGAATAACTTATAATTAATTTATTATATCTACTTAATAAAAAGTTATGCAAAAAAAGAAAGGTCATATATATGGCGAAGTACATTTTAAAATTATATTTTTGCAAATTTTGCACTAAAATCTTTTTGGATGTACTCTTTGTAAAACAGTAGATTTATAAAAAAATTTAATTTTTGAAATTGCATAGTCAACTTAGCAGCTACTAAGAGGCTACTAGTATCTCAGGTAGTAGCCAAACATGCAACCTGTATGCATAGTCGAGTTAGTAGGACTACTAAAATCACTGGTTGGCTACTAAATATTTAGTGACGGTTTTAGGCATATTTAAGACCATTTTAAAGTTACTTTTACCTAAGAGTAGACAATTTTGAAAATTATATTTTGTCATAATATACTATACGCATAAAATAATTATTTAATTTAATATTTTTAAGTTTGTAAATGCTGAATTTAAATTTTTTATATGTACAAATAGAATTATTTATATTATATTATACTTAATTTTTTATATTATTTATTTATAACAATGAAAAGTTTAGCAAATATTAGGGGAGAGGCTTGCAGGTTGCCACTGCTTGCCACCCCTGCCGGATTTTGACATTCTAACATTGTCATCCCCTAAATTTCGACGAAAATCGAATACAAACGAGTAATTGTCGCTTTTAATGTAATTGTGATGCACTCAAACACAATAACAGGGTGTTTGGTAAACAAAATGTGAAATTTTATTTGTAAAAAAATTAAAAATTAAAATTGTGTTTTTCTTCTGTGCCCATAAATTGAACATTTTTAACAAAAATTTAAGGGAAATATTTTTGCTGTGTTGCTTTTTCATTTAATTTTTATTATTCTTAATTAATTCTAAACATATCATGAGTTGGAAGTTTTTTTTCCTGTATATTCTAAAGTGGTGTAAAAATGCAGGTTGCCACCTTTTTTGGCTTGCAGGTTGCCACCCCTCTTATTTTACATTGTGACGTATACTACAGTGACTGTTTAGGGACAGTGGCAACATAAGCCCCTAAATCGGCCCAGGACAGGTTTCCACGCAAAGGGGGGGGGAGGTTTAACCCCCCCCATTGCATATTTTATATACCTATCGACGTTAACGCTTCTTAAATATTTCAAAAATTAATATAAATAATTATTTACTAATAATTGATGCATTTTTTAATAATTTTTAGATTTAAATGAAAAAAAAATTAATTTTTTTTTTCAATTTTAACTTTTTTTTTTCTTGTCAATTTACTCTCATTTTTTTTTGTTCACAGCCACTAAGTGTATGTAATATAAATCATATGTTTTTACTTGAGTTTTTCTACATTTTCAACAATTTTTCAAGGGGTGGCAACCTGCAAGCCGAAATTTCAAGGTGTCGATTTTAGATACTTTTGAAAATTTGCTGTAAATTTTTAGTTTTTGAGAATTAAAATGATTTTTTGCGCAGGATCGTGGCTTTATACTTCCCCTTTCCTGTATATGTTATTATATCAACAATACGTTGTTTGTATGATGAGTTATGACCAAAAAAGCTATGGGGTGGCAACCTGCAAGCCTTTCCCCTACATATTAAAAAAAAGAAACAGCTCGTGTTGTGATATATCTAATGAGAAATCAATTAAATAATTTTATTTCTTTTAGTTTCTCCCGAAATTCAAGTTTTGCCATTTATACACTGAACCAAAAAGTGTCATATATACAATGAAAGGCTTCATTAAATCAATGAAATTTCAACCAATGAACTAAAATTCATATTGTTTATGAATTATTTTTTGAATTTATAAATTTGTTCATTGTTTTAATGAATTTGTTCATTGTATTTATATAATAAGTTCATTGGTTGAAATTTTTTTTTCAGTGTACGGTGCTTTACCAAGGGTGCAGATTAAAATCAAATTAGTGAAAAACGTGGTTTTCACTTAAGTACACTAAGCCTTGTAATTAAACGTATTGTTGAAGCTTTAGGTATATGCATCGCAGGTAAACTGTCCAATTTATTTAGGTAGTCTGCTGACAATTTGCAATAATGCCAAATAAATATTCTATCAACTAAAATGATGATAACTTTCATTTTAAAAGAACTATGCATACCAACATTTTAGTAGCTTCTACAATGCTATTACCTAGTAGCTACTATTTTCATTTTAAAATCATTTTAAGAGTACGACTATACATAAGGCTGTTTTAAGTTTAGTATTTTGCGATACATTTTTTCCGTCAGGATGTAGCAAGGCGGGACGAAGTTTTTCAGTTCCGAAAAAAAATTTTAAATAATAAAATGCTGCCAATGCGAGTATAACACAATAAATTAGTTGATGTAAAGAAAAATTTTGTTGTAAAGCAAAAAAAAAACATTGTTCAAGCTCGACAAAGCTTCTCGTTTCCAAAATTTTAAAATTTAAAAAAGTTCAAGTTTTATAGGTACTTGTAGATAAAAATGGGTTATTTTTGGGTTAAAAAGATTACAATTTTTAATATACGTATTTTTGGAAAAGCTGTATTCTACCAAAGATAATAAAACTTAAAGATGTCCAACGCTATACAAATTTATGTGTATCCCAATCGACTCCCAAAAGTAGATGGCGACACTAATTATATTTTTTTAGGTTATATTTCAATTTGGTTTTTTTTAGTTTGTCATGTTTTTTGTAGGTTGTAACCATGGAAGTCTATGGAAGTCCATGATTACAACCAACAAAAAACATGACAAACTAAAAAAAAACAAATTAAAATATAACATAAAAAAATATAATTAGTGTCGCCATCTACTTTTGGGAGTCGATTGGGATACACATAAATTTGTATAGCGTTTGACATCTTTAAGTTTTATTATCTTTGATTCTACTTACAGAAATATCTTTGGTTTCTTAGATTTTTCAGAAAGGGCGTGGAAGGATGGCGAAATTGTCCACCGAGAATATTTAATTACCATTTTGGGGAGTACTGAGTAAGTACCTCAAATTATATCACATTAAAAATTTTTTTTTCTTTCTATTTTTCAGTATTTTTTATTTTTCTTGAAAACGCAATGAGTTAACCCGGCGTCATTGTGGGACTTATGTAAATTGCGCCAGCGGTCAGTATTTTGTCGATCGGTAGCTTAAGAACAACTAGTAAATTGCGCCAGCGGTTGGTGAGGGTAGCTTAAGTTTTAATACCCAAAAAGTGCTATAGTCATAAATCAAAAAGAAAATGTTTTTGGTATGATTTTTAAAAAAATATATAAAAATGGTACCTATACGTACAGATCTACCTTGTCGCGCAGAGCTTATCTTTTTGCCATCATTTCAAAAACAATGTAGAAAACTAACTAAACCTAACCTCTTGAAAGCAAATTACTATGTCATTTTATTATTTTTCTTTTTATTATCAATGAAGATAAGAGTATATTTAATAAATATCAGCAAAATGATGACATCCATTTTAGAAAATTCGAAAATTGAATTGCAATGTTTTTTTCTTTTGTATAGTTTTTTTATAGACAGATAATTGCATATTCAACACGGCTTCTAAAAATGTGTAAAGGTCTGGATAAGCTGTATGAAAAATTTTAGCAAAATAGTGGTGAAAAGACTCGCATGCATTAGAGGTCGTCCATAAATTACGTCACACGATTTTTAAGGTTTTTAGACCCCTCTCTTACCCTATGTCACATTCGGAGACCGTAAATTGCGCCAGATATAGCCTATATCTCATGCGAAGTATATTTATTAAAACAAAATAAACATATCAAAACGACAATTGTTTCGAAGGGATACACCACTTCTTCTTCAAGTTGGAAACTTAGCCGATAGCCGATATTTACTTTTTCGATTGTTTCCCAATTTTTGGGTTATTTTATCAATTATCAGTATTTGCTTTTTATTTTACGATTTTATATTCCCCCTTTTCGGGTCTCTCTGGCAATTGGGCCCTAGGCACCTGCCTAATGAGCGCAATGATAAAATAGGCCATATTGGTAGTTGCTTGATTTATATTTCTTTGTCACTTTGTCTCCTGGCAAACAAATTAGAACTTTGTTCGTCCAAAAATTTGGGCATCGAATACATCAAACATGTTCTGAACAACTTAGGGGCCATCCATAAATTACATCACACGCTAGGGGTATGGGGGTCATCTCAGATTTGTGACAGGGGGTCCGGGGGGTTTTAAATGTTGTGATGTCACAAGCCCCACCATAAAATTCTGGCATTTGTTAACGCAGGGTTTATTATTTATTGACAACCGGAAAATGCAAAAAATTTTGGTAACAAATCGTTTCAAACCCGTAATTTTCCCGACAAGTTTCATTAATTACCCTGCGATTACGCCCCGACTACCAGCGCTACGACCATTATTTTTTGTTTATTACTTACCTAATTTGACCACTGAACGGTCGTCATTCTTGTAACAAATGACTTCGAATTTTGTGTCAGTATCTCCCGGTCTATTAGGTATCTATATAAAATTAAATTTTTATCTTTATAAATATGTGCTGGATAAATAATTTTAAAAATTTGAATATCGTATCGTGATCCAAATATTTTTTATTTTGTTTTTCTTACATGAAGTGGTCTGCGCTTATAGGCTTATTATCACTTTATCGAACAGATCGTTTTGAAGACTTGTAAAAAAAATTTTCATTGTGTTTCTATTGTTATGGCGCGACGTTACAACAACATGTTGATCAAAATTTTGATTAAAAACTGATGAAAATATTGACCGTGGAAACAGGCCATAATAAACGCCACTACCATAAAAAAATTAATGAATAGTGGCGTATTTACCCAAGGACCAAGAGGGCTATGGCCCGGGGAGGAAGGCTTCGAGGGGCGGCGCAAGCCGTCCCTCGCGTTTAGCTTGGGGCGCATTTTATAAACGTTGTATCTACACTGAGAGAACAAATAAAACTTAATTTTTGTTTTTTTTAATTCATTTATGGGGCGGCAAAACTTTTGGGCCCAGGGCGCCAAATTTTAAAATACGTCACTGTTAATGAATATATATTTTTCCCATTTTAAGTAATTGAATGGATTTAATCGATGTTTTTTTCTGTTTGTTGTTTGTTTCTGTGTTTATCGAAGCCCCCAAGTGTAGTTGGTTTGCTTTGATTGAATGTCAAGTTGATTGATGAATGAAATGAATGAATATTGAAATGAAATAAATAATGAAACTTATTTACACATTTTTGGCCCCCCTATGGTTGCACCTCCCGCAAAGCCGAGTTCAGCGCCCGGTATGTCCGTCACTGCCAAAAGATTTTTATAACAGCTATTTCTCAAAAAAGTTAGCATTTTGGATTAGAGAATACAGGGTTTGTTAACTTTTTATTGTATTACTGCATTAACCGTGAAATTGACGCGAATCGCGAAAGTACCTATAATATAATAATTTCTTACGCAACAATAGCAACATGCAATTGTTACTTCAAAGTGACAAATAAGTGAAATAACTTCTTGCGTAACAATAAAAAATATATATAGGTACTATAATAACAAAATGTTTAACATATAAATTCTAAAAAACACGGGCGCGGATGCATAACTAATATACTTAATAATGCGAGAACTTCTTGCGTAATGGTTTTTTCTTTTTGTCATAAGTGCCTAACTTTGACGGCTTTCGAGTAGGTATGGATTAAATTAAGTTAAGAAATAATCAAAAATTCAAAAATTAATTTATTTCACTTTATTCCATTTTCAAGCTGTTTTTAAATATAACAGCAAACCTGTTATCAAGCATTCGAGAGGGAGGGAAACCCCCGAGCAGCCGAGGCAACAGGTGTGAAATCGAATCTATTCATTGCAACAAAAGAAAATCTTTTGTTTAAAAAACAAACAATAGCTTTTGACAACTAAATGCGCTAACTTAAGTGATATAAAAATAATATTATATTGTTTTATTAGAACCCAAAATCAAGCTTTTTTTGAAAATTAAATTTAAAATTAAGAAATGATTTAAGTTGTTTTTGATTTATTCACATTTCAAGCTATAACTAAACCGCACACGAACAGCATTCGAAATACAATACAATTTACATTACAATATTACAATACAATAATTATTTTTAAAAAACTTAAAATAAAATCAAAAATAAAACTTTATATTTTTCAACATTTTATTAGGTACTTCATTTAAACTAAAAGTCGAAAGTTGTTAATTTTAGACAATAAAGTGTAAATATCTTGTTTGTATAGAATTTTACGTTCTTTAAAAAACAATTTACCCTAAAGAATCGATAGTTTCGGTTCTTTTAGTGCAATTTGAAAGTAGGTAGTAATGTAAAAACATACCTTAAAGAAGACTACTTTCCAGGGTTTGAATCTGGACAAAGATTTTGGTTAACATTTTTTAACTAACTTAACACTAAAGAAGTGGTCGTAGATCGCGGGACACTCTGTATTTGTAATATTGCCATCATATTGAAATAGTTGACGACATCTGGTATTAAAAATGTTAACAAAATTGTGTATGTTTCAGTTGGTTTCAGTGTTTTAGTTTTTAATGTTATCAACATTGGGAGTACTGTTTAGTTAATGGCGTCGTGTGAATATAAATTTTTATATGGAAGAAAAACGTGTTAAAACTAGATCATAAATTTAAATGTTCGCCAAAAAACAGTGTAAAATAACTAAAATATTGAAAACTATAAAAGTTTGTTGTATAATATTTTGAATTGGAAATTTTGAAGGGTGAGTAACATTTGTATATTTAGCGGTCGAATGATCGTAATGGCCGCTTCCGACATAAAATTGTTTTCTAAGAAAGCGTTGTGAATTTTAGGCGGAGGTTCAACAGATTTAAGCAGAAATATGTCAGATGTGGGGAATGCAGGTGAAGTTCGGCGTTGTGACAGTCCCAACAATAAAAAGCAACCGCCCAGCAGGGTAACTTTGACGGAAAAGGAGCTGTCCGCACTTTCGTCCGGTGAATTGGCTAGTCGGTGGGAATTACAGGATGCTTATGTGTCAGGTGTCGAGGAAAAATTGGCACAACAGGAAGGTAGATACTCTATCCACGCATATGTGGAATATTTTGACATTAACTATGACTATACTTGAGACCATCAGTTCAGTAGTAGTAATAAGTGTTGTAATTTGTATTATTTGATGTAACATGTAGCAGTCAGTGCAGTGTAGGGTTTTTTTAAATGCTATACCGTGCAGTGCGGTGCTACTCTGGTGCAGTGCGTGAAGTGCTAATGCACTCGTGATTACAGGCGAAATTGCAGATCTGCGACAATCTATCGAAAAGCTTCAGACTCAACTCTCAGATTCGCAGCTAAAAGAAAAGGTTTTGGTACGGCGGCTTGCGGCTAAAGAACAGGAAACGCAGGAGTTGGTGGTTAGTAGTCTGAAATTATCAGCTACCTCTTCTTGTCCCCTAAAGTGATTCAAATGTTCTTTGTGTCTTACGTGAATTTAACAGTGAGTGTGAAAGAAATTGGGAAAATTTTGTTTATTTTTAACGTACAAAGAGATTTGAAAAACAAATTGTGGTTTGTACCGGCAAATTTAAAACAATTTTGTTTGTTGAAAACCCTTGATTAATTTAAACATTTGGTTGATTGTTGTGAAACATTGAGACAGTGAACGATTAACGATTTAAATAACTACATTTCTGACATTGAAGTTTGTTGAACCATAAAAGGTACCTAAATTTGTCGTAATGTTGTGATAATTGTAAAATTTTATGTTTAAAATTAAGGGTTACGTTATTTTCAAGTTTTCAAAATCGATCGTTACGATATCGATAATAATCTTATTGCTTACTACATTCATTCGATTATTAAGTCCCAATTTTAAGGTGACCAATCAAGTACTGTTTAATTGTTCACTTGCTATACTTGATGTATGTACTAAAAAGTTGGGTCTTGGTGCACACTCGATGCTAGTAAGCTTGGTGAAACTCAAAGGGTTTGAAAGAGTAGAGATCATAAACTTGAGATGCACTAAATATTAAATTGAACCGTTTTATTGAGTCTACTACAAAGGAAATTTATTTTTAATGTTATATTTGTTTTTTAAATTCTAGTTTTTCGTTTCTATCTTCTAATTTTGATTATAAAAAAAATGTCTTATTACAAAGCAATTCAGTATGTTGACTATCTGTTTTGTATTTATTTTGTTACTGGAAGAAATAAATCAGTTTTCTTAATTTCCGATTTTTGCAAAATTTAATTTCTTCTCCATATATCAGGTCGTAATGTAAAAATAAAGTAACCAAAAACTAGTACACAAATGGAATACTTGATCGAAATTGTTTTTAACATTTTATAATCTGCATGATTGGACTGCATACATGATTATAACATTCTTCTTTATTAGCCGCGCAGATATATTTTGTTTTTTAAGTTACTATTTCATTGTCTTAAATTTATTTGAAAAACAAGAAACCTGAAGCAGTTAATATTTTTTTTCTCATAATTTATTTATGGTTTTATGGATTTCAGTGAGACATGTTTCAACCTCCAACTGTAACTTACGTCCAATTTTTCAATTTCGAGTTAGACCAAGTTCAAAGATAAACCTACGTTTATGACTACCTGATTGGTTAGATATCAATATGAACTGAGTTTAAACTCTGATCTTAGTTTAAACCACAATTGAAAAACTGGCCTTTAAAATTATAAATTTTGATTCTATTAATTTATCAAGTAAATCTGCAAACTATTAATTTTTATCAAAATAAATCTATCTATCTTGAAAATACTCCAACCAACTGTCATACCACATGATAAAATTGTTAGGTTTTGACCAATATACCAGAACAAATGAATTATAATATTTGTTATAAATTTTATCTGTGGACAATATTTAATTGTGGAGAAACAGTTCAATAAATTTCTATTTTTATTTGTAGGAACTTTGAAACTCTTTTATTTTATTTTTTATCAGCTACGGTAATCAATTGTTAATCTTGTTTTAAAGAAAACCACAGCAAATTTCATTATGAGATCCAGGGAATGTATAGGAAAATCATGGAAAGGAATCAGTTGTGCTAATTCTACTCCGATAGGAGTGAAATCAGAATGAAACGAGATTTCACATAATTATAGTGGGGACTGGTATTAATACAAGCTTAAAATATTAAAGGTAGATAATATGAACCTAATAGCGAAAAATTAGAGTTGAAAGTTGTAGTTATCTCAATTTCTCTTCAAGTTAAATGTCTGAACATAAGTGCTTTAGTGGTCATTACTTATGACTAGAGTCCGGATTATATGCAATAGGGAACTCGATATCTGGTATGCGGCATGCAATTTATGCTTAAACACAAGATATTGTACATATTATAAATTACATCCCACATACTAAATATCGGGTTCCTTAATGCATATAATCCGGTCTCTACTTATGACTCTCGTCAGGTTGTCATAGGTTTCATGCTCATTCTCATTTTTTACTTTTTTATTTTTTGTGTTTTTTGTAATACAAGAATAGAAGATATGGTGTGACATCACATTTTACCGACAAAATCATACACAAAACAATTTTATAGAGAATTAAATTTTCTACTTTATTTTGCTGTCCAGGATTTTTATTGTAGAATTTTACAAATTGTAATAATTGTAATTTTTTTCACATATATATTATATTTTCATATTTTACAGCATTTTCAGTGCAAGATCTTGCTGTAACTGTTTTTTGGTTTTACAAAACTGTTGATTATTCTAAACTTATATGAAATTTAATAAATTAAGAAAACAAATTGGTTATAATAATGAAACAACAGTAAAAAGCCAACTTGAGTCTTGAAACTGTGGCGAAAGGGATTAATTGATGATAGTTTCAAGCAATGACCACTAGAGCAGGAGTTCTCGAACTTCTTAGTTGCTGTATTACCATCTGATACAAACGTAAAAGATATGCTTTTACAAGCTTATCACAAAAAATGTATGTTCTTTAATCTATAAATGTAATGGGAAGAATTATTCATTTATTCACATTGTTGTGATTGAAAATATTTGCTGCATTCCATTTATAAGTTAACTTAGTTTTGCCACAAGTTAGGTATAGTAAAAATTTAAACAAACCTAACTTCATTTGGAAAAATTTTATATTAATTTTATGAAATTGGATTCAAAATGGCATGGGAACTTGGTAAATAGAGTTAGAACTTAACCCAGATATGTCTAATGTCCTATACATAAGACGCCTATAGTAACTACAAATACGGCTCCTCCGGCACCCTAATATTAGTAAAAATGTATTGAACTGGATCATTATAGTGTGCCCTTAGTTTGGTAAAGTTGTGCGACGTTTATTATTTCAAATCGGAATTCTGTGAGTGTTAGAAATTGACTGTTTTTGAAAATGGAAGAAAATGATATTTTCTTGTACGGAAAATCACTTGATGCTTTTTTGTTTTCTCGTATAAAATTTTAATTTTTGGTTACTGACTTACTAATTTTATAAACATTTAAGTAAAAATCATCAATATAACAATTTTAAATGTTTTGAACATACAATATCATACAAGCTAGTAGTAGTTGTGCTGAATGTCCTATATTTAGGACGGCTTGTATTACGTAGTAAATAAATATTTTTTTTACTTTTAACGTTTTTTTCTGTGTCCACTAAGTCAAAGAACAATAATTATAAAAAAAAAATATTTTAATCTTAAAACTACCCTATAGACATATCTGGGTTAAGGTTGATTTCAATGGCACCTTATCCCTTTAACACGCAAAACTATTTTCTATCAAATCTTTTTTTTTTCGTCCAAATAGTCTCAAATTATTTCGACTTTAAAAGTATAAAATTTCTGCTTGATGCAAACTGGTATTACTGTCTTAATTTAAGTAAATGGAAAACATAAAAATTATCCTGAGTAAAGAGAACGCGTTCTTTTCTAGATTTCCTTTAACTTTAGATAATCTTAGGTTTTTAATAAATAGAATGCGCCTATTAATTGCCTATATACTGTAGTTTTCTCGATAAGCAGAACTACCACTAATTTTTCTAATTGTGGAGAGCTGAAATTTGTTACACATCTTCCTGTAGTGTCACATTTTAATATAAATAAAAGCTTGTAACTAAAAACATAAAGCTTTTGTAATACTTATTCTGCACAAGCTTTTATTATTATTATCCAGTAGAATGTGAGGTACATAAAGTCTCCGAAGTCACATGGAACATGCAAGTTCTTGTATACTGTGTCGAAAGAAAAACAATAGTTGAAAAGTTTCTACCACCAGGGGCGCGTTTCATAATAGTACTAATACTATTAGTCGGAAAGTACAAGTTGAATATTATTTCTATTGAAAAATAATGGAGAATAATTTTTGGCTATGCTTGTAGAACAGGTTATTTCATGAATAACTACAAAAAATCATGCCGCTAAGTGTTCAGATTAACGATTTGAAGAGTATTTAAAGTTACTTGTAACTTGTAATATTAGTAAATTTTCATTATGAAACAGGGCCTTGCGCCGCGTTTCATAATAGTACTAATACTATTAGTTCAAAAGTACAAGTTAAATATTACCACTATTGAAAAATAGTGGAGAATGATTTTTGGTTAGCTTTTAGAATAGGTTATTTCATTAACAAGTACCAAAAACCAATCAGCTAGCTGTTCAGATTAACGATTTGAAGAGTATTTAAAGTTACTTGTAATATTAGTAAATTTTCATTATGAAACAGGGCCCTGGTACTATTTTTAATAGTACAAAAAAATTTTATTTTATTTTTAGTTTTGTATTACACGAGATTACATGTGAACTTAACAACCGCGTTAACTTAGTTTAAGTTCGGTAAGAAAAGAACGTATAGTTAAAACCTAGGGATTAATCACTAAAGGGAATCATGAACAATTGAAACATCTAGTATCAAAGAGTACCTGCTTAGTTGGTCACTAAGGTAACTTTCAAGACTCAAAACAAATGGGTTATTACCAAATTTGTTTCAAATAACAAATTATACCATACGATCGAGTGTATCAATTACTACAATGTAGCATAAAAACCCCACTTTTGCTAAAAATGGAGATTGCCGTCTTTGATACTCTAGATGTTTCAATTATCATCACTGTACTTCATATACTTCAAGAGTATTCTCCTAAGATTTCTCGTATTTCATGACACGTGTACAAAGAACTTCACCAGCGATTAACCTCTCATTCAAAACTTGCAACTTTGGTTACCATTTTAATTCTACTATATTGGTATAATGTAATATACTAGTTTATTTTAAGGCATTTTAAAGACATGCAATATAATAAAAAAGGATTATCATCTATATTTCTTCAAGTAAAGGATTTGTGATTATTTTATTACTGTTATAACTTTTACGCTATCATTAGAACATCATAAATAGCAAAAAGTGTAATAATTATACGTTAAAATAAACAACTTGAAAATCAAAAGTTGCTGTGTAATTACAATTTGCAATTGGTTATGCCAAATTAAATAAATAAATTGCACTAATAGTACCTAGTGGACGGTATATTAATGTTAATAATTTATATTTTTTACTAAAAATGCAGGAAGCAAAACTGATTGCTTAGTTTATTTAAAATAATAATTATATAGGACTACCCGAATCAATATTTTATGTAATAATTTTATGCAAAATAACGGGTTTTAGAAATTTTTAGCTTGACAGTTTGTTGGTACCCTTCATGAAATACTTAATTATCTCGATTACATTATTTATTTTTATTAAATTTAACACATTGAAGGGCACTAACGCTGTACATAGTTAGTGTCCTTCAGCTTGTTAAAACTTAACAAGCTAATCCTATACAGTAAAATTCAAATTATTTTGTAAGCTTTCAGACTTAGCTTTCAGTCTCATATTTTTACTTTTGTTTATTGTGTAAGAAAAACATTTTAATGAAATTATTCTCCGTGGAAGCATATTGTATTACGGTTGTGGATTATCACTTTTAATATTCACACGTAAGGCACAAGAAACTCGTTATAGAAAATATTGAAATCAAACAAGAAATTTGTTTAATTTTTATTGCATCTCAAAAGTCGAGATTATGTGGTATGTAAAAGCACAATAAAATTATTTCATTACTTCTTCAAGTTGATCATTGTGAACATTTGAATCACTTTTATAAATGAAAGAAAGGTTTTTGCTTATAGTATAATATTTTTGTATGTAACATAACATTAATACTTTTTTTCGTATGATAGTGCCAAATGAATGAATTAAAAAGTACGCAAGTTCCAACTAGTTCCTCCTTAAGGTCAACTTTGACGGATCCAGCAGTTAATAGTTTGTTACAGTTATTACGAACAGAGTTACAAACCACAAAATCACGGCTGGAAGACACACAAAATGAACTATCTGCGTGGAAGTTTACTCCCGATTCAAATACTGGTAAAAGACTTATGGCAAAGTGTCGATTGTTGTATCAAGAAAACGAGGAATTAGGTAAAATTACTAGTTCGGGTCGTATTGCATTACTCGAGGGAGAACTAGAATTGCAAAAAAAGTTTTCTGAAGAAGTGAGAAAATCTCAATTAGAATTAGATTCGTTTTTAGCCGACTTAGACGAAGACGTGGAAGGAATGCAAAGCACCATATTATTTTTGCAACAGGAATTACTTAAAACAAACGAAACAGTGACGCTTTTACAAAAAGAAAATAGTACTCTTAAATTACAAAATGGCAGGGCAAATGGTGACAGTGTTTGTGAACAAGAACGGACGGATTCTGAGTCTGAATTTGAAAGGACTCGTATTAAACGAGTGCGTAGATCTTCCGTTCTTAGTATTGACTATAATGAAGACGATACGCTTGTTATTAATGCTAATGGTGATGTTGCTATGTCCTCGGATGCAGAATGATTTTGCTATCTATACTTATTTTGCAAGCATACGTTGGTATTAATTTAATCATGAAGCTTCATAAAATTGTAATTTTAAATTATTTATACACAAAAAATCATTTTATTAAGTAATTTTCAATTATTTAAAATTAATTAATTTTTGTTATGTACTACCTATTAATAATTGTTGAAATTAAAATGTATGATTTTAGTTTTATGAAGCTGCATTAGTTTTGTGATGTTAAATAAGAAACACAAATAATTGATTACTATTTAAAAAAATTTAAATTGTACATACCTACAATATTGTTTTGTATTTTTTTTAATGTAAATTTCATCATTTTTGTTGTGTTCTTGTTTGGTTCTGAAACATGTACCTACTATTTTTTCAGGTTTACACATGCAAATTCGGCGTGTGCTTTTAATTTTTTTGTATGATTTCGTAATTTTAAATACTTGAAATATCAAAATTAATACATTACAACATCATGCCTATCCTATAATTTTATAAATTGCTTATTATGTAAACGTTTTTGAAAATTAATTTTTTTTTATTAAATTGTATATAGATTGATATTTAACTTGGTTTGTTATTTAACTTCAAGGCATATTAACTAAGCATCTTGACGTGAAGTTCTTGTTTCCTGGTAAGTAGACAATTTTCTTTTTTTTCAGATTACATTTAATTTATTTTATTTATAGAAAATTAGCTTTCAGAACCTGGCTTTATTCAAATGTTCCTATGAAACGCTGTTTATAATATAAATTTATTATTATGTTTAAGTAATGTTGTAAGTACTTTCTACCTTTTTTGTTTTGTACTAAAATTGTAAAAAAACACAAATATCTACATATCGTCGGTCAAGCTGTAATATCATGTAACTCAATATGCGTAGAAAAATCACATGCATGGTTCTAGAGACCATCCATAATTAATAAAAATTAAAAAATATATTTTAATTTTAGTTCAATCGTGTGGTATAATAAGTAGATATTACATTTCTTATACATTTTATTAGCTCTCTTGAAAAGTTCTATATTTTTAGTTGCGTGGTATCACAATTTGACCAACAAAATGCATAATATCTGAATTGCACTATTTCACTTGAAGCAATTCACAATATCAAATTATTACTTTCCGAACTCCTTAGTAAGGAAAGTATTGTAATCTGAAATTGAAAAAAAAAATTGACCCCCAATTTTTTCATAAAATTTTTATGTTTTGAGGTTCCCTTAAACCATTTCTACAATTTTTGAAAAATGTCTGTATGTGTGTATGTGTGTGTGTGTGGGTGTGTGTGTGTGTGTGTGTGTGTATGTATGTCTGTGAACACGATAGCAACCAAACGAAATAACAAAATCACTCCAAATTTTAAATTTAAGTTTTTATCTGTTGTGGCACGAAGCCTATTGAAAATGGATAAAATCGAATGGGGGGAACGGGGGGTTTACTTGAAGCGATAAAACATAATCCATTATAACTCCGAAACGCAATGAAATAGGTAAAAGTTTATTAAGACAAAAATTATCCATATCAAATTACCTACAACTTTTGTGTTATAAAATTTTTTCTAAAAATTTTTTTTATTTTTTTTTTATTTTTTTTTATTTTTTATTTATTTTTTCTATTCTATATATAAATAATATTCGGAAAGTTATGTGATGGCCACATCCGATTTTTAATATTGTTCTTCAATATTGTAATTTTGTTTTCCATATCTTTTAGTCTTTTTTTACATCTTCTGGTATGACTTCCACTGATAATTCATTATCTTTTATTTCTTGCAACTTTACTAATTCCGTTATTACTTACTTTTGTTTCTTTTATTTCTATCTGCTAATTATGGCTCTATCTATATAACTTTAGCTATTTGTGTATTTTTTTGCAAGTAAGTATTTCTTCGTAACGCATATTAATTTACATGTGAATCGCATTAAAATGTTACCAATTTTTTTTTATTAACAGTTGCTCATGAAACTCATTGGATTTAATAGTTTTGCTTAGTTGATCTATTACAGAACATGAAGTGTTGCATGTGCATTAATGACTGCAAATCAGAAATATTACAGCTTTTCCCTGAAGTTGAATGCAGCAATCATTACATTTTTGGTCGGTAATAAATAATAATGCTTAGGGCTGCAAGTCAGTCATTTCTTCATTATAATCAATATAATCTGGATAAGTAGGTCGCAAATTAATATTTCATAAGAGAGTGGTGTTGTGATGGAGGCAATGCCAATGAGAGGATTTTTGAGGTTTGTTTGGATAGCTGTGCCAGTTGGTGGATTTCAAACTCTGTATTGGTATTTTACTAAAATCACGAAAAGGCTGCGAAGTTAAATTGGCACGTCAAACTGCGACCCATCTTATCCTGCCGTGGATCTCATAGGTGGTGGTTTCCAGCTAGATGAGTAACCCCAGCGGCAATGTCGACACTGCTAAATAATGTTTTTATAAGGCTGTCGTCGGATGCGTCACTCCAAAATCAAATTAAATGTAGTGATTCGTATCCAATAAAAAATGTTTGTTATCGAAATGTTTGCTTTTTTCAAATCTCTAGATTTACATTATACTTTTGTTTACTACAATTTTGTCGAAGTTAGGTCATGTTCTACTTATAGGTAAGGTAAGGTAATTCCTTGACATAGGCAATGTCGTGATAGTGTTTAAAAAACCGTTCAAGTTGTTTTTCCTGTAATGATACAGTAGCATTGCAGGGTAGTGGGAACTTTAATTATTATGAAAGCCTAAATCTATCCGCTACATGTGACCGGTAACTAAAAATGTCACTTAAGATACCTGTAACTTCAGTGACATAGTGACATAAAGCCTGCATTTTAGGAAAAAATTATTGTATTACAAAAAACAAAACTTGAGCGGGAATAAGTTTTCAGATAAATAAGTGAGTACAGCATCGGAACTAGTTATATGAGAATTGACCATCAACCGATTTTGTACATCAAGGAGCTCTAAAAATACCATTTTTGTTACCTAACCAGAGGACTCCTTGATTTTCAAAATCTGTTGATAGGTAATGTAGCTCAACATATTTTTAAAAACTATCACAATATTGCCTATGTCACCTTACCTTTCATTACGTTGGTAAATTTTTAAATCATTAGTCCATTAAAACTTAGCTGTCAAATTACTTTCAATTCTAACTGTTACATAATGAAAAGTCGCACCTATTGATGCTGGGATAGAATGCGTTAATATGATACACACCTTCATAAAAGTTTCATTTTAGCTTACTCATGTGGCATTGTTGATGAGATTTTGCAGTTAAATTCTAAAAATGCTGAATGTTTATTAAATTAGTATATTAAACAACAAGTTTAGTAAAGCAAAGTTTTACTAAACGAATTTAGCCTTTGAGTACGAGCGAGCGCAGCGAGCGAGTAACTTAAAAGCTAATGAGTTTAGTAAAAATGCTTTACTTACAAGGTTTGTTTATACTATTTTTTCGGATTTTGTGCAATATCTAGTGCCGTTTTTGAGTTATTGCTAATTCAAAATATTTCATAGTAGGTACTTGTGTAGGTTGTTTATTGACAGTGACATTACTATATAGTAAAGTGACTTTTCTATGTGGTAAAGTGCCACTTTAATAAATGATTTTGAATTGAATCCGAAAAAAAATATTTCCTATATGATTTGTGATTACAAGGAACAGCCATTGTTTGGACAGACACCGTAGGGATGCCATAACGTAAGGTGGTACTCATGTATTAAGCTATGATTTTTCAAAAACGATTGTGTAACCATAGATTGTTGATAAAACGAAACAAGCAGTCTCATTGTAGCAATAATGCATGCTGTCAAAGTGATCCATATCAAATTATGAAGTAATTAATTTTTGTGCCTATAGAGCATTGGATTGCTGTAGTCGGTGGTTCCCTCCACAATCGAGTACATCGAATTGAGATGTCTGCGGACTGAAATAATTGGATAAAAATATAAAAAAAATGTATCAACAGGATGGTTACAATCTATGGATACTGTAACCAGGGCTGGGCAAAATACTTTTTTTTTGCATTTGAAATACAAAATACTTTTACCGAAAATCGTCATCAAAACAACACTTCCTTGCTTATATACGCGCAGGGAAATTGAATTTTAATGACTAGTCGGGAAATAATTAGTAATTGTAAGGACGTTCATGCGTGAAACTTGATAGTAGATAAAAATTTTTAATTTTGAAAATTGGAATCCTCAATTTTATAGTCATCCTTCCTCAAAAATTCAAAACCCCTCATCGATCATTTTGGAGCGTAATTAATGATTGAAAATCAAATTTTTAACATAGAGCTTTATGGAAAAGCAGCATTTTGTGTGTTTAAAATTATAATAACTATTATTATTAAAGTAGATAGGTACCATAATAAATAATTTCTTAAAATATTCTTCAAACTATGCAGTTTATGTAATTGCATTAAAAAAAGGGTGTTGACGAACGTTATAATTAATTATTAATTATTTTAATCAGTTAAATTAACACTATAGTACTACATTTTTTACTACAATAACTATCTATGGTAACTATGTAGTTAACAAATTGACAAACTTGATTTTTGCTCATTTTAAAGATGTTGTTCAATAATAGTTATTTATTATACAAGTGTATTATTAGGCCCCTAAAACACGAAAGAAAAGTTTAAACACGAGACCGCAGGTCGAGTGTTTAATTTCTTGAGTGTTTTGGATGCCAATAAGACACGTGTGTAATACAAAGTTTTATCCAATATCTCGTAATAATAGTTTAAAATGTAATTAAAAGTTTTGACATTTGACGTTTTAAAATATCAAATTGAAATTATGAAAACTATTAAGTAGTAGGTGTACTCATAATTTACATATAAGTCATTAGTGTGTAATTATAAATTCATAAGTCCACTAGTGTTTTATAGACCCCATAAGATATGTAAAATCGGCATTATTATGCCTTCATAAGACAGAGGTGTTGGATAAATGTTTTAAAATTTCGATTTTTTACTATTTTCGGTAAAATTTAATACCATACTTGTCAGAAAAATGTCTTACTTTACTCGGAGTTTTAAAATACTCGGCACAGAGTGCCTCGTATTTCAACATTGCTCCTCGTCAGTAATGTATCATTTTCCTGACTTTTAAGTAAATAACTATTTTTTTGTATTTGAAATACAAAATACTCGAAAGTCAAGTATTTGAAATACAAAATACATTTGTGTTTAAAATATTTTATTAATATACATTATATTATTTAACATAGTTGTTGTTCCCTTTTAAAAAACCAATCTCTCAAATTATAAATCGGGAAGCGAACCTCTTATTGGAGAACAATCTCATGCAGATTCGGCGATAAATTTAAAAAAATTTATTTTATAATTTAAAAAACTCAATTAAATTAATGACGATAAAATGTAATTGAGTAAAGTATTTCAAAAATACAAAATACATTTTTATTGTATTTCAAATACAATTACAAAAATGCATTTAGAAAATCATCGAAAATACAATCATTTAACGCAATACATTTATAGGTATTTGAAATACTGCCCAGTATTGAAATATTCAAATACGGTAATACACTATTGAAGTCGTTACATATCCAGCACCCAGTAAAATACTGTCATAAGTCGAAAGTACGTCAGTTTTAGTATTTTACAGGAGCGTGTATAAGTTGGTAGGTATAGGTATTAGATATTTTGCGATTCTTATTAAATGCAGTTCAATCCGAAGGAAGGAAGAAGGTAAGTATTTTTTTGGAAATTTAAATACAAAAATCAGAGCAAAAGCAAAATTTTCATTGTTCTTTTCTAAAACAAAGTGGTAAACAAAAAACTATAAAATAAATTTATTCACACGCGAAATGAAGGTGGAATGGAAAGCAAAGAATTTTGAATAATGATAAAATTTATATAGAAGCAGATCTGCTTAAATGTGCTTTTTCATTCTGTCATAGCTTGTCTCGATTTTAGCTATTATAACGTATGAGAAAAAAGTCATTAAATATTGAAAATAGCACTTCTTGTTATATCTACGGGGGCAAGTGCTTCGATGCCCCTATGTAGTCGGCGCCTGTGTACGCCGCTAAATCCGTACACGGGAGTTCGCGATTTTTGATAGGCTTAGCGTGCTGGTTGAAATTTTATTTTGTAGTTGTGCATGTTCGAATATTGTGCTGTGAATTTTTGAAAAATGAGTGCCCTTTTAAAAGTTCGGTCCACGTTGACCAGAAATATATTTAATAAGGTAAATTAATTTCCACTTTTTTAATTTTTGGTTAGTCGAATCTCTGGTATCAATTTGTATTACATAACATTCTGTTCCCCTATTTTAATAAGTAAAAGTAAAAATTTGCAGTGTATTTGAACTCATTTGTTTTTAATTTAAAAAGTTGATTTTGTTTTTACAGATCGAATTAGCACAGCCTGCTTTGAGTTGTAACTTCAGTTCGAAAACAAACACCAATATTTCTAAACAATACCCTGTGATCGAACACAAATATGATGCAGTTGTTGTCGGTGCAGGAGGTGCAGGTTTACGAGCTGCTTTTGGTTTAGTCGCAG
The DNA here is from genome assembly GCA_949152465.1 of Cantharis flavilabris. Classification (NCBI taxonomy): domain Eukaryota; kingdom Metazoa; phylum Arthropoda; class Insecta; order Coleoptera; family Cantharidae; genus Cantharis; species Cantharis flavilabris. Next base: position 32,188,669 of record OX424438.1, on the reverse strand, counting down.
AAGGTTTTAAAACTGCCGTTGTTACCAAATTATTTCCTACTCGATCTCATACCGTAGCAGCACAAGGTGGCATCAATGCAGCATTAGGTATGAAATTATAAGTTCATATGCTAAATTCATACAATATGATAGGAAAGCTAAAGAGAGATCCAGCTGCGAAAATTATATTGAAACTTATGAACAAAAACCAAGACAACCTTTAACATTAATTTATTTTATAGCTAGATAAGAGATAAAAAATTTGACAATTTTTGGAGTGTCTATACAACTGTTTTCACTTTTAAATTGGCTTATCATAATCACTCCAATCATTTAAATTTACTAAATATCATAAAAGTTTAGCAAAAACATACAAAAAATGATAAATGCAAATCAATCTTGTGTTTAAATTTTAACATTATTCGTTTTATTTTATTAAACTAATAGCGAACATCAGTCATCAGTATGTTAATTTAATTCAGCGGTATTAAATAATTCAATCAAATCAATTATTTAAATTATAATCAAATAATATAATTGGTATATTTTATTTAAATTGATCAGCGTGACATTGTCGACTTACCACACACATTGAAATCTGTCAAATTAAAATTTTGTATACCGGGTGCTGAATGAGTTAGCCGAACATAGAAATTTAACATGTAAAAATTTATTTATGCAAATTCCTGCTTTCCTAATTATTTGAGAAAAAAATATGAAAAACACAAATAATATAGAAATATAAACTACAAATGATAAGAACATGTAAAACTGTAAACAACGTGCAATTGTTATTTATTACTTATCAAAATAATTAGTACCTTGGAAACTTACATGGTCAATCTTGTAAATGAAAGTTTTAACAATTTCAAAAGCATTTTTTGATCCTTTAAGTAAAAGCTTTGATTATGTATATGTAAAAGCTAGATGAAATCTAATGCTTTTATCATTCGTAGTTTAATTTCTGTATTATTTTTGTGTCTTTCATTTTTACTCTAAAATAATTAGGAAAGCAGGAATTTTTACATGTTAATTTAATATGTTCAGTTAACTCTTTCAGCACCCGGTATATTGCAGTTGCATTTTGTTTTTTAATTTAATAATGATTATTAAAAACATTAAATTTGAACTCCCTCCCCCAAATCCGTAGTAGTTAAAGAGTTAGGCGTCAATTACTTAACTATATTTTTGTTTTTTACCTGCTTCGCAAAGAGATAAATTTTACTTCCAATCCTGTTCTAATTCGCAAAAATTGTGAAGGAACTTTCATCGAAATGGACTGGAATCTATCTATCTTGAGCATAGTAAAATGATTTTCAGTGCTATCGTCCTTGGTGTAGTAGGTGGGGTTTTCTCGCTTTTTGAACCACTACAGGCTACTGTGAATCCTGTGATACGCCACTGGTACCTAACTTTTATTGTCCTTTTCTCAGACTAACTATTTACTAGACAGAGCATAGCTATGCTAACACACAGGTTTGTTTTGAAGCAAATTTTAAGCATCACTGTTGGTAAACATTACTTGTTATTAAACAACGTCCAGTGGTTACGCCTATGAATTTTTATAGGTTAAATTTTACTTACTTATGTTTTAAAGATTTTTGATACACTCCACCACACACAATGCATTGCTTGCCCATTTTTTAAATTATAAATTCCACACACGACTCAATAACTAAAATAATTAATTCACTATGTTTAAAAAAATATTTCGTATTTTAACCACAACAAGTGGTGCGCATTTTTGACCAATTACAACTCGGGACTCGGTAAACACCAGATATGTAAACAAATAGAAAAATTTGCTTCAAGTTACGTTTGTATATGTTCTGTCTAGGTATATTTAGTCTGAGGTCCTTTTACTCCAGAGCTGTCCGTAACTAAAGTAGTTTACTAGATCTTCCAATAGATGTTCCTATCCTTTAGATCTTTTATTTTGTTTTTTCACTTACCAGCGTGACAATCTTCTGGGTTCTGCAGGTTCTCTTTCTTCTGGTGTTTTTTTACCATTCTGCATTTGCACAGTTGCAAAGGAAATTATAATTCTCGAATACATCTAGAATTTTTACATAGTATATACTTTGGAATTTTCTCTAACTAGCATTATATTATTAACTATATCTCATTATATAATCTATTATATCTATTTCATCTATTTCAGACATCAGCACATTCTTACCAAATACATAATATAACTAATTGTCAGTAAAGAAAGGAATTGAATTGAAAGAAAATAAAATGAATTCTACCTTACAAATTCGCAACAAATTGCTTAAAAATTTTTTACGATAAAAGCACAAACAATCAACTAATTTTGAGATACTTTCCATTAAAAATGTAATAATTTTGAATTTGTTTTAGGCAATATGGAAGAAGATGATTGGAAGTGGCACATGTACGACACAATCAAGGGCTCCGACTGGCTTGGAGATCAAGATGCTATTCATTACATGACCAGGGAAGCACCCAAGGCGGTAATTGAACTCGAAAATTACGGTATGCCCTTTTCACGTACCCCAGATGGCAAAATTTATCAACGTGCGTTTGGAGGACAGTCACTTAAATTTGGCAAAGGAGGACAAGCGCATAGGTGCTGTTGTGTAGCAGATAGAACTGGACATAGTTTGTTACACACTTTATATGGGCAATCTTTAAAATACGATTGTAATTATTTTATTGAATATTTTGCTCTAGATTTAATTATGGAGGAGGGAGAGTGTAGGGGCGTTGTGGCTTTATGCTTAGATGATGGTACTATTCACAGATTCCACAGTAAAAATACGGTAATCAGATAAAAAACAAATATACAAAATATAATTACTTTTGTTACAGATCTTAGCAACTGGTGGTTACGGAAGAGCTTACTTTTCGTGTACCTCAGCACACACTTGCACAGGAGACGGTACAGCTATGGTTTCACGTGCTGGATTACCTAATCAAGATTTAGAGTTTGTTCAGTTTCATCCCACCGGTATTTATGGTGCAGGCTGTCTTATAACTGAAGGATGCCGAGGTGAAGGTGGATACCTTATTAACTCCGAAGGTGAACGTTTTATGGAACGGTATGCTCCGGTAGCTAAAGATTTAGCTTCGAGAGACGTGGTTTCACGTGCCATGACCATCGAAATTCGTGAAGGTACTAAGTTCTGAAAGAAGTGATTTAATTAATAATTATTTAAACTTCAATTTAGGAAGAGGAGTAGGTCCCGAAAAAGATCACGTACATTTGCAACTTCATCATTTACCTGCAGAACAATTGGCTGCAAGATTGCCCGGTATTTCTGAAACTGCAATGATTTTTGCTGGAGTCGATGTAACACGAGAACCAATACCAGTGCTTCCGACCGTTCATTACAACATGGGCGGTGTTCCAACCAATTATAGAGGCCAGGTAAGAAATTGTCTAATGGCCGTAACTACAAATAGCACTATTTGTCGAATAAAAACAAAATTTTGCATTGTTTTGCATTGTAATAATGTCATTTTATTCGACAAATAGTGCTATTTGTAGTTGATGCATACGGCCATTAATCATTTAATTATTATTTAATTGTCTCACAATTTTTAGGTCATCAATTGTACAAATGGTGTAGATAAAGTGGTACCCGGATTATATGCGTGCGGTGAAGCTGCTTCGACAAGTGTACATGGTGCTAATCGTCTTGGTGCTAACTCTTTATTAGATTTAGTAGTTTTTGGACGTGCATGTGCAAAAACAATTGCAGAAGAAAACAAACCAGGAGAAACGATTGGAAAAATTAGTGAGGTAAGAAAATTTATTTTTAGTGTAAAAATGTTGTTTCATTTTTGTTTGTTTTTAGAATGCCGGCGAAGCTTCGGTAGCCAACTTGGATAAATTACGTAATGCTAACGGTGGCATCAAAACTGCTGATTTGCGTTTGGAAATGCAGAAAACTATGCAGAAGCATGCAGCCGTATTTAGAACACAAGAAACATTAGCAGAAGGTTGTAAATTAATGGAGTCATTGTATGGTAAATTAGATGACGTCAAAGTATCTGACCGCAGTCTTATCTGGAATTCTGATTTGGTGGAAACTTTGGAATTACAAAATTTAATGCTTAATGCCGTACAAACCATCGTAGGAGCAGAAAATCGTAAAGAATCGAGAGGAGCTCATGCTAGGGAAGATTACAAGACTAGGATTGATGAATACGATTACAGTAAACCACTTGAAGGACAACCAAAAGTAGAAATGACCAATCATTGGAGAAAGCACACTCTAACAACTATGGATCCTGACACGGGGAAAGTTACCATCACTTATCGTCCAGTTATTGACCACACCCTTAGTGATGATGTGAAAACAGTGCCTCCTGCAATTAGGTCCTACTAAATCGAGCAGTTGGTAATGAAGTGTTTTTGTTACAATTTTAAAAATATACTTGTAAGGTAATTTAGGCTAATTAAATTAAATGATTAAAATAATAATTGGTTTATTATTGTAATTTTCTGGCAATATGTAAATTATAGATTTTATTATGTTTGACGAGTAATGATTAATTTAGTATTACAGTAGAGCGTCGATAATCCGGATTAATTGTGACCGGACCCTGTCCGGATTATCGAAAAGAACCAAAAAAAGGTCGTTTGACTTCATAACAAAAGGAAAACTTGCAAAATCCGTTAATAATTCACTTTAGTGGTTAAATAATTGGAATAGATAAACAAAACCGTTAATTAATATGAACCTATAATGTATTTTAATAATGAAAGAATGTACATATATTTTTTTAGCGGTAAAACCACCCCGCCTAACTTGTCGCATCAACGCTCATTTCAACTTTTTTTTTTCACCGGAATTGAATCCGAATTATCGACGGTCCGGATTTTTGACGTCCGGATTATCGACGCTCTACTGTATTTTGAACTTACCGTCCTTAATTTTTTTTCCTTTACAGAATCTAAAGAAGTAAATAAAAAAGGAATTTTGCATAATAATGTAAACAAAACAGTAAGTAACCAGTGGTGCTTGTTTTGTTATTATTATAATTACTTGTATTATTTGCTAGTGAGAAAACGCTGTATTAGAACAAAATAGTATTTTAAAATTAAATCAGCAATATTTAAATATCTACAATTACTTCAAGAGTTGATTTAACTCCGAGTAGAGCACAATAATATTTAATGTTCATCAATGAAAAAATGTATTTACTTTTTTTATTTAGGTCATTTATTGTATACGTATTTTGTTTTTGTGTATTGCACATGTTATGTTTTAATGTAGATTTAGTAAATTTTAATTACATGACTTGGTTTTCTTAATTACCCACAGCAATAGTGAGTTTGGTACATAAATAAAAACAAGTCTTTCCAGCTACAAGGTTGATAAAGTGAACTAAGGTAAAAGAGTAAATAATTTTTTGTATCAAAATTGAAATTTTATTTAAACGTTCTTTGAATTGTTTCTATTCTTCGTCATCACACATTAAACTTGTTCCATCAAAGCTTTAAAACTTCTCAAGATAATTTAAATTTGCTTATTTTTTATTTTCTGATTTTTAAATTTTATCATATTTCTTGATTCATAATATTTTTTTTGTTTGATTAAGATGCGAATTAATTCAGCAGGTAATTTAGGCAGTTTCATGGTTGTTTGGAATAATGGTAAGTTTAATTTTATATTTTCAATTACCAGTACGAATCTGATGGGATCAGTATCACAGATAAAACCGTGAATAAAATCAAAATGTATAATTCGGTAAGACTTTTTGAAAAAAAAATTTTATTTTGTCAAGATCTGCAAAAAATAAAAAACTAATTTCTCTGAATGAAATGTCTCTGTAAATATACTTTTCAAGTTTAACCAGATAGATAGCAGTATAGGCAGAAACCTAAGAACTGCGGCCATCCGAGTTCCACCTTGTTTTTCTTTAATATGATGAACTGTTAAATGAAGAATTGCGTAATATAAATTATTTTCCGTCGTTTTACATGCAATTGCGAACATTACAACGAAATATACCTACTGGTGATTACAATTTTTTAACCAATGAGCAATAAGAAATTTCTTGATTCACATTATTAAAATTTAATAATGTATTTTGTATTTTAAATACATATTTCAAACTTATTTCGTACGCTCATTTGTGGGTATTTTGCCCATCCTTGGCTACACCCTTTGAACACGAGTCTACAAAGATTGCGTTCAGTAACGTTTTTTCACGAGTGGTACAACGCAACGTTTTATCTAATTTATCTAACAGTTGCATTATTAAAACTAATTCATTTAATTATTTCAAGAAAAATGTAATTTGGTCTAATACAATAAAATAACCCACTTACCCACTACGCTACTGTTTTTCGCCTTTAAATTAATTAATTTGTAGATAATTTCCGGAATGCTAAATTTTTGCAATATAATCATCATAAAAATAAAATTAAGATTGATTAATTAACCGCATCATTCTTGATATAAATGGAATCGTTCAACCCAACGACGCAACAAACTGTTTCGTCGGCCGGAAAAATTCGTCGGAAAATTTCTAAATAATATAATTTAAATGCCGAATTTGATCTGTAGGGAAGACCGGGTACGGTTGTGACAATTTTTGGATTCATTGTGTTTTGATAGTCATCCAAAGTTTATAGGGGTAAAAGGTTAATTAAATATTTTACAATGAAATAGAAGGTATATTTTTCAAATTTTAAGCAGTTGAGTGCATTTAACCGTTGTTGTTTTAGTTTTTGCTGTTATGGAGGTATGGAGGTTACACAAAGTTAAATTTTAAATTTAAACGTACGAAAAACTAAGTATTGGGTTTACTTGTTCCAACAAAATTTTGTTATTGAGGCGGTTGCTTGGTCCAGTTTCCCCTACATATTTCAAAATATTAAAAATAGTATTGCACAAAAATTTAAAAATTTGAAAGCATTATACGGAAAAGGAGGGGGGGAGTTCTAACGTAAACGTTAAAAAAATTATAAAAAAATCATTATTTTATAATGGAAAGTTTTTGTCTAACATTTTTGGCAATGCGATATAGTTCGAAGCATGGCATAATAATCGAAATGATTTTTTCTGCGATTAAATGATATAACCCGGATTTAACAAACAAGCTAGGTCGTATCGGAGATCATGTACACCCAGAGAAAAAATTTCAATCCAAACCTTAATCGCGCATCATTCTTCTAAATGTTGTTATATTTACTTCTAAATTGATATGCGATGGATTACTATTTTTTAAGATGTTTCTTTAAATTGTAAGGTATTTGCGATTTACATTAAGTGAACGTTATCACGCGGAAAAATATTAAATTAATCTAATGCAGTTTTATGATAAAGTAATTCAGAATCAAACTCAAAACAACAAGTATAACCGCCGTGTTAAGGCCATGCCACCAGCGATAAGGTAAATCGCGAGTATTATCAACAATGTTACCTGCCCTTAAGGAATCATAAAAAAAGGTCAAAGTAAATTTAATTTAAAAAAATAAGAATAATACAATAAGTAGAAAATCAAAAATTCAAAAAATTAAAAAAGACATAATTATTACATAACAGGTTTGGATTAAGACTATTTGAAATTATGAAAAATTACGACAAATTATAATACGATAATGCGATATAACGTTATTTCATGGTTATTATGTGATAATGTTATAATAATAATAATAATAATATACATTTATTAAGAAAAAGTACAATTCCTTAATTGGATGATTTCTAATAAGATTAGATTTTCAAACCACCCATACATAAAAATAATAGCAACATAAAAGCAGACTATAAATATAATATTTATTGACAGATTACATTATTTGTAAGCGGAGTTCATCTGTTAGATTACGTCGGAAAGACACCACACTCGCTGAGTTTACAAAGAGTCCTCGATGCACTTCTATAAATCTGCTCTTTCGAGCACGCGAAACACTGTTCAAACTTTGCTGTGGAATGAGAGGGTAGATCGAAGTTTCCCAAATCACGCAAAATCCGATCGTGGCATGTCGAACGGGGCCTAATCATGCTTCGTAGACAAACCGGTTCTCCACTTTTCCAGATTTTGAAAAGCAGAACTCCAAAAAGCAAAGAGAAGCGCTGGGCTACCTTTAGAATACCTAAATCTCGATAAAAACGGTTGACGTGATCATACCTTCGTAAGTCAAATGCAAATCGCAAACATGAATTCTGCAAGAGCTGGAGCTTGCGTCTATATTCTTGTGTGAGAAAACCGTTTTACACTGTAGAACAATATTCGATGTTTGATAAAATCGTACTACTAACGATCGACCACTTTACGTGGGGAGGTAATATTGTTTTGAATTGATAAAGAGATCTTAGTTTAAAATAGCACAGTTTAAGCTTTCGGTCCACATGTTGACAAAACTTGAGCTCACTGTCCAAGATAAGCCCCAGACTCCGAGCGGAATCGACCACCCTGACGACCTCATCGCCAATCGTTACAGCTGACCTTGCAACACTCAAAGCCTTCCGTACAAGCCACGGTTTACCCAAAATTATGAGTTCCGACTTAGTCGGATTTAAAGTCAGACCATTTATCAACGACCACATACGCACTTGTTCAAGATTGCGATTTAGCACATCAATTGCAGCATCAATGTCCGAGGGCAAACACGATACACGTATCCGAGAATCATTGGCATAGAGATCAAGATGGCAATCAGAATCAACCACTCCTACTAAATCAGTTGTATACAGTATGAAAAGCAAAGGAGCAAGGATGCTTCCCTGCGGAACGCCACGAGAAACCGTCAACGACTGAGATAAGTTTCCCGCTAACTCAATCATCTGGGATCTATCCCGCAAATAACCCGCCAACCATCTACACAGCAAATCATCACAGCCATAATAACGTAACTTGGCCAAAAGACGATCGTGAACAACGGAGTCAAATGCTCTGGAATAGTCGAGAAGTTCCAATATGGTGACTTCAGCCCGATCGACTGATGAAGCCACGTCAGACGTGAGCTGCAACAGAGAAGTCGCAGTGCTATGGTGGGGCCTGAAACCAGACTGGGCAGGCGACAAAACCTTGTAGAGTGCCAGGTGCTCACATAGAGCATCTTTAACAAGGAGCTCCGCTATTTTTGCAAATGGCGACAGGATGCTGATTGGACGGAGATGAGAAGGCTCCGAAGCCAGTGGAACCTTAGAAAGAGGTCTCACACAGGATGCCTTCCAAACAAAAGGCACCTCCCCGGTTCCAAAAGAGTGATTGAACAAATTACAAATCACCTCACTACAAAAAGGAAGAACAAGTCTAAGCATGCGAAGACTAATACCATCCGGACCAAGAGCATTAGAACGCAAAGCGCCAACAATGGTACTTAACCCCTCAGGAGTGACTTCGGGAATAAAGAGTGGCTGTATTCCCGGCAAAAACGAACCCTCCCATGCCAAATCAATCCCGGTGGAACCTCCAGGAACAGAGTCGAGAAAATACGCATTGATGAAATCAGGGTCATCACACAGATGAGCAGCTATTTGGTTATAAGGACAAGCATGCACGCCTCAAGAAGACAGACATTGCCAAACTTTTTTAGGGTTAGAGCGATGCAGCGAAAGCTGATAATTTATATAGCTCGCCTTCTCCCTCCTGACAGCCCCAGATAAGTACCTCTTCAGATCGCAATAACATTCAAAATCCACAGCAGCACGAGTACGTCTATACTTGTTGTACGCCCGCCTCTTCAACTTAGTCATCTCTCTGATTGTCCACGTAATCCAAGGTCTATCCCTCCCCCTGAAAACAACAGTTCGTACAGGAGCGTGAACATTAAATAAAGACAGGATCATATTATTCAAAAATTCGACCTTAGAATCGCAAGAGTGTAACTCATCAATGATGGTCCAAGGCAGGCAAGCCGCGTCAACCGAAAAACTAGCTTGATCAAAATTACCGAAATCACGATAAGTGATTTTGCGAGGCTCCTATACTGGCACAGACAGGTCCAGGCGACAATAAACCAAATAGTGATCAGTTGCTGCCAAAAGATCAACAATGCCACACTGAAGAGGAATTCGATGCTTATCAATACAGATCACATCCAACAGAGTGCTGGATGTTGCGGTAACACGAGTGGGATCAGTTATTATCTGATGAAGATCGAAAACATCAAGGATCCCCCGCAAGCGCCTCAAAGAAGGCGATGGGATGAGGTAATCAATATTCATGTCACCTAAAATGATCAGCTCACTGCAGTCACTACCAAGCAAAGAAAGAAACTCCTCAAACTCGCTTAGGCAAGAAAGAGCAACCGTAGGAGGTTACACCACCCCAACTCCGAACCCAATACCGTGGACTTTAATGCGAATCCATAGGTGCTCCAGGCCACATGCAAAGCGATGTCCCTCATGTAGGGTCTTAAATGAAAACGAATTTCGAACATAGAAAGCAACCCCTCCTCCACGAGACTCTCTATGTTATAATTATGTCTTTTTTAATTTTAGGAATTTTTGATTTTCTACGTAGGTATTGTATTATTCTTATATTTTTAAATTTAACCATAAAAACATACTCAAAACCACAAATTTACTTAAAATTTTTTATTTTGGGTTCTTTTTCCAAGTAAATTAACCTCAAAAAGACCTGCCAATCTTGCAAAAATTTAATTTATTAAAATCATATCATCCTTGAAGGACGAGCGAACTCTAAACTCACGGATCTACTAGATCTACTATCTACTTTACCGAATTAAATAAATTTCTGTTCTTCTCCAACCAAATTAAAGATTTATGGTGTATATAGTAGGTACTTACGAGTTGCTTGTTGCTTGCATTATTTTTGCATAAATTGTTAAAAAGTGGTATAAAAATGTGTAAAATAGTATATTCTGAAACAAGTTTGGAATTAGGCATATTCCGCACGAGGGAAAAGTTTGTCACCCGAGCCGACAGGCGAGGGTGACGGTTCACGAGTGCGGAATAGCCATTCCAAACGTGTTTCAGACTATACTTTCTATACGACTATTAAAATAATAAGCTGTATAAGTTTTGACCGTAATTAGAACTTGTAAAACTGAGAAAAAATTTTTGTGCGCGATCGATCTGAATTTTTGCACATGCTTTCCTACCGATAATTCACAGGGGAGGAGTTGCAGCGAGGGGAGAGAAGTTTTTGCTCAGTTTTTCGATATCTAACGCCGTTTTCGAGTTATCGCTAATTCAAGTTTGAGTGGCGGAAACGCAGCAATAACTCAAGAACGGCGCTAGATATCGAGAAACTGAGCAAAAAATTGTCCCCCCTCGTACACACCCTTTGTGAATTATCGGTAGGAAAATATGTGCAAAAATTCAGATCGATCGCACGCAAAAAAGTTTACTCATTTGACAAAGTTGATTTTTGTTTATAAAATTTGTGAATTAAAAACAAAGACAAATTGACATAGGTTAAATCAATAGTAAATCAAGAGGTTAAATTAAATGATAAATTTAAATTTATCCGTCTTTTATAATACGCGAGTAAATTTTTAACTGTCTTTTATAAATTGTAATCCAGGCACTTAAATATAATATTTGTTATTAATTTGACAGATGTGTAAATAAATTGAGTTCAAAAATTTGGTAATAGATGTCACTTCAAATAGTAGTCTATTCTTTGCTCTAATTGGTCTAATCTGTGCGAGAATAATTATTCTTTGCTCTAATTGGTCTAATCTGTGCGAGAATAATTATTCTCGTACCGATAATCGGTGCAAGAATAAAAAAAGAAAGAATGTAGATATTCTGTATTTAAAAATAGAATCAGAATGCCCACATTCTATGATAGTCGTATAGAAAGTAAGTTCTAGATACTATTGCCGTCCTAGAACGTAACTGTTCAACTGAGTTTTGTTATGGAGTTCATAGACACATTTGTAGGCAAGGGAGGGACTAAATGGAAAATGTTGAATATTTTTATAGCCAAGAAGTTAAAAAACAAGTCATCAACAACAAAATGTGGAAGTGAAAAATACTTCCCACCCCACCAAAAACAAAACCTGACTACGGCACTGCTATTAGACACTCTGTAAAGTCCCTACTTACCTTTCGATGCTAAGGGGCCGTCCATTAATTACGTGAGGTCAAAATGGGGGGGGGGGTCCGGCAAAATCTCACCAAATCTCATTTAAGGGGTACAAATTTAATTAAATTTGTTATAGTGCACCTTAAATTTACTTAGTATATTATTTTTCTCCTCTTATTTCACAGAAAAAATTTTTGTATTAAGTATTATAGAAGTATATCAACGCTTAGGTATTTGTTTAGTGGTTTGAAGCAAAATACATGAACATATCAAATAAATTTAATTATTAAAAAATTATAGAGTAAATCTCACGTGAGAAGATAGAGAGGGGGTCAGTCCCCCTCTGGGGACTTAGTCACATCTAAGGGGGTTAGTCACATCTCACCAAATCTCACGAAGGGGGAGGGGGGGTCTAAATTTTAAGAAAAATGCCTCACGTAATTTATGGACGTCCCCTAACTTGAAATGTCTGTTCTATAATATTCAAATAATCAACACATCTTCAAACCAACGACATTAATTTGATTTTAAACTGATATGTTATACAATAAAACTTTTAAAAGTAATTTTTTCTGTAAATATCAAACCAACTTGGGAAATGAACGTGTATGGTGATATCATATTCGATAATACGATAACCTATACAACAGGGGTGAACTGGTCATGCAGAAATCGAGAAAACTTTACTACACAAGCATGGTTCATCTCCCAGGGACATAACTTGGGCAGCCAAGGTACCAGCTTGGAATCGCTGAAAACAAAATAATAAAAAACTATTATAAAAGATAAATTATATATTTAAAAAAAATAGTTATTTGACAACAAAATAAATATTGTGTTTTATGGTTTTGGGTTAAAATTATACTTCTTTCGTAATAAAAATTTATTTACTAATTTTAACTAACTTTTTTTTACTAATTAGATTAAAATAACTAATTATTATAGAAGTTAATGTTTGACCTACACAAAAGTAGGTATAGTCAAGTGGGGTAATTGATGGGGACGATTTATGCATGTTCGTAAAGAATGTCAATTTTATTGATCATCTGAAATTTTTTCAAATTTCAAAATGGAAAGCTTAAAAGTGACGATATAAGCTTTAAGATTTTCTTATGAATCACTAATCACAGTATAGTTTAATGTATACATTCCCATAGTTATAGGAGTAATTCTAAACAGCTAACTATTGCTACTGCGTAATTGGTTTTCAATAAAATAATTTAGAAAAATGTGAACAAAATGTTCTCATTGATTGGATATGCTTTCACCAGTAATAAGTCGAAGATTCTAGATAGTTCGGGGATTTTTAAAAGTTAAACTTACTTAACTAACCTCTAACAACATTTTTTTTTATTAGAACATACAAAATATAAACAAAAATACAAAGGAATAACTATTAATTAACAAAAACTTTTTTCATGTACTGGAATTATGTCATTAAATTTATAAAACACTTCTTCATTTCTAATTTGAATTTAAGGATCAGGTAGAAGCCCTACAAGACAGCGCCGTATTTACGATTTTTAGGACCCTAGGCTGAATCTGTGGTGCGGGCCATACCTAGGGTTACCAAACTTCTTCTGAGCTAAAAGAAGACACGCCGCATTTTGTGGCGCCGAATGACCTTTTTTTTGGCTTTTTCCCTCAAAAAATAGGGAAAGGAATAATAAAAAATTAAAACACTTCAATTCTGCGTGAAAATCGGAAGAAATTTTCGACAGGGCCGCGGGTTGGTTAAAATAGAGGACATCCTCCTTCAAACCTGGAAATATATACCGGACAAGAAGTCAGCCGATAAAAAGCGGACTTGTCCGAGAAAAACCGGACGTCTGGCAGGCCTAGCCCTACGCCCTACCGGTTTTTTTTTTCAAATTTTATATAATCAGTCATACCACGAGACTTACCTATAACTTCTTGAACTTACTTCTTCTCATAATATGTACCTATATTCAGTATCGGATCAAGTTATTTCAGGGCCGGGTGCAGATTAGGTAGATGACGCCTTCAATACTAAATTATATTGTATAGAATATTCGCAATTTACCTTACCGTTGGTGGAGCTCATGACGCTACCAGATATCAAGAACATGTCGGCTCTATTACTTACAATAATTAATTGATGTGGTTTTGAGTTTAATTTTGAATTATCTTATCGTAAAACCGCGGTGAAATGATAATTCACAAAATAAAATACCAAAAGAATGAAAACAGAATGAAAATGAAACAAAACTTTCTATACCAACTATACGTATTAGATAAATTGGGTATTTTTCCACGTGGTGGCGTTCGTTTAATGTAAATCGCGATTAATCAAATAAAATCAAAATTTTTATTATTTGGCGGTGTTTGGAGGAATATGTAGAAAAAAAATAAAAAAATTTAGCAAAAAATACGGAAAAATCGATTATTTTTAATGACTTTTTTACAATTTAAGGGGACAACTTCTCCGCCAAATCAACTTTCCTGTTACAAATATTAACCTTTCACCACTCTAGCTTACCAGAAGAAATGCAAAGACTAAAATAATCGTTGTCATCCCTCCACATTATCGAAAAGTTATAAAAATAGATGGGGGAGGAATCTTCCGAAAACAATAGGTGATGGCGAAAAGGGGGTCATATTCGGATTCAGGAGATCATTTTACGTAATCAGCAAGAATGGTATTAGAGTTAAAAAAAAATTTTTTATTTGCAGACCAGTGCAGTGATATCATTACTTATTTTACTTTACCAATTAAATCAAAGTAAATATTAATTAAATCACAATTTGTGACTTCTCGTTTAGCGTTTCATGAGTTGTTCAGTTGATATGGCGTTCGCCATTTAGATATTTCTTTTATTTAAAATTTAATATTTTTTATTGAAAATTAAATTAACCCTTTGTTTTGGCGTTTTCTCAACTTTGGAGCTGGGTGCGACGCCATTGCAACTATGGTTTATCCGGCCCTGCCTACATTATATAAGTACAAGGTAGTGTGAAGTGTTTCGCAAAAAAAAAATTAATTTTTAAATTATTTTTACGGTTTCTCTTTAAACTTGTTCATGTTTGTGACTTTTTTCTATTTTAGTCTATTCAAGATTGAAATTTTTAAACATTTGTTTTTGTGGTGCGGGCCTTTTTGTGGCGCGGGCCTCTAGGCTGTAGCCTAGGTAGCCTGCGCTTAAATACGGCACTGCTACAAGATGTTCAGCAATAATACACTTGACAACATTTATTCCAAACAAAATAATCTGTTAGAATCGTCTTTGGCTTTCAAACACTTGGTTCTAGAAGAAAAGGAATTCTCACCCAATGCCAGTAAGTAAGGAAAAAGGATGACCTACAAGTTATAAGTTGTTTGATTGCTTACCCAGTCAACCCGAAATTCTTTTTCCTTACTTAATTCTAGTTTCCCGTTGATTAACTAACCTCTTTAACTACGCACAAATACTTGCCCAGAAGAATCAACATTTTTAAACTCCACCAAGATAACTGCATTCTCGATACCTTCAAGAATGTATGAAGGTTTGCTCTTCTTTTTAATATAATTAATTAAAATTATTAGCTCTTGAAAATAATATAAATAGAATTATCAATTTTGAGCTACAGGACACAAAATAAAACACATGTTTAAACGAGCTTTAAACGAGTGAATAAGTACCCTTAAGAGCTGATTAGATTTTGGTTAAACATTTTATTTTTTATTTTATTCTGCTCCATAATAATAATAAAAAAGTATTAATCAATAATCAAATATCCTATTTTTTTAAAAATTATTATTATTTAAAAATATGATAAAGTTATGGGGCATGGCTAATACATCCGATTTTTAATTTTGAGAAAGTGAGGATGCTGATTATACGATATAGAAACAAATAATAGAAACCCCAGAGAATTTTATAGAAAAAGAAAAGAAGAAAAGATCAGCAACAAAACAGAAATGAGAGGAATGAAAAATAAAGAGGGACATACGAAGTATGAAGAAAAAGAGATCAACAACATATGGAGAGAATATTTTGAAAAATTACTCAACGAGGAGACAGGAGAAAACACAATGGACGATAATACAACAATCCCAAATGAAGAAAAAACATTGAAAGAACCAACGTATGAAGAATTTTGTAAGGCGTTGAACTCGATGAAGAATAGAAAAGCACCGGGATTAGATGGCATAAAGAAGTAAAGGTGTTAAGAAGAATGTACGAACTAATGATGAAGGTATGGAGAGAGGAGATAATGCCAACAGAATGGAATATAGCAAAGATTATTCCAATATATAAAAAGGGAGACATGAAAGAGTGCAAAAACTACCGATGAATATCGCTACTGAACAACTACTATAAAGCATTATCGAAATTGATACATTCAAAATTGCAAGAATATGTAGACAAGGAGATAGGTGATTACCAACAAGGATTTCGACCTGGTAGATCAACAATTGATGCAATATTCATAGTGAACCAGATAATGGAAAAGTGCTACGAACATGACATGCAAATAGAGATGATATTTGTGGATTTCAAGCAAGCCTTTGACCGATTTAATAGAAGTAACTTAATCAAACTAATGAGAGAAATGAAAATACCTCAGAAACTCATACGACTAGTTCAAATGACCCTCAAAAAATCAACAGCGGTAGTAACAACAAAAAATGGAATAACTGAAGAATTCACCACAAACGTAGGAGTAAGACAGGGTGACGCCCTGTCGGCAACATTATTCAGTATCGTGCTGGAGGGTATTGTAAGAAGAATCGAATGCAATGGTACGATTAATAATAAAGAAGTGCAACTGGAAGCTTATGCTGATGACATTGTAATAATGGCAAGAAGACACAATGTATTGGCCGAAACACTAATAAAGATGAAAAAAGAAGCGGAAAAAGCAGGACTCCAAGTGAACGACTCGAAGACAAAATACATGAGGTGTTGTAGAGGAAGAAATAAAACGTTAAACGCAATTCGAATACAAGATTGTGTTTTTGAAGAGGTAAAAACCTTCAGATACTTGGGTATGCAAATTAATAACACGAACGAGAGAGAAGAAGTAATTAAAGATAGAATAATAGCTGGAAACAGAGCGTTTTATTGCAACAGAAAGCTAATCGTGAGTAAACAGTTACAAAAAAAGACGAAGATCAAAATATACAGAACCTTGATAAGACGTGTAGGTACATATGGAATGGAGATAATGTGTCTAACAACGAATGAAGAAGAGAAACTGCGGGTCTTTGAAAGAAAAATTGTGAGGACAATTCTGGGTTCAGTTAAAATTGGAGAAGAAACCTACAGAAGGAAAACAAATGAAGACATAGAACTAGAACTAGATGAAAGAAACATTGTAAGACACATTAAAGCAATGAGACTGAGCTGGTTTGGACACGGACTAAGAGCGCAAGAAAATAGTGCGATTAAGTGTGCGATGAAGAAGACCAAGAATGAGATGGGAGGACGAGGTGAGAAATGACCTGAAAATAATGAAGATTGGGAACTGGAAACAAACTGCTCTAGATAGACAACGATGGAGAAACATCGTGGAGGAAGCAAAAACACATAAAGAGCTGTAAAAAGAAGAGAAAAGGAAGGGGAAAAGAAGAAGATGAGAATGTAGTACCACTAACAGAAGAAAATAGGAACTAATCCACCCTAAAAAGCGATATTCCGTCAAGGAATGGAGTGCCGTAATGATGATGATGATGATGAGGATGCTGATTTATACCTGTTCAGATGTGGGTGGGGTCGCCTATAAATGACGGTGGCCATTTTCTCAGAATTTGGGACTCCTTCCATTTTTTGTATGTTAGTATTTTGTTGTTTTATGTTTTTTTTGTTTTTTTTTGTTTTTTTTTAATATTTGTCAAATTTCAATATTTTTAAAAAAAAGAAGACTTTACGAAACGGACATTTCAAAATCAGCAGATCTTTCGATGATACGCCACTGATTATTTCATATTTACCAAACACTACACTGTTAAAAATTTATGGAAAATTACAATGATTTTTGTTGTAAAATTTACGTTGAAAATCTATGTAAATAAATAATTACGGTAACGTTCGTGTAAAATTAAAAAATGTGTGTAAAATTAATAGCACAATGTAAATTGACTGATTTATATAATGTAAAATTAATTTCTATTCTGTAAATTTACAAAAATTTTGTGAAGTCACAATGATATAACTAGTATTTTTACAGTTCCCATATGAGTGCATATTACTTGGGTATGTAAAATTACATCCTTATGTATATTTACCTAGATTATCATAGGTCACAAAGTTCCCAATGATTTTCTATGTAAATTTACATAAAAATTTTTTACAGTGTATTTTATGACATTATAAAATAAAATTAAGCGATTTTTGTAAGTAATTATGTAATTTTTGATTTATGAGAAGACCTGCAGTCTGAAATCACCTCATGGTGTGATAGCTTATCTCTCTGTAAACACATTAATCTATTAAATTTACAAAAAAATCGCCTAAGAACCATGCGGTGCTCTTCGATTTATACTAAATAATATTTTTATTATGTATTAATTAATATTACAGCAAACCATGTTTATTTTTTACTGAGTTGACTTGAAGCTCAGATTTTTGTATAATTCGATACAATTTAATTGCAAAAATAATTTAAAAATTTTGCAGCATCAAAAATAATGTGCATGCTGAAATATTAATATTATTCTGTTTATAAGTAAAATTAAATTCAGTCTCAGTATTCAGGCTGCCAGAGATAACTTTTAATCTTCGACCTTTCAAAATTGATTAAATAATATTTCTATCCTTCTTCAGCTGTTTTTATAGCTATAGTTCTGTTACAATATGCAATAATTATTTACATTAATAAATTTATCTCAAATTTTATCATTTTTACTTTTATTGTATTATTTAGAACAGTTCAATTCTGAGCCTTGTATTATATAGTACTTTCTTTTCTACAAATTCTTTTTACCAATTGTGTGTTCTAATTAATGTTTGAACAACTTCATCAAACCTGTATGCATATCGCGCACATGACTTTGGCATTTTTGGGCCACTTTTGTCAACTTGATTCCGAAAACTTCCACAAAATCTTGACAAATTTAAATTATTGTAAGTAAAACTGTTTTTCTTTATATTTTGTAAAGTAGAATAAATTATATAGCTTATATTCCATCTCCAGCCGTTGATTTTGCACAATAACGGGTTAGAATCTAATTACATAGGAGACAATCAAAATCGGTAGTTTCGGTGCTATGGCTATTTGAGTATAAAAATTTAAAAAATTGCTTTACAGAAGGCTTAAGAGGAATGGTTTAAATTTTGATCAAAATTTTAGTAAACACGTTTCTTATTAGTTAAAATAATGTCTCCTATTATAACCTAAAAAGGGGTACATTATTTGCACGAATACCCTCATCCCCATTTATAAAAGAGCGCTCTAGATGTATTTTGCAGTTTTTGAGATCTAAATCATAAATATTACTTCTTTGGAAATTAATTAATAAACTTGTATCATTGATTACAGATATTGGCCAACAGCTGTACAAAATGTCAACAGTTTGTCACGGTGCATACCTTGCGATTAAAATTCGGCAAAACGAAAAGAAGCCAATGGAAGAGCAAGAGCACCATTTCGAACGAAATGGTTTGTCCAATTTAAATTTCTAAATTAAATTACTTATAGGTAATTACTTTTTAGTTAATACGGAACTAAACCCAATGCAATACAACAGCAAAATGATGAACGCAATTTGGGGATTGTACAACCGATATTCTGTGCATAACTTAAAGAAAAACATTGATAAAAATTTGCCATTTCCTGCAATGAACCAACAGATGTAAGTGAGGTTTAAATTTGTTTTTACATTTTTTAATCATTTTAATTTAGGCAATCTGTTGGTTCAACTGAAGGTGGTAAATCTCTTACCACTTCACGTTTATCTTTGTTGGATAACCTTTGGGCTTGTTTTGGAAATCCATACTAAAGGCTGTGTGTATAAAAGCCTATGTTAGTTTTAGCCTATATTACTCAATGGGATAAAATGTAGTAATCTCAATAGTATTCTATTTAATAATACTAGTATGCTTAGAATTGCATTAATATAATGTTATATTTTATTTAATATGTGATGCATAAATATTAACCGACATTTTTTATTTACTTTGATTTCCTTCGTACAGTCAAGTCTATTTTTCGAATAAAATATTAAGGTCAGGTTGCCCGACTTTTTTAGCATTTACAGTCTCAAATTTTGAATAAAATGTGAATTTTTAATTTGGTTTTTAATAAAGTGGCACTATACTCGCTGAAGTGAGGAGCAATGAGTAAAGTAGCCAATTTATCTTCAAAAATACAAAAAGAAATTTTTGCGCTTTCATGATGATCTTACACCCAATTTTTAACAGACATAATTTAGGATTAAAGCGTCATTCTGTATAATCGAGAGATTTATACATTTACGTAAAAATTCACTTTATGGGAGGTAACATATTTTTATGATATTAATTCAGTAAAGTGCAATGTGCTAGCATCGGTAAGTAGCGCTTGTTAAATTTTCAAGTTTTTAACCAATTTAGTACTTATATATGGTAAATATATAATCAAATACATCAAATTTAATGTAGTCTACTTTCTTCTGTAGCAAATCTTTTACATTTTAGAAGTATGTACTTACATGGGAGATGGGCAACTGTAAAAAAATTTTCAGTTTGTATCTTCTCCTCTCTAGCCTTCTCTACTATTTGAATTTCATCTGCAAATTGTAATTTAGAAGCTTCTAATATTTTTATATAAGGTTTTTTTGGTTTTTTTTATATTAACCATACATATTTTGTATTTAATTTAAGTAAATGTAGGGAAATAACTCTAGTAATTTTAAAATTTGTATAATATTATAAAAAGTCATGTTTTCGATTCCATGAAAGAACAGAACATGACATAACAGAACATGAAAGAACAGAACATGACAGAACAGAAAATGAAAAAACAGAACAATGAAAAAACAGAACCATGAAAAAACAGAACATTGACAAAAAAGAACTCTGAAAAAACAGAACACTGAAATAAAAGAACATTGACAAAAGAGAACATTGACAAAACAGAACTTTGAAAAATGAGAACAATAAATTTAAATAAATTTTATTTTAATTCACATAAAAATAAAACAAAGATAATAACAACAAAACAACCAAAGTCAATAATAATAAAAACAAATAATAAAAAATAACTGTAAATCATTGCAAGTTTGCCATGCGCCGCAAGAATCTCAACTTATCATCATAACTTTCGTATTCCTGAACCACGGCTGCCACTTGTATGCCAAGATTCTCATACTTCTTCTTTCTTACTTCTAGGCGGCCAGTTTGTGCATTGGCTAACAACAAACGTTGGCAAGCAATGTCACGCTGCAATCCATCCAAAAAATTCCATACACTGGGATGGCTGCAGTGAAATATGAAATTTAAAGCATTGTGAAAACCTTCACAACAATTTGTGGTTTTGGGGCTATTTTCTCCAGCGGCTTCGAAATGGTTCCACAACGCGATAGGAAATTGAGGTGATCTTCCTGCAACGTCAGCTATGTATGTGGAAAAAAAATACGTCAGCACATCGTTGTAGCGATCATCGTCGGGAAATGTCGCAGCTAGATTGTCAAATACGGGCCGCACTTCTTCTGCTGGAATAAACGACAAAGCAGCCAGAGATTTCAGTTTTAACTTTACATCAATGTCAGACTCAAATTCTATTTTCAAGCCTGCACTGTTAATTCTTCGTAATAAACTTTGGTTTAAGTGGAAGTAGCAACCTTTGATTTCTGCTTCCGGGAAAGCAATCCGAGCAGCACAAATACATGCTTTCTCAAAATCAATCAAAATTTTCTGGGGTGCAATGTTGGGCACTAGTTCTTTTCGTACATTACGTTCGTCGTACGTCGTACATTCGCTGGTACGTATTGCTATCTTTCTTTTGCAACAAGAAGTAAACGCAAGGTGGATAGAAGTTGCCGACCTTAGCATGCCACGTATATAGTTGGTAAAACATGCTGGGGGCTTTGTCAAATGTTCCATCTCCAAATATTGTATCCTTTTCTAGTTCTGCTAGCAGCTCACCATTCCCAATTACTAGCATTCTGTCTAAATCATCCACTCCTGTGTCGTACAAAATTAAGTCCGCGTAAATGTCCGGGATCGCAAAATTTGTCGTGATTGAATTTGGAATATGCGCCGTTTTCTTGTGATTAAACAAATTTCTGGTCAATGAAGAATGCTTTGGCAAATGTTCCAATACATCGGAACTAACACCAATTAATGCATTAATTACCTAATATATTTCGTGGGGTTGCTCCAATTGCTTTCATTTCTTCCTTCATCTTGGCCTTAATAATATTGGCCTGCGCTACTTGTGGGTTGGAATCATGACTATGTAGTGGAACCGCACCAATTATCTGTTTAAAGACTTTAAAAACGCCTTACATTTGGTCGAAAAGTATACTCTGCATCTCCACGTGATTACTCCACTTTCGTTCTCTCTGTACCTAGTATATTCATACCCCTGATACAAAAGAACTCTATTTCCTTTCTGCGTCAATGAATATTCCATTGTTTGATAAAATAATACAACAAGTAACAACAAATAAATAAACAAAAAATAAATTAAAAACAAATATAATTTAATTTTAGTTTCTGAAGCCGGATCTCAAACAAGTAGTTAGTAATTTATGTTCTCATTTTTCAAAGTTCTGTTTTGTCAATGTTCTCTTTTGTCAATGTTCTTTTATTTCAGTGTTCTGTTTTTTCAGAGTTCTTTTTTGTCAATGTTCTGTTTTTTCATGGTTCTGTTTTTTCATTGTTCTGTTTTTTCATTGTTCTGTTTTTTCATTTTCTGTTCTGTCATGTGCTGTTCTTTCATGTTCTGCTCTTTCATGTTCTGTTCTGTCCGGTCACCCATGTTTTCCTATTTATTGGAAATTGGAAAGTTATGATGAAGTGATGAATCAATGCGATCTTCAGGCCGCACAACATAGGCACACATATTATTGTACACATCATCTAGTACTAGAAAATCATGGCGGTCAACAGTTAGTAATAATTTACTTTCGCTTTGCCTCCCAGCCTAGACCGAATATTGTATACGTTTGGATTGTCTGGCTTTGGATTATCGATAAATTGGGAATATAATGTTTTTATTAGTTCAAACCTAGGACTTATCAAAATTTTTCAAGATAATTTTAAAGCCGAAAACGCAAATTTGCTAATATCTTTTTAAATTTTTGTCTTTACGGGCAAATTATTGCTACATTCATCTATTCATTTATTACCGTAACTAAAGTGGAGCAATCGGGACAATATGAGGGTAAGGTGGCAAAGAGGTACAAACGGCTGCCAAGCTGTTACATTTAAAAATTCAGTTAAAGAAAACAGAAGTGCCTATACAAAAACAAGGTTCTTCGATTAAGTTGAAGGGCTTAAAATGTTTAATTTGCACTGAGCGTAACATAGATTAGCTACTGCACTGATTTACAGTTTTGGCATCCAGCGGTCACCTAGTTGACTAGTACAATACAAGAAAACCATTGGTTTTTCTGAAATAATGATTGATACAATCAATATTAATACACATTTTTCAATCGGATTTAAGCAGCTATGTAGTATTTAAATGATGAAGCGTTTTTGAAGCAG
Organism: Cantharis flavilabris; assembly: GCA_949152465.1. Lineage (NCBI taxonomy): Eukaryota > Metazoa > Arthropoda > Insecta > Coleoptera > Cantharidae > Cantharis > Cantharis flavilabris. The sequence goes on along the minus strand of OX424438.1, from coordinate 32,165,069 downwards.
AAAACTACAAGTAAAAGAGAAAGATATAATATTATAAATGGTAAAATGGTGATTACAAAATAAATCAAATAATTGTACACTTAAAAAATTTAGTAATAATGTCATTAAATTAAATTAAGGTAAGATCGATACTATTTGTTCTTGTGGTGAAGCAAGAAATTTGAAAAAAAATATAAAGGTAGCGCCTAAACACCAGCAACTTTTGAAACCAACCTATCATTTATTGAACACTACCATCCAACTTAACGGAACGTGATCGCTATTATTATTTATTTATAAGGTTGGTCATAGTTTATTATTTTTTAAAATACGAAATTGTTGTTGTCTTGTTGATTTATTCTGAATAATTTCTGAAATAAATTATTTAGGCTAATGTCGTGCTAAAATTTTGTTAAATAAAATGAATTCTACAACATTACGTGGTGTATTTCCAGAACCAAGTAAGCAAATCGCCGTTCAATTGACAACCAATTTATAAATTATTTAACAATATAGATTTTTTAGAACCCGTTTACAAGAGAAACTTTATCAAGGAAAATGTCAAACACATTAAACACATGCAAGGTCTTTTAGAAAATCCGGGAGTTGGGGAAGATAGATTTAGAAATAAACCAAATAAAACGACTTCGCAGACTCTGACTAAATCAGGTCATGCCATCCAAAATTCTCAATCACTTTCACGTTGTTTACAGGGTTCTAAATCTGCTAAAGCGTCTAAACAAAAAATTGAATTTGAAAAAGGAAAAGGTGATGCACGGAACTGTCAACATGGCAATGTGCCTGTCAAAAGCTTCGAGAAGCACACTAATCGGGGTGTACAAACGGAACGTGTCGAAGATATGAAGAAGTTGTATGAAACTGGAATTATAAAATATCCTAGTCCTGCTCTAGTCAAAGCCATAGCCATCAGATCTAGTGCTAAAAAGAAAGATGATACCAAGGGTGATCAAGATGGCAATGTTACGAATTCCAACAATCAAAGTTTGAATGAAAATATGCAAAATTTAGGTAAGTACAGCTGTGAAATCGATTACTTAAATTACTAAGCATTTCTTGCAGATTTAAACGAGGAACATCACGATTATATTAAAGAAAATATTATGGCAATAAAACAACGAACTGGTAGACTTGATTCGGCTCACGAAACGGCCCAGCGCATTCATCCGCGCGGTTCTCTACCCAAATACTTGAAAGATCGTAAGGAGAAAACGGAAGTTGAGGTGGACACCGATTGCCCTGACGGCCACGTGCTGCTACCTGAAGAAGAACGAAAGGAAACTCTGAAAGTTCTAAGACAAAGCTATGCAGATCGCATTCAAGAACTCAATTCGATGCCCGTAAGAAGTGACACCTTACGCATGCGAAATCGAAAGATGGCCATCGAGGAGGAGTTGAAAAAAATAGACGAAGGTATTAAAGTTTTTCAACGTCCTAAGGTTTTTGTAAAAATTAACGCATAACATTTAATTGTAATGCCTAAATTATTGTCCGTCGTGATACACAAATATATTTATTTTAAAGTAATGATGCACTATGTACATACAAATTATAGTATTGTTAAAGATACAATTAATTGTTCTATTTATTTATTGTTTTCAATAAAATTTTACATATTAGAAAAAACATTTTTTGACACTATAAGAGAGCAATTTGTTCCTAAAAGTAATGAACACAATAAAAACTATTTTACATATTTACAGTGAAACGGAAAAGATCACATTTTAACAAATTAATTTTTAATTTTGTGTGCAAAATTGCTTTCACAAAATGATAAGGATTTGTTTCTGAATTTCTCTTCCTCTTCTAAGTACCAATTTTTTATATTAAAATCAGGAAAAAAAATACCAATTTCCTTTTCTACAGATTCAACAGAATCTAAAAATATATTCAATTAAAAATAAACCTAAGAGGGCAATTTATATTACCAGATCCATGTGTTGCATTTCGTGTATCGGACAATCCATATAAACCCCTTATTGTGTTAGGTTGTTCGTACTGAGTTTTAAAAACCTTTGTTGGTCCCATTAACCGCCTCCATTCATAAATTGCATTATTGCGAGCTAATATATACAAATCGGATGATCCACTAGAACAAAATTGTTTCAGTCAAATGAACATTTTTCTCAAATAAAATCATACCTGGTCATAAAAGTAACCAATCGATTGTAAAAAAATTTTTCTTTGTGTTCACTATAAAAGTTTTGAGCATCTTGTAACGAAAACTTATGTCTTTTCGATCTAATCACTTTAAAATCTGAGTTTAAAATTATTTCTCTAATTTTATTCAAAACTATTGGGTTTTTTAGAATGTGAGGTTTTAATATAGCAAATGTTAGTTGTAATTTATTCATATTAAAGGTCTTTCATTCCACCTCTAATTCAAAAAATTCTGCACAATAACCTAACTTTTCTGACTAGGTTACAATAATCAGGTACGCACTAAGGATATGGCTAATTGCGGGGGCCAATACTTTGGGCATAGGTTTACGTCACAATAAAGATAAACCTTTTGAAATTGGGCCTAATATATTTGAGATGGGCAGAAGTATAATAAATTTATAAATAAACTCATAAAAATACATTATTGAAATAAAAACCTTGCTAAAACAATTTTTAACAGTCAATAGTAGGTTGTGGCATTTTCATTTGTTCAGACTCGGATACAGAATTTCAGTTCGATTTTGCTTATCTTCCAAAAAATTTGTTCTAATAAAAGAGTTTCATGAGGTTTTCACCACCATGATTATTCAAAAACGATAAAATGCACTAAATTGCAACAAATTTGAAGAGTATTTCATCGTTTTCATCGTGAAATATTTAATCCCCCCCCCCCTGGAATTTTCCGCTTTTGACCAGAAAGCCTGCTCTGCTTATTTAATTATTATAGTGACGTTTGCTTGGTTTGGTGCGGTTCGTGCGGTTAACCAGCCTGCATACGTCAAACGTCAATGGAACTGTGATTATTATTTTTGTCGAATTTTACAAATGATACGCATAAAGTAAAAATAATTTCTGCAATAATTTATATTTTTAAATTGTGAAACAACTCAGGGTAATACATCTACGTTTTATTTTGCACGCTAAATAAAATATCGCGTTTTCTTCATCTTCCAATATCGAAAAAATGCCGACTATAAAGGACGTAAAACCAAGCACAAGTAATGAAGCAGTGGATTTAGATGAGGATGAAGCTACTAAAACTATTGAGAAGATTTTTAATGATATCAGCAAGACCTCTGCGTCAAAGCAAATCATCATGGGAGCAACAACGGGATGGTAAAAATTTTGTAACTCCTTATTTTAGTATTTAACTTCTTTTGTGTTGCATTAGGTTAACTGGTTTTTTGGCAATGAAGGTTGGAAAGGTTGCTGCTTTTGCAGTGGGTGGCGGAATCATCTTACTTGAATTTGCAAACGAATTGGGTTATATAAAAATAAATTGGAATAAAATATCCAAAGGTATCGATAAAGTGAGCGATCGTGTAGAGGAAAAGATTACTGGAAAAGAACCAGGGTGGATGGATAAGGTAAGCCTTGACCATACTAATTTTATTTGTGCAATTATGTCGTTAATTCAGAAGCTTTTGAGTAGAATTTAATTTAAATCCACGTTATTTTAGGTGTCTATATTTTCACGTTCTAACAGTTCGTTTAGCGGCGGCTTTCTTGGTGGATTTTTCTTAGGTCTCGCTTCCCACTAATGTACAAATTGATTTAACCGATTTTATGAACCTATCCTGATTTGTACATAGCTTATTTTATTTTGACATTTTCTCTAAAATAAAATAAAATTAGATTTATGTGTTATTGTATTTGTTAGGTGGAGCGTTTTGTCGATAAAAAGGTGGATAAAGCCGAGGATTTGGCAAAGAAAGGGAAAAATAAAGCCAAACACTGGTACTCGTCTATGAATGGTAACTCCGAATATAGAGTAAAAGATATTCACATTTTCTCTATTTCCTTTATTGCTGGCATAGCTCTTGGAGTTGCAACGTCTTAAATTATTCACTATTTGTAGTAAAAATAGTGCCAGTTTATGTTTAATTTTTATTTCGAATAATCTCGTAACGTGATGTTTGGCAGTATTTATTGGCTCTATTTTTAGAATAAAGTATAATGTACACAGTTATCGTAAAAAAAAAGGATTTTACAATAATTATTGTTAATTTGATTTTAATTGAATATAAATATGTACATACATGATTATTTAAATTAGGATTATAAAAAAAAATATTGTTTATGTAATAATTAATTTGTGAAAAATTTAAATTTTGTTAAAATTTGTGCATTTATTTTGCTTGTTATTTTTCGTGTATTGTCTCAAATAAATTATCAGTTGTTGTCCTTGGTAATGATTATTTTCCTACATATAATCTTAGGTTTGGTGATGGCTCCTTTGTATGTTTTTATTTTATCATATGCAAATAACTGCAAGGTTGGGCCAGGCTTAAATAATGGTAACAACTAATCTTGTTGACTTTTAGTTCAGTCAATTTAGATCAATTTTCGGCAAATAAAAACATTAATCGGTAAAGATCTCAATTTTGGTTCCTGTTAAACATACTAAAAGTCCCCATCGAAATCTGTTGCGCTCGAGCCGCCATCTTGAAAAAAGGTACAAGTTTTCAGTTTTATGTCGATATCTCGGCAACTTGTGCCGATAACAAAAAAAAGTTCAAGTAAAAATTGTAGTTTATTAAATTTTATTCGAAAAAGTTGATATACATTTTTTTGTATCTCTAATACTTTAGCTGTAATCCGACGTTGCATACTGAAGGTCTTTATGCAGATTTGTCGTTTCAATGCAGTTAATTTATTTTTTCAGGGTGGTAAATCCTTCACTTTTAACACTGACTATTTCTCCAGTCCCAAGAGGTATAAGAAAGATATGCATCGCATAAAGTTTTGTCATTAATAAGAATAAGCATGAACATCGGACATAATGCAACTCCCTTCTAAAGTGTCTAAACTAAAGAAAAGCTCAAGTATTGGAGATACAAAAAAATATTATGTCAACTTTTTTGAAAAAAATTAAATAAGCTACAATTTTTACTTAAAACTTTTTTTTTATCAGTACAAATTGCCGAGATATAGACAAAAAACTAAAAAAGTTTATCTCTTTTCCAAGATGGTAGCTCGAGCGCAACATATTTTGACGGGGACTTTTAGTATGTTTAACAGGAACCCGTAATAAACATGTGTACCAAAATTCAGATCTTTACCAATTAATGTTTTATTTTTATCTAATTTTACTGGACTATAAAGTAAAGCTAAAGTATTGGAGATACAAAAAAATGTATATTAACTTTTTCGAAGAAAATTTAAAAAACTACAATTTTTACCTGAACTTTTTTTTTGTATCAGCACAAATTGCCGAGATATAGACAACAAAACTAAAAAAGTGTACATTTTTTCCAAGATGGCGGCTCGAGCGCAACAGATTTCGACGGGGACTTTTAGTGTGTTAACAAGAAGCCGTAATAAACATGTCTACCAAATTGTAGTAGTCTACAAAAGTGTAGATTTTTATGACCAATATCTCAACTATTAATTTCTTTTTAAATTGTAGTTTCTAAATCTGAAGTTTAAACTTCAGATTTAATTCAAGTTTTGTGGATCGGTCAACTAAACTTGAATCGTAAGAACACGCCTTAAGAGTCAACTAAAACGGTTTTTAAAATTTTTTCAAATTCAAATATTTCTTTTACCGTTATTTTTTACAGATTAATGTTTTCATTTTATCTAATTTTACTGGACTATTAACATTATAATTTTTTAAACATTTAATAAAAAACCTATTTTTAATAAGAACTTGCATTACAAAAAAATAAAGAAATCGTTAATTCAAAAACCAGTCAAGTAAAAAGTATCAACTTAAAATAATGTAATTTTTCTTTCACTGACATCGTTTTTCATTCTTTTAAATTTGCCGGCAGCAGTTGACGCTCAAGATATTTTTTGTGTTTTATTGATGTTTCTAAGTAAATTTTAATATTTATAAAAATAAAATATACATAATAAATTTGCGATTACGAATCATCACGTTAGATTTATTGTAGGTAATTAGGAATAATTTGAAGTAGGTAATGAAATTATACAGTAAACAGTAATTTTAGAAAAGTGACATCCAACTGAAAGCCAGGTGTGCTTGGTTGATGATCAAACCCAGGACCGTGACTAACGGTTATCCTAGCTAGCCACAAGATAAGATTTATTTGAAGGATTTTTTACAATTTAAAAATATTAAACTTTCCAAATGTTGTCTTCTGTACGAAGCATGCATTTTGGGTATATCTGCAGTGTGGTAGATGTCTCCATTTAGCATAAAAATTGTTTTCAATCAAGATATAATTTATTTCATACTTTTATAAAAAAAATTCATAATTCTGTCTTCAAAATAATTAAAATAAAATTTATAGTTATGCTAATGTGTTTAGAACCTCATTGAATGTTTGCTCCCTTCTCTCAAAAGTCCTTATCAGCCACTATCGATTGATTCTATAAGTTTTCACATTGCTGAAAATTTACAATCCATCGCAATATTATACATAGTAATTTCTGCATATTTTTATAAAATTCATTACCAACAGTGGTCATAAGTTTTTATTACAATGTTAAACAAATAATAAAACATAAATAAAAACAGGTAAAATAAAGAAAAACATTATGTCGTGTAATAAATTTAATAATTTACTACACCAACAATAAAAATATGCTTTGCCAAAATTTATGAGCCAATTTCTACCATCATTATTCCATTAAATATAAAATTTTATTGACAGGTTGGTCAATTATTGCAACCAACTGGATCTACTAACGTAAGACCATCTATACTCTTCTCTAAGGTTTTCGACTGCATTTGTTCTAAGTATTTCTCAAATGAATCATGTAGTTCCACACCTGGCTTACCCACAAGATGAGGCTTCATTTTGAATTCTGTTTGCAATTTATCCAAAGCAATTCTATCGTTATAACTGCAACCAGTAATACTTTCAAATAATTCTTCTGCTGTCAATACGTCTGGCACACCCTTGTGTTCAAAGAACTGAAATTCAAAATGTATAGTTACAAAACTGCATAAAAGATAAACTTACTCGTGAAATATTGGTACAATCTCTAAACAAAAAATGTAATGCATCCATACCATCCAATGTTATCGATTGTCCAACATCGATAAAATAACACAATTTGTTATACCACAGTATATTGTATTCAGATAAATCGGCATGAACCAAATCTGATATTTCATAAAGTGCTTTCATTGATTTAACAACCTAAAAAATGTAGTAGTTAGTACCAATTAATCATGAGTCCTCTCAATTTACTTGTTCGTAAGCTGAAATATATTCTGCTTTGCTTAAACTGGCTTGCTTCAATTTAGGTGCCGGGATATTATTTTCACCAATAAAAGTCATAACAACAACGTGATCTTTTATTGCGACAACTTCTGGACATGGAATTTTTGCTTTAGCAAGTCGATGAAGATTGTGAGTCTCTTTTGTTGCCCATATGTTTATGATTTTACGAAGACGTTGGTTACCAACTTTGCCTTTAAAACGATGATCATTCTTGATATACTGTTCGCGATTTTTAAATTCGGCCAATGTCGTTTTGAAAACCTTGAGTACGCATTCTCTCGAGTCGGCCATGTCTGCATGTATAACTACAGCTTCTTTACCAATACTGATGACACCGTTAACTCTCTCGATTGTTTGATTGTTTATCATTTTGTAGAGAATAAGTCTCGTATGTTCATCTAAACCAAACACTGCAGTTGCTTGATCTTCCTTCTTATCGATCATTTTGTGTTGCCTTTTACTTTGTTCGTTTTTCGAATGCGCCCTTAACCTGTTAGGAAAAAATTATTATGACATCAATATTAATTATTACAAAGCATTCATTCCTTACTTATTAAAAACTTGATTTGATAACTGAAAATCGAACGCACCTCCATCCCCCGTTTCAAATTCTGGTGGAAAATTCATAATTTTGCAAACATTTTTTTGTCCGTTTAAAACTATGTCATGTTTGGTTACCATATTGCCGCCTTGTTTCATATATCCACGTGCTGGTATTTGATCGATCCTTCTATTAACTTCATCGAAACGATCCCAATCACCATGTTCATCATCTTCTTCCTCTTCCTCGTCACTGTTGTTTATAGGTTGAGAATCTTCGGTTTTATAATTTTTAAGTGAAATTCCAACAGAAGACGTTCCATTCATTTGATTTTCCACACGATTTATATATTGGTTGTATTCCAAATCGTATTGCTTTTGCAATAACAAAGCAATTGCCATATCTGATTGAGCTTGTTCGTTCTCTGCCGATGAGGACGCGATGGCATTTTGCTCCACTAACGACGTATCGATAACAAAACTTTGTGAAGCTTTTTCGTCTTCTTTCTTTTGAAAGTCTCTTGCAATTTCTTCCGACATTATTTCTTGAAAACTTGTAGGGGCAGGTTTTTCGATTTTAGCCCAAGAAGCCATCTTAACGTTAACTAATTTATAATCACAATGAATATCACATTAACAAATCACTTTATATATAAAAACAATATATAGGTCTCTATGTACAAATATTGTGTAATAAGGAGCAATAATAATCAACAATCAGATGTTCGTCGAAATTCTTCTCAAGGTTACGTCGTTACGTCACAGGATATAAAAATAAAAACCCTATGTTGCTACAGAAATACAACAGTGGCGTAACAATAAATCACAATGAATTTATAACAAAAAAAAAACAAATAATTACCGATTCATAGGTGTCAATTAATTTAAAAATCTCATTAATTTCACTCTCGATCAAAATTGAAAAATTTGACGTAACAGCACTGTCAAAAGTTTACAGGAAATATTTAATTGCATTGTCGTTACTTGCATTAATATACTTGATTTTATTTTTGGAAGTTGAAAAGTTCACAGAATAGACAACAATGATAAAATCATCCCAAACACAAGACAATAATTATTTCTATAATTAGGTAAGAAATTTGCTTTTCTGCAGCGTTGCACACAAGATTTTGAATATGAACTTAATTATTTATACTAGCTTCTTAAATATTTGATCATTTGGAAGGTAAAACAATTATATGTCTCCGTTGTCTACATGTTAAAAATAATACAATAGCAGTACAGTAGAACCCCGATTATCAGTGAAGCGGTTTACCCGTGGCCGTGTTATACATAGATTACCGTGCGGCGGTTTAGTGTATCTTTTTGTGTTATACCAAAGAGTATACATAATATGAAATTTTGCTGAATTTATTGTTTTGTACAATTGACATGTACAAAATGTACTTAAAGTGATAATTACACTTACAAAAGGTAAACAAACACTTACGCTGGAAAGAGTGCCTCTTCCTGTGAAAAGAGTGCCTCATCCTATTTAATGCCACGACCCTTTTCATAAATAATTTTGATATTTTGAATTATTTATTTAAATTTACGCTCGTGTGGATTGTATATCACTCGGCTGCGCCTCGTGACATCCGATCCACCTCGCATTTAATAAGCCATTTAAACCTTTTGTTTAATAATATACTATTAATTAGAAGTCAAAAACAAACAAAATTATCTGATTTCTTCAAATAGAACTTTTTAATTAATATGTTCCTTGTTTGTAATCTACTATATAAAGCATATCTTGTAATATTAACAAAAAACGTCAATTATTTTTATCCGTGTTTTTCAATTATCCGTATAGAGCACGGTCCCAGTCTGCCCGGATAATCTAGGTTATACTGTATAATAAACCTTCCTATACTTCAGTCTCCTCAGGCTATTACTTTGTTTTTATAAATGATCTTTTATATTCGAACTAGTCCAATGTGTTTGTTACAATACTAGATCTATTAACTTAAAAAATTCTTAGTTATAAAAATATGGACTACTTTTATTAACAGTCATAAAAATTTATATACAATTAAAATTAGCAAAAATTACTTTGTTAAAACATCTAACAAAATAAATTTAATGCTCTTACCAAAATACAATTAAAAATCAGCAGAACAAGAATATTATGATTAACAATAAGACTATTTACATAAATATAAATGTAATAACAATAAATATTTCTGGATTAAAACTTTTTCCGTTATTAAAATTTATACTTTTGAAGACGACCACTGCAAAAATTAAAATAATTTAAGATAAAAATTTATAAGATTTTAAAAACACATTTCCCTAGTAGGTGGTTTTTCGGGAATTTTTCCAAACTCAAACTCCGCACTTTGAAAACTTTTGATATCATTTTCACTCAAATCTTCCAATTTTGAATAGGTACGAATGTCTTCTTCCAATTCAGGAGGAGGCTTACTCTGATTTCCAAATATACTGCTAGTTGGTTTAGAATTATTTATAAATAAATTTTGGCTGGAAGCCTGAATATTTGGTTGCATTTGAACATTATTTTGTGGAGCAACATTTGGTACAATCGAAGGTGTTGTTGGTTGTTGTAAACTAAAATTAATTCCACCAGTAGGCTGGGTGTTGGGCTGAGCACCGAAAATCGATGGTGGATTATTTTGAGTTGGAGTAGGAAAGGAAGAAGCACCTTGAGGTGGAGCAAATTGGTTTAACGGCGCTGGCGCTACATTTGTTTGATTATTTGCAGCTTGATAAGATCCCAAAAATGAGAAGCTACTAGGTTGATTTTGTGTGGGTAACGGTTGTGTAAATGCATTGTTTTGTTGAACACTTCCAAAAGGAGGTTGTACTGTGTTTCCAGCTTGCACACCAACACCACCACCAAATATGGAATTTTGCTGAACTCCACCACCAAATATCTTTGAAGGTGCTCCACCACTACCTCCAAAAATTGAAGAAGTTGGATTTGCAGGTTGTTGATTTTGAGCAAATAATCCTTGATTTTGATGATTTGCTTGACCAAAAATGCTATTAGAACTTTTCATAGGAGAAGTTTGATTTGCTTGTTGTTGATTTTGAACAAACAAACCTTGATTTTGCTGTTGATTAGTTTGACCAAAAATGCTATTAGAACTTTTAGCGCCGAATGTGTTTGATGAAGCAGGAATTGAATTATAAATGTTACTAATGGTTGCAATTGCTTCCTGTGATGGATTCTGTAATGATCTGATAATAGAGGCAGCTTGTTGTTGTGCTATTTGTAATTGTTGTAGCTAAAAATGAACACAATTAGATTTGTCTTGGATTATTTTATAATTCTAAATCAAAGTAAGCAAATTTACTTTTAATGACGTAGTGTAATTCAAATGGAAATTCCTATGTAAAAGGTTCGATGACACTCGAGTGCAAATTTGTTTGATGTAATTAATATGTAAATTAACAAAGGAATATTGAAGTATACTTTCGAGTATAATATAAAAATAATTCCAATTACTTACAAATTGATCTAAATTTCCTGTAATTTGTGCTGTGTAGTAACCATAGCGCACTTCCTCAAAACTTCTGTCTTCAAATCCTTGAAAATTAGCTTTTTCTTTAAAAGGCGCATATGACGACAGCAACCATTGACCGCCTTTCTCAGCACTTAACATATCGGTGGTAACAGACTGAATTAGCATATTTAAGTCAACATTTTTTGTACCACCAGTTGTATTCCCCGTATTTGTATTTCCAGTAAAATTTTGCTGCCTTAATATGGAAGTGTAGTTTTGTTGAAAAGCAGAATCTAAAACCAATTATTGTTGGTACACGACCAAGATAATCATATCGAAACTCACCATTCACTTGATGCTGAAATCTACAATTCTCTCCATAACGGCAATTTCCTTGTAAAAAGAACTTACACACAACCATTTTTTTTTAATTTAAATTTTACTAAAAATACAAATACTTGAACTTATTAAAATAAGTATACAACAATTTAAAAAAAATTTGACAACCAATTTATAGGTTATATATGTAGTCTGTATTTTCAAAATTTTTACACTAGAGGGCACTAAAATAATAACATTACCGACATAACCAAGCTGTGTAACCAAGTTAACCTCACTAAAATCGTTAAACGATCGGTTTTCGTTTTGTTTTTAACTTTTAACTTGAATTTTGTTTAAAAAATAAGTAAAATCGTCGTGAAATATGGCTTCGTCCGGAGATAAAGCAAAGGTAACCTGATCTTCTTGAAAATTAGTTGTATGAGCAAAATTTTTTTTTAGCAAAATCAAGCAGCAAATGATCAGAAGGAAAAGAAGCGCAAAGAGTCGATTTTGGATCTTTCAAAATACTTGGAGAAGAGTATACGTGTTAAGTTTGCTGGGGGACGCGAAGCTTCTGGCGTTTTGAAAGGGTATGATCCGCTACTTAATCTTGTATTGGATAACACGACAGAGTTTTTACGAGATCCTGACGATCATTACAAATTGGTAGAAGATACTAGACCACTTGGTTTGGTAGTATGTCGAGGTACCAGTGTAGTTTTAATATGTCCTGTCGATGGTATGGAAGCGATTCAAAATCCGTTCATTAGCCAGGATTAAGTTCGAATATATGTTTGATGTTTGTACATAAATAATGTAGATAGGATTTTCGAACTTCAGGTTTTTAATAATTAAATTTTGTATTTTATAAATTAAAGTAATTCATTTAATATCTACAAAGATTTGATTTGTTGTGTATGTTTACATATAAATAATTATTTTTTGCTAAAATTAAAAAACATTAAAAACAACATTATGGTTTAACTTCTTCCAAATTCGTTTCGAAATTCAGGATACATTTGAGGACACGTTGTGCATGTGTAAAAGTTTAATTCTTGTTGTAGATATTGATTGTATAATTTACAAATATTTGGAGATGCACAGACTTCTTCAGAGGAATCCAAGTATTTATCACAATCCCAAGGTTCAAAATCTTTTATGTTTCTAATTGGTGTTGGTTGTTTTAACCATTGAATAGCTTCCCAGTTTGTCACAAACCATACGTTAGGATATTGCAGCATTTCTTCTATAAATTTCTGTAAATTTTGTATTGTAAGTATTTAAATTTCAAGCTTGGTGTGGGTGAAATACCTGGAATGCCGATAAGTATTCTTTATTTTTAAACCACGTTGAATGAAAATATAAACCGAAAGGTGCTCGGTTGGAAAAATAGTGTCTTTTAAAGTTATACATTAGCAATCTGTAGGTGTCTTCACTTGAAAATGTAGTTGGACATGAATCAACCATTGCACAGGTATACTTATCAGCTATTAATTGGTTTAAAACCATTTCCCAAATTCCTGGATAAGAGCGTGTAGGACAGTTTTGTGCACCACCTTTCAAAGAAATTAAAAAATAAAATTTCATGCTTGGATGATATCATTTTATAATAAATAATATTTTTTTTTTTCACTAATCAAAATATTTTTGTATCATATTGAAAACTGTAATACAGTTAGTCCAGTCATTACCTCGGAAAAAACGGGGTAGATAAGCATATGAACTTAACAAGCTAAATTTTTGATATTACGTAGGGAGGGTCTAGAAAAGCTTAACTTTGAATTGTCGACCGAAATTTCATCGGACAAAAAAAAAACGGACAAAAAATCTTGAAAAAACGGTTAAATTTAGTTTTTTCATAATAACTCGGTTCTCCGTTGAGATACGAAAATTTTTATGCAATACTTTTTTGTTGCTTTTTTCACGATCTATAATTAAGGTCCTTTACATTTTTCACCTATCGTCCATCGTTATTGAGATATCGATCGAAAAAACCATAAATTTGGGGAGTAAAATTTGTGTTTTGCTATTTTCTTTTTTCTCGTGAAAGATATCAAAAAAAATGTCTAGTATCAAACTTGTAGAGCGTGTTCAGATCTACCAATTTATTATAAAATTACGACGTCTAGCGCGTCACAAAGTTGACTACAGCGCGCCCGAGGCTATAATGTTCTTCCCGCCATAGAACGCGTCTATACGGCGACCGTTGGAGTTTGGGTTTGGCCCAGGTATAAAAGACCTTTTTTCGTGTTCGTGCCGGAACATCTACTCCTTTTCGTAGCCAGGCTTGCCAACTTAGGGGTTTTCCCCCTAAATTTAGGGGAAAAAAGTGCTATGGGGTTTTCTTAGGGGGGTTATATTTTTAGGAATTTTTGAGAGCATTCTTTTCATTCATGCTTTCAACGGTTGCGACACCACGTCGTCTTTTTGTAATATTGGAAAATCGAAATTTATCAACACCCTCGAGAAAAATCCGAATCTACAGTCATTGGTAGAATTATTTAAACAAGAAAAGATCGATCCGGAGGTTCTAACTTGCGCTGGAAAGCTCACTTATCACTCTATATCGCGGTGATGAAAAGGAGACATCGATTGATATTTTGCGATTCCAAAATAAGTTGAATAATCTTTCATTACTCTCACCAACCAACGGAAAGCGCAGTCCGCCAACACATTTTCCGGACATACATACAAGTACAAACGTGGCTCGGATTTTTCAAAGATCCTCAGGAATGAGGTTGGCGACAGACTAATTACGGGCTCGAACCAATTTGCACACAGCCGAATCCGCTCCACCTGAGCTTTTGAAACTAATATCGTGCAAATGTAAAGCAAAGTGTCGGGCTGCTTGTGGGTGCAGGAAAGCAGGAATCAGTTGCTCCGTTATTTGTTTGCATTGCAGTGGACAAACATAGGAAGATACCGAAAACTACAAAAAATAATAAGAAGAGAAATCAAAGTAGCGAAAGAACAATGGATGTTGGAGAAATGCAAGGAATTAGAAGAACTGGACCCTAAACATGATGTATTCAACACACACCGTAAAATAAAAGAGGTAACCGGCACACGCAAAAAAACAACACCGATGATATTATTGAACGACCAAAATCAACCGATAATAGAAGAAGAAAAATTGATTGGAACTTGGGTAAGGTACATGGAAGAAACCTTTAAAGATAATAGAAGTAGTAGAGTAAACGAAAATACCAAAAAAGGTTCAGAGAAATGTAGGAAAGCTGTAGGACCTGATGGAATACCAATGGAGGTTTTAAAACTGATGGAAGAAGAAAATATCGATGTAATAGTAAAACTATTTAACAATATATATACATCGGGAGAAATTCCAGACGATTGGCTGAAAACCACATCAATACCTATACCCAAAAAACAACACCCAAGGCGGTGTAGTGATTATCGACTGATTAGTTTAATGTCTCACATGCTAAAAGCATTTCTGCGCATAATACATTCACGCATTAGACGCAAGTGTGAAGAAGATTTGGATGAGTCTCAGTTCGGTTTTAGAAATTCCTTCGGAACGAGAGAGGCATTGTTCGGGTTAAATTTGTTACTACAGAAGTGCCGAGATCAGAGAAAGGATGTGTTTGGATACAACATGACAAGTTGATTGATATGCTCCATAAAATAGAAATTGATGACTGCGATGCTCGTGTCATAACTAATTTGTACTGGAAACAAAAGACCCATGTAAAAACATCCACCTTTATAACAGATAATATTAATATACAACGAGAAGTAAGACAAGGGTGCATACTCTCACCACTGTTGTTCAATCTCTATTCCGATAGAATTTTCAAAGAGGCGTTGGAAGAGCTGTCACAATTAGGTATAAAGGTAAATGGGATGCCTATAACAACTATCAGGTATGCAGATGATACGGTCATTCTTGCAGATTCCATCGAAGACCTTCAACTATTGCTGGATAAGATTAGCGAAGTAGGAGAAAGACTAGGTCTCAAAATTAATATTGCAAAAACAAAATTACTTATAGGCAGTCGCCAAGATCACCCAGGCGCCACATTAGAATTAAATAACCAGCAAATCGAGCGCGTAGATAAGTTTAAGTATCTGGGAAGCATAGTGACAGAAGAACTGGACCCAGATGTGGAAATAAAAACTCGAATAGAAATGGCTCGAACATCTTTCAATAGAATGCGTTCTCTTCACTGTGACATAGATGTTAATAGAAGGCTAGATAACTAACTCGAGCTCAGAAGTGAAGCCCGTCATCTATTGCAAATGTATGCCAATTTGCCTTATCTACAAATGGCCGCCAGTTGACATTTGGGCTTTTCTTCTGTTATATTGCATGTATAAGGAGTTGCGTATCTGATAATATCTAGCCTTTAGATAACTAACACGTGTGTAAATGTGAAACCTGTCATACATCTGTCATATTAGTGAAATGTATTACTGATTTGCCTTTCCTACAAATGGCGACCAGGCTTCACTTCTATTACAATGCATGTATTGGGAGTTGCGTATCTAGCCTTCTATATTAACATCTATGCACTGTGATGACAACTTGAACCTTAAGTTAAGACAAAGAATGACAAAATGCTACACATGGTCAGTGCTGTTGTATGGAGTTGAGGCATGGACGCTGAAAATATCGACTATGAACCGTCTCGTGGCGTTTGAAATGTGGCTTTATAGAAGAATGCTACGTATAAGATGGGTTGACCATGTGACAAACGAGGAGGTTTTGCGGAGAGCCAGAATGGAAAGACAACTGTTGACCGATATAAAATGCCGAAAAATCGCCTATTTGGGTCATATTCTAAGAGGCGACAAATACGGACTCTTGCGGCGGTAAGATCGAAGGTCGACGCGGAGTGGGAAGAAAGAAGCAGTCATGGCTTCGAAATATCCGAGATTGGACAGGCATGTTAAGTGTTGAACAACTGTTTCGCACGGCGGAGAATAGAGAAGCGTTTGCCATAGTGATCGCCAACGTCAGGGAGACCGGACAAGGCACATGAAAGAAGAAAGAAGGACAAACATGCAACAACGTCGCCAGAGTCGACATTCTACTCAACGACGACCACGATGATAATGATGATGATGATGATATTTCAACCGTTACAGCATCATTTCCTTCAGTTCAAGAGTCTTCACGACTCGAAGAGTCTACCGTGGAGGAACTTCTCCAGCCAGGACCGTCAAAACAACGAAAAATATTTTTTTTAAATGACCGCCTTTGGTTATTATTTTTTAATGCTTAAAAATTATTTGTTCCATAAATCTTATGTATTTGATTCATAAAATTTAGCTGGTTTATTAATTTATTTCGTATTGCAATAATTTCTTCGATATCTTTCACGAGAAAAAAGAAAATAGCAAAAAACAAATTTTACTCCCCAAATTTATGTTTTTTTCGATCGATATCTCAATAACTATGGATGATAGGTGAAAAATGTAAAGGACCTTAATAATAGATCGTGAAAAAAGTAACAAAAAAGTACTGCATAAAAATTTTCGTATCTCAACGGAGACCCGAGTTATTATGAAAAAACTGAATTTAACCCTTTTTTCAAGATGGCGGAAAATCCACAAGGAAATTTTGGTCGACAATTCGAAGTTAAGCTTTTCTAGGCCTCCCCCACTTAATATCAAAAATTTAGAGTGTTAAGTTCATATGCATATCCAAATGTATATAATGACTGGACTAAGTAGAACCCCTCTATAACGAGAGCTCAAGGGACCAGCCTACTTACTCGTTATAAGCAGATTTTCGCTATAAACAATCCTCAACAATATAAGTTTGTATAGATAAATAAATGTATTAAATTTATTAAAAAAGAAAGTTAAATGCATACTAACGTTTAACAATTTATTGAAAAAAGTCTGTAATTTTGGTTTGTTTGCGGTAATAAAGGATCTTAATTTTATTAATTGTACTTTCTAATCATACTAAGTTATTAAAAAGAGCATCGTGATGAGGTGTGGATGCACCCAATAACAAAACCTACTGAACAGTAAAAATACAATTTCAAAAACATTCTAGTATGTAATTGAGACCTGCAGATGTCTTTATTTTTCCCAGAAATTCTCGTAATTTCGATCTACTCTTGAAATTTCTCGCTATTACCGATCTCAAACCAAACAAAAATTTCGTTATATCCAGCTCAATGCCAAAAACCTACTCGCCAGAGAGGAGAAATTTTACATGGAGTAGTATACAAAACGGCAAGGGACCAAACGATTTACTCGTTATAGCCGATTTTTCGTTATAACCGGGACTCGTTATAGAGGGGTTCTACTGTATAAAAGTTTCGGAGTTTCGCGCCAGCTTTTCTTTTATTTAAAGCAAAAACGTTTTTGTATTCTGTTGTATTTAATTTGATATACATTTTACATTGTAACGTAAAAATTCAAGTTTAAAAAATTTTTTAATTTAAATTTTTTTTATTATGTAAGGATTCAATTTGTTTTTGTAGTAGTACCGGAAAATAAGAAATTTTAAACGCACAACAGTTTCTTACATTCTGTTGTATCACGTCAGGGTTCGAACTGAATTTTCCAAAACAAATTTTCTGACTTAATTAAAAATTTTTCCAGAGTTTTTAAAATTCCAAAAGTAGAAAATGTAGTTTTGATAATTTTCCTGACCAAAAATTTGAATTTCCCTGACTTCTCATTATCAAATTAGGACAATTCTAAAATTTTCTAACTTTCTGGTATTTCAGACGGATGGAAACCCTGTATACCGGGTGACCGGTCGACCATCTGAACATAGGCAATTAACATAGGAAATGGATTTTTCTTTAATTCCTGCTTCCCATCACAACAGATAAGAATGAAAATGGTATCAATTTAAAGAGATTTTTATTCCGCATCTAAAGATACCTAACACTTGATATTTTGATATATGATATATACACTAATAAAATGCAAAAATGAGATTTAAAAAATAATTTTAGTTGCCTTGATTGAGTTTTATTGCAATTGTTTTTATTTGAAAACCAATAATTTCCAATAAATTTGGTTAACAATGAACGCAAACACTTATTCTGTGAAAGAACAAGTTTTTATCGTAATAGTATATTACGTGCCGAGGTGGAAAATGCTTCATTACAGCCGAGCGCTAAGTTAGTTGACTGAGGCGCGAAGCGCTGAAGTCAACTATAAGCGCGACGCTGGAATGAAGCTTGACACCGAGGTATGTATACTATTTTATTCACAATCAGTTTGTAAACAAGAAATGATTAAAAATTGAATTAAATTATACACTGCTTTTCATTTGATTTCACTTTTGATAATAAAAATTGTTTATCAAGTTAGTATGAAATTTTAAAAACAAATTGCTGTTTTTGTCAAACAAAAAATTTGTGTTGATAACTGGCAAATATTATATTAGTAACAAATTTACAGATTTATTTAGTGTTTTTAATATTACTGCTTAAATAATTTTTAATTATTCTGGCTAAACTTAAACGTATAAAGTAACTAAAATAAAATTAGATTATAATTTAGCTTGTACTAAATTTGTATATAAATTGTATTTGATACTTGACATAACCTTAACTAAATAATTTGACGCATATTTTTTGTTAGTTTCTTTTCTTGCCATCCATGCGACATTGCAGGTCGGGAAGTGGCCACTTCCCAACCTGGGGTAGGTTGGAAAGTAAAACAAAATAGCTTTTTGATTGGTTGGCAGTGAAACTAAATAATAAACTGCTTCCCAACTTATTAAAAGTCAGGAATGTATCGATTACTAACCGATTGTGAATAAAATTATATTACAGTGGTAGTTGTATTACAAAAACAATTGCAATAAAATTCAATCAAGGCAACTAAAATTATTTTTAAAATCTCTTTTTTGCATTTTATTAGTGAGTTTTTACCAGTAATTGAAAAACAAAATATCAAGTGTTAGGTATCTTTAGAAGCTGAATAAAAATCTCTTTAAATTGATACCATTTTCATTCTTATCCGTTGTGATGGGAGGCAGGAATTAAAGAAAAATCAATTTCCTACGTTAATTTGCTATGTTCAGATGGTCGACCGGTCATCCCTGTATAATAAAATAAAATTCAGTATCCTATCCTGAACTGAAAAGTCTTAAGAATTATTGGGAATTCGGAGTGAATGTATACATAGGAATTTCCAATTGATTAACTCTTCGGAGAACTGCTTAAGTAGGGTCATACCAAATTTACTAGTTTCAACTAAGAAAATTATAATAAATTTTACCCAAGCATTCGTGTGGTATTTTGTGATCTAAAGTATATGGCCATAACGGTGGATCGGAGAATGGAGCAACAATGGAACTATCATATGAAAATCCAAATTCTTTCATCATTAGAAATTGCTTATTCCATCCAACCCTTAAGAAAGGTACCCGAAGACCATTGATATCTTCCATCCGAACTTTGGCGAATTTGTTAATTATATTTGCTTGCCCAATCATTTCGTCAAACCATTCTTCAATTGTTGCATTGTGACTCCACCATCCTTCGGGTCCTCTGTGACTAAAAAGTTACGATTAAAGTGTGATATTGAAGAATTTTGATTTTCTTCTGACTTACGTTACCGAGTGAACTGCAATTTCATGTCCATCGTTCCATAATCTTTGGGTTAAATGGTAATTATTTTGCGGATGGCTTACAAAAAATGTGCCCTTAATTGGACATCCATTGGGATTTCTGCGATTAGGAGTGAATAATTTTTTCGAGTAGAGGTCCCAGTTATTGAAATTTATGGCATCATCAAAAGTGAGAATGATCATTTGTGGCACTTCCGCTGGATCCAATCTGCCCGGAACGAATGTTCCTGTATTGAAAAATAATATTAAGGTATTTTGTCTTATTTCGTGCTCAATAGCCTAACAAGCGATTACATCAAGCTACTGCTGTGGGTTTGGGGAAAACTTATAAAATATTACGAGATCTCACTAATAATAATTGTGTGATTTATTCTATTTCAGTATTTTTTTCGTATTAGGTATTCAAATTTCATATAAATAAGTCGCACGTTGTTTAAAATGTGATTTATATTTTTCAAGTTTTTTTCACGTGTTATGCGAAACTTATTTGTGATCATAAATTTTATTCAAAAGCTAGCATCAAAGCATTCTTAAAATTTTACGAATAATGGATCAAAGAAAACTTTATTATTAATATATGACTGATACGATGTTAATAATTAAGTACAGAATTTAATATTCACAATAAAATATCATAATTTAATGCATAGCAAGAGAAGTTTGCTAATTTGTATAGAGTTTTAGTTGTTCTAAACTTAAGACAATATTTGCTTTGAATCAGAAAAATGTTTTATTAGCGAAAATTATTACGTTCTTATTAGCTCAAGTTTCCTTACGGTGAATACCTAATTTCTTAGGATCACCTATGTACATTAAGTTGGAATATTGACTTACCATCGTCAGAACAAAAACAATTTGGAAGGTGGCAAGTAGTCGTGTTGCAAGGAGTAGCAGCATTTAAGTCGTTAATTGAATCGCAATATTTTTCATCACTGCCATCTACACAATCGATCGATCCATCACAAAAGTAATGTTGTGGCAAACAAGTCCCATCTTTGCATTGCTGCTGATTTACTGCATGGCACTGTGAACTAGCGTGCGTGTATATTGGATAGATTGTCTCTGAAAACTTAGCATTTATTAGTAATTCAGCAGAATCATTATTATTAACAGAAATATTGAAAAATTTTATTTCACGGTAAAGAAGTGATCGCAAAGAGAAGGTCAAGATTTTTCTTCGGAAATCCTTTAAGGAACACCTCAAAGTTTAAGTTTTACAAGAATTTTGCATCAATTTTTTCGAAAACTATAGCTCTAGATTAACTAACTATTGGTCAGCGCCGTATTTACGATTTTTAGGCCCCTAGGCTGAATCTGTGGTGCGGGCCCTACCGGTTTTTTTTTTCAAATTTTATATAAACAGTCATACCACGCACGTGACTTATAGCTATAACTTCTTGAACTTAATTCTTCTCATAAGATGTAATACATTATACAGGGCGTCCCCGTGACCGTGGAGAACCTTTGAGTTGGTGATAAAGAACAATTTTCTAAGACAAAATTTCAAATAAAATTTTTGTCCAAGTCCAGACCCTTGGGGGCTACCTCCTTTTAAAGCAATTTTTTGAATTTCTGATTTCAAACGGCCATAGCTCCAATATTATTGATTTTTTAGGCTTAATGGATTAGAACTTTCTTAAAGATCATTCGTTTATCTACAAATTAGCATATAACTCCTTATTGTTTAGAATCGACGGATTTCGAGTTAAAAATAAAATGAAGGAAAAAAATGTTAAAAAATTCAGGTTTTATTTTTTTTACGTTTATTGTAAACCCCATATCTCTTAAACGAAACGTTTTAGAAAAAAACTGAAGGCCGAAACCGGATAGGAAATTTAACGGGCTACAACTTTGGTCAAATATATTTTTTTGGGAAACCAACCGTTTTCACAGAAAATTTGAAACTAATGAAAAACAAAAATAAATAAATAATAAATAAAAAAATTTATAAATTTACAAAATAATTGCTAAAAATTTCAATTAGATCTAGGTACCTATAGCATTTGTTTTACTGTTTATTTAAATTATTATTTAAATAATAGTCAGTTTATGATAATAATTTATGAGGGAGGCCATTTTGAAAATTTACCTACACCTTGTTCATTATTTTCAGACTTTCTGTGAAAACGGTTTGTTTTCGGCAGTGGCCCCTTTGTCCATAATAGTTTTGATTTCACACTCACCTAATAGTAGGATGGAAAATGTTTTGTGTAAATAAATAAAATATTGGGATAAAATATCAATTTTAAAATTGATTTTATTATTTCTTTTTATAAATTTATATCTATTTAATATTATTTACGTTAACTGTATCTTTATTGTCTCCCCATATTTTATTTATTTACGAAAAACATTTTCCATCCTACTATTAGGTGAGTGTGAAATCAAAACTATTATGTTATCATTTGTATTTACCAATATGTTTCTTATATTAAAGTCTTTGAAGATGGCTTCAGTAAATGAGCCGAAACGTTGACATATAGTTAATTTGTTTTTATTTTGCTTTCCTAATCCCAAGATTTCTATCTAATATAATAACATTGGACGATATTTAATATTATTAATTAATTTGTGATGTTTCACTTTTTTACTTTACATCTCCCTAAGCACTGAACTACAAAATAGAACAAAATTAGTAGGCTTTTTAACAACTTTTTATGAACAGAATGCCTTAAAGTTTTTGAAAATATCTTAAAAATTGTACCTGTAGCATAATATTGAAAGTGGTCGGATTTTATCTAGGACAGTGTTTAAATCAATCAATTTTATTGCATCAACTATGGTTAATAAAATTTTAAGATTAATTTAATTCTTTAGCTTTGTATTTATCTAGTACTACGTAATGAAACTATATATTTCCAATATAATTATTTTTGAATTTTATTTTTTTGTATGTATTTTTGGACCTTTAAGTAAAAGCTAGATGAAATTTATATCATTTGTATATCATTTGTAATATCATTTGTAGTTTATATTTCTGCATTATTTTTATGTCCTTCATTTTTTCTTTAAAATAACTAGGGAAGCAAGAATTTGCATAAATAAGTTTTTACATGTTAATTTCTTATGTTCGGCTAACTCATTCAGCACCCAGTATAATATATTTTTATATTGTAAATTAATATTTATTGTTAAACCGGCAACATTAAAAAAAAATTTGCAAATCAATTAATTTATATTTTATAAAAACTAATCACTTTCTTGTTAATTTAAATTTTAACATTTAAGCAATTACGTAAGTGTCAATTGATAATATGAAAAAAAACTTGTCATTGTCAATCAACAATGTTAAATTAACGACAAAAAATATTGGAAATTTGATTATTAGTTTGTTCCGTTACATAAAATAAGTAGTAGAATAGGGATTTATATGCACCATAAGCTATAAAGTTAAGCAACAAATTTTTTGAAACGGTCAGCGAAAGAAAGGTAAAGTAAAAAAAAAATTGGTATATTTTTGAAATAAAAATAAATACTATGTTTACATTTTTGGTTGTTTTTCCCAATAATTTTAGGGTTGATGTTATTTGTATAAAAAATGTATTACAAAAATTATTATTTGTAAATAATTATTTATGTATAATTCTGTCAAATTGCTGGAATAGATCCGGTGAAGTCCCCTCTTATCAATCAACCTCAAACATAGGAATGCAATGTATTTCTTAACCCTGGAACTGCATACTGGGGTATCAGAAACCCCAAGCGTCATATAAATTAATGCCACATGTGCTGTAATGATTAAAAAAAAATCCATTCTTGTAAATTAAGTTCAAAGTTATCTGAGTAGGTGTGAATATTCGTAGGTGCTTTTTAGTCACTAAGCGAATTACAATAATTGAAAATAAATTTTTATGGGTATCTCAGACCCCAGTGTGCAGTTTACGTATACTTTAAAATCTAACATTAATTTAATTTTATGGAATATTAGCTTTATTTATCGTCAAATAATTACTGATTTATATCAAAGTGAGCTTTAAAGATATTATGACTTCATTATAAACATATTTTAACAAATTTTAAAATTTTAAATTAAAAAAATAACAAGCTGTGTTATGGATGTCAACAGCAAAGTTGAGAAACTTGGCTAAGAGTAGTCAGCACATTTTTTAGCAAACTAAAATTTTTTTTTGTTAAAGGTATACCTTCTCAATAACTTTGTCAATATATAATTCATTTAATAAATTTACTTTTTTTATAATAAAATGTTGAACGTAATTTCACACAATTTATCCCATTTTTCAAGTTTTTAATAATGATTTGACCAAAATGGACGAAAAATTACTATCTAATATATTCTACGTATTAACGCAGTATTGTTAAATAATACTAAACAAAAATTTTGTTTAAATTGGTTGTTTACTTCAAAATATCATAAAAACAATATTGGGGTCTCTAAACCCTAGTGTGCAGGACACGTTACAAAAATTAAGTGTGAAGTTCCAGGGTTAAGTACATTCGCGTCATAATACTGATAATTCATAAACATTATATTTTCATTATTATATGAAATATTTTACCGCAAAGGAAAATATGTACCTGATGTAGTATTGCAATCTCGCACGTTATGTTTGGTGTCACATATTTGCCGATTGACATCGAAATATAAACCAGAGGAACAACGAAATTCAAAAACTTCTCCTTCTAAACATAAGAAATATTTTGAACAGTCTTGTTCTTTTGTATGTTTATGATCGGATCGATCCGGATCTCGGTAGAATCGTCCATTTTCCAAACAACGCACCTGTAGGGAATATGCACCTGAAATATTAGATAAGAGAAAATATAAATTATTTATTATAAAAATATAAAAACGAAAAAATTGAAATATTTTACAAAGGATAAAGTTGTGTTTTACAAATGCATGTTGCAGGATGACAAGAAAATACCACGAGGTTTAAAAATATTCCATTATTCGTTTCGAAAATTTTGATTACTATAGGGAAAATTTTCTATTAGAACTTAGAAATCAACATTAGTTAATAGAAAATTAAGAGTAATATATCACTCATAAATAAGAGATACACTGTCATTGAAAATGGACAACATTCCGATACATAAAAGTGAAAATAATAACTTTCTAATTCTTTAATCTTTCACATATAATTATTAGTGAGTAACAAATCCAATACACTTTATCTGAGGAGCAGTTACAGGTCAGAAATAAGAATTCAATAAAATTGTAACTGCGACTTAAAATTTGCAAGAACAAAAATTAGGCCAAATTAAGGTTGAACATTTCTAACCAAGATCTCTTGAAGAAATCGCATTTGTATTTTTAATAATTAATTTTTATATTAAACTTTCGTTTCTGTAATAAAATTTTATTTTGTTTCCTGGACTGAATTGTTCCAACTTGGGTTCGAAATGAGAAAAATGACCAGTAATAAAAGATATCAACCGGGTTTATTAACTAAAGATTTTAATTAAATGCAGTAACGAGCAACATTTCTATAGAAAACCTAAGTAAATATGAGAAACAATCTAACTAAAAAGCTGAAAAGCCATTTTTCCAAAATTGTTAATTACTCCCGATTACATTTTTAGGTTTCTGGCACAGATATTTAGATCACAATTGCTCCAAATACAACATACCTAATTATTATTAAGTATTTGTAAGTAAAAAATATTATTTTTAAATAATATGGTACATACATATTATGTATGTGGGTATTAATATAGATAGGTAGGTATTTTGGAACGATTTCACTTGTATAATAACAGTTTAAACCTCAATATTAATTTGAAAGTAAAATGAAAATAAACGTTATGTTAACTTTAACCTGAATGGTTTGTTTTGAACACAATATAAAATATCCGCTGTTCAAATAAAAAAATCAAAGCCTAAAAGAGGATTTTACTTTCATGAAAAGAAAACGTAGAAGTACTTTTAAAGATTGGAATTTAGCACGAAATTACGGTTACGTTGTTAAAAAAAAACCGAAAGTGCGTAATTTCTAACTCTAAAATAATTCAAGAACAATAGATTACATTATTTTAAGCGCCGATTTAATTAATTTTTCAAATGAATTTTATAAATTAATTAAAATGCTAAGTTAATTGTTCTAAAATTACGAAAATACTTGCACTAATCCTATTGTGTAGCATTTCATAACTGCCTTCCGGTGCTTTACTACTTCAAATTACTTTTGATTTTTTTTGTATTTGGTTTTTGGAATGTTGTGTAACAAATTTTAGTAATTTGTTTTATTTTCTAAGTACGTCCCTGCCTAGAATCTGATTTGGGGTTTGTTGAGTTTGCGTTTTGAACGCAAGACGGACTTTTTGAATGTGGGTTCGATAAGTGAGGTGTTCACGGTGTTGGTCTTGTCAAAAGATTTGGTAAGTTTTGCTTTTTCTGTAAAACTTGTAGGGAGACACCTTCATAGTGGACAAATTTGCATGTTTTTTTGATACTTTTTGGTAGTTCGATTTTTTGGTGCTTATAAAGTTGTTTTCGTTTCCGATCTTTTCATAAATTTAATTTTAATACGGCAAATTTTAATTTGCATTGACGAGCTTATCCATCGATAATATTTTATCTTAGCTCGCAAATTTTCCACAACGTTAAATTTTAATCTAAGTAAAATATTTAATTTTAAATTAATTAAATTAATTTACCTTTGGTGTGAACTACTTGTCTTTTTTTATGTTTCTCCAATCGGATAATACTAAGGCAAGTAGCTACGATTTTCTTTCACCGGTTGTGGCTGTCGATTTGTCGACAGCAAACTTCTTGAAGAGATCATTTTTTTTGTTTATCTGTCACCTTTTTTTGGAACTTATGACTCTAGCTTCCGCATCATCTTCAGCTAGATAACATCAGCGGGCCTCTACAGTAAATAAAAGCTGGTTGATTTATTCCCAGCGTGTAGATAGAAAAATTCTGGATCCCCAACAAGGGAGGAGGAATTTTTTATCTCACTGGCGCCCAACGTGGGGCCAGTGAGATAAAAAATTAATAAATTCTTGCAGAGATCATTTTTTTTGTTTATCTGTCACCTTTTTTTGGAACTTATGACTCTAGCTTCCGCATCATCTTCAGCTAGATAACATCAGCGGGCCTCTACAGTAAATAAAAGCTGGTTGATTTATTCCCAGCGTGTAGATAGAAAAATTCTGGATCCCCAACAAGGGAGGAGGAATTTTTTATCTCAGTTGTAATATGCAAAACGCCAGTACCGCTACTGTAACATCGTTTTCTACATTTTAAACATTAATTTAAAAGTGTTCTTTTATTTTATAATACTTGGTAGGTACTCGGTAGGCTTGGATTTTAAAAAACCTAAGTTGGTGTTGCAAACTTTATCTGCAACTTTTTACATTCCAATTCGTTTTTTGTATTAAAAATCGAAGTCACAATTTGCTATTTTTGTTAGTTTCTATGCAAACTCATTGCACTGCAAGAAAAAAAATTTTTAATCAAATTTATACCTAACGCCCGGCATCGGCGATGGCTTTTCACAAGAAAATTCTAGACCGCCCTTTCACAAGGCTACGAATAATAATTATTATTTAAAATAAATAAATTATTAATCTATGCAAAAATATTAATTGTAATTTTTTTATTAGATAATAAAATACCACTGCAGAAAGCTTATGTTATGAAAAAGTTCATTTTGTTGTTCATTTAACCTGAAAAATTTGCAATTAATGATTATTATTGATAATGCAATTGAGTCACTGCTTGTTACCTCATTTTAATCTGGAAACTATAAACTGCTGTTTTAGTACAGTTACTCGATATTTTTTAATATCTAAAGCTAAACTATATTTGTAATGATACTTGCAACTAAATTACGAATTCCCGTTTAATTTAATTAAAAAATTAAATTACTATTACTGTTTTGTATTATAAGTTTTTTAAAGTTTATTTGCCGTATCTATCATAATATCTGACTAGTCGAATTTATGAGTTATGAAAATCCAAGGATAGTGTTAGTCAATACTGCATATTATATTCGCAAGATTCGAGGATATCGGTTTGAAAAGCTGGGGTATTTTGCCACGCAGAAGCTGGTATGTAAAGACACGAGATTTGGTCTTTTGATTTTCTGGTAGAGGATTTTCCAATTGTTACGTGTCTATAGGATACGAACCATGGTCGGTACCAATCCTGTTCGTGTTCTGAATTATAATTTCATCTGCATGACAAACCTGATGTAAATAATAATGAAATATCTTTTCCTCGGATTAGATTGTAACAGGATCTTGGGTGTGAGGGTTAGGGCAAATAAAACAGCAAGTTCTATCGCATCAACATGTTTCGATGACTAAACGTCACCATCATCAGGATCTATTAACGAGAAAGAATACATGTGATCATAATCGAGTTTTCATCAAAAGAGCAAAAAGTGTGCACAATAACAAAGTACAATGATTTACCTCGCGACGAGATGTAATTTTGCTGGCATCCCACAAAAATACAGTTGAGGGGAACACAGTGTGAATTCGGAGGATTGAGTCGTCTAAATATACTGTAATGATATTTTTTTTTATCAATCGTGAGATCGATACAAAATATTCACTATCCACTACGTCTTCCAAGTCAGAGATACGAAGACTTCTCAGAGTGGGTTTCAACTTTTTAGTTTGAGCAATTTCAAAGGTAAGGAATAACAACACAACAATTTCGTCGAACAAACAAATTGAATTTTAATTCTCTTATTGGTGCTTTGTAATATGAGAACAATATAACTCTCTCAAGATCATAAATATTGTGGAAAATTGTGGAGTGAAATTCAATAATCGAACCACATTTATTATCGGAACAAATTTGGTTCAACTGGATTCGATTATTAAGTTTACTATGTGTTATTGTGTGTAAAGGTGTTTCCAAAATTATTAAATTAACAAAATAAAAGTTTTTCACTATCAATTGTTTATTATTTACCCTGTTCCCACGCTGCACGGTACGCCAATGAATCTCTAAGGACGTTCGCAAATGGTTGAAAAGGGTTATCATTTTATCAAAATATTATTTCGAAGAAACTTAGCATTTAAAGTTATAAAAATATCAATTTAAAAAAAAATTTATTGGTTAAGTAAACAATCGAAAGTTGAAGAACTTGAGATGTGGTAACATAAGATTGTCGATAGTGTGCGTGCATGCGGATGCAATAAAAATAACAAATCGCATTATTATTAGCAAGCATTGATTTAAAAAATTGAATTTGAAAAAAAAGTTGAATTGCCTAGACAACAGATCGATAAGATAATAATTGAAAATAAGTTAGTTGACGATAGAACCTGAACGAGGTAGGTCGTTGAGGGTGGTGGCCCTCCAGGAGCCGAGATCAACTACATAGTGAATTAAATATAAATCTTTTGAAACAAGAATAACAAATTCAATTTGGAAATAGTACGAGGTGTAATTTTTTGACAAAATATTTTGAAACAAGTGGAAGGGAATTTATTTGGAATTAGCTGGAAGCAATTCTATGTAACGTGAGAAAGAAATAAAAGATTCACAACCAATTTAAAGTGGACAATTTGGGTCGAATAAAAGAAGAAGATTTGGTTTGCATATGTAATTACCATTCTGTGTCAACGCGGTTCTTGCGCCAAATAAAACGGATCGGGAAAAACGGACCGGTATTTGGCAATAAATGTTAATTCAATTTAAAAATTGTAATTCAATTGTTTATTTAATTTAAAAATAAAACCAAACATTCATTCAAAAATTTCTTAAGATTCTTTGAAAATAAAAGATTGCATAATAATATTCATTCATTCCACAAAGATCTGGAAGCGGAGGTTCAATAGCTTTCTATTCATTGCATTAAACAAAGTAAGTATGGACTCTTAAAAATCTCCAGTCTTTAACAGTGCAATATATAAATATATAAATTTTAACTTGTGTGAATATATAAACATAACAGCTGTATTAAGGTAGTAGTCTGGTAACTTGCACGTTTTTCTATGTCTTTATTGGGAATTTTTTTTTCTATGAGAAAATAAAATTCAATGGTTTTGGTTTTTTAGTATGTTGTTATTGACATCTAAAGGATACAAAAAAATTTTTATTTTACTTAATTTTACAATGTTTTATTATTATTATTATTATTATTGGTTAAAGTAAAAAAAAGGTACGCAACTGGCCCGGGTGATTTCGGCTCTTGAGAACATCGGAAATAAAAAATTCAAAAAAAGGATTAATCTATAAACTTGTCGTTATCGCTGGAACTAGGATCTTTTTTTTCCATCCCTAACTTTTCATTTTACAGCCCGATTTGTGTCTGAAAAGAATCAATTTTATTTTAGAAGTCGGCCATTTTGTTAGTGTTTGATAAAATTTAATAATTCTAGTTCCAGCGATAACGACAAGTCTATAGATTAATCCGTTTTTTGAATTTTTTTTTTCCGATGTCCTCAAGAGCCGAAATCAACCGGGCCAGTTACGTACTTTTTTTTTGAGACGCTTACTTTGACCAATAATAGTAATAATCAAACGTTGTACAATTAAGTAAAACAAAATTTTTTTTTATCCTTCAGATGCCAATAATAACATACTAAAAATTCAAAACCATTCAATTTTATTTTTCCATAGAAACAAAAATTTCCAATAATGACGTAAAACAACGTGCAACTTACCAGACTACTACCTTAATAAATATATTGTAAAACACTCTTTAAACCTATTTTAGTTAAAACCTGTTTTAAGGCTTACAGAACTATTTGTAACTAAAATTGCGTTACAATACCGATGGTGTAGTTGAGTTAGTATCTTCGAAATATATGAACTACTACGTATATAAATGAACTAAACTATGTATAACCTAAGAGTTGCTTAATTGTGTTGTAATTATAAAAACAATCAATTTGACAGCTGACAGTTGATACTACGATGCATAATCGAGGTACGTTTACGCAGTTTACATTAGCATATATTCGCTCTCTTTTCTATTATGAATTTTTTGGAAGTATGACAAAGACAACCGAATAGTACGCGTCAATTCACACAACAATAAAAAGCATAAAGTATGGTTTATATAATTATATACAGTGTAAACTGTATTTTAAGTAAAACTTTCCTTAAAATTGGTTTAAAGGTGGATTAAAGAAGGCTCCACCCTATTTTAAATATTGCCAAGTTATAATACTGTTATAGAAGGTTTGTTAGGCTAAAATGCGTTTATGAATAGAGTTTTTTGACGTTTTCGCTAAAATAGGTTTAAAGAGTTCTTTAAGTCGATTTAAAATTTTTATGAATACAGCTGTAAAGTTCAATATAACAAGTTAAATTAAATAATATAATGAAATTTATATTTGAGCCTTCAGCGATGGTTATCGCTTTCACATTGTTATTTGATACGATCTAAGATCCAAATTATAAAAATGATCGTGAGTTAAGGAACAACCTATAACGAGTTTCCGCCAAATAGGAAAAAGTTAACTCCAATGTGTCCAAAGTGGAAATTAGACAAGTAAATGGGTGTAGATGTTGCTTAAGCCGTCTATCTGTTTTTCTATTCATAGCGTTGCGTTCTTCTTCTAATATCTACATATCATTTCATGAAGAAATAAAAAATATAATATTTATATTACAAATTTCAAAAAACAAATGTAATACGAGTACTATGTTGAAACTGACAAATATAACAAATAATTATTAAATTATAAAGCATAGAAACTATTCTTGTGTTTAATTATGTGAATGTTCGCTTTAGGTTTCTTTGAACTCTTACTACCGCTTTGTATAAAAGTTACAGGAGTCCTGATAGTAGATGATACTATATCTCGGGTTTATGATTATCATGATTTGCGCTTAGGAAGTTTGGGTGTAATTCTGGCCTGGCAGTAGAGAAGTGGCAAAAATGTGATTTAACATTTTAATACATAGTTGATATCAGATCTTTAACAAAATTATAACATTTATTTATTTATTTTATTTTTACGAAATGTAGTAGTTATAGTTAGTTATAACTAGTAGTTATAATATGAAACTGTATTTTGCCATAAAATTGTATGTTTTGAAACACAAAACAGTTTTTTGCTTCTAATGCGTTTTACATAATTTATGATTTAAAAAGTTGTACTCGTATAATATTTTTTAAGTTTTAAGTTTTAAGTTTTAAGCACATATTTGGCGGTATTAACTGATGTAATTCCTTAAATAAAATTTCTCTTCGTATTTGAGCTTTTCTTTCTATTTTCTCCATTTTCCTGTTTTAGCTTACTTTTACGTCGATATCAATTGTGGGGTAAGTAAGTTTTTGAATTTAAGAAAATAACCAACTAATGAGTAATTTTGCGTGAAAGCTGTGAAAAGGTGAAAGAAAGCTTCAATAAGAATTTTTTCTGCTCTATGGACAAATTGTTAGACATAAAATTTATATTTACGTTTTACCCGAAAATTACAAAAATAAGTTACCCGAAGCCTGCGTCAAATATAATAATATAATAAAATTGTAATTGTAAATTGTAAATTGTAAAAAAAAGATTTTTTTTATTGTTCTTATTATAATACTTAAACTTTTCTATTTCTATTTCTATTTCAAAGGTAACTTTTTCTGATCTTGTTTATTGCATTTTTAAATTTAATTTTAATATTAAAAATTTTATTTGTAATACTAGAGACAATTTGTCTCGGAAACTCTAAAAATCGATTACATTATGAGATATAAAAGCAGAGGTTGTTCAAACAATGCCATTTCAGTAATTGAGACTTAAAATAGGTACAACATGCAATAATTTATTAACATTTATTTACGGCACTTGAAAGCGAACTACTGACTATACAAGAAAGTTTTCGCATTGAAAAGGTTAAGTCTTTCTTTGAAGGTATTGAAAATTTACGTACAAAAGCTTTTATTCAGCAATCTCACTTGTTTGTATCTAATGGTTAAATTGAGTATTTTACGAAAGCCGTTAACTTTTAGTATTTCGATTTAGGGTTTAATGCTGTTAATTTTATAAATATCGCCGCCGATAGTATATCTCCAATAAACTAACATTATTTAATTCTTGTTCTGCCCAATAGTTATGGCAGATTTATATATTTCTCTCTTGTACTGGTAATGGTCATTTTTCACTGACTTAAAGCGGGTACATTAGTAGTAGCAATTGATCGCGCGAACTACTCGACTTATACAATATAAATTTATTCATAATATTATAGTTTATAATTTAAAAACGGATTTGTCGTTCTGACAAAGCTTTTAGTAGCCAAAGCCTCAACAGTTTAAATCCACATTAGTTGATTAAACTAATTTTTTTGTTGAACAGAAAAAAAATTTACCTTATGACAGCATAAAAGCAAAAAAAAAATGTTAGGGTAGTTAATCCATTTTTACAGTGTAGAATATATTTGCAGTTAGACAAAAGTTTAAAGGTAAACAGTTTGGAAAACTAGTTAGTAAGTATTTCTCAGGCGATTAATGATTCTCCAATTCGTTAAACAGGGTAGATATATTATGTATACCTACTATACTTCTTATTGGTATAGTATAAAAATATAAATGTACGAAAACGCATAAATTTCTATCA
Source organism: Cantharis flavilabris (assembly GCA_949152465.1). Taxonomy (NCBI): domain Eukaryota; kingdom Metazoa; phylum Arthropoda; class Insecta; order Coleoptera; family Cantharidae; genus Cantharis; species Cantharis flavilabris. Next base: position 32,131,326 of record OX424438.1, on the reverse strand, counting down.
GCTTGTGAAATTCTCATTCAATTAAATTAAATTGATATTTAAAACTTGCCTACGATGTTTTTATAAAAAATAAAAGAAGGGCGTTTTATTTTGAAAATATCTCCCTGGGGTTACCCCAGTAATAAAAATACTGCTGGTCTCTTAAGATTTCTGCAAATAGTTAGGTCAGTACAATAGCAGTCACCTTCTAAAATTTATTTAATTTGGTCCAAGCTAGCTACCCTAAAATTTATTTAATTTGGTCCAAGCTAGCTACCCTAAAATTTGAAAAAGTGTTGTTTGGTTGAAGTGCAGTACAATGTTGCTAAATGCAACGATGACCAAGTTAATGCAACAAAACAAACTCACTCAAATAGGAAACTGATGTAAGCAATTATGTAGAAATTAACTTCCTTATCTGTGGGCTTAAAAATATATACATATAATCAGATGCCAATATAACTGCTTCTTGTGAAAGTACGAACGTTATTTTATGTATGATGCTACTGCTTCAAGTTGTCATTCTAGGTAGTACATCGTGGGAAAATCTACCACGCATTTTCATATGCGAAAGCAAGAGTAAATTATAAAGTATAACACATAGTTAAATAATAAATGATAATATTGGATTTCTGAATCAGCAAAAAATAAGCAAGTTTTATTTAAATTTTAGTTTTACCGCTTACAAAGTTTTTCGTTTGTAATAAGCCAATCAGAAACAGGTTCATATACAAAATTACTGATAATTTTTTTAATTTAAAAAAAAAATTTTAAATTGAAACTTTAATATTTAATTAATTTTCTACAAAAATGTTGCTCTGTTAACTTTCTCTAAATTCCTGAAAAATTTTCGTTTTAGAAATTTTCTCTTCTATATAATTTTTACAAACAGTCCCTGTCGTGTAACTAATAATTAATAAAAGAATTATATGTTATATGTATGTATATAAATAGGTAGTACCTATAAGGTAAATAAAATTGATAATACATAATTGTAAGTTGAACAAAATGCAAATTATGAATTTTATTGTTCACTGTGATATTTTTAAATTATAAATTATATCATATATAATATTTATGAGCAAATTTAATTCAACAAAAGAGGCTTAGTGCTTGTTCACAATGTACGTAAAACGTACATAAGACGAACATAAGACTTAAAAATATAAATACAAATAAAATATTATTAATGGACTATTAAATAATATTACAATCTTCAAGTACAGGACAGCGACCTAGAATGTTCTTTTGCACATACCAAAATAACTCCAGTATTTTTCAATATACGATTAAGGTCTTATTTGTATTTGTAATTCTTACGTTTTATGTATTTCCTGCATCTGTCTTATGTACATTGTGAACACTCACTTATATAAAATAATAAATAATTAAAATACTCCTGCGACTTCATAAGTGCTTTTAGACTAACTAGTTGATTAATAAAAAATGAGACGATAGGATAGGAATATATAAAACGAAAAATGTTTTGAATAAATAAATAAAAATCGAAATAAAGACATATTATTATATGTTATAATAGCTGAATGACATAGCCAAACATAGGAAATTAACATGTAAAAACTTATTTATGCAAATTCCTGCTTTCCTAATGATTTTAGAGAAAAAATGCAAGATACAAAAATAATAACTACGAATGATAAGAGCGTTAGATTTCATTTAGCTATTACTTAAAAAGTCAAAATATGCTTTTGAAATTGTTAAAAGTTTTAATTATCAGACTGGCCATGAAAGTTTCCATGGTAATTATTTTTGAAAATATAAATTGAATTGAATTTATTACATGGCCAGTGCGATAAATGAAAATTTTAACAATTTCGAAAGCATTTTTTGACCTTTTAAGTAAAAGCAAAGATAATAAAACTTAAAGATGCTCAACGCTATACAAATTTATGTGTATCCCAATCGACTCCCAAAAGTAGATGGCGACACTAATTATATTTTTTTAGGTTATATTTTAATTAGTTTTTTTTGGTCATGTTTTTTGTAAGTTGTAACCATGGAAGTTTATGGAAGTCCATGGTTACAACCTACAAAAACATGACAAACTAAACAAAACCTAATTAAAATATAACCTAAAAAAATATAATTAGTGTCGCCATCTACTTTTGGGAGTCGATTGGGATACACATAAATTTGTATAGCGTTGGGCATCTTTAAGTTTTATTATCTTTGGTAAAATTTAGATAAAATCTAATAGTCTTATCATTTGTAGTTTATATTTCTGCATTATTTTTGTATCTTTTATTTTTTCTCTAAAATAATTGGGGAAGCAAGAATTCGCATAAATAAGTTTTTACATGTTAATTTCCTATATTCTGCTAACTCATTCAGCACCCGATATAGCATCATAGGAAAGTTAAAGTTAAAGTTAGTATTTTCTATACGACTAATACAGAATACAAACATTCTGGTGCAATTTTCAATTCAGAAAATACACTTTCTTCACACCTGTTACAGAATATTTCATTCTGTAACGGATGTTACTATATTCTCACATCTAAGAAATATTAAAACCTGGTAGTGACATCTATCAACAAGTTATTATTTTTTATTTTTTGCTTTGACGGAAATAAAATTTATTATTTTTATAAAAAAAACTATCAACAAGTTGTTTTACTGGTTTTATAACGCCAACTGTCAAATTGGTGTTCTCGTATTACAAGAAATACACTAACACTGTCCGTCTGTCGTATAGAAAGTATAGTCTGGAACTCGTTTGGAATGGCTATTCTGCACTCGGGTACCGTCCCCCTCGCCTGAACGGCTCGGGTGACAAACTTTCCCCACGTGCAGAATATGCTAATTCCTAACTCGTTACAGAATATATTATTCCAAACGTTTTTAATGTTATGAATCGATCTTTTATTTGGTTTTATAAATTATTATTTTTGCAATTTTGAAAGAACAATAATTTCAAATCGCCCCCAAACGAGAGGGCGGAGAACTAATGCAAGACGTATTAATTTCTAGTATAAAGCTAGCCCATACCATAGCGGATGCAGAAAAGGAGAATCACTCTTACTGAAAAGTTATAGTATTTATGTTTTCTCAAGAAATAAAACAAACATCAATTTATTAACAAGAATTAAATTACAATTTGCGTGGTCACTTCCGTTGGTAGGTACCAGCTTCAGTCAGTTTAAGTCAAGATAATTCGACTGATTATTGCCTCTAAAGGTTGGTTTATGCAAAACGTCGACGCACGGAATGCACGCACCGCACGCGTCCAAATAAAGTTGAAGCATAGAATTTCAGTAGGAGCGTTTATGCAGTTAGTTTACACTCTTGAATTTTGGCGGCGTGTGCACCATAAACCCTCCTACTGAAATTCTATGCTTCAACTTTATTTGGACGCGTGCGGTGCGTGCGTTGCGTGCGTCGACGTTTTGCATAAACCAACCTTTAGAGTAAATGTATTTATATACAATATAAAAAATAATGCATTTAAATGAAAGCTTACAACAAATTAGTAGGTACTTAAATTATATTGATATTATGATAAATGATATTGCTAAAAATTAAACTACCATTCATACATTACTCATTATTAGAGTACGGATTTCTAGAAAATTTGTTATATATAAATATTGATAGCAGAAGGGTAATTGTTATAAAGGTCAATGAATTTAATAAAAATTAGACATTTGGCACTATTTTTTTATGCTTATATGCTTATTTTGATACTTTTATGGTTAGATTTATTTTTAAGCATTTTTGGTGCTTATTTTAACACATTTTAGATAAATTAAAAAAATTTGCAGTAGATACATGAATACATCTATTTTAGAAGTCACGAAATTTTGTGAAGTTAATATTGTGAGGGAGCTTCTTGACTAGGGAATCGAAATCGGTAGACATTTACTCCTTCAGATATGGATGTGCAACTTGCCACCCCCCCCCGCTCCCAATTTCGAATTTTTGATCAAAAATAGTCTGAATCGTTTGGACCAGTTCGTACTTTCCTTATTTTCGTTGGTATTCATTTTGTTTTCGAAATATTTTTACAAAATTTTTAATAATGTCATTTGAACTTTTTGGATTTTTATATTTTTTTTAAACATTAAAGCAAATAGCTGGTTGAGATTAGGGCTGGGCGATATTCAAGACTCGATATCGAATTTCGATAATTCAAACACTATCGATAACTTGGATTAATCGATACTTGTCGATAATTATCTAAGTATCAAAATAATACGTTTTCTTAGAAAACTGACAGTTTCTCAGAAACTGGATGACTAAAAAGTGCGTCTTATAATTTAGGTTATTGTCTTATGTTTTCTGTGCTTCCCATTGGTGAATTTTAGGTTCGGCTGGATTCTTTTTTCCAGAAAAAAAGTTTGGGGTTCCCTGCTTTCGCGTGCACGATGACTTCAAAATTATAATGTTCATGTTGTTGGAGAGTTGTCTCATTGTTCCATTGGATCAGTTATTGGATCGTTATCGATATTTCGATAGTTTTATACAAGGAATCCCAACTTTTTTTCTCGAATAAAGAAACGGGTCGAACCTAAATTTGATAAATGGGAAGTCAAGAAAACATAAAACAATAACCTAATTTAGAAATATCGAAACGATCGGAATATCGATAACTATCGATAACTATCGATAACTATCGATAACTATCGGAATATCGAAATATCGATAACTATCCAAATATCAAATATTTCAAAAATAAAATATCGTTCTTCAATTAATCGATCGATATTTATCGATTAATCGATAAAAAGTCAGCCCTAGTTGAGATACTAACCTTATTTTAAAATTTATGAAATACCCAAACACAAGTGTGGAGGTAATTTAGAAAAACACTCAATATTCACATATTTTTAAATTGATGTACAGTAATTTTTTCATTGTGTTACTTTTCGAATAAATTTTATTTCAAAAGGTCTTTTAAATGCTTATAAATTTAAGCTTAAAGCATATTTTTATGCATATAATGGCAATTTTCTGTGCTATTTTAAGCGCTATTTTTACGATTTTTTATGCTTAAAAGTCCGTACTCTACTCATTATAATAACAACATTGTTCAACCAACAGTGGTCAGTGATATAACAGTTTGATGAATAATATATAGAGTTGAAAATACAAGGCTTAAAATAAACTGGACATTAACTTCATTGAGTGATTATTAAGGCTAATAACTAATAAATTATTGACACTGACCGTAACATAATATAGTAATTAAAAAAACAAATGAATAGTAGAGCAATGGAAAAATTACATAAAGAGGGATTTTATCAAAAAAGGTTAGGTAGTTAAGACTAATAATAATTTAGATAATTTGTATAAATTCTTAATTTCTCAGTAATAACATACGGAAAAAGAACTCAACATAAAAAATTTTAAGTAAATTTGTGGATTTTAGTATGTATTTATGGTTAAATTCAAAAAAATATAAGAATAATACAATACGTAGAAAATCAAAATTCAAAAAATTTAAAAAAGAGACAATTAACACATAACAGGTTTTCGTAAAAAATTCGTAATATGAAGAGTGGAAATAACCATGAAATAACGTTATATTGTACCATCGTATTACGAATTTTTCATAATTTCAAATATTCTTAATTCAAACCTATTATGTGTTAATTGTCTCTTTTTTAAATTTTTTGAATTTTGATTTTCTACGTATTGTATTATTCTTATATTTTTTTGAATTATAACATACGGATATTAACATCTGTAAGGTTCCACAAGAAAACGTTTTTGCTCAACTACTCTTTTATTATATAAGGTTTTTATTTTATATAGGGGAGAGTGGTCTAAATCCGACCTCAAATAATGGTTCCAAATCCAACCCCCATTTTTCGCGTTGTTTAGAATTTATACATTAATATAATCCTACAAAGTTACTTTTTTTGTATTTTTATGTATTCGTAAATTTCACATAAATATTTTTTTGTGATTTATACAAGATATTCTCAATTAATCTGCAATTTCAACTGCATCAAATGAAGAAATCGGTGCTGATGAATCGATAGATACATATAGATTTTTATTTATAAACATTCGATCAATCAGTCAACACAGCACCACAAACATCTAGTTTGAGAATTAATAAACCACTTAAAGCAATTTGGTCATATCCACAAGCTCCACCACGAAAAACTGCAATATCCAGAATGCGAAAACAAGGTTAAACAAGAACATTAACTGTTCATGAGGCCATGAATAAAATTGAAACAGGACTAAAAAATATAGAACCCCTAGAGAAGAAAATCACACCAGGAAAAAACCTCATCAATAAAAATTAAATGAAATTGAGCAACAGCCAAGTACCCAGCAGAGTAACACCTGCAAAACGCTCACAACAAACCAAAAGTAGTTTTTCTCTTTTAAAAGTATCGTTTATTACTAAGATAATTTTCAATTAATAATACCTACAATTTTTGTTTAAATAAAGTTTAAATTTTACGTTGTAAATTGATGAAAGTAGAGGGGTCGGATTTAGAACAGGTGGGGTCGGATTTACCTCCAGATGGTCGGATTTGGAACCAATATTTTACTTTTTATTTTGACCACTCCCCCCTACAATCGATCTGGTGCCAATGATTAATTCAACAGGTTCTAGGTTTAATATACATACATATCTCTATGTGGATTGTTTGGGTATCCCTGGTTTAAGAACAGGGCTTGAAATAGGTGACATGTGACCGCTCACATCGCATAACTTTCCCCATTTAATTTGGGTATTTATACCCTTTAGAATGATGGTCCAAAAGTAATTGACATACATGAACTTTTCTTATTTTCTTTTTCATTTCCGCAATTTTTAATGAATTTTCACCATTTTCAGCTGGCTTCTAAGTTTAATTTCGATGCATGTTTATGCCAAATTTTATAACATTTGCTTTCGTAGTACAACTTGTGCGATTGATACTACGTTTTTTGATACTCAAACCACACACTGATACACTGATCATCAGAGCACGATAAGAAACATTTTTATTAGTGGAATTAGTGAATTAATGGAATGCAATACAGTACGGCGAAAAAATAAAAATAACGAGAAGAGTGCAATTTTAACCAATTCGCCGATTGAATTACAGAGCGGATATCCTGGGTATTAATTATAATTTCTAAAGCTTCATATTATTTCTATAAAAATAAACTTTTAATTAGAGATAACCAAAGATTGAGAACTGAGCCTTAGGGCCGCTTGCACTAACCTAATTTAAGAATATAACACAGTAAATTAAAATGAAGACGTAAAATTGGCAAAATAGTAATTTTAAAGTTATACAAGTAGTCAAATGAAATTTGGATTTTGACATATAATTTTATTAAATTGAAGTTTACCATAGCCATTAAAACAAATTAGATCAACAAATTTTTATATTAAATGACATTTTAAAGTCTTCGTCTAAGCCGAAAGTCTGTTAAATTTTTATATGAGGTTCGTGCAATCGGTCCTCAGCGATACAAAAATTTAAACTTGAACATTAGACACTATTAAGTAATTAAAGTGTTTTAAATTGAATCTCGAATTACTTTAACGTAGTTTAGGTTCTGCAACGTGAAGTCAACAGTATCGTTAAATATAAAGCTATAATTAGTCTAAATTTCTAAGTATGTACAAAAATGCACAAAAGCTTTAAAATATGAATAAAAAAGTCTTAAAAAATTTAGCTTTAGAAGCTTATGAAATTCTACAAAGAAAAAATAAAACAAAAACTTAATAAAATGAACTCTTCTCCTATAAAATTAGAGTGCACATTATTAAGTTTTTAATATCTTAAGTTCACTCTCGTAAATTTATCTTTATTTTAAATGTATATTATGTAATACAAAAATATTTTCATACAACATAAAATTAATATTTATGAATCTTTGTTTGACACGCAATTATTATTAATTATTAACATTAATGAATAATAATTAAATTATTAAGCCGATAAATAATTCAAAATGATATTTATTATTATGTGTAACTAGCTGAGCCGGTGTAACCGGGAATATTTACCCCCGTGAAATTTTACCCCCTAATCAACATTTACTGGGGGTAAAATTTCCCTAGAGAATTTTTACCGGGGGGTAAAAAAGTTCAAAATAACCTCAGTGAATTTTTACCCCCTTAAGAAATTTTATAGGTAAATCAGAATTTTTATTACTGTTTATGTATCAAATTCGATTATTAATAAAATATTAATATTTTTTTATATTTTATACAAAATTAGTTATTTATAATAATAAAAATTAAAATAATTATTATTTATTTATACAAAATGTTTTTAAATATTTAAAATATTTTCAACGAATTTGAAATTATTAATGAAGGCGTCAGAAAATTCGTGCAATAATTCGATTGTAACTATTATGGTAACGAAAGCATTTAAAAATTTGAGGTGTAGTGAATATGAACGCAACAACTGAACTATCGCGTTGCTTTTTCTTTTTCAATCGTTGTTGTTATCATTTTTATCTCTTATTTTCTCATTCGTTTTTAGTATGTACTCTCTATTTCTTCTGAATATCTGTCCTTCAGGTGTTTCTATGTTGAATGACCTTGGATTGATTTCTTCTTTTATTTTACCTTGAATCCATACATCCGTAGGGTTTTTCTTAAACCTTATTATTTTTTCTTTTTCCACGTTTTCTAGTTGTCGCGCCCCTTGATCGTAATAATGCTTCATTTTGTCAATTCTGGCTTTCTTGATATTTTGATATCTATTTGGATTAATTAATTTGGGATATAAATTTTATATCGCCGATAAGCGCCGTGCAAATGCAGTGAAATTTAAAGTTGGAGAATTGGTACTACTGGTAGGAAATTGTAGACCAGATGATCGCAAAGGTGGTTGGGCAAAAATTGGGGCAATTACAAAAATCTTGCAATATATTTGAACCATAAAAATTCAAATCACTTTGAAGTAGTAATTTCGGTAAAAAGAAGTGTATAAAAAAAATACAATTTACAAAATTGTCGGTACTTTTTTCTTGGGTGCTTATATAATGTTTTAACAATTATTATACGTACCAACCTAAATGTGTTTTGATTTAAATTTGGGATTACTTATTTGTTATACAGAGGTATCTGTGAATAAGTGTGAATAACTGGTCGCCACAAATACTTATATTAATTTTTCAAATATACAAAACGTGTTTACGTCAATAATCTGTATGAAAAATAATGCAATGGGGAGGGGGGTGAACCGTCAAAACCTCCCCCCGTGCGCACGGGACTGAAAAGAAATGATGTTTGTTGTGTTTGTTTGCGGTAAGAATGAAATGTCAACATCTAATTATTGTAATCACCTTTTTTTAGGTAGTAACAGAGCAGGGGTGGGGGTGTAAAGTAAAACATAGATTTAAAAACAATTTACAATAAGTGGTGTTACGCCACTGGTACCTACCTTAATATTTGCAGGTAATATTAAGGTCTTCTATCCTTAAGTACCTATTTTTAAGTACCAATAAACTCTTTGTTCTCGGTAATGTTCAGAGCCGTGTTAAGGTGGGGATTACGTGTTAAGGGGGGGGGGGCTCCAAAAACAGTTAGCCCCGGGCCTCACGTATCCTTAATCCGGATCTGGTAATGTTAAAAATTTGTTTCGCGAATTTTAAACTTTTTTTTTCACAGAAACCAATTCCGAGTCCTAATAAGATATTGTGCAAAATTTGGTTGACATCGGTCAAATGGTTCAGGAGAAAAAGGAGGACAAACAAACAGACATTCATTTTTATTATAGATATAGATATCAGATTCTTAACTAGTAAAATATAATAAATTGAAGCTTCAATATAACCATGACATAAGTTAATATAGTTATATATAAGTTAATAAGTTAATATAAGTTAATTAAACGGTAATAAAAATCAATTTTATTTTTAAGCTTTCGGCAAAAGTTTTCGCTGTCGTCAGTACTTATAACTTTAAAATATTATTATTTAGGTGATATTTGTAATTGAAGATAAAATGTTCAACATAACAGTGGCGTTTGCAATTTAGATGACAACTTCGGCAATTTATTCTATGAAAGAATAGGAAACAATTTATAGGGTATTTAAAACAATTAAATAATAAAAAATTTAAATGAATAGTGGGGTGAAGAAAAGGTGAAGATTATAAATACCACATCACATGTTTTAACAAATGTCTTATAAATTATTGAAGTCAAAAAAATTAATTTCAATTTTATTTGATTATTTGTTGACCATTTTGTTGACAAGAGAGAATAAGTTTCGCTCTCTCCCTCTAGAAACGTCTGATGGTCACAAATAAACACCCGCATTATTTCTCTAAAATCAGATTAAAAATGAATCTAAAATTGGATTTTTATGCGAACGTCACATTTCGGTAACCCTACACTTCCCCTGACCATACGTAATCACGTTTTGACCCCCTCTAAACATAGACGTCTCCATAGGTTATAAAAATTTTCATCTGGAAGATTTTTTATGAATCATAAATTATGAGAGTTTAAATACGAAGATTTCTAACTGAAAATCTATAAGTTATATCGTAATCGAACTTGTAGTTCTACAAATTTTAAAAAATTCTAATAAAATTATAGTAGTTGAACACGTGGGTGCGATGCACACGTGCCCCCGGGTAAAAGGTCCCCGGTACTGCTGCAACTTTCCCCAATCTCTTCAAAAACATTCAACACTGTTACGAATATAATATGTAATTTTTAATATTTAATAACTATTTACAATAATAATAAATATGATTATCAATAACGAGCTACAAGATACATTTAAATCTATCTTAAATGTAAATGTAAATGTAAATGATTTAAATGTATCTTGTAGCTCGTTATTGATAATCATATTTATTGTATTTTCAAGAGCTAATAATTTTAATTAATATTATTTACAATAATAGTATATTTGTTTTATTTCATATTAAAAGTGAAACTTTGTTTGATTTGGGATTATTGCATTTGCGAGGCAGAGCGCTATCAGGGCTTTTGTAAAATCGACGCTTAATATAATTTTGTTGTTTGTTTATTTTAAAATTGTGGGTAATAATATAAGCTAATTATTTTTTTTTATTTTGTTTTTGTCTTATTACACAACAATAATTTCACACAGGGGCCTCTCAACTGGTTGTTGCCACTGACTATTAGAATATTTCTGATTATTAATACTTTTTTTTTTTAGGAAGCAGACACCATCGAAATTATTGGAATTATACAATTATATGATATGGTTATAGGAATTAAAATGGAAAAAATAGTTATTACGAGAAAAATTGGTTGCAATTCAAACATTAACACTCGTAAAATAGAAAAAGTAGAGAAGCTGGAGTAAATCTTCCAACGATAGGAACTTCCAATGATAGGAATTATAAGTTGTCAGTCTCGACATTTGTGCTTAATATTGTTTTGCGAAAGTCACTGTAAAGTGTAATGTAAAAATTTGAAATAAATATAATTTAACAATCACAATACACATTAAATTTGTATAGTATTTTTAGTTTTAGAAAAACTATTTCATATTTATTCTTATTTCGTAAGAATTAGCAGCACGAGCCGGTCACACTCGTGTACTTTTAGTATATTAAATAGAACTAACTAGGTGCCTCCGGCAACATTTATTTCTGTTCCATTTTATTAAATATAATATTTAACTTTACAGATCAGTTAATTTTGAAATAAATACAGTTTTTGCTGGCGTAAGTGTTTTTGAGAACTTTGCTTTCACGTCCACCTAATTTGAGAATAATTTATAACTAAATAGTACAATTTAGTTAATTTTGAAACAAGCATTGCATTTACATTTAATTTGAATTACTTGCCCAATTTTCATAGTTTTACATAATTGCAATTTTATTACGCTTTTCGTAAGTTTGCAAATTAAATATAAGTAGGTATTTAACTACTCCACATTTTTAGTGTTTTCTAA